>CAWUFW010005032.1:594161-1273060 GCA_963921515.1 Calotriton arnoldi
GCCTCCGTTGGGGGGGGGCCATGCACAGGGCGGGTACGTCGATGATTGCGCATTGTTGGTCACGGTGGGTGCACCAGCTAAGATGTGTTGCCCTGTGTTCAATTCCTATGTCCGCATGATGATGGACTGTGGATGTGGGCAGACTACACATTGGTCGATGTGCTGTCTATATGCATGTGCCTTCACACCAGGCACAGCTGCCCCTGCACATGTGACCCCTGCTGGACTCGCTGCTGGGTCTGTGGAGCTGATGCACCTTCTGCGCGTGGGGCGGACAGCTCTCCTCACTTCCCTCATTGCGCATGTCATGTCTTTGCCGCAGGTGACATGGATCATGGAGGGCCCACATGTACGCGTGGGTAGGCTACACATGATTGTTCACTGGTCGCCACCCCCAGTCAGTGTTTCGAATGGGAAGGTTGTCGTGCTGGTGGTATGTTCGATGTGGCGGATGGGCGGGCCTAGGTGCGGGCTTACATTCCGGACATGGGGGTAGTTGGATTGGCGACTAGTTGCAGTACACACGGGACACGTCTCTTCCTTTCCACATCTGGGTCATCCCTTGTACTAACTGACAGTGATACAGTCATCTTCGCCCCAGCCCTCATGTCCTCCCCTCGCCCCCCAATATGCATGCTCACCTGCGAGGCTAGCGCTTGCACAGGCAGCCCCAAGCTTGCACCAGAGAGGGCAAGGAGTGTATGTGTGGGTCCAGTTGCACGAGTGGGCTGTCTCAGGGTATGATGTGTGGCGGGACGCCGTCCACCTGCGTGGTGCCCCAAATGGAGACCCGGCCTGCATGGACTATGCATCACAGTCTTCGCCTTCCGGATCCGCCACCTGCGACACCCAGTGGCTGTGGCTGCCCTTGCGGCCAAGCCGCGTCCCTCTGTGGCTGATGGCCCACACATTCACTCTTTGGCCTCTCTGGGGAGGGCTCGGGGGTGGTGGCGCACGCGCTTGCACTTAGTCGCAATGGCATGTGTCGTGGTTGGTATGATGGGCAATGGATGGGATGGTGCGAGCCACCTCCCGTGACGTCAGTGCTGCTCGTGCTGTGGTGCGTCCCCCTACACTTCCATTTGACTTTTTGCCATGCTGGACGTTGAGGTTCTATTGCCTGCGTGATTTGAGCAGGAGGAGCGCGAGGAGACCTCTCACACACCATGCTCCACTGCCATCCCGTGCCCTGTATCGCCTGTGCGGATTGACTATGTTGGGGTTACACCTGGTCGACTGGGGCTGTGTGTGCCTTGTCAAGGGGCATGGCGGGCGCACAACAGGATCCAGCTCGTCCACAGAGGGTGGGCTGAGGTGCGCCTGGTACCGCTTTGTACGTGTGCCCGGCTGCTGTGCACACACGTGTTCACTCCCCCCGACAGGTGTCCTCTCACAATGCCCAGGGAAGCGGTGGTGTACTGTTCATGAGCCCTCCCAACACGGCGTGCTCCAACTTGGCATGTGCGCATCTACCCGTCGCACCCACCCACCTGAGCACTGCGTCCATACGACTTCACACGACACATGTGTGTCTTCCACAGTAGTGCTACTCATTTGCGTTGACATCCAATACCAGTGGACTACATGGTCATGTCACGACTGCCGTGTACTTCACATACTCTCATCCTCTCTCATTCGTACTTGTGAAATGAGTCAGCGGAGACAGTTCTGGTTTCAAACATTATATTGAGTCTTCTGTCCTCTGTGATGCAGTATAGTGGACACTACTGGCAGCGGAATACATATTGAGGATATACTGAGCATGATTACAAATGGGATAGGGTGTGGGGTTACATCTGCTTGGCCAAGGCTGTGCTAATGTACATTTACGTATAGCTGCGGAGCTGCGGACTTTGACACAGACGGTATACATGTAGCCTACCAGACCGCTCGGCATCATGGGCACAGTCCATCTCAGTTCCATGTGACAGGTTTGCTGCGGTTGTTCCTCATGCACGCGTGCATGTGAGATGACATCAGGGCATGTGCTTGCGTGCATGCAGCGGCGTGCCACTTGTTGTTGCACTGTGGTGGTTACTGGACATGTCACAGTCACTGGGGTCGTGTTGTTGTTGTATGCACTTGTCGTCCATGCAAAGGTCCTGGTATGGGATTCCCGGGGCGGGGGTGGGAGGGGTGCAGCACCCACAGACTCCAGGCGACCTATTCATGTCCACTGAGCGGTGTGTGTGTCCATGTGCGCTGGATCCATGTCGTGTCCTGGTTGTTCGTGCAGTTCCGTCCATGTGGGTGCGATGCACAGAGCCCATGCCACTGCCTCCCACGATGCATGCGGTGTTCCTGGATGTGATGGGGAACAGTGTGCATGTCCCGGTCATATCCGATGTCATGGCGATGTCGTTGATGGTGTGGTTACAGTTGCCGGTCGTTTGGTATGGCTGTTGTGGTGGTGACTGTCCAGTCCGTGCGGAAGCTGAGCATGGGTGCGGGGTTGGACTTCATAGGTCACTCGGGGAACCTGCGTTGTGGTCCGACGTATTTACAGGTTGTCAGGTATGCGATGCCGCCCAGCAGGGCTTCCATGTCATTGGTGGTGTACATGTTTGCCAGCCAATGAAGCGGATGGTGGCTGTCAAGGTGTTGTTCGTAGGTTGTCCCTTGGAGGACCATGATGGGGCATGCTGGGTGACATTCGATGTAGCTGTTCTCGATGATCCGTCGTGTGGAGGCACAGTGGTTCCATTTCAGTGCGCGTGCGATGTTGGCCACATACGCCATGCCCCCATAGGCAGAGCAGGCCCTGTCGTGTGCGTCCAGAGGGAGGAGTAGTGGTAGCAGGTCCGCCTTCAGACATGCCGGGTTGGAGAGGCATATCTCGACGGGATGCTGGTAGGGACACCTCCGACAGTAGAAGACGGGCATGACGCAGCTGAACAATGTGATGCGGTAAGTCAGTCGGTAACTTACGTTCAGCAGGGACAGGAGATCGCATCCCAATGTATGTATCGTGCTGGTTTGGTACAGCTTGAGCTCTTCGGCGTAGTTGGGTAGGTGTGTTGCGGTTGCCATTTCGCAGCGGTGCGTTGTGGTGGCGTGCTCCGGCTGTGTGTGCAGTCTGCAATGTGCACACTCCGGGGTTGCTGTGAGCTCTGTGTAGTCGTGGGGAGACAGGACTTGTGTTCTGTTGGCTTGTTTGGAGGACACGGGCCCTCTTCCCACATGCTTCTCAGACAGTTCAAGGTCAGTGCTGTGTGACTCCTTCCAATTAACTTGCATGTGGCCGACATGGGGGAGTGTTTTCTTCATTCTTCCCCGTCCGTTGTGTGCTTCTGTGATATGCGCTATCTGCCCTGTGGTCGGTCTCCTCGGCAAGCCTGTGTTGGTCTATTCTTGGACAATGGCTGTATTCACCGGCTTCTGTCGTAGGGCTGTGGTTTCGGTGTTGGAATGGAAGGTCATTCAGTGCTGTCTGCTCTCCCTTGTGTGGGCGGCAGCCTGCCTTTCCGCTCTGCGTTGGGCCTTGTGTGTGGATGTAATTCTTGGGCCACCTGTTGTCGGTCCCCGGGCTCTTTGGTGTTCCGTTTCATGTGTCTTGTTCATATGTGCAGGGTGGTATGGGTTTTTCAGTGTGGTACTGGCGTTCCTCTTCCCGAAGGGGCCCTGCTTCTCCTAGTTGGTGTTGCCGCCGCTGTGTGCTTCGCCATGTTTGTTACACTGGGGTGTGTCCTGCTGTTGCGTGACTTCACTGACATGTGTGCGTCGGTTGTGTGGCGTTGGGTGTTGTCCGTGAATTGGGCGTTGGGGACATGTCTGTGGCCGGCCTGTCACGTGTCATGTGCGTTCGGGGTGGGGCTGATGTGTGTGCTGCTTGGTTGTGTCCCTGTCCCTGTGTGCGACGCATGCATGGCGCTGCGGTTGGCCTCTGCGTTGTGCGCATGTGTGGCGGCGTCATCGGCGCTTTGGGGCCGTGACGGGGTGGTTGGTTCCTAGTCCCAGGTGGTGTGTACACATGTGTTCTGCGATGTTAGGATTTGGCCTGTGTGTCATATGTGGATGCAATGGTGGATGTGTAGTGTGCACGCGCTGGTGGGGGGTTGTCCGCTTTTTCCGCCCTTGCACTGTGTGCGCTGTTTGCGTGCACTTGTTGTGTGTGTGCCTACCTGCGTCTCCGCGGTACGTTGCGTCCTTGGTGGTGCATCAGCAGAAGCATGGGAAGGGCCTGCAGTGCTGGATTCATGCCCGGGGTGCCGCTTCTTCGTTGTCCGTGCTCTGCGTCCGTGTTTCCGCCTCTCTTTCACGTGCGGTGTCTCTTTGCCGTGGGAGCCGTTTGTTTGCGGCATCGTAATTTATGCGCCGGGCGGGACGTGTTTCGTCGGACGGTGTGTGTCAGTTGTGCTGCGCCGCTACGTGTGCGGGCGCACTTTGATGGCGGACGGTGTTGCTGGCTTGCCGGCGGTGTTTGGCCTGCTTTTCGCATCGTAATTTGGCGGGCGTGTGGGCTGCGGCATGCGGGCGGTAACTGGTGGTTTTTGCATCCGCCAGCACGGCGGTAGTGCTTCCGCCCGCCATCGTAATGGGCCCCTAAATTTTTTTAATAAAAAACAAAAGAATGTCATGACATATACATAAAATATTTTGCAACACTCGCAACGGGCCCCCGATAGTGGAATCCGCCTGGCTTTTCATCGCGGAGTCACCGCCATGGAAAGCCCTGCACCGCCGCCCATCGTAATATGGATGGCGGTGCCTGCAAGGCACCGCCACCATATTATAGGCCTTTTCCACCCGGTAGGCAATCGTGACGATTGCCTACCGGCGGAAAACTGGCGGACGGTCCCCACCGCCATCGTAATATGGCGGTGGGGAAATGTGAAGCGGGCGGTGGAAAATAGCGGGCGGATTGCCACCGCCATGCGGGCGGTGGCGATCCGCCCTACATCCTAATCACCCCCTATATTTTTAAATTACTCCCCACCCTTATCCCCTATAAACCCAACATCCCGCTTCTAAAATATATACAAATTAAAAAATTATAGTAATTTTTCAACAACATTTTTAAATTACTACCACCCTTATCCCCTCTAAGCCCAACATCCTGCTCCTAAAAATATATACAAATTGTGAAAAAATAGTAATTTTGAAAACATTTTTGAAATTACTACCCACCCTTATCCCCTATAAACCCAACATCCCCCTCCTAAAAATTATATTAAAACAAAAAAATTATTTAAACATGAAAAAATTATTTAAACATTATAAAATTACTAATACAAAATTACTAAAAAAATATAGAACATTAAAACAAATAGAAACCATAAAATCGATAGTTATATCGATATTTTTGCCATCGATATTTTCAAATTTGATATTTCTAAATCACAATAAAATCGATATTTTTAACATCGAGAAAACTCACCTCGATATTTTACACCATCGATATTCTTGCCTCGATATTCTTACTTGTCGATATTTTTCCATCGATATTCTGTCTCTGCACCATTACACATCATCAGTCAGATCTTGTCAATTTAGTGTACCACAAGGCTCTATCATTTCTACATCACTCTTTATTCTATATATGAATCCCCTAGCCCACCTCATCCAATCTTGTGGATTCAGTCTATTCCTCTACACCGATGACATTCAAATTATAATAAAGATTACTGGAAGTCAGTCTTATGGCAAAGAAAGTATTTGAGGGGCCAATTCCGATTCGGGCAGGAAATCTCTCCGACCGAGCCGGACCCGGAGAGATTACCGACCGAATCGGACCCTAGCAGTCCGACCGAACGAGTACGATGTGTTCGCATGCTATCGGACTTCATTCGGTCGTCCTCCCATTGAAGTCAATGGGAGCCGGTCGTACAACGCGTACGCGGGCTCCCATTGACTCAATGGGTGCGAGGCAAACAAGGGCGCCCCCTACAGCGGGTACGCGTCGAAGCGGGTCGCGCCGTACATGCACAGGTAGGGGGGACCCATGGGGACCCTGTGTGCGACTCGCGCGGTTAGGTGTACAGGGGGGTCCGACATGGACCCCCAAAGTGCAGCTCCGACTGCTCTTTCGAGCCGGACGGCGCGAGTCGGACGGACTGCTCGCTGCGCGCATCATACTTACCCGGCTGGGGAACGTCTCCATTGCGCGGTGCGAGTCGTGTCCGTGCAAGTCGGCCGGAGCGGTTGGGTCCCGCGAACGAGTCGGTCGGCGATTTCACGTACGTTCGCATCGTACTCGCTCGCCCGGACGCACGTCCGACTCGGTCAGGAAACAGGGCTCCGAATCGGATCCGGTAATGCCGAGTCCGATTCGGAGCCCTACCGGCCGGGATCGGAATCGGCCCCTGAGTGTCTTTCCAAAGTAGTCCCCCAGATGAGCCATAAGCACCTACACTGAATGGCAATAAAACTGAAATCCTTTGCCACCTGAAGCATTTACCTTTTGGACAAATCTCTTTTTTAGCACCTGTCCTGGGTTCAAAGCCACCTCTGGAAGTCAAGCACTCTTCAATAAGATCCAGGAGTTTTTAGAAGAAGTAGTATTCTTTATTCAAGTGGAAGAGAAACCCCATCCACGTGTCCTCAGCTACAAACATCAAGTCAACTGACTACATTCAAGGCATAACAATCTACATTCCGATTAGAATGCATCATCCCAACAATGAGGGGAAAACAGGGGAGAATCATCACAATATCCATAACTCTAATGTCCATAGGCCACACCAACCCACTCCCTGAAATTAAACCTCCCCTTACCATAAATCCAATAGACAAAACAAAAACAAGGGAAAGAAAACACACACAAATAAAAACTGCCTATTTACAGTCACCTGTTGAAATTCCAGATCTTACCATCATCCAGCTTCGCTGTTCCTTTGAACACTTGGACAATGCTATGAGGTTCGCTAAACTGAGATCTTCCTCCTCATCTTTCCCTGGGCAGTTTCACCTTTACTACATTGCCAACTTCAACATATGTGTCTTTGATGGCTTGACGAGCATCATAGCCCTCCTTCCTATCCATAAGCAGGTGTGCATCCCTGGTCCTACCTTCTGGGATCTTTCTTCCATAGTGGAAGATTGTGTACAGTAGGTCTTAACCCACTGTGGACAAAGTTTTATATTAGGTTTGCGTTTGCAAAACATTTCAAATGGACAAATACCTGTAGTGTAGTGTGAAATGAAACTATACTCTTCCATCCTCCCTTCTACCAATTTGACCCAGTCCAGTCCATTAAGCCTTACAAACTGAATAGATTCTTTCAACGTACGGATGAAACTCTCAACCATCCCATTTGTTTCTGAATGGTACAAGGTACACTTCTTGTACACTATACCTCTTTCTGATAAAAACTTTCCATCTCCTCCAACGTGAATTTCACCCCATTGTCCGTAAATATGCAACATAGATTGCCTTCTCTAGCAAAAACCCCTGTTAAACAATTGCACACAGTGCGAGTAAATATATCCAGTACCACCTTAACTACAGGCCAGCTGGACATCATATCCATCAACACCAAGACATATCTACTTGAGTTTCCTTTGGTGTCCACCAGACCCACTATGTCTACTGCAATTTCTTCCCATACCTCACCTGCAATCTTACAACAGACCATGTGGGCTGTCCTCACCTTTTGGTACTGGTCACTCAATCTACAGTCACAACATTCCCTGACAATCCTTTCAACTTGCAAATCCATCCCTGGCCACCAATATGCACTTCCCAAACCTTCCTTCATCTTGCAAATTTCCTGGTGTCCTCCATGAGCCAAACTCATCAAAGGGCTTCTCACCCCCGGGGGGGGTACTAACCTACCACTACACAATAAAAGGCCAGTGCATACAGAAAGTTCATTTCTAACCCTCTCACAACCTTCAAGATCCTGTCTTGACCAACTTCCCCACTGCACCATGATTTTCATAGCTTCTTTACACGCATCATCCTCCTGGATTTCTTCCAACTGTTCACTTTTAGAAATGCAACCTCCAATAATGGCACAAACTTTGCATTCTTCTTCTTTCCACCAGCAATTGTCACCTGATCAGAATCCTGAGAACTCACCAGGTGAAAGAAGCAATCAGCGGCTTTATTCTCGACACCTTGAATATATTCAGAAGAGAAGTCAAAATCCTGCAATGCCACTAGCCATTTAGTAATATGGGGAGAAATACAATCCAAACCTTTCTTACCATATATTTCCTGGAGTGGCTTGTGGTCCATCCTTACTACAAACTTTGACCCCCACAAAAACTGCTTGAAATTCTTCACCTCCAAAACACCGTCAAAGCCTCCTTCTCAATTGTGGAATAATTACATTTGCTCCCTTCAAGGATCTAGAGCTAAAAACTATTGTGACCATTTCATCTCCCTGCTTCTGTTTCAACACAGCTCCAAGACCTTTTCCACCAGCATCTGTGGCAGCACTGGATGGTAATCCTGGTGGAAAACTCTTCAAGTGATGCACCCCTGCCAATCCCTCTTTTATGCCCTCAAATTCCTTTTGACAATCCTCATTCCAGTTAAATTGTACTTCCTTTCTCAACAGTTCTCTAATGACACTAGTTCGGCTGGTAAAATTATGAACAAACCTACTGTAAAATTCTTCCATTCCCAATAATACCTGAACATCCTCTTTCTTTTCCAGAGGGGGCAAACCGGAAATGGTCTTCACCAGATCATCTTTAGGTTTAACTCCCTCTGCCGAAGTGGTATGTCCCAGGTAGGTTATCTCAGGTAGAGAGAATCTACATTTGTGATCTTAAGAGTAATTCCTTTTGAACTAAAAATCCTCAACTCCTCCCTGATCTTGCTCATGTGTCACGATAAACTGTCACTGAATATTAAGACATCATCCTGAACATTTTTAACACCTGAGGCATTCCCTAGCATAACGATCATCAACCTTTGAAAGAGTGAGGCAGCAGAGCATAGAACAAAAGGCATTCTGTTAAAGGGATATACCCCAAAAGGTGTTACAAATGCAGTGTAATTCTTTGAATCCTCACTCAGGTGCACTCGATGGTAAGCGAAGGAGAGGTCCAGAGTGGTGAAAATAAAGTTCTCCCCAGTAATCCAATCATCTCCATGATGTTGGGCAAGGGAAACTTACCCTCCACTACTTTTTTATTGAGATGTCTTAGGTCAATGCACAACCTAATCTTTCCTGAGATTTTGGTGGCCATAAAAATGAGGGCAAGCCATTCAGAGACTTCCACTGTTTCAATTATGCACTATGCACTCAAATGTTATGGTTCCAGCTTAACCCGTCCTTGAAGATTTACGGGCCTGTTCCGGACTTTGCATGGCACAGGCACATCGTTCCCTTTTAGATGTATGCAGTGCACATACCCCTTCACACCCCCCACCTTGTTAGTAAAAACCTTGGGGAACTCATGCGGAAAATCAACTGTGAGATAGGTAGATGTTATAGCCCATGTGTTCATTTTTCTGACTTGAACCTTGGGTTCTGCATTAGGGTCTAGATAAATTCCTAACAATTTCTGATGCAGCAAGCTTAAAATGGTGTCTCCCTTAATGGGGATGTAGATCTTTCCCTCTATACCATTTCCTCAAAATTGAATGTTAGCAATGAAATAACCTATCAACTCATTAGGTTCCCCACCATAGCTGTAGGGAGTGACATCAGGATCCCTCAGGTCAACCTTTCCCTGGAAACATTTGGCATTATCTTTATCAGAAGTAGGAGAGTGCTTTGCCCCAGAGTCCATCATCATGGCCTTGAGGATGCCATTAAAAGACACCTGGTCAGAAGGGTACTCGCATACAAAGCCCGACACATAGCTGACATCATTAACAACTTGTAACACAATCTCAGGAGTCTCTAACCCTATTTCACATACTTTGTCTTTAGAATAGCTACATCTACATGGCAAGGTGATCTTTCTTGCCACAAAGTTTACAACTGATTTTGACTGTGAGACAATCTTTGAAATTAGCAAAGTGGCTGGGACTCCCACTCCTGAAGCAAAGATTTTTTCTTTTGACTATCATGGCAGTAGCTTTCTTCTGATTGGATGATACAGAATGTATACTAGAAACAGGTTCTTTGTGTTTTTGTAGCTCTTGGATACACAACAAGGAATGTTCAACTGTCTTTGCAACAATAAGTACCTAATTTACATTGGGATTGTTTTTTCGCCATAATTCCTAACGGACCTTGTCACATTTGCATTCCAGCATAAACTGGTCCTTTATCCTTTCTTCTGTGTTGACCCCAACATTGCAAGTTGAACTAACTAGAGTAAAGCGGTGACAAAGTCTTACACCAATTCATCACAACCCTGTTTTCTCTTTCCAAAATAATGCCTTTGCAAAATTACTGAGACTTTGGGTAGAATATGGTGATCTAAATGCTTGATTGACCTTCCAAACTAGTTAAGAGAGTGCAATAAATCACCATCATCATTGGTTTCAATATCCAGTAAGTTTTCAAATATTTCTTTCTCCCTCCCACCGAGACTGTGGAGTAACATTGATGTTTTTTTTTGTCAGGGGACATATTCGAGCCACTGACTCTTAAATAATTTCTGAACACCTTCTTCCATTTCCGCCATGCAAAAAGAGGTTCACCAAGTGGGGGCAGAAAAAATGGGGGCGGTGATACATTTTGCATTGTAATAATATAAGATTAACAAATATTACTAAAGAGTAAGAAGGGAGAAAATAAAATAAATGTAAATCTAAATATTGCAGTAGAGGAGCAAGAAAAAATATATGAGTACTCAACACACAGTTGTGCCTGAAAATATCCTGTAAATACAATAATGGTTAACAGAATGATATGGAAGCAAAAACCATTCAAAGCAGAATTAATGGAAAATCTGTCTTTGGTTTCTGTGAGTCCAAACTGCATCATGGGTAGTTTCTTGGGATAAATCCAGCAAACTGCATCCTGGGTAATGTCTAACTGCATGAGGGACGCTACACTAGAATGGGTCTTCAAAGAAGGACCACACACACTCACTCACTGCTGCCGTAGATTGGTCGCTGAACAAAGGTGCAACATGGAGAAACAATGAGGTGCCAAGGAACCAAACTATACTGTTGCAGAAAGTGGACTTGGTGGGCTGGAAAAAATCTGTGTCAGCATGGGGCCCATCAAGGTAGCAGTGGTAAGTAGGCTCAGAAAATGAACCTACAGCATCACAGGGCCGCACGCACCCTGATCAGTGTTATAGAGTAAAGGCGTGAGTCAGTGCCACAAGAAGGGAGAGGCAGCATGGGCCACACATGCTCGGGGCAGCGCAACAGTGTTGAAGTGCAAGTCTGTGCCGCAAGCAGGGTCATTGGGGGAAACAGGGCACAAGAAGTGCTATGATAGCAGAAATTCAGTTGGGAAAATCCCTACAGCGATCAGCCAGGTGCACAGTACCTTAAAAACACAGCCAAACATCCCAAAGAGTAGATTTAAAGCACTCAAACTCATAACAATTCCTCATGTGGAAGTTACTCTGCAATGTAGTAGGCACACATAGGGTATCCCATCCTCGTTGCCAATGTGTAAGTCCCTCAATAAGATCCAGGATGCACAAAAAGAGGTAGTATTCCTTATTCAAGTAGAAGAGAAGCTCCAACCACAAGGCCTCAGCTACAAAGTCAACTGCCTACATTCAAGGCATAACATTCTACATTCCAATAAGAATGCACCATCCCAACAATGAGGGAAAAACAGGGGACAACCATCACAATATCCTTAACCCCAATGTCCATATACCACACCCCCCTAATTGTAACTGTGCAGATTAATATAGGAGTCTGTTTCTTCCAGCTTCACTCACTGCAACTAGTTATTCATTTCTGTTATATCTTAGTGTCTGGACTACTATAACACACTATATTATGAACTGTCTGACTATTTGATCCAAAACCAATATCTAATGCAGACATAAATGGCATCATATTATCCCAGCAATAACTTCATTAGACTGACTTCCAGGTTAGGAACGTCCTGCCTTCAAATCTATGTGCTTGATACACTAAGCTATGACCAATTCTAAGAAGTCTTCCTTCAGCCAGCATTTTTGCTGGTATCACCTTCCTGAGATCTAAGATTGAAGGGCAAATTCAACTTGACGCACCAAAGTTGCACCTAAAGTCAGGTGCAGACAAAGCATTTGCAGTGGTGGCAGCTATGTGGTGGAATAAAATACCTCTTTATCTCTGCAAAGAACCCAATATGCTCAAATGTAATTCTTTTAAGAAACATGACTGTTTCCAACCACATAATTCAATGCTTAAGTTTTTCCTTTAGTGCAGTAATTTCAGAAATGTAGGATATGTTTGTTTCTTTTATAGATGACATTATACCCTACGTGAGCGGACACCAGTGCTTTACAACAACCCATATAGAAATAACTAATTAAATAACTAAATAAATACAAAAATAAATAAAGAGCTACAAGCCTTTCATCGTTACCGGTAGTAGATGGGTCTGTAAGTCCTCTCATCAAATACTGTTAAGTTTCCCATTATTGGCTGGATAGATGTGTTATTGAAATCCTTCCTGAGCCTAACAAACAACAAAGGGATCACCTAAGGAGGAACCTAGGTGCTGCTATTTGAAATGGCTTAGGCCTGTAAGGACTGCTCTTCATGTGGGCAACCACCACTTTGTGCAACCACAAGAACACAGACATAATATATAGAGGTACAGAAAGAGGCAAGAGAGGTGCAGAAACAGGCAGGAAAGGTACAAAAAGAGGGAACAGGGGTGCAAAAAGAGGCAAGAGGGGTACAGAAAGAGGCAACAGAGGTGCAGAAAGAGGCAAGAGAGGTGCAGAAACAGGCAAGAGAAGTGCAGAAAGAGGGAAGACGAGTGCAGAAAGAGACAAAAGGGATGCAGAAAGAAGTAAGACAAGTGCAGAAAGAAGCATGGGAAGTGCAGAATGAAGCAACAGGGGTGCAGAAAGAGTCAAGAGAGTTGCAGAAACAGGCAAGAGAGGTGCAGAGAAAGGGAACAGGAGTGCAGAAAGAGGCAAGAGAGGTGCAGAAAGAGGGAAGAAAGGTGCAGAAAGAGGCAAGAGGAGTGCAGAAAGAAGCAACAGAAGTGTAGAAAGAAGCAAGGGAAGTGTAGAAAGAAGCAACAGAGGAGCAGAAAGATGCAAGAGGGGTGCAGAAAGAGGCAAAAGAAGTACAGAACGAAGCAACAGAGGTGCATAAAGAGGCAAGAGGAGTACAGAAAGAGGGAAGAAGGGTACAGAAAGAGGCAAGAAGGATACAGAAAGAAACAAGAGAGGTGCAGAAAGAAACAAAAGAAGTGCAGAAAGAAGGAACAGAGGTGCAGAAAGAAACAAAAGAAATGCAGAAAGAAGGAACAGAGGTGCAGAAAGAGACAAGAGGTGAGCAGAAAGAGGGTAGAGGAGTGCAGAAAGAGGCACAAGGGTTGCAGAAAGAAGAGACAGAAATACAGAAAGAGGCAACAGAGATGCAAAAAGGGGGAGGAGGGGTGCAGAAAGAGGCAAGAGGGGTGCAGAAAGAAGCAAGAGAGGTGCAGAAAGAAACAAAAGAAGTGCAGAAAGAAGCAACAGAGGTACAGAAAGAGGCAAGAGTAGTGCAGAAAGAGGGGTGCAGAAAGAGGCAGGAGGGGTGCAGAAAGAAGCAAGAGGGATGCAGAAAGAAGCAAGAAAGATGCAGAAAGAAACAAAAGAAATGCAGAAAGAAGGAACAGAAGTGCAGAAAGAGGCAAGAAGAGTGCATAAAGAGGGAAGAGGGGTGCAGAAAGCGGCACGAGGGGTGCAGAAAGAAGCAAGAAAGGTGCAGAAAGAAACAAAAGAAGTGCAGAAAGAAGCAACAGAGGTGCAGAAAGAGACAAGAGGTGAGCAGAAAGAGGGTAGAGGAGTGCAGAAAGAGGCACAAGGGTTGCAGAAAGAAGAGACAGAAGTACAGAAAGAAGCAACAGAGATGCAAAAAGGGGGAGGAGGGGTGGAGAAAGAGGCAAGAGGGGTGCAGAAAGAAGCAAGAGAGGTGCAGAAAGAAACAAAAGAAGTGCAGAAAGAAGCAACAGAGGTACAGAAAGAGGCAAGAGTAGTGCAGAAAGTGGGAAGAGGGGTGCAGAAAGAGGCAGGAGGGGTGCAGAAAGCAGCAAGAGAGGCACAGAAAGAAGCAAGAGAAGTGCATAAAGAAGCAAAAGAGATGCAGAAAGGGGGAAGTGAGGAGGAGAAAGAGGCAAGAGGGATACAGAAAGAAGCAAGAGAGTTGCAGAAAGAAACAAAAGAAATACAGAAAGAAGGAACAGCAGTGCAGAAATAGGCAAGAGGGGAGCAAAAAGAGGGAAGAGGCGTGTAGAAAGAGGCACAAGGGTTGCAGAAAGAAGGGACAGAGGTGCAGAAAGAGGGATGAGGGGTGGAAAAAGAGGCAAGAGAAGTGCAGAAAGAAGCAACAGAGATGCAAAAAGGGGGAGCAGGGGTGGAGAAAGTGGCAAGAGGGGTGAAGAAAGAAGCAAAAGGGGTGCAGAAAGAAACAAAAGAAGAGCAGAAAGAAGGAACAGGGGTGCAGAATGAGGCAAGAGGGAAGCAGAAAGATGGAAGAGGGGTGCAGAAAGAAGCCAGAGTGGTGCAGAAAGAAGCAAGAGAGGTGCAGAAAGATGCAACAGAGGTGCAGAAAGAGGCAAGAGGGGTGCAAATAGAGGGAAGAGGGGTGCAGAAAGAGGCATGAGGGGTGCAGAAAGAAGCAAGAGAGGTGCACAAAGAAGCAACAGAGGTGCAGAAAGAGGGAAGAGGGGTAGAGAAAGAAACAAGAGAGGTGCAGAAAGAGGTAAAAGGAGTGCAGAAAGAGAAGGGAGTGCAGAAAGAGGCGCAAGGGGTGCAGAAAGAAGCAAGAGAGGTACAGAAAGACGCAAGATAAGTGCAGAAAGAAGCAACAGAGATGCAGAAAGAGGTCAGTGGGGTGGAGAAAGAGGCAAGAGGGGTGCAGAAAGAGGCAAGAGAGGAGCAAAAAGAGGGAAGAAGGGTGCAGAAAGAGGCAAGAGGGGTGCAGAAAGAGGGAAGAGGGGTGTGAAAGAGGCATGAGGGGTGCAGAAAGAAGCAAGAGGGGTGCAGAAAGAAGCAAGAGGGGTGCAGAAAGAAACAAGAGAAGTGCAGAAAGAAGCAACAGTAATGCAGAAAGAGGCACAGAAAGAAGCAAGAGTGGCTCGCACACCATTAGTACCAATTTAATAACCACATTTAGCAATAAGTAACAGGTGACCATTCTAAGTTTACAAAGGACCTTCCACCACGCTGTAACACTTGTCGCTGCATTTTTGGTAACGTTTGAGCCGTTTGAGCTAGAAACAAGGCTTTTTTGTTTTAAATCTGCAGATTAGGCAGCAGATGATGAATTATGCGGCTAATGCTGAAAATGTATAATTGTGCGAAAGTTGGTGCAGCCAAACAGTGACATAATTCCAGTGGCCCTGCTCATACCTCTGACTAGGTCCAGGAGTGCTCCTCAGTGATTCCTTCTATTTTTTTGTCTCATTGAGTTCATAGTTTAGCTTCTATGGAAACGAGGAAGACTAAACCTCAGGTTACCACTCCACAACACAGACTACAATACCACATACTTACTCTCCAAAACACATAATCCCACTCCACATAATTCCTATGCACTAAATACCACATACTTTCTATTCACATAATTTCACTGCACAACATACCACATAACTCCACTCTACACAACGTACATCCACTCTACACCAAAAAACATTAGTAAAAATCTTTTACATTTGCAACGCCAATAGCTCTAACTCTCGCAAATGCGAGACCTACTACATTACAAATGCTTCTTTAACTGATAGTCGCGTTTGCAGAGTGGTGCAGAAAGGGGGCTGGGCCTCCGACCAGCACTCAGGAATTCCACTGCGTAGGACTTACAGGAGGTACCAGGAGGGCTTCTTGGCCCCCAAAGTCCCTCAGGAGTAAAGTGGACTTCATCCCCAACCAGTACTGTGCCAGGAGGCGCGTTTGCAGAGTGGTGGAGAAAGGGGGGGCGTGGCCCCCGAAGACATCTTAGCAATCCCACTGTGTGGGACTTAGTGGAGGTAATAGGAGAGGTAGTTGGTCCCCAAGGACAACCACACAGCGGGATTGCAAAGTTGTCATAGTAGGCCATGCCCCCTTTCCCCACCACTCTGCAAACGCACTCCCTGGCATGCTCTTGGATGTGAATTAAAGTCCCCTTTGCTGCTGGGGGTCCTTAGGGGCCAACTAGCCTACCTGATCCCTACCTGATCCCTCCAGTATGCCCCAGATGGTGGGATTGCTGATAGGTGGGCACAGGCCACGCCCCTTTGTCCACCACTCTGCAAACGCACCTCCTGGCGCGCTCTTGGTTTGAGGATGAAGTCCCCTTGCCTCCTGAAGGTCCCTGGGGGCCAACTAGCCCACCAGGTACCTCCAGTAAGCCCCACACAGCTGGATTGCTGAGAGTGGTCTGAGGCCATGCCCCCTTTTTACACCACTTTGCAAATGCGCCTCCCTGCGCACTGCTGCTCGGGGGATGAAGTCCACTTGTGTCCTGAGGTCTTTAGGACACAAGAGGACCTCATTGCCCCACCAGCAGTGCGCCAAGAGGCGCATTTGCAGAGTGGTGTAAAAAGGGGCGTGGCCTCGGACCACTTCTCAGCATTCCCACTGTGTGGGGCTTACTGGAGGTACCTGGTGGGCTAGTTGGCCCCCAGGGACCCTCAGGATTCAAGGGGACTTAATCCCCCAACTTAGAACGCGCCAGGAGGTGCGTTTGTCCAGTGGTACAGTAAGGGGGCGGGGCCTCCCACGAGACACCAGCTTTTTTGAAATGTGATTTTTGGAAGGGGGGCTGTGTGGCCCCCTTCCCTTTATTATTTTTGTGTCCTGGGGACCCCATCCCCCAGGGCCTGAGCATTTTTTTTTTTTTTAAATGGGAAGGGGGCCACGGGGCCTCCCTCCCATGGCTGATATCGGCCCCGGGGACCCCATCCCCTGGGGCATGACCACATCTTTTTTAATTTTTATTTTTTTATTTTTAAGGTAGGGGGCCGCGTGGCCCCCCTCCTGAGGCCACTTCTGGCCCCGGGGAGCCCATCCCCAGGGGCCGGCCCTCAAGTTGAGGAAGGAGGGGGAGCCCCAATGCCCCACCATCACAGCCGGCTCCCCGCCTCCTGCGGGAGCCGGCATTGCTTTTGGGCAAGGGGAGATGCTAACATGCCAGGCAGCACGTTTGCAGAGTGGTTTGAAAAGGGGGCGTGGCCTCAGACCACTCTCAGCAATCCAGCTGTGTGGGGCTTAGTGGAGGTAACAGGAGGGCTAGTTGGCCCCCAGGGACCCTCAGGAGGCAAGGGGACTTCATCCCCATCCAAGAGTGCAGCAGGAGGCACGTTTGCAGGGTGGTGAACAAAGGGAGCGTGGCCTGTGTCCACCTCTCTGCAATTCTACTGTGTGGGGCTAACTGGAGGTAACAGGTAGGCTAGTTGGCCCCTAAGCACCCCCAGCAGCGAAGTGGACTTTAATCCCCATGCAAGAGCGCGCCAGGGAGCACGTTTGCAGAGTGGTGGGGAAAGGGGGCATGGCCTGCTATGAGAACTTAGCAATGCTGCTGTGTGGGACTTACTAGAGGTAATAAGAGGGTAGTTGGCGCGCAAGGTTGTCCTTGGGGGCCAACTACCTCTCCTGTTACCTCCACTAAGTCCCACACAGTGGGACTGCTAAGAGGTCTTCGGAGGCCACGCCCCCCTTTCTCCACCACTCTGCAAACGTGCCTCCTGGCACAGTACTGGTTGGGGATGAAGTCCACTTTACTCCTGAGGGACTTTGGGGGCCAAGAAGCCCTCCTGGTACCTCCTTTAAGTCCTACGCAGCGGAATTCCTGAGTGCTGGTTGGAGGCCCAGCCCCTTCTCTCCACCACTCTGCTAACCCGACTACCAGTTAAAGAAGCATTTGTAATGTAATAGGTCTCGCATTTGCAAGAGTTAGAGCTATTGGTGTTGTAAATCTAAAAGTTTTTTTCTAATGTTTTTTGGAGTGGAGTGGATGTACTTTGTGTGTAGTGGAATTATGTGGTATGTTGTGCAGTGAAATTATGTGGATAGAAAGTATGTGGTATTTAGTGTATAGGAATTATGTAGAGTGGGATTATGTGTTATGGAGAGTAATTATGTGGTATGGTAGTCTGTGTTGTGGAGTGGTAACCTCAGGTTTAGTCTTCCTCGTTTCTATAGAAGCTAAATTATGAACTCAGTGAGACAAAAAAAAGAAGGAATC
Source organism: Calotriton arnoldi (assembly GCA_963921515.1). Taxonomy (NCBI): domain Eukaryota; kingdom Metazoa; phylum Chordata; class Amphibia; order Caudata; family Salamandridae; genus Calotriton; species Calotriton arnoldi. The sequence goes on from CAWUFW010005032.1 coordinate 612,358, forward strand.
ACTGAGGAGCACTTTTGGACCTAGTCAGAGGTATGAGCAGGGCCACTGGAATTATGCGACTGTTTGGCTGCACTGACTTTCACACAATTATACATTTTCCGGGTTAGCCACATAATCCATCATCTGCTGCCTAATCTGCAGATTTGAACAAAAAAGCCTTGTTTCTAGCTCAAACGGCTCAAACCTTACCAAAAAGGCAGCGACAAGTGTTACAGCGTGGTGGAATGCCCTTTGCAAACCTAGAATGGTCACCTGTTACTTATTGCTAAATGTGGGTTTTAAATTGGTACTAATGGTGTGCAAACCACTCTTGATTCTTTCTGCGCCTCTCTTGCCACTTTCTGCATTTCTGTTGCTTCTTTCTGCAACTTTCTTTTTTTTCTGCACTTCTTTTGCCTCTTTCTGCTCATCTCTTCCACTTTCTGCACCTCTCTTGCCTCTTTCTGCACCTCTCTTGCTTCTTCCTGTACCCCTCTTGGCTCTTTCTGCACCCCTGTTCCCTCTTTCAGCACCTCTCCTGCCTGTTTCTGCACCTCTCTTGCCTCTTTCTACACTTCTCTTGCCTCTTTTTGCACCTCTGTTGTTTCTTTCTGCACTTCTCTTGCCTCTTTCTGCACCCCTCTTTACTCTTTCTGCACCTCTGTTGCTTCTTTCTACACTTCTCTTGCTTCTTTCTGCACCTCTGTTGCTTCTTTCTGCATACCTCTTGCCTGTTTCTACAATTCTCTTGCCTCTTTCTGTAGTTCTCTTGCCTCCTTCTGCACCTCTCTTGCCTGTTTCTGCACCCCTTTTGCCTGTTTCTGCACCTCTCTTCCTTCTTTGTGCAACTCTCTTGCCTCTTTCTACACCTCAGTTCCCTCTTTCTGCACCACTCTTGCCTCTTTCTGTACCTCTGTTGCTTCTTTCTGCACCTCTCTTGTCTCTTTCTGCATCCTTTGTGCCTCTTTTAGCATCTCTGTTGCTTCTTTCTACAGTTCTCTTCCTTCTTTATCCACCCCTACTGCCTCTCTCTGTACCCTCTTGCCTCTTTGTGCACCTCTCCTAACCTTTTCTGCACCCCTCTTGCCTCTTTTTTGCACCTCTGTTGGTTCTTTCTGCACCTCTTTTGCTTCGTTCTGTACTTCCCTTGCTTCTTTCTGTATCCCTCTTGCCTCTTTCTGTACCTCTGTTGGTTCTTTCTGCACTGCTTTTGCTTCTTTCTGCACCTCTGTTCCAAATTTCTGCATCCGTCTTGCCTTTTTCTGCAACCCTATTCCATCTTTCTGCACCTCTCTTGCCTTAGTCTGCCCACCTGTTCCCTCTTTCTGCACCCCTTTTGCCTGTTTCTGCAACTATCTTGCCTCTTTCTGCAGTTCTCTTGCCTCTTACTGCACCTCACTTGCCTCTTTTTGCACCTCTGTTGGTTCTTTTGCATTGCTCTTGCTTCTTTCTGCACCTCTCTTGCAAATTTCTGTACCCCTCTTGCCTCTTTCTGCACCCCTCTTACCTGTTTCTGTACCTCTCTTGCCTCTCTCTGCACCCCTGTTCCCTCTTTCTGTACCTCTTTTGCCTGTTTCTGCAACTATCTTGCCTCTTTCTGCAGTTCTCGTGCCTCCCGCTGCACCTCTGTTGCTTCTTTCTGCACTTCTCTTGCCTCTTTCTGCACCCCTGCTGCTTCATTCTGCACATCCCATGCTTCTTTCTGAACCTGTCTTGCTTCTTTCTGCACCCCTGTTGTCTCTTTCTGTACTCGTCTTCCCTCTTTCTGCACCTCTCTTGCCTCTTTCTGCATCTCAATTGCCTCTTTCTGCACTTCTCTTGCTTCTTTCTACACCTCGGTTGCTTCTTTCAGCAATTCTCTTGCCTCTTTCTGCACTTCTCGCCTCTTTCTGCACCTCTCTTGGCTCTTTCTGCACCTCTCTTGCCTCTTTCTGCACTTCACTTGCTTCTTTCTACACCTCTGTTGCTTCTTTCAGTAATTCTCTTACCTCTTTCTGCACTTCTGTTGCCTGTTTCTGCACCTCTCTTGTCTCTTTCTGCACCCCTCTTGCCTCTTTCTGCACCCCTCTTCCCTCTTTGTGCAACTCTCTTGCCTCTTTCTACACCTCTCTTCCCTCGTTCTGCACCCCTCGTGCCTCTTTCTGCAACTCTCTTGCCTCTTTCTGTAGTTCTCTTGCCTCTTTCTGCACCTCTGTTGCTTCTTTTTTTATACTTTTCTTCCTCTTTCTGCACCCCTCTTGCCTCTTTCTGCTCCTCTGTTGCTTCTTTCTGCTCTTCTCTTGCTTCTTTCTGCACTTCTGTTGCTTCTTCCTGCACCCCTCCTGCCTCTTTCTGCACCCCTGTTCCCTCTTTCTGCACATCTCTTGCCTGTTTCTTCAACTCTCTTGCCTCTTTCTACAGTTCTCTTGTCTCTTTCTGCACCAATGTTGTTTCTTTCTGCACTTCTCTTGCCTCTTTCTGCACCCCTCTTGCCTCTTTCTGCACCTCTCTTGGTTGATTCTGTACTGCTCTTGTTTCTTTCTGCCCCGGTCTTGAAAATGCCTGCACCCCTCTTGCCTCTTTCTGCACCCCTCTTCCCTCTTTCTGCACCTCTCTTGCCTCTGTCTGCACCCCTCTTGCCTCTTTCTACACCTCTGTTGCTTCTTTCTGCACCTCTCTTGCAAATGTCTGCACCCCTCGTGCCTCTTTCTGCAACTCTCTTGCCTCTTTCTGTAGTTCTCTTGCCTCCTTCTGCACCTCTGTTGCTTCTTTTTTTGTACTTTTCTTCCTCTTTCTGCACCCCTCTTGCCTCTTTCTGCTCCTCTGTTGCTTCTTCCTGCACCCCTCTTGCTTCATTCTGCACCCATATTCCCTCTTTCTACTCCTCTCTTCACTCTTTCTGCACCTCTCTTGCCTCTTTCTGCACCCCTGTTCCCTCTTTCTGCACATCTCTTACCTGTTTCTTCAACTCTCTTGCCTCTTTCTACAGTTCTCTTGTCTCTTTCTGCACCAATGTTGTTTCTTTCTGTACTTCTCTTGCCTCTTTCTGCACCCCTCTTGCCTCTTTCTGCACCTCTCTTGGTTGTTTCTGTACTGCTCTTGTTTCTTTCTGCCCCTGTCTTGAAAATGCCTGCACCCCTCTTGCCTCTTTCTGCACCGCTCTTCCCTCTTTCTGCACCTCTCTTGCCTCTGTATGCACCCCTCTTGCCTCTTTCTACACCTCTGTTGCTTCTTTCTACACTTCTTTCTGTACCTCTCTTGCAAATTTCTGCACCCCTCGTGCCTCTGTGTGCACCTCTCTTGCCTCTTTCTGCTCCTCTCTTGCCTCTTTCTGCACCCTTCTTGCCTCTTTCTGTACCTCTTTTGCTTTTTTCTTCACTTCTCTTGCCTCTTTCTACACCCCTATTGCCTCTTTCTGCACCTCTGTTGGTTCTTTCTGCACTGCTCTTCTTTCTATCTGCTACTCTCTTGCACATTTCTGCAATCCCTCTTGCCTCTTTCTGCACCTCTGTTGGTTCTTTCTGTACCTCTCTTACATCTGTGTGCACCCCTGTTCCCTCTTTGTGCATCTCATTTGCCTGTTTCTGCAACTCTCTTGCCTCTTTCTGCACTTTTCTTGCATCTTTATGCACCTCTGTTGCTTCCTTCTGCACTTTTCTTGCCTCTTTCTGCACCCCTCTTGCCTCTTTCTGCACCTCTGTTGCTTCTTTCTGCACTTCTGTTGCTTCTTTCTACACCTGTCTTGCTTCTTTCTGCACCCCTCATGCCTCTTTCTGCATCCTTCTTCCCTTTTCGTGCACGTCTCTTGGCTCTTTCTGCACAGCTCTTGCCTCTTTCTGCACCCCTCTTGCCTCTTTCTTCACCTCTTTTGCTTCTTTCTGCACCTCACTTGCTTCTTTCTACACCCCTCTTGCCTCTTTCTGCACCCCTCTTCCCTCTTTGTGCAACTCTCTTGCCTCTTTCTACACCTCTCTTCCCTCTTTCTGAGCCCCTCATGCCTCTTTCTGCAACTCTCTTGCCTCTTTCTACAGTTCTCTTGCCTCCTTCTGCAGATCTGTTGCTTCTTTTTAGCACTTCTCTTCCTCTTTCTGCACCCCTCTTGCCTCTTTCTGCACCTCTGGTGCTTCTTTCTGCAATTCTCTTGCTTCTGTCTGCATTTCTGTTCCTTCTTTCTGCACCCCTCTTGCCTCTTTCTGAACCCTTCTTCCCTCTTTCTACACCTCTCTTCCCTCTTTCTGCACCTCTCTTGCCTCTTCTGCATCCCTGCTCCCTCTTTCTGCACATCTCTTGCCTGTTTCTGCAACTCTCTTGCCTCTTTCTACAGTTCTCTTGTCTCTTTCTGCACCAATGTTGCTTCTTTCTGCACTTCTCGAGCCTCTTTCTGCACCCCTCTTGCTTCTTTCTCCACCTGTCTTGGTTGTTTCTGTACTGCTCTTGTTTCTTTCTGCACCTGTCTTGAAACTTCTTGCACCCCTCTTGCCTCTTTCTGCACCCCTCTTCCCTCTTTCTGCACCTCTCTTGCCTCTGTCTGCAACCCTCTTGCCTCTTTCCGCACCTCTGTTCCTTCTTTCTGCACTTCTCTTGCTTCTTTCTGCAGCCCTCTTGCCTCTCTCTGCACCTCTGTTGCTTCTTTCTGCACTTCTCTTGCTTCTTTCTGCACCTCTCTTGCAAATTTCTGCACCCCTCGTGCCTCTGTGTGCACCTCTCTTGCCTCTTTCTGCTCCTCTCTTGCCTCTTTCTGCACCCCTCTTGCCTCTTTCTGTACCTCTATTGCTTATTGCTACACTTCTCTTGCCTCTTTCTGCACCCCTATTGCCTCTTTCTGCACTCTGTTGGTTCTTTCTGCACTGCTCTTGCTTCTATCTGCTACTCTCTTGCACATTTCTGCACCCCTCTTGCCTCTTTCTGCACCTCTGTTGGTTCTTTCTGTACCTCTCTTACCTCTGTGTGCACCCCTGTTCCCTCTTTGTGCACCTCTTTTGCCTGTTTCTGCAACTCTCTTGCCTCTTTCTGCAATTTTCTTGCCTCTTTCTGCACCTCTGTTGCTTCCTTATGCACTTCTCTTGCCTCTTTCTGCACCCCTCATGCCTCTTTCTGCACCTCTTTTGCTTCTTTCCGCACTTCTCTTGCTTCTTTCTACACCTCTCTTGCTTCTTTCTACACCCCTCTTGCCTCTTTCTGCACCTCTTTTGCTTCATTCTGTACTTCTCTTGCTTCTTTCTGCACCCATCTTGCCTCTTTCTGCACCTCTGTTGGTTCTTTCTGCACTGCTCTTGCTTCTTTCTGCACCTCTGTTGTTTCTTTCTGCACTTCTCTTGCTTCTTTCTACACCTCTCTTGCTTCTTTCTGCACCCCACTTGCCTCTTTCTGCACCCTTCTTCCCTCTTTGTGCACCTCTCTTGCCTCTTTCTGTACCTCTCTTGCTTCTCTCTGCACCCCTCTAGCCTCTTTCGACATCTCTTTTGCTTGTTTGTGCTCTTCTTTTGCCTCTTTCTGTACCCCTCTTGCCTCCTTCTGCATCTCTGTTGGTTCTTACTGCACTGCTCTTGCTTCTTTCTGCACCTCTCTTGTAAATTTCTGCACCCTCTTGCCTCTTTTGGTACACCTTTTATCTCTTTCTGTACCCCTGTTCCCTCTTTCTGCACCTCTTATGCCTGTTTCTACACCTCTGCTGCCTCTTTCTGAACTTATGTTGCCTCTTTCTGCACCTCTGTTGCTTCTTTATGCACTTCTCTTGCCTCTTTCTGTACCCCTCTTCCCTCTTTCTGCACCTCTTTTTCTTCTTTCTGTACTTTTCTTGCTTCTTTCTGCACCTCTCTTGCTTCTTTCTGCACCTCTCTTGCCTCTTTATGCACCTCTCTTGCCTTTTTCTGGACTAACAGGGCTACTTTTAAACTGACCTCAGGCTCAGCAGTGCACACATGCAAGTGCAGAAAATGGCTGCTGGCCTCTAAACTGCCATGCCCTATTATATGCTAGGGACGTAGAGGTAGTTTTAATCCCCCTGCCCTATTATGTACTAGGGCCTTACAGGGGAGGTTATGCCAATCACAGGGTACCCTAATCCATAGTGTACCCTAGTGTATGTAGGTGTTTTCACTGTATTCATAGTGTCTTTCAGCATAGCACTGGCTCTGGGCCTGGTTAGGCAGAGCCCAGAGTCAGTCAGAGTCAGTTACCACCAGGTCCAGTCAGCAGAAAGTTGGGGGGTGCCCAGGGCACAGGATGGCTTTGCAACAAGCCTTCTTTCTGCACCTCTGTTGGTTGTTTCTGCATATCTCTTGCTTCTTTCTGCACCTTTCTTCCTCTTTCTGGACTTCTGTTGCCTCTTTCTGCATTTCTCTTGCTTCTTTCTGTGCCTTTCTTCCTCTTTCTGCACATGTCCTACCTCTGTAGGCATAGTTCGAAATTAGCATTTAAAAAACCTTAGCAATTCACTGAAAAAACCATAGGTTTCAGGGACGTTATAGTTAGAAACCGGCATTTAAAAAAACCTTTGAAATTCACTGAAAAAACCATAGGTTTCAGGGACTTTATAGTTAGAAATTAGCATTTAAAAAACCTTTGAAATTCACTGAAAAAACATAGGTTTCAGCGACGTTATAGTTAGAAATTAGCATTTAAAAAACCTTAGAAATTCACTGAAAAAACCATAGGTTTCAGGGATGTTATAGTTAGAAATTATCATTTAAAAAACCATAGAAATTCACTGAAAAAAACATAGGTTTCAGGGATGTTATAGTTAGAAATTAGCATTTAAAAAACCATAGAAATTCACTGAAAAAACCACAGGTTTCAGGGACGTTATAGTTAGTTGGACATTTCACTCGTACAAAACCAGAGAAATTCGGCCGTTATAGTTAGTTGAGCTAACTATAACTCGTGCCCCCGCAATGCACTGCTGATGACGTCACATATTACATCACTCATGACATGGTCAGTGACATCACTGATGACATCACTGATGACATCTCAAATGATATCACTGATGACATTACTGATGACAGAAGGCCCTTCCTCCCATTCTGGTCTTGTAGATGCATGGGACGGTGGCCAGAGTGAGATCGGCTGATCGGAGGTGTCTCTTGGGTGCGTGGAAGGAAAGGCGGTATGTTCAGGTATGTGGGTCTGGAGTTGTGAAGGGACTTGATTGCATGGGTGAGAAGTTTGAATGTTATTCTTCTTTCAACTGGGAGACAGTTGAGGTCATGGAGGTGTTGGGTGATGTGACTGCGACGGGGGATGTCGAGGATCAGTCTGGCTGCGGCGATCTGGACGTTCTGGAGTTTGCGAAGGAGTTTCTTGTTGAGTCCAGTGTAGAGAGTGCTGTCATAGTCCAATCTGCTGCCCCCTTGTCCCCTGCCCTCTGTTTGGCATGTGCAGGCTCCTATCCCCTCCCTCCTGCCTTGTCTGGTCCTTTGTCATGCACCTGCCCCCTCCCTCCTGCCCTTCATGGTCAGTTCTGTTGCAACTGTCCCCCCTGTCGGTCTGGTATGCCCAGCTTGCTGCCCTTGATTTTTTTCACCTCCGTTCTCTGTTGTCCATGTGCATGATCCTGTCTCCTCCCTATTGCTTCCCATGGTCTGTTGTGCTGAACTGCCATCTGGCCTGCCCTGTGTGGTGTATTGTGTTGCTTACACCCCTGACACCTGCCCTGTAAGGTCAGTTAAGTGCCCTTGCCCATCTCCCTCCTGAACTCCATGATCCAATGTACCATACTTGCCCATATTTTGAACTTGGTAGATTCTGGAAAAAAAACTATGGAATTGATTTTCCCATTGACTTACATTGAAAAAGAGGAGATTTTAGGCAGGAGACAGATAAAATAAAGCCCTTTTGGGCTTAAAAAATTGGGAGTCTCTGGCCTGAATTGGGTCTGTTGGCATGTATGGTTGTACTGCTAGTACCTCTTCCTTCTGCCCTCAATGGTCTATTGTATTGCCACAGCATCTCTTGCCTGTCCTGCATGGTTGGATTGTTGCCCCTGCCCCCCCTTTCCCCTGCCCTCCATGGTTCGTTGTGCTGGCACTGCCCCTCCCGTCTCCCCATCGTGGTCAAATTGTTGCCTCTGTACCCTCCTACCTGCCCTCCATTATATGAGTCCATGTCCCTGACCTCTGCCTCCCTACAGTATTCTAATGAACAACTAGAGTGCTAACATTCTATATTTATTACTAAAGTGTGATTACTAAATTGTGTCACGCCTCATGTCATTTTGATGTAATCAAAACTGTAATACCTAAAGCATTTCTTTTAGAAATTATAAAATTGAGAGGGTCTTACTCCTATAGAAATTGTGGTTTGTGCTCTAAAAAACTTAAGTAAGGGCAAATTTCTGAGTTCTCAAATAGCGACAAAGCACTTTTAAATTATTTGCTATCTTGACTTTTTTTATCCAGTTGATCACTTGAATTTATGTTACACTTAGGGAAGAGAATGTGGCGTTACGACCAGAGTTGAAGACTTTGCAACTGGGGAACCATGTTCAAGTTTTGGTGTCAGCTCAACATTCTGTGATGTTGGCCAAATCACTTAATCTCCCCATGCCTAAAACCAAAATAAATATTTCCTTGTGTATTGTAACTGATGCTCATGTAAAGCATTCCAATACCTTCGGGTCAAGTCTGCTCAATATAAAACTGCAAAAAAAGTGAATAATTAAGTGTTTTATACAAATTTATCATTGGTCTATACTTGGGATACATTTGGGTGATATTTGTGCCACATTTGGGCTCTTTTTTCTCTGGTGGCCATCTTGGGAGACTTATTTGTTATGAAGCTCCCTAATCTCATCATTTACTACAGTATCCTCAGTAGAAAATGCTTTTAGTTTTCCACTTCAATTCCATCAAGATTGGGTTCAGATGTGCCACACTTTTATCAACAATTCAGAATATTAGCACTCTAGTTGCTAATTAGAACACTGTAGTAAAGCTGCTGATCACAAGGAAGTTAACTGGCAGTCTACTGCTAGTGTTGAAAGTGCATATTTCAGTCTGCATGTCAGAATGTTTCAATGAAATAGAAGAGGAAGATATTTGAGAACTCACTTAAAATGTGTCCTAATTTTTCTTTCTAAAGCACTAACCATAATTTCTGTGACAAAATGAACCCCCTAATTTTGTTCCTTTCTAAATTAAATTTCTTAGGTTTTACCAGGTTTGATCAATCAAGATGGCTTCAGGTGTGCCACACTTTTGTCATATGTAAGACTGTGAGCACTCTAATTGTTCTTTAGAACACTCTGTGAGGCTGCAGTGTTTGGAACACAAGGGAATCAACTAACAGGCTGCTCCTGTTGGAAGTACATGTTTTACTGAGAATGTCAGACTTCATTCTCATACGGCTGAGAAAGAGTGTGTGAATTTACAGAAAATATGCTATCCTTTTAGCTTCTGGAGCACCTTTCATAACCTCTATGAACAGGGGAGGTTTCTATTCGAGGGCATCGGGGCTCCGCCCCCCTTACTTTCAAGGTCAGAATAAAAGCTATACTAAAACTATTCCTTTAAAAAAAAAAACACGTTCACACACTTTAACTATTTTGCTGGGGGACTGTTGCACACTGCCACAAGGTTTCCATAAACTTCCTCCCCTGGGTGGGCCAAAGCTTGAAGTATTTGCCAGGCTGACGACTTCACAGCCCTGAGGACTGTGATGTCATCAGCTCGGCAAAGACACAGCTTTGAGGATCAGTCTCCACCCCCTGACTATGTGTGTGTAAAATTACCCCCGGGCATTTTTGACAGAAGCCCTGTAATGCTGGGGCTTCACGTCAGCCAAGGAGTGGAGAGCATTGTTACCCCACCCCTTCCCAACTCGTCAGAGAGGGGTGGATCCTATCCTGTGACGAATTGGAAAAGGTTGGGGTCGAGGCTGCAGGCAGGCGGGAAGCTGAAAAATCGAATCTGCGCAGTTTGTCATCAGGACTTTTGAAGACATACTGCGCAGACTCGAGGTATCTGCTTCTTGCGCTGCAATTAATGCAGGACACCAATTCAGCCAGCAGACTCATGGAAAAGATTTACCAACTGCAGGAGCGTGTGCCTTTGGAAAGGATTTGGCGTTGCCTATCTTAAATCTTCCCTTCCAGTCCAGACAGTGACCCGCAGCCTCCACCCTGTCAGTGAACCACCATATAAGTAAGAAAAAAGTGAAGCAGCTGGGTTTGGCCTATTTGTTTAGTAGTGATAAATGTGGTGTGAGGCCCGTTAAAGTGAATGACTGTCTTGTTGCTTGATTGTTAATTATTTTCTTCATGCTAGCTAGACACCGTCCAGGGAGCAAGGTTTGCAGGTGAGTGGCGCACTACACGAGGTATTGTCATGGCGATGCCATGCGCGTGGCACACTTTGGCGCAGTTCTCCTGCAGGGCTAACATGGGTTTGTTCCAGTGCTTCTTGTCTATGGGTAGTGCTTTTGTATATTCAGCGCAAAGAAAACATAAGCGCATCAGGGCGCAGTACACACAAAACCTAAATAAAAAGCAGCAGGAGCCAATACTTTACATTATTTAGCACACTCTAGTGCTGTGATAGGGCTGTGATTAGACCCCTCCAATCCTGGGTCCTGTTCGCCAGCCTCACGAAGTTCATGCTCCGGCAGCAACACAGGAACACAAGTGCTCAGCAGCTCCCTGGAGCCAGCTAAACGCGTTTGCAAAATTAAAATCAACGAGCCCGTACCTATATCTGGGCTGCAAATTTGACACTTAAGCTATACTTCAATGTATCAACAAACTGGATTTCACACATAACAGTGCAGGGTTCCTGTGGCATAGCACTGGATTGGAAACCCCTATACTGAAGTGTTGCTATGGAAATGCCTTGGAGTTGTGAATTTGGCTTCTGTGCAAGTTCATAGTAAATGTTGCCTGTCTGGCGGTTTCGGAGTGAGGGGGTTATAAAATGGTTTTGTTAAGGCCTCTGAGGCGGGTTTCAGAGTTCTAGCAGCACATCTTGGGCTCAGATCTTAAAACAGATAATTCTCAAACAGCTGCGGGAATCCTGTCAATCACCAATCTAATAATAAACAAGACCAGGGACCTGACACATGAACATTAGTGCCTCACAAGACACCACACTGGACAGCAGTATCTGTAAGTCTCAGCCTCGTCACTACATCCTGTGATTCTGGGCAAATCTCCTTGCATACAAAACAAAAATGAATGCAACTATGTAATGGACCTGGTGCTCATGTGAGCTCTCCAACACCTTCCATTGCGGTAGCGTTATAATCACACTACCCGCTTGGCACAAGTGAGCAAGCTGATTTTTACAAACTCAAACATTTAATTTAAAAAACAAATTCACACAATATATGACATAATGTATGCAATGCACAATATAGGACATAGTGTATGTTAAGCATAGTTAATGCTGCTGTATTAAAAGCAATCTCCCAAGGTTGGCAACGTGCCGAACCCCTTGAGTGAAATATACTAGTGCGTCATATATGCTAAACTCGCCAGGTAACCTTCTAATCCAGCAGGCTCCAGCCACATGCTCAGTTTATCTCATACAGTTAATTTTTTTCCCCACTCCTTGGTCCACTGAACCCTGATCTGACATGCCCTACCTACACCTGCATTTTAGTGGCCTTTTATGTTACATGATGCTGGATTTGTAACTCGCCACCAACACAATACCCTGCTGTGATATTCCCTCGCTGTTTGATTTAAATAATTACAGATTTTCAGCTGTTTATCTCCATCACTATTCCAGGTTTTCCCCTCTCTCCACATCTTTTTTCCTCTTGTCATTGATATCTTCCACATCTCTTCTTTTTTTTAAATAATTTTTATTTATAACTTGTTGGCAATTATACAGACATGAGATTTCAGGATAATCTGATTGGCAGGGCATATACATCAGAGACACAGCTGCATCTTGATATCATAAAAGGCAGCATCACCAGGGTCACAGGAGACATCTCTTCTTTTTCATTCCATCTCCTTCTTGCCTTTTCTTCTCAGTTCTATTTTCCTCTGCTATACCCTTTCACTTCTCCCTCCAATTAACCGAGTCACCAGCACCAGTGTTTATGCCATTGTTGAGAGGTCTGGAACTGAGGCTGAAGGTAGTGCAAGTTTCTCACACTAGCTGTCAGTCGGTCAAAAATGTGTTCAGAATACATGGTCATCCAATCCTTGGGCTCTTTTCAGAGAGAGCACAGGGCAGTGGTCATGTTTTCAAGTTGTAATTGTGATTCTGTGTAAATGTGTACGATTGGGCTGAAAATATAGGGATACACAGTCTTTAAAAATATTGACAAGGTGAAAGTAATAAAATGCGGTGCTCGCTCGCTACTTAAAAGTAATCCTTAACTTTTATGCACACCACTTTCAAATGTCACTAGCCGCCACTGTCTATGAGAAAACAGTTTTCTCTCAAACATGATTCATTAAATCTTAGCAGAAGGCTTTTTCACAAGATAAAATCACCTTAGAACACACCACAGTTCCTAAAATTAGTATAGTGCCATCAACAAATGATTTATATTTTAACTGAAATCTGTTATCATCCTTTACACATTCTCCTTTTTGTGACCCACAAAACCTGCCATTCACTCAAATGCATTTCAATGGGCACCGTGCCTCAGAGTCCTGTAAGTGCTGTCGCAGCATGTTGTCCATGTTGTGGCTAGACAATAAAGGGGGGTCAATTTGGGACCCCCATATTTGCCTTTTGGGACCTGGGTGTGCCCACCCTGCCCACTTACATATTTTTTTTTTTTTTTTCAGGACACAGGGTCCAAGTCCCTGAGTTTTGAAATGCATGCCAACGTATATTGTTCAGGTTCTCACCAATCAATCAGGATTGACTAGACTCCTTTAAATTGGCCAATCAGAGCACATCTGAACACCAACTGTCTCAAAAACTACTGAAGGGATTTGCACCTAATAACAAAAAGGGCTCTTTCTGGACTAAGAGCTACCTTTCTGCCAAATTTGGTGGAATTTCGTCGTGCGGCTCGGGCTGTAGTCGTGTCGAAACCCTCTATGGGAATTAGCATGGGAAGCGCACTTTTTTGACCCCCCCTTTTTCTTGGCCCCCGCTTGACGTATCCCCCAAAACTTTCAATCCACAGTAGAACCCACAAGCACACATTTTCCGGAGAATTTTGTGAGGATTCAGTCAAGTCAAAATATGCTTTTCTTATGGAAACTAGGTCCTAACTACCTACTGGTCGACCGTCAGTAGGTATTATATATATATATATTCACTGAAAAAACCATATGTTTTAGGGACAGTTATAGTTAGTTGGACATTTCACTCGTACAAAACCCGTGAAATGTCCCCGTTATAGTTAGTTCAGCTAACTATAACTCGCGCCCCGCAATGCACTGCTGATGACATCACATATTACATCACTCATGACATGGTCAGTGACATCACTAGTGACATCACCCTGATGACATCTCAAATGACATCACTGATGACATCATGCAGTGACTGTGTGTTTCTCTAAAGTTTAAATATTTTTATATATATCAGGAAAAGACGTATTGAAGAATGGTGGGTATAAGTGTCTGTATGGATGATTTAGTAGGTCGTGACTGACTCTATAAGTGAGTGATTTCGCAGTATCTTACTGAATGCATGGGTTAGTGACTAAACTGGGTGAATGTCTGTATCCGTCTGTCTGTTGCTGTGTAAAGTGACTGCATGTGTTTGTGAATAGCTACATGGTGTGGCATAGTTATTGGACTGATTTGTCTGAGTATCTGTGCCAGTGCCTGAGTGTTTGTGTGGGAGGGGGTGTGTGCGACTCTGTGTATGGGAGTGTGTGAGTGGGTGATTCACTGGGTGGATGGTTTCAGAGTGCATCTGTGATAGACTGTGGGTGGGTAAGTGTGTGTAAGTGTTGGTAGTGAAAGATATATGTCCCAGTGGTGCATGTGTGTAACTACATATGTGAAAGGCAGTATATATGTGTGTTGGAGTATATAAGTAACTATAAGCGAGAAGTGATTATTGTGTTAGTGGCTGTATGGATAGTGTGTGCTTGTATCAGTATTGGCATAAGAGCGTAACAATGTGTGCTAATATTTGTGATTAAGTGAGCTGGTGTGTGTATAACTGTATAGAGTGAGTAAATGGCAGTGTGTTTAATTATTGCATGACTGACTAGGTGTGGCTGAGTTCCTCTATGGATGAGTGGCGGTGTTTGAGTGTCTATGGGAGTAAGAGTGCATATGATAGTCTGTGAGTGACCATAAGTATGAGTGACTGTACGGGTGATGGTGGATGTGTGTGTTTAGACCTAGGAGTAGTGAGTGGAGCATGTAGTTTTGGTGTTGGAGTGTCTATGTGGTTTTGTGATGATGCTGTAATTTAGGTGGGTGTATCAAAGATTATATTAAGGTGTGAGGAGGTGCATCAGATTATGCGTGGATGATGTCATCAGTGATGTCATTTGAATATCAGTGATGTCATCAATAGTGATGTCCACTGACCATGCTCATGAGGAAGTGATGTAATATGTGGCACGTCTATCAGCAGTGCATTGCGGGGAACACGAGTTATGAATTAGCTGGGACCAACTTCTCACTTGGAATTTCACGGGTTTTGTGCGAGTGCTGAAATGTCATTCTTCTCTTCATCCCTAAAACCTATGGTTTTTCAGTAGAGCCTGAGAGTTTTTAAATGCTAATTTCTAACTATAACGATGTCTGAAACCTATAGTTTTGGCAATTTCAAAGGTTTTTAAATGCTAATTTCTAACTTATAACGTGCCTGAAACCTATGGTTTGTAGAGTGAATTTAAGGTTTTTAAATGCAATTTCTAACTAGCCTAAAACCTATGTTTTTCAGTGGTCAAAGGAACATGAAATGACAATTTTTAAATGTATTGTTATATTTATTTTTAATATGATCTGCTACATTTTTAAAACTATTTTTAGATATTTATTTATTAAAATTTACATTGTGAGTACATTATACATTACATTACAAAATATACTTTCTCAAGAATGAATTACTTTAGTTTTAAATAACTTTAAGGTTTGCAAATAGGCAATGAGTTTTAAGTGCAGTAGTTACAGTTGTTGCAATGGGCAACACAATTTCCAAACACAATGCAACATTGACCTCAATGTAGATTTCTAGTTAAATGCAATTAGTTACTTTATGGATTACTTTCTAACCACAGGACTGGATCTAGATTCAGTCCTGGGACATCTCTCCTATAAACTGAGATTGGTAAGCGTTTTGGATTACAGTAGTGATTTTAAGGAATATTATTGTATTTTTAAAAGTTGACATAGAAACTTTCACATAGAATCACTAAAATGTTATCCTGTAAATTCATAGCAGGTAAGTAGTGTTAGCAAATTACTTTTTCTTACTCCAGTGTTGGATGGATCCAGCACTGGTGCTTCTCAGCAAACAGTTGAAGAATGCGTTTAAGTCATGCAGGCGGGTTTTAGGAATGTTTGTAATTTGTGAAAATCGACACTTTGAAACCTTTTCTGCTGAAAACCAGACAATGGATTCTATGAAGGAAATATATAAGTTACTGGTAAATGCACCGGTTGGAACATACTAGGGTCAGTGCTGGGCTAAAAGATGCAGCACTGGGTTCTCTCCTGATAACAGGTGAGTAAATCGGAGTCGTAGTTCGGTTGATTTTAGAACCTTATAAAGTTCAAAACTCCACATGAAGGAATTTCTGATGAAACCAGTCAGTGTTAGCCTATGGAAGGAAATTCAAGTTACTGGTGAAATGCAGTTGGTGCTTTTCCGGGGGACCAGTACTGAGCTGAAGATGCAGCACTGAGATCTCCTGATAACAGGTGAGAGTAAATCGAGATTCGTATTTAGGCTGATTTAGAGAGAATATTTGCACAATGGTGAAGGGAGAAGTGAGGCCCTAAGGTGACATCTGTGCAAACGCGCCCCGTGGTGCGTTTTAGGATTGAGGATGCAGTCCCCTTGGTCATGAGGGTCTAGGGACCCAATAGCCCACCAGGAACCTCCAGTATGCGTCAGGGCTGCGTGCAGAACGTGTGCAAGCCACACCCTTTACTCTCTGGCGCAACTCTGTAGCGCTTTCTGGAGTGACCACCTGTTGGGCTAGTTGGCCCCCAGGGACCCTCAGGATTGAAGGGGTTAATTCCATCTTAAAACATAGCCACAGGCCTGTTTGCACACATGTCACCTGAAGCCCCTCCTCCCTTCACCACTGTGCAAAAAGCAGCCACGTATACTTTTGTTTTAGGATTGAGATTAAGTCCCCCTTGAATCCTGAGGGTCCCTGGAGTCAACTAGCCCACCATGTAGCCAAAGCGCGCCCAGGCTGCGTGCAGAGAGAGTGTAAAAGGGGCGTGGCGCCTGTACACTCTGCCCAGCACAGCCCACAAGCATACTGAAGGTTCTAGTACAGGCTGGACCTTTAGGGACTAGCCTTAGGGGAGTGCCTTCTCAAAAGCATAGGGTTTGCTGCAGGCTGCTGCAGGGAGGGCGGGGCCTCCGGCTAATGCGGTCTTTTTTTTGATTGGGAGGGGGCTCGTGTTTCCCCCTTCCCTCAACCTGCCCGGGACCCCATCCCCGGGGCCCTGTCCACCAATAAATTTAAAAAAAAAGCAGGAGAATTAGTGTTTGCCTGGGCCTGTATTGGCCTGAGGATTCTCCCAGGCAAGCCCTCTTTTAAATTAAAAATATCTGGAGAGGGCTGCGTGGCCCCTCCTCAGGCCATTTAAGGCCGGGACCCCATCCCCGGGGCCGGCTATCGGCTTACCCTTTTTAGGGAGGGCTGTGTGGCCCCACCTGTTCCCACTATGGCCCGGGGACCCCATCCCCGGGGCCCTGGCCTCTAGGCCAGGGACTGTGGGGGGTCCCCAAACCCCTGATCGCCGGCTCCCCGTGTCCTACGGGGAGCCGGCATTGCTCACATGGGAGCAGCTAAGATGCTGCTCCCATGTGAAACTATTGCTAAGATAGGCGAGCAGGAGCACATGCTCCTGGCTATGTCAAAGCAAGACCTGGCTGACAGGGCAGGAGCAGCGGGCTCAGATCTGTCGTGGCAGTGTCCCAGGGTGGCACCGGGACACTGCAGGAAGCTGTGGGATTGCGTGGTCCCCAGGGCCACCACAGGCTCCAAGAGGGGGCTGTGGCCCCCTCCCATCTAGAAAGCCCGGGGAGGTGGTGGTCCCGGGGCCGGCCCAAGCGGACCCCCATTTTTAAAATTTCTTGAGTACTTTGGGGAGGTGGCGGTCCCGGGCGTGTGGGGGGCTGGGCCCCACACCAGTCACTTTAAAAGAAGCCGGGAGGTGGCAGTCTCCGGGGCAGGAACAAGAGCCTCCGTGCCGTCAGCCACAGCCCGGGGTGACGGTCCCCCGGGGCTTCCAGAGGCTGTAGGCCCCCACATAATAAAGAAACCCTGCATGCCCGGACTTGCCCACCGGGGCCAGTGTGTGGCCAGGAGACCAAGCAGATTTTTGCCTATCGGCGGGATCCGCACCTGGCGCATCCTGCCAGTTTTTTAAAAAAGCTTTTTTTCTGCCCAGGGGGTCCTTGGCGGGACCCCTGAGCAGACCTATAGGGGGTGGTGTTTCTACCTGCCCCCTTTGTGCGTTTTCGCACTTGTTTCTTCTGGGTTTTCCAGCCGGCGGAATCCGCGCGGCCTGGCGCATCCTTTGATTTAAAAAAAATCTCTTTTTCTGCCCAGGAGTCCTTCATGGGACCCCTGAGCAGACCTAAGAGGTCAGGGTGTTTCTGCCTGCCTTTGCGCACAGCACCGTTTCTGTCCTCGGTTCTGCAGGGATAAAATGGCTGCCAACACTTCCTGATTTGGAGTGTTGACAGCCACTTGAAAGCCAATTAAAATGCAGCTCGTGATCGGGATGGTGCGCGCAGGGTGCGCTTAGGGTGTGCGAATCCGACGCGGCCATAGATATATATGTGATTTTCATTTTGATTTTCACAGGAACTACTGAACGGATTTACACCATTTAACAAAAAGGGTTATTTCTGAACCAAGAACTACCTCTTTGCCAAATTTGGTGTAATTCCGTTCAGCAGTTCGGGCTGTAGCCGTGTCTAAAGTTTCCTATGGGAAAATGAATGGGGAAAACACGTTTTGGGACCCCCTTTTTCTCGGCCCCGCTTGACGAATCACCCTGAGACTTTCAGGGTAGGAGCGGACCAGAGCGGGCCATAAAGTTTGAAAATTTCGTGAAGATTCGTCAACCGACGCAAGAGTTATTTCAAATAGAATGTTGTGGATTTCCTATGTAAAATAGGTCCTAACTATAACTATCTACTGGCGACCGCCAGTAGATATATATATAATATATATATATATATATATATATATATATATATATATATATATGTATATATATTACCTACTGGCGGTCGCCAGTAGGTAGTTATAGTTAGGACCTTGTTTCTAATCAAAAAGCGTTTTTTCTTTTGCCAATATCTTTGGTGCCGTTTGACGAATCTTCACGAAATTTTCAAAAATATATATATTAACTGCTGGCCATGTCTCCATAGGAAAATTGTTTTTTTGTTTTGCCAGTAAATTTGGCGCCGCTTGATGGATCTTCATGAAATTTTCAAAACTTTCTCTACAGTCTGTTCAGCTGCTGTGTTGAAAGTTGCGGGCAATCCGTCAATTCATGGCCGAGAAAAAAAGAGGGGTCCCAAAAGTCGTTTTCCCATAATGATTTTGAACGTGATTACAGCCCGAACCACTGAACGGAATCACACCAAACTTGGCAGAAAGCTCGATGTTAGTCTAGAAAGCATGCTTTTTGTGATTTGATGTAAATCCGTTCTGTAGTTTTAGAAATATTTAAGTTAAATAATATAGATATCTGGGGACACGAATCCTTGCAGTGGACTCACAGATTCTATTGAAATTTGTTTGGATGCCAACACTTCAACCAGGAAGTGTTGGTAGCCATCTTGGGACTCGAGATGAATCTGAGGCCCACAAAAAATGTAAAAAATAAAGAAAAGTGGGCAGGGTAGGAATACCCTGAGCCCCCAGATATGGTGGGGGGGTCCCACAGGGACCCCACCGGGCATCAAAAACATTTTTTAGAGTTCAATTTTACCACAAATTTGCTGGTGGACCCTTGGATCCGCACCAAAATTGAAAAAAAATAAAGCGTGCGCTCCTGCTCTTCCTTACTAATTAGCCCCCAGGTGGGCCAGGTCCAGGGGCATTTTAATAAAGGAGTGGGGGCACGCCCCCCTCCTGGGGCTCATTTATGCCCCGAGGACCACCACCTAACCTGGCCTTCTTTTACAAAAAATGCGGGGGAGGGCCTTCGGCCACTCCCGCTGCCCATGAGACCACCACCTCCCTAAGGCTTATTTATTTATTAATGGGGGCCTCTTAGACCTCTCCAGCCCCGGGGACCACCACCTCTGGGGCTTTAATTTTAAGTAATATAGGGGGCCACACGGACCCCCTGCATCCTGGGGACCGCCACCTCCCCTGGGCATTAGTCAAATTGAATGTGGGAGGGCGATGCAGCCCCACCACAGCCCTGGAGACCACCACCTTTTTGGGGCTATTTCTAACAAAGAGGGGGCCACACCCCCCCTGCCTTGAGCCATACGTGGCCCTGGGGGCCGCCAATCCCCGGGCCAGGTCCTGCTGTGTCGGCATAGCTGTCTCCTATGGCTTTGCAGGAGCTTTACTGCTCTCTCCAAGCCATAGAAAACTGTGCTCGATTTCAGCAAGCAAGAGCATTGAAAATGCTCTCTCTTGCTGAAAGTGGATGACAATTACTTTTACACACAAAGAGCTGCATGTTAGCAGCTCCCTATGTGTAAAAGCAATGCAGAGTCCTGCAGGAGGTGGGGAGCTGGCAAGGGCCGTGGGGACCTTGAGTCTCCACCCGTGGCCCCGTGAGCAGAAAAAGGTAGAATAAAGGTCAGAAACAAGCAGGAACAGGCAGAATAGAGGTTAGAAATGAATAAAAAGAGGCAGAATAAAAGTCAGAAACAAGCAGTATGAGGCAACGTAGAGATCAGAAAGGAGCCGAAAGAGGCAAAATAAAGGTCAGAAAAGAGCAGCAAAATGCAAAATAGAGATCAGAAATGAGCAGAAAGAGGGAAAATAAAGGACAGAAATGAGCAGCAAGAGGCAAGGTCAGAAATGCGCAGAAAAAGGCAGAATAGAGGTCAAAAACTAGCAGAAAGACGCAAAATAGAGGTCAGAAACAAGCAGCAAGAGGTGGAATAAAGGTCAGAAACAGGCAGAAAGAGGCAGAATAAAGGTCAGGAAGGAGCAGAAAGACACAGAATAAAGGTCAGAAATGAGCTTGCCGAGAATTAGCATAAGCAGTGCATTGTGGGGCACGAGTTATAGTTAGCTAATCTAACTATAACTGCTGAATTTCTCTGGTTTGTACGAGTGAAATGTCAGCCTAACTATAACGTCCCTCAAACCTTTGGTTTTTTCAGTGAATTTCTAAGGTTTTTTAAATGCTAATTCCTATCCATAGCGTCCCTGTAACCTTTGTTTTTTTCAGTGAATTTCTAAGGTTTTTTAATTCTATTTGTAACTATAACATCCCTGTAACGTTTAGATTTTTAAGTGAATTTGTAAGGTTTTGTAAATGCTAATTCCTAACTATAACGTCCCTGTAATGTTCAGTTTTTTTCAGCGAACGTTTTTTTAAAATTCTATTAGCTAAATATAATGCCACTGTAACATTTAATTTATTTCAGTGAATTTCCAACATTTTGTAAAATACATTTCGTCACTATAACATCTGTTTACTTGTTAATTAGTTTGAGCAAATTCTAACTATTTTTTATATCTTTGAGCGTAGTTCTTTAGCGATCTTCTGTTTAAAATTGTCTTTCTACAGTGTTTTTTGAACAAACCAACTTTTACTTAGTATTTTTCTGTATTCACACTGATTCCGGTGATTGCAGTGATGTCGCTATCTGCGAATACCGCTTATTTTACAGCAACTCAAAAACACATATATACACCTATTATAATTGATGTTTGCCACTAGTTGTTTACTGCTCTCTTCTTTAAAAGTGTCTGTCTATAGTAATTTTCTAACAAAATCACTTTTACTTACGTTTCCCGTTTTCACGGCTACAATGGAAGCTGCGATGACATCGGTCATCACGGATATCGCGTGTTTTTCAACAACTCTGAAACATATATATATAGAGATATTTTGAACATCTTTCAGTATAGCTGTTCACTATTATAGTATTGAAAGTTCTGCTTTTGTTTTCATTTTTAAAGAAAACTACTTTAAACCTGTCTTTTGAATTTCCGCTTTCGCGCAGTAACCGTGAATATGTCGGTCACCGCGAATATCACATGAATGGGAAAGCAAAAAATATCATTGGATAATATACGTTTCAGCAAAATTAATAGGAAGTGCGCACCTACTCCTCCTTCTTGAATCTTCTTTCTTAGAACTTTTTTCTGGGCAGGTGGATCGATCTTGGTGTGGAGAGTTTTTGGCCTTTTTTTGCTTCAAAAATGGCATCACAGGAAGGAGATGGGGGTCTGCAGGAACAACAGCAGGACCAGGATGTGGAGGAGGTGGAGATTGAAGATTTGGAAGAAGAGGGGCCTCCGCAAAAGAGAGCCAGTGTGGCATGGGATTTTTTCAAAATTCCATCTGAGGAATTGAAATCAGTGTTTAAAATAGTGCAATGCACCATCTGTGATAAGAACCTCTCTAGAAGATTAAATAAAAAGTATTCATGTGGAACGACGTCCATGTTATACCACCTCAAGACATACCATGTAAAACATCTCCAACTTGTAATGAAGTAAAGAGAAAGCGGAGGGCCATCAACAATTGCAGCAGTAACAATTCCTGGTCAGAAAGTGCCATCAGATGTCCAGACTCCTGCCACTAATATGGGTCCAGAGTTATCTAGAAAGGCTGCATATTGTATAGACTGTCGGGTTGTTATAGCTGCTGGTGAGCAGTCTGTTGCTGCTATTCGCAACGCTGTGAAAAATCACAAGTGCTAATTTTTTGCCCCCTTTTATAATTTTTGCAGATTTCTCAGTGCAGATTTTTTAAATTTCTCCCATCCAGTTCCCATTTTTGTTTGTATAGAAAAGAACAACAAAATATTAAACTTATAAAAAGCAAAAAAAAACATTTAAAAACAACCGCCTTTTACAGTTAATAAAAGATAAAGTATGCATGTATGTTGGAATGAGTGTATGATTAGTGTATGGATGATTGATTGGGTGCATGACTGGTGCATGAATATTTGAATGACTGTTTGAGTGGTGCATGGATGATTGAATGAGTGCATGAGTTGAGCATGGATGATTGGATGAGTGTATGAGCACAATCTGGGTGATTGGATGAGAGCAAGTGTAGTGCTGGGGTGAATGGATAAGTACAAGTGCAGTGCCAGGGTGATTGAATGAGTGCATGAGTAGAGTCTGGGTGATTGGATGAGTGCAAGTGTACTGCTGGGGTGGATGGATGAATGCAAGTGCAGTGCCTGGGTGATTCCATGACTGCATGGGTAATACATAAGTGATTGTATGAGTGCAAGAGCAGTGTCTGGATAAGTGTATTAATACAAGTGCACTGCCTGGATGATTGATGAGTGTAAGTGCAGTGCCTTGGTGAATGGATAAGTGCAAGTGTAGTGAATGGGTGATTGGGTGAGTGCAAGTGCAATGCCTGGGTGAATGGATGAGTGCAAGTGCAGAGCCTGGGTGATTGCATGACTGCCTGGGCAAAGCCTGAGTTATTGTATGAGTGAAAGTACAGTGCCTGGATGATTGCATGAGTACAAGTGCATTGGCTGGATGATTGGATGAGTGCAAGTTCAGTGCCTGGGTAAATGGATAAGTGCAAGTTCAGTGCCTGGGTAAATGGATAAGTGCAAGTGTAGTGCCTGGGTGAATGGATGAGTGCAATAGTAGTGCCTGGGTGATTGCATGACTGCATGGGTAGTGCCTGAGTAAATGAATGAGTGCATGAGTAGTGACTGAGTGATTGCATGAGTACATGTGCACTACCTGGGTGATTGGTTGAGTGCACGCCCAATGCCTGGGTGAACGGATGAGTATAAGTGCAGTGCCTGGGTGATTGCATGACTGTCTGGGTAATGCCTGAGCGATTATATGAATGCAAGAGCAGTTCCTGAATAAGTGCATTAGTACAAGTGCACTTTATGGATGACTGGATGAGTGAAACTGCAGTGCCTGGTTGAATGGATAAGTGCAAGGGTTGTGCCTGGATGATTGAATGAGTGCAAGTGCAATGCCTTTGTGAATAGATGAGTGTAAGCACAGTGCCTGGGAGATTCCATGACTGCCTGAATAATGTGTGAGTGATTGTCTGAGTGAAAGTGCATTGCCTGGATGATTGCATGAGTACAAGTACACTGCCTGGATGATTGGATGAGTGCAAGTGCAGTGCTTGGGTGAATTGATAAGTTCAAGTGTAGTGCCTGGGTGGATGGATGAGTGCAACTGTAGTGCCTGGGTGATTGAATGAGTGCAAGTGCAATGCCTGGGTGAATGAATGAGTGCAAGTGCAGTGCCTGGGTGATTGCATGACTGCATGGGTAATGCCTGAGTGATTGTATGAGTGCAAGAGCAGTTCCTGGATAAGTGCATTAGTACACGTGCACTGTCTGGATGATTGGATTAGTCCAAGTGTAGTGCCTGGGTGAATGAATGACTGCCTGGGTAATGCCTGAGTGATTATATCAGTGCAAGTGCAATGCCTGGATAAGTGCATTAGTACAAGTGCAATGCCTGGATGATTGGATGAGTGCAACTGCAGTGCCTGGGTGAATGTATAAGTGCAAGTGTAGTGCTTGGGTAAAAGGATAAGTGCAAGTGTGATACCTGGGTGAATAGATGAGTGCAAGTGCAGGGCCTGGGTGATTGCATGACTGCATGGGTAGTGCCTGAGTAAATGCATGAGTGGGGTAGTGTCTGGGTGATTGCATGTGTACAAGTGCACTGCCTGGATGATTGGATGAGTGCAAGTGCAGTACCTGGGTGAATGGATAAGTGCAAGTGTAGTGTATGTGTGATTGGATGAGTGCTAGTGCAATGTCTGGGTGAATGGACGAGTGCAAGTGCAGTGCCTGGGTGACTCCATGACTGCCTGGGTAATGCATTAGGGATTGTATCAGAGCAAGTGCAGCACCTGAATAAGTGGATTAGTACAAATTCACTCTCTGGATGAATGAATGAGTAGTATTGCAGTGCCTGTCTGAATGGATAAGTGCAAGTGTAATGTTTGGGTGAAATGATAAGTGCAAGTGTGATGCCTGGGTGATTGAATGAGTGCATGAGTAGAGTCTGGGTGATTGGTTGAGTGCAAGTGTACTGCTGATGTGAATGGATGAGTGCAAGTGCAGTACCTGGGTGATTGCATGACTGTATGGGCAATGCCTGACTGATTGTATGAGTGCAAGTGCACTGCCTGTATGATTACATGAGTGCGAGTGCAGTGCCTAAATGATTGGATGAGTCCAAGTGCAGCGACTGAATGAATGGATAAGTACAAGTGCAGTGCCTGGGTGAGTGAATGTGTGCAAATGCAGTATCTGGGTGAATAAATAAGTGCAAGTGTAGTGCCTGTGTGAATGGATGAGTGCTAGTGTAGTGTCTGTGTGATTACATGAGTGCAAGTACAGTGCCTGAGTGATTGCATGACTGCATGGGTAGTGATTGACTGATTGAATGAGTGCTAGAGCAGTGCCTGAGTGTATGGATAAGTGCAAGTGTAGTGCATGGGTGAATGGATGAGTGCAAGTGAAGAGCAAGGGAGATTGGATGAGTGCAAGTGCAATGCCTAGATGAATGGATGAGTGCATGTGCAGTGCCTGGATGAATGAAAGGGTGCAGGTGTAGTGCCTAAGTGATTCCATAATTGCATCAGTAGTGTCTGAGTGAAGGAATGACTCCATGGGTACCACCTGGGTGATTGGATGAGTGCCTGAGTAATGGCTGGGAGAATGGATGAATGCAAGTGCAGTACCTAAGCGATTGGATGACTGCCTAGGTAGTGCCTGGGTGATTAGATGAGTGGAAGCGTAGTGCCTGGGAGATGGGATGAGTATATGAGTAGTGACTCAATGAATCCATCACTAGATTAGTGATTTGACACGCCTAATATATCCCGATTTGCAACCACTGTGAAAAAGTATAAATAGAAAAGAAATTATTAGGATGTTATTTTGAACACTAGGCAACCAAAACAAGATACAATATTTTTCTCCAAAACTTTAATACAACATAGGGAAATGCTTTACTGTTTTTTTTTATTTTACTGTTTTTAGCTTTCATACTTCTTCACTTTCAACAGTGGTCTGTATGAAGCATCATCATCAAACAGTGAGAAAAAACAATCAGTGGATTGCAAAAAAATACAAATGTGCACAGTACATCATTATAACTTTGTGATACTGTGGATTTGACTCACTACAAGTTTGTTAATAGTGACTTGATAATAGATTACTACCTTAGTGAAACCAACTATATCTTAAAACTGTTTCTAATTTTTTTTTATATCTGGTAGACAATGTCCAACAATTATGAAGCAGTCTTCATTTTTGGATATCCTTTTGTAAACATCATCCGTTTTGGGCCAAAACATGACTAAAATGTTCTTTGTACATGTACAAAAAACATAACACACAGTACTATGTAAAAGTTGCTGCAGCAGAAAAAAGGGGTCATTTTTTTTAGTGGTGAAGAGACTTCTTAGATGCAACTTAAGGCTGCTGGTATTATAGTATCTCCATTTAGTAACAGAATGTAGTCCTACAATGTTTTATGAATTCCTTTCCCGCAGTTAAAGAGAGTCTTTCTTTTCTAACAGTTTGCTGTAGACAATACACCTAATAGGCTAAATAATGTCTCAGAAACACATAATCCATATACATGTCAACACAATACCACATTTTGTTATCGGAAATTGTCCTTAGAACTTCAGTTCTAGAAATAGCAGATATGAGTTTGGTAACTTTTTAGGTAGACTTGATTTGAATGTCACTTGTAAGTCATTGCACTCCGTCCATCATGTTTGGCATCTTAAATATATTTTGTAGTGTCCAGAGGTTATATTAACTCCTTCATAAAATATGATTACTATTGTTGTGAAAGTTCTGTTTGAAATGAAAATTTGTCCAACTACAAAGTTTGCAAATTCAATTTCTAATTTAGAACCATCCACTCTGCGTCGTTGTAGCATGACTATGACATATTTTCCATACCTTTGTAGAAACAACGTAGACGTAAGTTCTGACCAGCAGTTTGGACAGGTCATATCTTGATGGGCATTTTTGGTTACATTTTCAAAGGCCACAGCTTTACAATCTGGTAACACCAAGTAGAGGAATCATTCCAAATTGATTTCAGTGCTAGAGGTGAATTCACAGTCTTCACAGTTATGGTTCCATTTATAAGTAAAACCAAATAATTCATTGATATTCACATCTTCTTCCGCTAATAGTTATAGCACTACCATTAAATATTATTGAGCATCCTGCTAAAGATTTTGAGAAAACACTACTGATCCACAACACTCATCTTAAGTTTTCTTATTCGAGAAGAAGAATGTAAAGCAGTTCTGTCACTTCTTAATTCTTCAAGTGAACTTCATAGTTGTGAAGAAAGTCTTTTATCTACTTTTTCTTTAATAGAATTTGTTTAATGAGTTGAATGGTATAGTCCATTTAACACTACATTTGCATAACAGTTCACTCCAGATTTATTATCAAAGTGATAACCTTCCATTTCCTCATTGTGTTGTAGTTTTCTTTTCTTGGGACCTTGTCGTTTTTAGTTTTCTTCATCTTTCTGTTCAGCTCTGGAAGACTGCTTTGATATTTTATGCTCTGGACACATTATTGGTTTTTCAAACACAGGATACTGGCCTAAATGAGGAGCATATTGACCTCTTAACTCATTATGCTCTCCTACACAGCTCACACCAGCACTTACTTTCTTCTCATCAAAATCAATTAGAAATAAACCAGACAATGTTCTAATTCGCGAGAAAGCTACATATGACATTCCTTCTTTGAATACACTACTACCAATATTAACAAGAGCTGTATCTACACTTAAACCTTCTGATTTGTGGATAGTTACTACATTCGCTAAAGACACTGGGAACTGATTTCGCTGGACATACAAGTCTTTCACGAGTAGGAAACGTACAACACATCTACCAATCTGCTTGACTTTATCAACATCATCCAATTTTATAGCTAAGTATTCTACGTCATTTCTGTTTGGATTATTAATAAATTTCATAACTTTACACATTGCGCCATTCACTAGCCCTTCTTCAACATTAAAATTGCGGCGTAAGATTACACGACAATTTTTACAGATATGTAACTGTTTTTCTACTCCTGCAGTTTTTGAAACAGACTTTTCCAAACTATCCAATTTTCATTGCAATTTTTCTGTTAGTAGCACTGTAAGTCCTTGATGTTCCATTTTCTCATTTGCTCTAATTTCGATGAGCTCTACTCTTTCCAGTTGCAGTAATTGTTCATTGAATTTACAACACTCCTCAAGAGTTGGCATCAAACAAACAATAGACTTCTCTTCCTTAAAAAAATCATGCATTACTTCTGCAGCTCAAACATTAGTTGAAACAGATTTTTGATGAGACGAGTTTGTAATGCTCTCTTTTCTTCTTTTGTGAAAACTCCCACTCTTAAGTCCTTTAGCATATCTCCGTATTGCATATCTGATGCTTGGCACATATTTCTGATTAACTCCTTGTATTCAACGTTTTCCCAAATGTTTACATTTCCAAAACTTCCTAGTGAATTCCTAGTTTCACTATGTAGTAGTGTCTTAAAGACAGGTTGTCCTTTGACTGGAGTTAGTTGTAGCAGGTCTCCAAAGACTAATAAGGGTTTTCCTCCAAAAAGCATGTCGTAGTCAGTTTTTAATATTTGCTGCATTCTTAAATTTATAAAAGCTAGCATTAGGTTAGACACTATGCTGACTTCATCAATAATTAGTAGCTTTAATTTCTTTAATACTCTTCCCACTTCATTATAAGCATCACCAGAGAATGTTTTGTCTTCTAATTTGTTATCATGTTCAACATGCAGCATTGATAATCGATGAAGGTTATCTCCTTTAATATTATGTGCAGCTAACCCCTTTGGTGCTGTAATTACACAGGACAAATTGGAATCTGTTGTCTTCTGTAGATAACTTGTCAGTACTTTAATCAAGAAGCTTTTTCCAGATCCAGCTTGACCACCTATGTACAATAGAAATGGTTTACATGTAGAAATCCATGTTCTATTTTACCTTTTACTTCATCAAAAATGTCTTTCTGATCTGTATTTAATTGCTGTATTAGTTGTTCTAGATCCAGAGTTTCCTGTCTTGCTTGCTGCATTGCATTCTCCACTTCATTCACGGCTAGTGCAGCTTCATTTTTAATGATTGGCTGTCCAAGAGGATCTTGACTTCCAGGTACTGAACTTTGACTGCTTGAGAACTCTCTCTTGCTATCTCAGCAGCAATTGTTTCATCTTGTTCAATCTCATCTCTCAACATTTGAAGATACACTTGAAACACATAGCACTCAATGGTGTCTTTCACAGCATTGAAAGAGTCTTCATAACAGTTAAATTCGCCAAGTAGGTCACTTTCAGTTCACCAACTGCTACAAGGCTAAATAGAAAAACTCTCTTTTGCCTGGAGTTTGGCAACGTAGCTTTCGATGGCTGATTAAAATCCCTTTGTTATGTCTGACCAAACATCCTTCCCAACCATCAACAGCAAATTTTCCTTCTTCTATGTTTTCACTGACATTATTTCTGTAGGTATAATGTTGAAGTATTTCATACAGACACATCCTTTCTAGATGAGGACTCCGTCTTAGATAATACGTATCAACCATGTTAGCCTTCAAAATATTTGTACTGTGTGGCTCAAATGCCACAAGATATTGGATTTCAGGAAAAGACTTCAGTACTCTGTTACGACTACTAGCAAGCCCTAAACTCATCCATAGAACTCCTCTAGATTTAGAAAACAAACTAGCTGAGCTTAACCGGTCTACACATTAATAGAAGCCTATCTCTCTGTGAGAAAGCATTTTCCAACTAAAACTGTACAATTTTTCTCTTTTCTGCTGAAATATCCTTCCACGTCTCCTTCATCCCAGTTTTCTCTGACTTTGTTATATAAGATGTGACATACCGAGCAACAGCAATTGAGTTGTCTGCAACAAACTGTATATCCATGTTTGCATTCCACATCTTCAAAATCACAGGATCGTAGGCATTGATATTTTTTTAAGCTTCTGTTCTTCTGCGGTTGTATGTGTTCTTTGGTGATTTCTGTGTGAGAGTGTGTCTGACTGCAGACAAAAAGCTATTAACTCTTCCTTCTGAGATCACAGGTCATGGAAATCCAAAACGATATATTGTAAAAAATTATCCATTAGATCTATATTTTCTACAACAGTATTTTCCACACCCATGGTTTTGGAATCTTAGAACCTGTTGTCTTAATATTTTATCAACACTCTCATTTGGGATGATGCAAGTGACATACTGCTCTATGAAAGACAACACAGGCTCATCAGTGTCTGTTCCAAACTTTGGGGCATCTTTTACTCTTAGTATCATGTGAATATTTGGAGCACCTCTGGCTTGGTATTCTTTGCTCCAAAAGAAATCAGTCACTTCACCGAGAGGTGGATTACTCCTGTTGCAGATAAAAGCCATCATGGCTTGAAATCTGTGGTTAAAATATCTGCAAACATTTGCAGGGTCCAATAAGCAGAGTTCTCCCGGTGTCTTTAGATCAATGTATTTTATATTTGAATTTGCCTCTCGCAAGAATTGAAGCAGGTCATCCGATGCATACTTAGCAAAACTGAGTGTTAAAAACCATGTAGGTGCTCATAAATGTTTCAACATGCATTTTTGTTCACCATGACGATGATACCAATATTCATTGGTCCCACGTTGACATGCCATTAAATTAATCAAGTTGTATTCCAGTTGTTCATCTTTTCCATTAATTTTCTCAACAAATTCTCTTGCAGATAGATTTTGCAGATTTACACCTGTTTTCAAAATGTGGTTTACAGCATAAGACAATGAAGACAAATCACTTTCAGAAAATTGATGAAACATATAAGGGATATATTGACCAAATCTAGGATCCTCTGAATAAAGGCTAGTACATCTGTACTCTGCCCCAGGTATTTGTAAAGACTGATCATCATACCTACCACCTACTCTAGTAGGAAAGAGATGAGGGAAACAGCGAGCTTATAAAAAATGTTCCCATACACTTAAAGGAGTTCCTTTTGCTTCTTTTAGTTGATATAGATGAATAGCATCACCAGCAATGTCTTTTGAATGTAGGGGATGTATGGTGTAATGTTCATACATTTCTTCTACTCTGCATTGATCCACTTTTTCTATCTGACCTATTGAATATGTTGTGTTGTCCTCTAGATGTGTAATAGCTTGAAGAATTTCTGCATTTTTATAATATATGTTATTTTGTACCAGATATGAAGTTGCATTTTTAACTTTGCTAACATCTACTAACTCTTGCCATATTTTTTTACTCTTGGTCGGGACACCATTTACTAGAATTAGAAGTCCCTCTTCCAAATTTCTCTGTACCCCTCTAGTTTCAATATTTTCCTTAAAATCTAATGGTAAGTATACAACTCTGCCTTTAAGACCTTTCTAGAGCTCAGTTGGAGGTAATTTCCCTTTCTTTGGCTCCATGTGAACTATAGCTTGAAATTTAGGTATAGACTATTAATATGGATTCATAAAAATTCAAATCTTTAAGTACTTCTGGAACAGGTACTATTTCTAAGTTGCTGTGCACTGCTCTAGCAGGCATTTTGTTTTCCTCTAACTTATAGCAGTACTTACATATAACTTATTGGGTGGACAAGTCAAATCGTCCCTCTACAAATAAACAAAGAGCAATTTCTTGTCAGTTATTATTATTCTCATTTTCAGTTTTAATGTACAACTCAACATTACGAGTTTGATTTTTGTATAAGTGCATTAACTGTTATGAGCCCCCACTGTACCCCAATATAGGCCTAGGTAGCTGTACAACCTTTTACCTACATTTGTGCTACCTTGCCCTACATAGCGGTTCTGGTGTTGACATTTTACCCAGTTATGTGCCGAATAAATGTCGTGTGGTTTTCTCCGAAAACTAGCCTCATTTAGTATGCATGAGGATTCTTAGTATTATATCTTAATCCCTTGCCTAGGACGTGCACAGCAGGATTACCATCTTCTGTATAATAACTCTGTACAAATGTCACCACTATCGTCATCCTTGAACGACAGACCCACAGTACCATTACACATCTAGGTAGAGCCCCTGAAGGTACCTTTCGGGTATAAAAGAATCCCATCTTCACTGGGCAACCAGAGGAGAAGCTTCCATGCTGACACAAGATGCTGAGATTCCTGCACGCCGAAACTCCAGCATGCAGTGGTCTGACATCCCTTGCGGGGTGTCCAACTCGAGACAAAGACGGGGTCCTTTGTTCTCTCCCATCAGGTAATGGGGTTGGCTCTCTCCTAGGGGATTCTTGGCTTTACACCCTACATACATGCTTGGTACATTTAGGTACACTCAGATAGGGTTAGCATTTTAGGAGTATGCATGATTATTGCCATGTATCTATATGCCTGCATATATTCACTGTTTTAGCACCATGGTAGAATTCTACCTTTTATTAACTTTGTTGGTGCTTGCAATCATATATATCTGTTTCTGTCTAATGGTTGTCGCAGCACACATATTTTTTTTTTACTTTGTTTTTATTGGCATTTATAGTAATCACACAGGAACAGATCACAATATTATTATCAGCCACTTTCCCTATAATATTACACCATATCGTTTCAGCCCAAAGGCAGAGGCCAATACACAGTGTCCATTAGTGTCATCAACTATGTGCAGTGAAGCTGGGGTCAGAGACATTACATGCAGTGCAGGATGACTGTTGTAGGGAGGGACACAGTAGCAAGTTCGGGCCTCTTGTAGTTGTGATCTCGGTGTTTGAGTAATCGTGGAGCGTCTGCCTAAGTACCATAGATCAAAATGAAACTCTAACCCAGCAGACTTTGGCCGAAGGGGCATATCGTGCAAATCTGTTCGTGGGAATCATAATTTCAATTAAGAACATTACATCCATCGTAAAAACCAAAAAGATAGAGAGAAAGAGAGCAGAAAGGAAACAGGTGAGAGGGGGAAAGGGGTGAGATGTGAGTGAGAGATATGGCGTAAGGGGGGACTCCACTGTCGCCTGACGCCGGAGGTGCTGCAGATGTTTTGTCAGCCAGAGTCAGTGGCGATTGCTAGTGTCATGCAGATAAAGGCCAGGGTTGTCTACGTCAGAGGAGGGGTGGGAGCATCCAGGGTCTGGTGTGTAAGCGCCACCCGGGGTGGGGTTCGGGTAGGTCCATCTGTGGGCCTCCATAGGCTATCTGCATCTGGTGGATATAGAGGGTCTTCAAAGAGGCGCAAAGCCCGTAACCTCAGGGTTGAAGTCGAGCATGCTGCAGTCTGCAGTGGTAGTCCACCAGTGCCTGCCATAGTTTGGTGAATTTAGTGTCCTGCAGCTGCAAGCGTGCCATGAGTAACTCCATGGCCATCGTGTGCCATAGGCTGGTGAACCAAGGGTTGATCGGGGGCGTTTCAGCCTTTTTCCAGTAAAGAGCAATGATTTGCTTGGCAGCCCCAAGCATGTGGAGGCTGAGATGCCAGTCACGGCGGGTCATGGCATGCAGGTTCACCGGCCGGAGGCCCAAGACAATCGCAAGCGGGTTTTCAGGCAGTGGGTACCCTATTACCAGTCTAATGTGGCTGAGAACCTCCTTCCAGTAAATGGTCAAGAGTGGGCATGTCCACCAACTATGCAGGAAGTCCCCCGGGGCATTTATACAATGCCAGCATAGGGGTGACGAGGTGGGAAACATTTTATGCAGCCGGTGAGGGGTATAGTACCATTGAGTCATAACCTTATATGCGGATTCCCGCTGGGGTATGCTACGGAAGACGTTCGGGATATCTCGCCACAAGTGTTTCCATTGGGTGGGTGTGATGTCAGTGTCTGAGACCGACTGCCATCGCAGCTGATAGGGATGCGGAGCAGTTCACGGTGAGTGTTGAAGGACTTGATATGTACGAGAGATTAGTCCCCTGGAGTTATCAAAGGAGCGGACCAGCCGCTCAAATGGAGTAAAGGGTCGAGTGGCTGCCCGTGCCAGAGAAGACGACTGAACCCAGTGTCGAAGTTGGATGTATTGGAATCTAGCCCCCTCTGATAGCTGGAAATCCTGTTTACATTGTTCGAAAGATTTGAAGGCGTCCCCCAAGAAAAGGTCCAGAATAGTCCGACATCCCCCTTCCGTCCAGTCTGTGAAGTAGGGCGGGTGAGAAGCAGGCGGGAAGTGAGAGTTGCGAGCAATGGGAGTGTGGGGGGACGGGAAGGATGTGAGGCCTCTGCGTATTGCTAACTTGTCCCAGATCTCAAGTACCGTCTTAGTAGGAACCGCGAGATAGGCGCTACGAGAGCGGGCTTCTCGTGAGATCCATAGCACACGTATTTTATACTAGAATGACGCTGGTTCAATAAATGCTTATTGAAAACATCCCCATAGTTTATTCTGTGTATTTTTCTCAGACCAAGTGAGCACGAGTGACTGAGCGAAAAGTAATACACTGTTTCCACGATCCCTGAAGAATCAAGGGTTGTCATGTTCGATAGTTGCCAGAGACTATTCACTCCTTGGCAAAGTTAGGGGGCTTACGGTGGCACTGTGAGCTAGCTTGTCAAAAGGCTAACACATCCTGTGGGGGTGTCTCAAATCACCTTAGTTTATGTTGTCTAAACGCGCAGATCATATATAGACTTGTAGGAACTACACGACATGGTGCCACCAATGTTGGTTAGGCTCTTATTTAATGGTAAAATCTGAGTAGTTCAGTCAAGCTTTCTCAGAGACCCCTACTCACATTTACCCAGAGACGTCTGGAGTGGGGAGGGAAAAATCCGCCACAGCTGAATAGGTATATCCTATGTATTGGCTGTAGGTGAGTTCAAGCTTGAAGGATTATAGTTCCCCACAT
This sequence comes from Calotriton arnoldi, assembly GCA_963921515.1. Lineage (NCBI taxonomy): Eukaryota > Metazoa > Chordata > Amphibia > Caudata > Salamandridae > Calotriton > Calotriton arnoldi. The sequence continues at coordinate 646,426 of CAWUFW010005032.1, forward strand.
TGTGCAGAACCTTATCTCTTTTTCCTAATACTTCCTCCCATAACGTCTAACAATGGGGATGCTGGTACAAGTGGTGCTAGTACAGAGGAAGCTGAGCAGGAAGGTGCTCTCAACATTTCAGAAAATTGCAGACATGCACTTACTATGAAATTATTAGATTATGGTGTCCCATCATTGGGTGGGACCATTACCTTTGTGACAGAGGCACACAAGGCATTCAGAATAGAGGTATTCTATTCTTGGGTTAAATTACCACCTGCAGATGAGCAAACACATTTGTTTCATATTTATATTCCAGATGAACCAACTGAAGAATATTCTCCATACGAGGACATAGAAGACCCGTTATCTTACCAAGAACATATAAATTGGTTCCCCCATACCACAGATAAAGTAAGACTTGGTCCGCTCAGCAGAGACGGAGTGACTTGGCCGGTCCTAGCTGCTGACACACCGCATCCAGAGATTGATACATTGCCAGCAGCAGACTTACGTCCATTTCACAAAGAAATAATTAACTATACAGAAATCTCCCATAAGTCGTAATGCGAACACTTACAAGTCAACCTACAAGGGTCACTCAAGCTGGTCAACTACAAGGGACTGCAACAAAAATCACCACACAAACGCTGAACGTGTTTATGGGAAGAATGCCCACTAAACATGAGCAAATGCCATTCTGGATAGCACAGAAAATAGCACAGCTTGAGGCAGTTATTCTGCACACAGGGCAGCAAGAAAAGCACACAATACTGACAATTTGCTTGCCAATGGGCATAGCTCCCCCAATAGAGGATTGTACCACTTGGGGTACAGTTTTTGCTGCCGTTTATACCAGAACGCATGGGACCCCCTCAATAGCAGTCATACCAGAAGTATTGAAACAAATACAGAACGAGTACGGGGCAGAACCTGCCCTGGACTTGGGAAAGAAATTGATAGGCATTTTTTCACAGATATCAGTAATTATGTTAGCCAACATAAAAGGGGAGGCAGCAGCGGTGGCTATATGCCAATGCCTGAGGGAATTGCACAACAGGAGCGTGACTTACCTAAAATTATCAAAGATACCTATGCTTAACTGGGTAGAGATAATTTGTGAGCTAGACCAGTGAAACCACAATTAATGAGTAATCCTGAAACGGATAACTCAAAACAAGCACCCGATTCTACTAAAAAGAAATGGGGTAATAAACCAACAAAAAACAAGCAGAATGCATCACAAGCACGGAGTGGGTCTCCTCAACAGGAGCCATCTGACAGAAACTATAACCTTAGAAACCGTGACAATATTAAAAAACCTGACAGGTATCAGGATACTGATAGACGTTCCTCTCGTTATGCAAAAAAGGTAAAACCTTTCTACGATTTAATTAGACCTGATTTTTCAGTTAGCCATTGGACACAGGAATACACAGAAATTCTCTGTTCCTTACAACCTGACATGATAGCTTCCAAACACTTACATACATGTGTAAACACTACAAACTTGGTGATCCTTGTAGCAGCGGGTCAATCTGGGAACACCTACCTCACCTTCAATGAAGGCGAAACAGTACCTATTCCATACAAATCTCATTTGTACACAAACACTGAAATGCGTTTTGCATCCACAGAAAAAATACTGACCGCAGTACAGACTGCTGTAGTGAGAGAAAGAGCACTAGCTCAGGGGAAATGGATAATAGTCGTGACCCCATTACCAATCTTGGAGGCTGTTACAAAAGCAAGCGTTCCAAACGCAAAAGCACTTCATCTGTCTCTCATCCAGGCTGCGACGTCTTTCATTCCTTCTTGGAAGCTGAGTCTGGTGTCTTCAGGGTTCTTGGTGAGAGAGAGGATGAGCTGGGTGTCGTCGGCGTAAGATACTATGCTGAGCCAATGCTGTCTGACGATGGCAGCAAGGGGGGCCATGTAGATGTTGAAGAGCGTGGGGCTGAGCGAGTGTTAGAACTGGGGGTCTCTAGTTGGCAGAGGTAGGTACCTTTGTCCAAATAGGGACCCTTGCTTCTAGTCAGGGTAAAGGGGATACACTACTAAAATAACCCCTGCTCACCCCCTTGGTAGCTTGGCACGAGCAGGCCGGCTTATCTCAGAGGCAGTGTGTAACGCATTTGTGAACACATACAGTAACCCAGTGACAACACTACAAATGGACACCACACAGGTTGTAGTATAAAAATAAGTATTTTTATATAGACTTAACACAAGACCCAAACGACAAAAATCCACAATACAATACGAAAAATATGACTGTCAAATGGTAGAAAATAGCTCAGTTCAATAAAGATGATAAATGCAACACTTTACTCTCAATGTACCTTTGGATGAGTAACGCAAAAAACCAAAAGGGTCGCAGGGAAGGTGATGCTTCGATTCCTTACACGCAGAAAGGAGGATGCGTCGGTTTCTTACTGCGGCCCGGTTACGATGCGTCGAGATGGCGCTTCGATGCGATGACGATCGGGTGCGATGCGATAAAATGGCGTCTTGCTTACGGTGCGACAATGTAGACGGGATGAGTGCACGCCCGACAGCCGTGCGGCGACTCAGTGATCTTCTGAGCCGCAACAGGCCCTGCGACACGCTTCTCCGGGGATGCGCCAGCGTCCTCTGTGGCGGCGGCACGCTTCTCCGGTGATGCGAGGCGCTTCGGTGATGCGATGGCGACAGCGGCGGCACGCTTACTCTGCGATGCGACGACAACTGCTGCGGCGGCACGCTTCTCCAGTGATGCGGGGCACTTCGGTGATGCGACAGCGGCGGCATGATTACTCTGCGATGCGACAACAACTGCTGTGGCGGCGACACGCTTCCTCTTTGTTGAGTCGCGCTTAAATCTCCCAGCAACACGCAGTCTCTCAGAAGGCCCAACAGCAGTAGGCACTTCAATTCTCAGCAAGGGAATTCAGGAGGGGAGCTGGGGGTGAAGTCTTGTATCCCTGAGACTTCAGGCAGGAGGCAAGCTCAATCTCAAGCCCTTGGAGATCTTCCTCAAGATGATGAAAGCACAATCAGTTCTTTTCTCCTTTCTTTGGCAATAAAGTAACCACTGCAGGCCAACCCCAACAACACGCAGCATAGGGGTAGTCTCCTCCTTCAGCTTCCTGGTTCTTCTCCTCAGCAAAGGTTCGTCTTGATTCCCAGAAGTGATCTAAAATCTTGGGGTCTGGGCCCCAGTATTGATACTAGCAACTCCTTTGTCCTCTGAAGGCAGAGGGTCCTGTACCTAGTCCAAACCAGTTCTGGGTGCATTCTGCCAGTGCACAACTTCTTCCTTTGTCAGTGTGGGCCAGGGTAATCAGACACACCACAGGAGGTGGAGCCAGGATTGTGGAAGGCAGGCACAGCCCTATTCAAGCCCAGGTGCTACTCCTCCCACCACTCCTCATGCAGATAGGTCTATTCAGCCTAGTGCTGACTCACCCTGTCTCCTGGAGTCCACCCGCCCCTGTCACTCACAAAACCAGACATACAATACACAAGCTAGCAGAGGCAGGCTGGATGGTTAGGCAAGAAAATACCTACTTTCTAAAAGTGATATTTTCAATCACAGAATGTTAAAACCAACTTCACTAAAAGACGTTTTTTAACATTCTGAGTTCAGGCATACTAAATTTGTTTTTCTACCATGTTCCCTGGGTCAATTAGGATTATAAAATGTTATAATCAAACTGCCCATTCTGGCCTATGGGGACAGGTAGCCTTGCAATAGTGAAAAACGAAATTGGCTGTAATTCACTATCAGGACATGCCACACACATCAGGGCATGTCCTACCTCTTACATGCAATGCACCCTGCCCGCAGGCCTACTTTAGGGGTGACTAACATGCAGACAAGGGAAGGTTTGGGGACTGGTAAGTGGGTGCACTTCCCAAGTCGACATGGCAGTACCAGACTGCACACAGGCTCTGCAATGGCAGGCCTGAGATACGCTTTCCAAGCTGCTCCGGTGGGTGGCACAACCAGTGCTACAAGCCCACCAGCAGCATTTCATTTACAGGCCCTGGGCACACGCAGTGCACTATACTAGGGTCTGACAAGTAAATCAAATAATCCAATCATGGAATCACTAATCCATACAACAATTTACCATAGGGAGCACTTGCACTTTGGCACTGAATAGCAGTGGCAAAGTGCCCAAAGCATCTAGACCAGCAAAAACATAGCAAAACACTAGAGGCAACAGCAAAAATGGAAGGGAGACCCACGCCAATGGTGCTAGGTCTAACACGTGTCCCCTCCAGCTGAAATGTGGGGAGAACTACCCTACCTCCTGGGAGTTCTCATCACTAAGGCGGAAACATCTGGACAGACAATCAGCATTGGCGTGTTCTGTACCAGGGCGGTGTACCACCGTAAAGTCCATCCCCTGTAGGGAAATGGACCACCTCAACAGCTTTGGATTCTCACCCCTCATCTGCATCAACCATCTGAGGGGCCTGTGGTCTGTCTGAACCCGGAAGTGAGTCCCAAACAGGTATGGTCTCAACTTCTTCAGCGCCCAGATCACAGCAAATGACTCACGCTCAATAGCACTCCACCTCTGTTCCCGTAGAAGTAACCTCCTACTGATGAAGGCTACAGGTTGGTCTAGGCCCTCCTCATTTAACTGTGCCAGAACAGCCCCTACACCATGCTCTGAAGCGTCTGTTTGAACAACAAATTCTTTTGAGAAGTTGGACGCCTGAAGCACGGGGGCCGTGCACATGGCAGTCTTCAAGGCGTCAAAAGCTCTCTGACAGGTGTCAGTCCAAATCACTCTCTTGGGCTGCTTCCTGGAAGTCAGCTCTGTCAAGGGTGCAACGATGCTGCTATACCCCTTGACAAATCTCCTGTAATACCTGGTGAGTCCTAGAAAGGCTCTCACCTCTGTCTGGGTCTTGGGGGTTCCCAAGCCAGAATGGTATCAATCTTGGGCTGTAGGGGCGCCACCTGGCCGCTCCCAACCTGGTGTCCCAAGTACACCACAGAACCCTGCCCGATCTGGCACTTACTTGCCTTGATCGTGAGGCCTGCCCTCCGCAGCGCCATCAACACTTTCCAGAGGTGGCGCAGATGTTCTTCCCAACTGGCGCTGAACACTGCGATGTCATCCAGGTAGGTGGCACTGAAATCTTTCAGTCCAACCAACACCTGGTTGACCAACCTCTGAAAGGTGGCAGGGGCATTCTTCATCTCAAAGGGCATAACCCAGAATTGGTAGTGCCCATCTGGTGTAGAGAATGCTGACCTCTCTTTGGCCCCATCAGTCAAGGCGATCTGCCAGTACCCAGACGTTAAGTCAAACGTGCTGAGGTACCGGGCAGCCCCTAACCGATCAATGAGCTCATCAGCTCTGGGGATGGGGTGCGCGTCAGTCCTGGTGACTGAATTGGGTCCTCTGTAGTTCACACAGAACCGGAGTTCGGGCGTGGCACCAGGCGCAGGAGCCTTTGGGACCAAGACCACTGGGCTGGCCCAAGGGCTGTGAGAGGACTCAATCACCCCCAATGCAAACATCTTGGAGACCTCCTCCTTGATGCAAGCTCTCACCCTGTCAGTCACTCTGTAAGCCTTGTGCTTGACAGGGGGACTGTCCCCAGTGTCCACATCATGGACGCACCAATCAGTGACACTAGGAGTCAGGGAAAACAGGTCAGGAAACTGTCCCAACAGTTGGCGACAGTCTTCCTGCTGCTCAGGTGTCAGGGAGTTAGAGAGGTTCACACCCTCCACTGACCCATCTTGCTCTGTTGCAGACAGGAGGTCAGGAAGAGGTTCTGTCTCCTCTTCCATTCCATCATCTGTTGCTAGGAGCATGCCCACTTCGGACCTCTCAAAATGGGGCTTTAGGCGGTTTACATGTAGGACCCGCAAAGGGTTCCTGGGAGACCGCAAGTCCACCAGGTAGGTGACGTTACTCTTGCGCTCCACCACCTCAAATGGTCCGGTCCACTTATCCTGGAGCGCACAAGGCTCCACGGGGGCCATGACCCACACTTTCTGCCCAGGCTGAAACTCGATCAGAGAGGCATTCTGATCATACCACCGTTTCATCTCCTCCTGGCTGGCTTCCAGATTCGCCTCAGCGAGTTGCCTGAATCACCTAGTCTGGTTTCTAAAGGCCAGCATGTAGCTAAATACATCCTGGGGAGGTTTACTGGGAGCTTTCTCCCAGCCTTCTTTCACCAGACTCAGAGGTCCTCTTACCGGGTGACCATAGAGCAGTTCAAAGGGACTGAACCCTAAGGACTTCTGTGGCACCTCAGGGTAAGCAAACAAAAGGCATGGCAAGAGGACGTCCCACTTACGCCTCATGGGTTCTTCCAGACCCATAATCATGCCCTTCAGGGTCCGGTTGAATCTCTCAACCAGCCCATTACCTTGGGGGTGGTAAGGAGTGGTGAACTTGTACGTTACACTGCACTCCTGCCACAGGGACTTCATATACTTGGAAATGAAGTTTGTACCACGGTCAGACACCACCTCCTTGGGGAACCCCACGCAGGAGAAAATCCCCATCAGTGCACGTCCCACCACGGGGGCCGTCACTGTCCGAAGAGGGATGTCTTCCGGGTACCGGGTGGCATGGTCCACCAAGACCAGGATGAACCTGTTGCCCATGGCTGTCTTGGGGTCCAGTGGCCCCACAATGTCAATACCCACCCGTTCAAAGGGGGTGCTGACCACAGGGAAAGGCTGGAGGGAGCCTTGTGCTTCCTCCCACTTTTTCCACTTGCCTGGCAAGTCTGACATGTCCTGCAATGAGTGTCTGAACTCTTGCGCATCCGGGGCCAATAAACGTGGGTGACAAGCCTTTCAAAGGTCTTGCCCTGCCCCAGATGTCCTGCTAAAGGCACATCATGAGCCAAACCCAGTAGGAAGGCTCTGAAGCGCTGGGGTACCACCAGCACACGGGCTGACCCAGGCTCAGCAACCTTAGGCTCGCTATACAGGAGACCATTCTCCCAGTAGATCCAATGTGATCCAGACTGATCACCTGCTGCCTTGTTTGTGGCCTCTTGCCGCAAACCCACAAGAGAAGGGCACTTGTTCTGCTCCTCGCAGAACTCCTCCCTGGAGGGTCCTCCTTCTTGCTGCCAATGGGTCAGCTCAGGCAGGTCCCCCAGTTCGGCCACTTGCTCCCCTGTAGGTTCCAGAGCATCCCCCTCAGGTTCTGCTTCCTCCTGGACCGTGGGAACTACGGGGATGGTTTCCTGCGCACCCTGCCTCTTCTCTTCAAGGCAGGCACCTGGGCCACCCTCTCAGGCTCCAGGTCCTCTTGAACACACAGTCTACTGGCTGCCATAGACCGAGTGGTCGTGCACGCCCACTCAGGCAGACCCAACATCTCTAGATGAGACCTTCTCTCCACCTCTGCCCAAGGTGAACTTTCTAAATCGTTGCCCAACAGACAGTCTACAGGCATGGCTGGCCTCACAGCTACTTGAAAGGTACCTGAGACCCCCCCACTCAAAGGGAACCTGAGCCACTCTGCAGTGGCTCTCTGAGTTGTCCGCGGCAACTACTGGGCAGAATGCATTGGGGATCACCTGCTCTTCAGACACCAAGGGGACTGACAGCTGTCACACTGGCTCCGATGTCTCTCAGAGCCGCCACCCTTTGGCCATTGATGGTCACCCACTGCCTGTATTTCTTAGTGTTATCAGGCAGTTGGGTCCTGGGGACCATCTCACTGTCTCCTAAAGAGACCAAGGACATTGCTATGGGACCCCACCCACCTTAGGCTCCCATCTCCTCCCCCAGGGCTACACTAGCCACCTGCCGGGGTGGTGCACCAGTGGGTGCTGTCTTCCCATACAAGGGACATCTAGAATCATAGGAGCAGTGGCCCACTTGACCACACTTAAAGCAAGTCCTGGGCCCCCTGTGAACAGGCTTATCTGTCGGGCCCCTGGCTTCTTCTCAGGGGGAGGCTGGGAACCTTTCCCTTGGTTCCCTTGGGGATTAATTTTGGGCCCTTTCTGGAACTCCTTCTGTTTACCCTTGTCCCCCCCACTCCTCTGCTGGGGACCCTGCCCACTTTGGCGGAGTCTCCCACTTGACCCTTGTGGACCCCGGTGCTCACCCAGCAGTCCGCCTACTCAGCAAGCTTCCTAGGTTTAGTCAGCCTACTATCAATAAGGTGCTGGCGTAGCTCTGGAAAACAATTTCCTGACAAGTGCTCCCATGCAATCAAATCAAAGAGCACGTCAAAATCATTCACTTAGCTACCCTTCACCCAACCATCCAATGCTCTGCAAAAAAAAGTCACATATTCCACCCAAGTACTGGACTCCAACTTTTTGCAATTTCTGAACCTCTGCCTATACAGTTCAGGAGTCAACCCATACCTAGACATCAATGCTTCCTTCATATGGCTATAAGAATTGTGGACTTCAGAGGGCAAGTCTAACAAGGTATCCCGTCCCTCACTAAGGAACCATCCCCACAACCCCGCTCCCCAATCCTTCTCAGGGACCCGGTGGGAGGACATAACTACCTCATAGGCCTTGAACCACTGACCAATATCATCATTCTTATAAAACTCTTTCACCACATCTTTAGGTATATACACCCTGGCTTCAACAGGCATGGACGGTGTGCTGCCACCAGAGGGAGTAATCTCTAAGCTCCTAGCTTTCAACTCCAACTCCCTCAAACTCCTCTCATGCTCCATTTGCATCCTCTTTTCCTCTAGGGCCAATTTCTTAATTTCCAATTCCAACTGCCCACCCATCTTAAGCTTGGTCAGCTCCATTTCATGCACCCTACTTCTCTCCCTGTCCTCCAGCTCTCCTGGGGACAGGCCCTTGGAGGAAACACTGCTGCCTGCTGGGAAAGGTGCTTTCCTCCCCTCTGGCTCCACTGGCCCACTTGGCTGCCCTTCTGCATCCTCAGCCCCCTCCACCTGCTCTCCCACAGGCTCTGGGGTATTTCTTGCTTCTACCCAGGCCCTCAGCGCCTTTTGGTACTCATCCTTCTTGGTGAGACCTGTAGTAGCAACTTTAAATTTCCTGCAGAAGTACTTTAGCAGTTTCACAGTGTAACTTTCCAGCTTTTCTTCTTCAAAATCTAAATCCACAGATGCGATGGACGCTGTGTTGCTCATGGTGACTAAACTTGGCAGTTCTTGGCAAAAAATAGAAATCCCAGGAAAAACAATCTACCAGAAATGTATGTGGTTGCTTTTGGTCTGCACTCACTAGTAGTGTACACCAATTACTGTATATGAGTCACAAATGCAAGTCCAGAATCTTCACCGCTGCCCACCAATGTTAGAACTGGGGGTCTCTAGTTGGCAGAGGTAGGTACCTTTGTCCAAATAGGGACCCTTGCTTCTAGTCAGGGTAAGGGGATACACTACTAAAATAACCCCTGCTCACCCCCTTGGTAGCTTGGCACGAGCAGGCCGGCTTATCTCAGAGGCAGTGTGTAACGCATTTGTGAACACATACAGTAACCCAGTGACAACACTACAAATGGACACCACACAGGTTGTAGTATAAAAATAAGTATTTTTATATAGACTTAGCACAAGACCCAAACGACAAAAATCCACAATACAATACGAAAAATATGACTGTCAAATGGTAGAAAATAGCTCAGTTCAATAAAGATGATGAATGCAACACTTTACTCTCAATGTACCTTTGGATGAGTAACGCAAAAAACCAAAAGGGTCGCAGGGAAGGTGATGCTTCGATTCCTTACACGCAGAAAGGAGGATGCGTTGGTTTCTTACTGCGGCCCGGTTACGATGCGTCGAGATGGCGCTTCGATGCGATGACGATCGGGTGCGATGCGATAAAATGGCGTCTTGCTTACGGTGCGACAATGTAGACGGGATGAGTGCACGCCCGACAGCCGTGCGGCGACTCAGTGATCTTCTGAGCCGCAACAGGCCCTGCGACACGCTTCTCCGGGGATGCGCCAGCGTCCTCTGTGGCGGCAGCACGCTTCTCCGGTGATGCGAGGCGCTTCGGTGATGCGATGGCGACAGCGGCGGCACGCTTACTCTGCGATGCGACGACAACTGCTGCGGCGGCACGCTTCTCCAGTGATGCGGGGCACTTCGGTGATGCGACAGCGGCGGCACGCTTACTCTGCGATGCGACAACAACTGCTGCGGCGGCGACACGCTTCCTCTTTGTTGAGTCGCGCTTAAAGCTCCCAGCAACACGCAGTCTCTCAGAAGGCCCAACAGCAGTAGGCACTTCAATTCTCAGCAAGGGAATTCAGGAGGGGAGCTGGGGGTGAAGTCTTGTATCCCTGAGACTTCAGGCAGGAGGCAAGCTCAATCTCAAGCCCTTGGAGATCTTCCTCAAGATGATGAAAGCACAATCAGTTCTTTTCTCCTTTCTTTGGCAATAAAGTAACCACTGCAGGCCAACCCCAACAACACGCAGCATAGGGGTAGTCTCCTCCTTCAGCTTCCTGGTTCTTCTCCTCAGCAAAGGTTCGTCTTGATTCCCAGAAGTGATCTAAAATCTTGGGGTCTGGGCCCCAGTATTTATACTAGCAACTCCTTTGTCCTCTGAAGGCAGAGGGTCCTGTACCTAGTCCAAATCAGTTCTGGGTGCATTCTGCCAGTGCACAACTTCTTCCTTTGTCAGTGTGGGCCAGGGTCATCAGACACACCACAGGAGGTGGAGCCAGGATTGTGGAAGGCAGGCACAGCCCTATTCAGGCCCAGGTGCTACTCCTCCCACCACTCCTCATGCAGATAGGTCTATTCAGCCTAGTGCTGACTCACCCTGTCTCCTGGAGTCCACCCGCCCCTGTCACTCACAAAACCAGACATACAATACACAAGCTAGCAGAGGCAGGCTGGATGGTTAGGCAAGAAAATACCTACTTTCTAAAAGTGATATTTTCAATCACAGAATGTTAAAACCAACTTCACTAAAAGACGTTTTTAACATTCTGAGTTCAGGCATACTAAATTTGTTTTTCTACCATGTTCCCTGGGTCAATTAGGATTATAAAATGTTATAATCAAACTGCCCATTCTGGCCTATGGGGACAGGTAGCCTTGCAATAGTGAAAAACGAAATTGGCTGTAATTCACTATCAGGACATGCCACACACATCAGGGCATGTCCTACCTCTTACATGCAATGCACCCTGCCCGCAGGCCTACTTTAGGGGTGACTAACATGCAGACAAGGGAAGGTTTGGGGACTGGTAAGTGGGTGCACTTCCCAAGTCGACATGGCAGTACCAGACTGCACACAGGCTCTGCAATGGCAGGCCTGAGATACGCTTTCCAAGCTGCTCCGGTGGGTGGCACAACCAGTGCTACAAGCCCACCAGCAGCATTTCATTTACAGGCCCTGGGCACACGCAGTGCACTATACTAGGGTCTGACAAGTAAATCAAATAATCCAATCATGGAATCACTAATCCATACAACAATTTACCATAGGGAGCACTTGCACTTTGGCACTGAATAGCAGTGGCAAAGTGCCCAAAGCATCTAGACCAGCAAAAACATAGCAAAACACTAGAGGCAACAGCAAAAATGGAAGGGAGACCCACGCCAATGGTGCTAGGTCTAACACGTGTCCCCTCCAGCTGAAATGTGGGGAGAACTACCCTACCTCCTGGGAGTTCTCATCACTAAGGCGGAAACATCTGGACAGACAATCAGCATTGGCGTGTTCTGTACCAGGGCGGTGTACCACCGTAAAGTCCATCCCCTGTAGGGAAATGGACCACCTCAACAGCTTTGGATTCTCACCCCTCATCTGCATCAACCATCTGAGGGGCCTGTGGTCTGTCTGAACCCGGAAGTGAGTCCAAAACAGGTATGGTCTCAACTTCTTCAGCGCCCAGACCACAGCAAATGACTCACGCTCAATAGCACTCCACCTCTGTTCCCGTGGAAGTAACCTCCTACTGATGAAGGCTACAGGTTGGTCTAGGCCCTCCTCATTTAACTGTGCCAGAACATCCCCTACACCATGCTCTGAAGCGTCTGTTTGAACAACAAATTCTTTTGAGAAGTTGGACGCCTGAAGCACGGGGGCCGTGCACATGGCAGTCTTCAAGGCGTCAAAAGCTCTCTGACAGGTGTCAGTCCAAATCACTCTCTTGGGCTGCTTACTGGAAGTCAGCTCTGTCAAGGGTGCAACGATGCTGCTATACCCCTTGACAAATCTCCTGTAATACCTGGTGAGTCCTAGAAAGGCTCTCACCTCTGTCTGGGTCTTGGGGGGTTCCCAAGCCAGAATGGTATCAATCTTGGGCTGTAGGGGCGCCACCTGGCCGCTCCCAACCTGGTGTCCCAAGTACACCACAGAACCCTGCCCGATCTGGCACTTACTTGCCTTGATCGTGAGGCCTGCCCTCCGCAGCGCCATCAACACTTTCCAGAGGTGGCGCAGATGTTCTTCCCAACTGGCGCTGAACACTGCGATGTCATCCAGGTAGGTGGCACTGAAATCTTTCAGTCCAACCAACACCTGGTTGACCAACCTCTGAAAGGTGGCAGGGGCATTCTTCATCTCAAAGGGCATAACCCAGAATTGGTAGTGCCCATCTGGTGTAGAGAATGCTGACCTCTCTTTGGCCCCATCAGTCAAGGCGATCTGCCAGTACCCAGACGTTAAGTCAAACGTGCTGAGGTACCGGGCAGCCCCTAACCGATCAATGAGCTCATCAGCTCTGGGGATGGGGTGCACGTCAGTCCTGGTGACTGAATTGGGTCCTCTGTAGTCCACACAGAACCGGAGTTCGGGTGTGGCACCAGGCGCAGGAGCCTTTGGGACCAAGACCACTGGGCTGGCCCAAGGGCTGTGAGAGGACTCAATCACCCCCAATGCAAACATCTTGGAGACCTCCTCCTTGATGCAAGCTCTCACCCTGTCAGTCACTCTGTAAGCCTTGTGCTTGACAGGGGGACTGTCCCCAGTGTCCACATCATGGACGCACCAATCAGTGACACTAGGAGTCAGGGAAAACAGGTCAGGAAACTGTCCCAACAGTTGGCGACAGTCTTCCTGCTGCTCAGGTGTCAGGGAGTTAGAGAGGTTCACACCCTCCACTGACCCATCTTGCTCTGTTGCAGACAGGAGGTCAGGAAGAGGTTCTGTCTCCTCTTCCATTCCATCATCTGTTGCTAGGAGCATGCCCACTTCGGACCTCTCAAAATGGGGCTTTAGGCGGTTTACATGTAGGACCCGCAAAGGGTTCCTGGGAGACCGCAAGTCCACCAGATAGGTGACGTTACTCTTGCGCTCCACCACCTCAAATGGTCCGGTCCACTTATCCTGGAGCGCGCAAGGCTCCACGGGGGCCATGACCCACACTTTCTGCCCAGGCTGAAACTCGATCAGAGTGGCATTCTGATCATACCACCGTTTCATCTCCTCCTGGCTGGCTTCCAGATTCGCCTCAGCGAGTTGCCTGAATCACCTAGTCTGGTTTCTAAAGGCCAGCATGTAGCTAAATACATCCTGGGGAGGTTTACTGGGAGCTTTCTCCCAGCCTTCTTTCACCAGACTCAGAGGTCCTCTTACCGGGTGACCATAGAGCAGTTCAAAGGGACTGAACCCTAAGGACTTCTGTGGCACCTCAGGGTAAGCAAACAAAAGGCATGGCAAGAGGACGTCCCACTTACGCCTCATGGGTTCTTCCAGACCCATAATCATGCCCTTCAGGGTCCGGTTGAATCTCTCAACCAGCCCATTACCTTGGGGGTGGTAAGGAGTGGTGAACTTGTACGTTACACCGCACACCTGCCACAGGGACTTCATATACTTGGAAATGAAGTTTGTACCACGGTCAGACACCACCTCCTTGGGGAACCCCATGCAGGAGAAAATCCCCATCAGTGCACGTCCCACCACGGGAGCCGTCACTGTCCGAAGAGGGATGTCTTCCGGGTACCGGGTGGCATGGTCCACCAAGACCAGGATGAACCTGTTGCCCATGGCTGTCTTGGGGTCCAGTGGCCCCACAATGTCAATACCCACCCGTTCAAAGGGGGTGCTGACCACAGGGAAAGGCTGGAGGGGAGCCTTGTGCTTCCTCCCACTTTTTCCACTTGCCTGGCAAGTCTGACATGTCCTGCAATGAGTGTCTGAACTCTTGTGCATCCGGGGCCAATAAACGTGGGTGACAAGCCTTTCAAAGGTCTTGCCCTGCCCCAGATGTCCTGCTAAAGGCACATCATGAGCCAAACCCAGTAGGAAGGCTCTGAAGCGCTGGGGTACCACCAGCACACGGGCTGACCCAGGCTCAGCAACCTTAGGCTCGCTATACAGGAGACCATTTTCCCAGTAGATCCAATGTGATCCAGACTGATCACCTGCTGCCTTGTTTGTGGCCTCTTGCCGCAAACCCACAAGAGAAGGGCACTTGTTCTGCTCCTCGCAGAACTCCTCCCTGGAGGGTCCTCCTTCTTGCTGCCAATGGGTCAGCTCAGGCAGGTCCCCCAGTTTGGCCACTTGCTCCCCTGTAGGTTCCAGAGCATCCCCCTCAGGTTCTGCTTCCTCCTGGACCGTGGGAACTACGGGGATGGTTTCCTGCGCTCCCTGCCTCTTCTCTTCAAGGCAGGCACCTGGGCCACCCTCTCAGGCTCCAGGTCCTCTTGAACACCTCTACTGGCTGCCATAGACCGAGTGGTTGTGCACGCCCACTCAGGCAGACCCAACATCTCTAGATGAGACCTTCTCTCCACCTCTGCCCAAAGTGAATTTCAAAGTCGTTGCCCAACAGACAGTCTACAGGCATGGCTGGCCTCACAGCTACTTGAAAGGTACCTGAGACCCCCACTCAAAGGGAACCTGAGCCACTCTGCAGTGGCTCTCTGAGTTGTCCGCGGCAACTACTGGGCAGAATGCATTGGGGATCACCTGCTCTTCAGACACCAAGGGGACTGACAGCTGTCACACTGGCTCCGATGTCTCTCAGAGCCGCCACCCTTTGGCCATTGATGGTCACCCACTGCCTGTATTTCTTAGTGTTATCAGGCAGTTGGGTCCTGGGGACCATCTCACTGTCTCCTAAAGAGACCAAGGACATTGCTATGGGACCCCACCCACCTTGGGCACCCATCTCCTCCCCCAGGGCTACACTAGCCACCTGCCGGGGTGGTGCACCAGTGGGTGCTGTCTTCCCATACAAGGGACATCTAGAATCATAGGAGCAGTGGCCCACTTGACCACACTTAAAGCAAGTCCTGGGCCCCCTGTGAACAGGCTTATCTGTCGGGCCCCTGGCTTCTTCTCAGGGGAGGCTGGGAACCTTTCCCTTGGTTCCCTTGGGGATTAATTTTGGGCCCTTTCTGGAACTCCTTCTGTTTACCCTTGTCCCCCCCACTCCTCTGCTGGGGACCCTGCCCACCTTTGGCGGAGTCTCCCACTTGACCCTTGTGGACCCCGGTGCTCACCCAGCAGTCCGCCTACTCAGCAAGCTTCCTAGGTTTAGTCAGCCTACTATCAATAAGGTGCTGGCGTAGCTCTGGAAAACAATTTCCTGACAAGTGCTCCCATGCAATCAAAACAAAGAGCACGTCAAAATCATTCACTTAGCTACCCTTCACCCAACCATCCAATGCTCTGCAAAAAAAAGTCACATATTCCACCCAAGTACTGGACTCCAACTTTTTGCAATTTCTGAACCTCTGCCTATACAGTTCAGGAGTCAACCCATACCTAGACATCAATGCTTCCTTCATATGGCTATAAGAATTGTGGACTTCAGAGGGCAAGTCTAACAAGGTATCCCGTCCCTCACTAAGGAACCATCCCCACAACCCCGCTCCCCAATCCTTCTCAGGGACCCGGTGGGAGGACATAACTACCTCATAGGCCTTGAACCACTGACCAATATCATCATTCTTATAAAACTCTTTCACCACATCTTTAGGTATATACACCCTGGCTTCAACAGGCATGGACGGTGTGCTGCCACCAGAGGGAGTAATCTCTAAGCTCCTAGCTTTCAACTCCAACTCCCTCAAACTCCTCTCATGCTCCATTTGCATCCTCTTTTCCTCTAGGGCCAATTTCTTAATTTCCAATTCCAACTGCCCACCCATCTTAAGCTTGGTCAGCTCCATTTCATGCACCCTACTTCTCTCCCTGTCCTCCAGCTCTCCTGGGGACAGGCCCTTGGAGGAAACACTGCTGCCTGCTGGGAAAGGTGCTTTCCTCCCCTCTGGCTCCACTGGCCCACTTGGCTGCCCTTCTGCATCCTCAGCCCCCTCCACCTGCTCTCCCACAGGCTCTGGGGTATTTCTTGCTTCTACCCAGGCCCTCTGCGCCTTTTGGTACTCATCCTTCTTGGTGAAACCTGTAGTAGCAACTTTAAATTTCCTGCAGAAGTACTTTAGCAGTTTCACAGTGTAACTTTCCAGCTTTTCTTCTTCAAAATCTAAATCCACAGATGCGATGGACGCTGTTTTGCTCATGGTGACTAAACTTGGCAGTTCTTGGCAAAAAATAGAAATCCCAGGAAAAACAATCTACCAGAAATGTATGTGGTTGCTTTTGGTCTGCACTCACTAGTAGTGTACACCAATTACTGTATATGAGTCACAAATGCAAGTCCAGAATCCTCACCGCTGCCCACCAATGTTAGAACTGGGGGTCTCTAGTTGGCAGAGGTAGGTACCTTTGTCCAAATAGGGACCCTTGCTTCTAGTCAGGGTAAGGGGATACACTACTAAAATAACCCCTGCTCACCCCCTTGGTAGCTTGGCACGAGCAGGCCGGCTTATCTCAGAGGCAGTGTGTAAAGCATTTGTGAACACATACAGTAACCCAGTGACAACACTACAAATGGACACCACACAGGTTGTAGTATAAAAATAAGTATTTTTATATAGACCTAACACAAGACCCAAATGACAAAAATCCTCAATACAATACGAAAAATATGACTGTCAAATGGTAGAAAATAGCTCAGTTCAATAAAGATGATAAATGCGACACTTTACTCTCAATGTACCTTTGGATGCGTAACGCAAAACAAACAAAAGGGTCGCAGGGAAGGTGATGCTTCGATTCCTTACACGCAGAAAGGAGGATGCGTCGGTTTCTTACTGCGGCCCGGTTACGATGCGTCAAGATGGCGCTTCGATGCGATGACGATCCGGTGCGATAAAATGGCGTCTTGCTTACGGTGCGACAACGTAGACAGGATGCGTGCATGCCCGATGGCCGTGTGGCGACTCGGCGATCTTCTGAGCCGCGACAGGCTCTGCGACACGCTTCTCCGGGGATGCGAGGTGCTTCGGTGATGTGATGGCGACAGCAGCAGCAGCGGCACGCTTACTCTGCGATGCGACGACAACTGCTGCGGCGGCACGATTCTCCAGTGATGCGGGGCGCTTCGGTGATGCGACAGCGGCGGTACGCTTACTCTGCGATGCGACAACAACTGCTGCGGCGGCGACACGCTTCCTCTTCGTTGATTCGCGCTTCCAGCTCACAGCGAAACGCAGTCTCTCAGAAGGCCCAACAGCAGTAGGCACTTCAATTCCCAGCAAGGGAATTCAGGAGGGGAGCTGGGGGTGAAGTCTTGAATCCCTGAGACTTCAGGCAGGAGGCAAGCTCAATCTCAAGCCCTTGGAGATCTTCCTCAAGATGATGAAAGCACAATCAGTTCTTTTCTCCTTTCTTTGGCAATAAAGTAACCACTGCAGGCCAACCCCAACAACACGCAGCATAAGGGTAGTCTCCTCCTTCAGCTTTCTGGTTCTTCTCCTCAGCAAAGGTTCATCTTGATTCCCAGAAGTGATCTAAAATCTTGGGGTCTGGGCCCCAGTATTTATACTAGCAAATCCTTTGTCCTCTGAAGGCAGAGGGTCCTGTACCTAGTCCAAACCAGTTCTGGGTGCATTCTGCCAGTGCAAAACTTCTTCCTTTGTCAGTGTGGGCCAGGGTCATCAGACACACCACAGGAGGTGGAGCCAGCATTGTGGAAGGCAGGCACAGCCCTATTCAGGCCCAGGTGCTACTCCTCCCACCACTCCTCATAGGTCTATTCAGCCTAGTGCTGACTCACCCTGTCTCCTGGAGTCCCCCAGCCCCTGTCACTCACAAAACCAGACATACAATACACAAGCTAGCAGAGGCAGGCTGGATGGTTAGGCAAGAAAATACCTACTTTCTAAAAGTGGTATTTTCAAACACAGAATGTTAAAACCAACTTCACTAAAATATGTATTTTATCATTCTGAGTTCAGGCATACTAAATTCGTTTTTCTACTATGTTCCCTGGGTCAGTTAGGATTATATGATGTTATAATCAAACTGCCTATTCTGGCCTATGGGGACAGGTAGCCTTGCAATAGTGAAAAACGAAATTGGCTGTAATTCACTATCAGGACATGCCACACACATCAGGGCATGTCCTACCTCTTACATACAATGCACCCTGCC
Organism: Calotriton arnoldi; assembly: GCA_963921515.1. Lineage (NCBI taxonomy): Eukaryota > Metazoa > Chordata > Amphibia > Caudata > Salamandridae > Calotriton > Calotriton arnoldi. The sequence continues at coordinate 664,804 of CAWUFW010005032.1, forward strand.
CGCAGGCCTACTTTAGGGGTGACTAACATGCAGACAAGGGAAGGTTTGGGGACTGGTAAGTGGGTGCACTACCCAAGTCGACATGGCAGTACCAGACTGCACACAGGCTCTGCAATGGCAGGCCTGAGACACGCTTTCCAAGCTGCTCCGGTGGGTGGCACAACCAGTGCTGCAAGCCCACCAGCAGCATTTGATTTATAGGCCCTGGGCACACGCGGTGCACTAGACTAGGGTCTGACAAGTAAATCAAATAATCCAATCATGGAATCACTAATCCATACAACAATTTACCATAGGGAGCACTTGCACTTTGGCACTGAATAGCAGTGGCAAAGTGCCCAAAGCATCTAGACCAGCAAAAACATAGCAAAACACAGGAGGCAACAGCAACAAATGGAAGGGAGACCCACTCCAATGGTGCCAGGTCTAACAGCGAGGATCCTTGGGGTACTCCACAGTTGATCTCTGTAGGTTCGGAGAGGAAGGAAGGGAGTCTGATCCTTTGGGTTCTGCCGGAGAGAAAGGAGCGGATCCAGTCGAGGGCGGTTCCTCGTATACCGGCATCGTGGAGTCTGGCTGTGAGAGTAAGGTGTGAGACGGTGTTGAAGGCTGCGGAGCAGTCTAGTAGGATGAGGGCCGCACAGACCTGCAGCTCCACCACTCACTCACTGTCTCAGCTTGCAGCTCGCAGCTCACCCGCCTCTCATCGCATCTCTGTCCGTTGCCACTCCGCACTCAGCAAACAGCTGACCCCAGAGCTATTGCGCTCTGCTCCTTGTGCTTGTGTCTCTTCACCACGCCTCTTCACCGTGTTCCTCCATTACCGCAGCTCCGCTCCCCTCTCACCGCTCACCGCTTGCCGCATGGGTCTCTCTCGGCTTCTTTTCTTCATCACCGGATCATGGACAGCAGAGCTCCCCCAGAACTGCCCCAGAGCTATTCTGCTATTCCACTCTGCTCCTCTCGCTGCATGTATCTCTCTCAACACGGCCAGTCATGCACTCGAATCATGACCCGGAGGCTAGAGGAGAAAGGTAGGGAGAGGGGCAGCGTGCCTCAGCAGCAGGACATCGGGCTCGCCTGCCGTTCTTGCGCTGGGCTTGATGTGCAGCGCAGAGCTGCCGTGTCAGCTTTGGTTTAGCTGAAGCCGTTTGCTAGGACTTCCGCGAGGCGGGGGGGAGACACGGTGAGAAAACGAGCTGTAAGAGGCAAGCTGTACTTGGTGATTGCTACTATTGTCTGAACAGCTGCCCTCCTTGTACCCCCCATGAACGCTGGCCATAAGTGACTTTGTGGTTGGATGGCCTCGTGCTGTTCGCCGGGTGTTTAAAACTGATGCTTGTTCTATATGGTTAGAAATAACCCCCAGCTGCGTCTCTCCACGACGTGGTACCCCACGAGGAATAGAGACCTGTAGTACAGGAGTAGATAATATAATTTAAGGCCTGGGCTGCGAACTATGCGGCAGATGGTCCTGAGAGGATCAACAACACGAGCAGGAGCTCCAGCCATGGTCCCCACTCCCCCATCGCTGACTCAGAAGGCTAGGAGACAAGCGGCACAGTCTCGTATTCTGGCAGCTAGGAGAGGTAGAACTAACCAGAAAGTAAGGGGGGCAATGAGTACCATGAGCTCACAAGTGGAGCTGCTGCCTCAAATGTCTTCTCCTACGTCATCTGCTTCCACAGGAACTTCTTCAGGCTCCTCTCCAGAAATTGGGACTGGTGGTAAAGGCCCTAGCAGAGCGGAGGCAGCAGGCGCTGCCAGGTCGCAGGTGGTAGCGGAGGGAGGCCTGGACAAAGCGCTAGATGAGCGATAGATAAGCGCTAGATGAGGCATCCCAGTACTCGGCAAGCTGTGGATGTGGACATTAGTAAGACTGGAGCTACACAATTGGTTGAGACAGGCAACAGGAGCCTAGAGACAGATAATCCTCTCAAAGAATACCCTCTTTTCTCTAAAACCTGTAAGCCCAATCAAATGGTCAACAAGGCAGGCACCCACAGCAGAACAGATACTGCTTGAAGAAGCTGCCCCTGTTAATCTGGAAACAATTACTGCTGCTCCCCCGGGGGAGAAAGGGGAGACTGCCCAAGAAAAAGGTCTAGAGGGTCAAGTACAATCTATGCAGCCAGTGCGGTCTACTCAAGGGGCAGGTCTGGATATATCAAGGCATAGTTCTACGACTCTAGAGGGCTTAGGGTCTCTATCTCCCTTACCACCGCACAGTCTCTCGTCAAAAATTAGGCCTGAAGAGATGACCTTGCCCTTTCAGCTGGGAGCTGGAAATAGAGATGTTAGCGCTGGGGGGATCACCACTACGGCACAGTCTCCATTTGTCCTGATGCACCAAAGGCAACAGCTTTTTGAGACTATTCTGGGGGAAATACGGGACTGTAAGACTTCACAAGCTCAGAAGCTTTCTTTATTACATCAAAGATTAGACAAAATTGAGACTATGGTTCAACAAATACCTGAGCGATTTAAGGAATTGGAGCAACGGGTATCTGATATTGAGGACCGCTCTGTATTATGTGAGTATTATATCAGATATTGCCTCTCTTCAGAAAAAGCTCCAGGCCTTTCAGTTAAAGATGGATGAGATGGAGAACTACGCTAGACGGTCGTACCTACGTTTTACAGGGATTCCGGAAGACAGTGAATGCATTGATGGTCAGCCTAATCCGGTGGCCTATATAGAGTCGATGATCAGAGATCATATACTTGAGAAGGCGCCTGAAGATCTTACTGTAATGCGGGCCCATAGAGTCCCCTTCCAGAAAATCTCAGGGGCTAAGTATCCCAGGGCAGTGATTGTGAATTTCTCTGATTACCGCATTAGAGAGGCTGTGTTAACTAAGGCGATCCAAAAAAGGGAGATTGTTTTACCCAACGGGGCCAAAGTACGAGTGTTCTCCGATATGTTGGCAGCAGCAGCACGAAGACGGAAGGACTTTGTGGGGATGATGAGACAATTTAAGAGTGCAGGAGCACAGGTCTCTATTGCCCAGCAGTCCAAACTGAGAGTTTTATGGAAAGGAAGGTTCCATCTGTGTCCCACTCTCGAAGAGGCCCAAGATTTACTACAAAAGATTGTTCAAGTAAATGTAAAATAATGGAAGTATGGGTATTCGAGCAGTGACTCTCGTCCATAACAACTGGTTTATGAAATGCATATCTACATTTCTTTTTCTTTTTCTTTCTTCCTTTCTGCACTTAGGCACTTTAACCACTTAGACACTAAGTCCACTTTAACTGTATGAACTCTTGCCACTTTGCACTCCTTTTGGGGTGAAGATGTATTGGATTGAACCACTGTTTCCCTGTCTGTTGCTATAGGTATTACTCTCTCATTGGTATTCTCTAGGTTTTTTGAATACTGAAATGCACTTTGCACTTTGCACTTTTTGCAATGTGTTTACGGCTGAAATTTGCACTACTGCACCATTGCGCTTTACCTTTTCTCCCTTTAGGTGAGGGGGGAATAATACTATTTCTGCCGATCTGCGCAAAGCTTTGGGGCAGTTCCCCCCTTCTGTTAATGCTCAAAGTATTTGGGGGAAGATGTACTGGTTTGAGCTACTGTTTCTCCTCTACGGCTAAAATTTGCACTACTGCACCATCGCACTTTACTCTTTCTCCCTATATGGGAATACTCTCTAGTTTTTTTAATACTGGAATGCGTTTTGTACTTTTGCATTGTGTTTACGGCTAAAATGTGCACTAATGCACCATTGCACTTTACTTCATCTCCCCCTAATGTGAGGGGGGGACGATACTGATTATGTTGATTGGTGCAAAGCTCTGTGCCAGTTTCCCCTTCCCTTAATGCTCAAAGTATGATGGTTTATATACAGCAATGGAATTTTAAGCTTGATGCTTGTTGCATTTTAAGATATTCTAGATATCTAGACACTAAGCTTATTCTAATTCTATCTATTTCTGCCACCAGTACTTTGTTCTTCTCCAGGGGGGAGGATGCATCAGGCACAACCGCTACCATTAGCTCATACTAGATATATTATTCTCTTGGGCACAAGTATGTAGTAGTTGAGGAATAGACTGCATAAGGGCTTTCTTTTTTATTGCACAAGCACTTTTTAAATAAAAGCACTTTGTATCAGAGATACCCCGGGGTTTAACTACCTAAATGGTATTGCTCACAGTGGTGAAGGGGGGGGGGAGGATGTGCTCCCAGGTGCCAAGTCAAGGCACCTAGTTGATTGAGGGAGGCTGCAGAGGTGAGGTAAGGGCTACCTCCCTCCACAGATAGTCTGGGGCGGGCAGGGGTGGGGGGGAAGATGTGGTGTAGCATTTTAAAAAAATGGGCGTATAAATAGCGGTCAAGTCTGGGATAATAGGCAAAATGGTAATATGTTCAGATTCAGAGGACAAGGGATATTTAGAAGTGTTTTTGTCATCAAGGGGTTATATGTAACTTTATTAATAGAGATGGTACAATTTGAAGATCGGCATAGGAGAGAATATAACAGACTTCTCTTAAAGTGGCATAATTTGATTTGAAGAATGGTACAACTGCTGAAGGTAATTTCATGTAATGTGAATGGTTTTTTGAATGTACAAAAAAGAGGAGCAATGTTAAAATGGCTAGGATCCTTCTCCCCACAGGTGATTTTTCTACAGGAGACACATTTTAAAACCAATTCCCCTAACTTCACACTCCCCAAGAAGTATGCTCAGGCATACTTCGCTTCAGCTCATGCGGTAGTACGTGGAGTGGGTATTCTTTTTTCTTCAGAGTCAGATTGGGAGGTGGTTAAGGTGATTCGGGACGGGGGAGCAAGGTGGATTTGGATAGAAGTATCAGTTAATGGGATAGCTTTTGTCTTGCTTAATTATTACGGACCAATTGTTGATGATACTAGGGCCCTGAAACAGGTTTATGATTTGTTGGCAAATGCGCATGGGTTTATAATTATGGGAGGAGACTTCAACCTAATCCAAGATTTAGGCCTGGATACTTCCAACAAGGGAAAAAAGCAATTAAAACCTAAGACAGATAGACTTTTAAAAATAATGAAAGAGGACTTCGCCCTATTAGATCCATGGAGGATAGACCATCCAGGCTGTACTGAGTTTACATGCTATTCCGCGAGATTTAAAACAGCATCTTGTCTGGATTTTTTTCTGATAAGCAATCATCTCGCAAGAGGGGAATCCTGATTCTCTCTAACCCATTTTCAGATTACTCTCTGGTCTCCTTGATAGTACACTTACCCGCCCCCAAGGGAAAGAATAATAACAGGTGGTACTTTGACAAAACATTGCTCTCAGACCAAAAATGGATTGCCGAAACCCGTGATTTTATAATGTGGTTCTTTAAGGAAAATGTGAATACAGCATCAGGTTTTATGGTTTGGAGGCTTTCAAGGCCACTTTTAGGGGACAAGTGGTGGCATATAGGGCTAATCTTCACAAATTAAGGAAACTTAAGATTGCAGGACTTTAGTAGGCGGTGGATCGGGCTAGTTGAGAACTTTTGTCTAGGCCCTCCAGGGAGTCGGAGGATGAGGTTTTCCAGCAGGAATTACTAAGGGCAAAGGAGGATTTGAAAAGTTTTTTTATTCTTGAGTAAATTGCTGGAAGTAAAGCTTCTCAACAAAAGGTCTACGAAGAGAGCCAGCACATTGGTACATTTTTAGCCTGGTCTACAAAAACGCATCGGAGCAAGCAATCAATTCCTCGAATTAGAGATCCCAGTACTACGAGCCTGGTCAATGAGAAAGACGAAATTGCCGAAATCTTTGTGTCTCATTTTAGTAAGATTTATGCGGAAGTCCAGATAGTTAGCCCTCAGGCTCCTGCGGATTATTTTATGGCAGTCCAGCTACCTATGATTCGTGAGGAGGACTGTACGTTGCTGAGCGAACCGATTACAACCGCAGAATTAAATGAAATCATAAAAAAAATGGCAAACGCGAAGGCAAGTGGTAACGATGGGATCCCTATCGAAGTTTATAAATTGTTTTTAGATGAACTTTCCCCGTTTTTGGTATCTTTGTATAATCAAATTATGGCCGGAATGTCAGTCTCAGATAGATTTAAGGAGTCAGTTATGATCTCTATTTTAAAGAAGGATAAGGACCCGAAAGACCCAAGCTCCTACTGCCCAATAAGTCTACTAAATGTAGACCATAAGTTCTTTATGAAAATCTGGGCAAATAGGATCTCGGGCTGTGCGCAACACCTGATATATGCGGACCAAACAGGGTTTCTGCCTGGAAGACTGATCGCGGCAAATACTTTTTATCTGATCCAGGCCATCGACTACTTTTCTGCTAGGAAGGATAGTGCAGCCATTTTAATGATGGACGCAGAAAAGGCATTCGATCTGGTAGACTGGCAGGCCCTCTTCTTTATCTTGGGGAAGTTTGGCTTTCCATGCCACCTGATCGAGATGTTGGAAAGAATTTATAGGGGAGCTATCGCAAAAATAATTATAAACTCTGAGGGGGTGGGAGAAGTGGCGATAAGGCGGGGTACTAGGCAGGGATGCCTTCTTCCCCCCCTTTTATTTTCACTCTTTATCGAGCCATTAGCTATAAAAATTCGCTCTAATTTATTAATTCAAGCTCCCCTAATAGGAATGGCAAAAATGAAGCTATTTGCCGACGATTTGATCCTATACCTGAACCCAGTGAAGTCAAATATCCAGAGGGCGCTGGAAGAAATCCAGGCGTTTACAGAGTTGGGGGGTTATAGCGTAAATCAGTCCAAAACTGAGCTTCTCCTATTTAATGCATTGGGAATCGACCTTCTGGAAGGGATAACATTTCTGCCTCTCAAACCTATTAGATATTTGGGCTTGTATGTCACAGCGGACTTCCTTCAACTTTTTCATCTGAATTATGTTAGAACACTTGATAAAATAAAAAACCTGCTAGAAAGATGGTCACTTCTACCTTTGTCATTAATAGGTCGAGTCTCTTTGATAAAGATGTAGATACTTCCCTTGTTGATATTTTTGTTTTTAAATCTTCCTCTAAAAATACCAATCTCATATTTTAATGAAGTAGATAAGGTGATCCGGGAGTTTGTATGGGCAAAGAAAAACCTCGGATTAAGTTATCCATTTTACAATTGGATGTAGAGCAGGGGGACTTGCATTACCTCATTTAGCTACTTATTGCCATGCTGTGCTTCTTAGCTTAACAACCCAGCTACTGGCCCCTCTCTCGAATTTTGATAATTTTCTACTTAGTCTAATGTTAATAGAGAGTGCAATTAAGCTACCAGCATTCCTGCGCACTGCAAAGTTACCAAAAAAGACAAGATATAAGGTTGTGAATATACTCTTAAGCCGTATGCAGCGGTTCAATAAAAGCTATAATGTCCCAACATGCCATGCATATTCCTCTCTTTATGACTGTGAGTTATGGGGCCTTAAGCTCTCGCAAAAGGGGATCCAGCCATATAATATGCTAGGCTTTCGTAAGTTAGGTGACTTTTACAATGGCACTAATTTGATAACGTGGGATGCTTTCGCAACGCAATTTGAACCTCAGAGCCGTGATCTTTGGTTAAGCTTCAGGCAGATTACACGCTTTCTCTTGACTAATTATAGAGGAATCAATGAGAGAGCCAGAATAATTTTAAAAGCAGCCTTTGAGGTAAATTGAACTGGTATTGGCAGTTGGTATAGGCTATTGCGACAGGATACGAATAAGAGACTCGTTGAAACAATGCTCCCAAAAATTACTCAGGAAACTAACTGCAGGTTTAATATCCAGGAAAGGCAACGAGTCTGTGAACTTGGTCATAGGGCTTTGAAGGCGGCCAATTTCAAAAGGATGTCCTTTCTCTCTAGATGGGTGGCTTATTACACTCCCTCCAGACTCCATAAATGGTTTCCTTCAACCCAGAATGACTGTTGTAGATGTAATTTGCCGGAGGCGGGTGATTGGACACATATATTTTTCGTATGTCCGAGATTACAATACTTCTGGGAGGAGGTGTTTAGGTTTATTAGTAAATGTATGTCAAAAGACATCCTACCATGCACATCGTTGGCCTTATTTGGCTTTTCCTATGCAGTTAGTCAGCTCTCAATACATAAGCAATGTTTTGTTTTTCTAGCCATAGCGGTAGCCAGATCTTTAATATTGCAGAATTGGAGATCTCAGAAAATCCCTACATTGGGTCAGTGGCTACTTAAGCTGGACCGGGCCTATAAATTTGAAGAGGCCTACGCGAAGAGGATAGGGGCGCTGCGGAGATTTGAGCTGATCTGGGAGGGCTATGCTGGGGTCACATGAGCAAACGACACTATGTAACTCAAGTGATCTTTTTGTATAAATTTAAAATCAATGGTTATTAACCACTGCATGTTTCTGAACCAGTTAAAATGTGGGTAGTTCACAGGAGAGATCTTAGGGTGCAGAATCAAAGTAATTATGAAGCTCCCCTCTTCAAAGATGATGCCTGGAACCCTATAGGTCCTCGAAGTTAGGGGTTACATGTTATCGATGAGCTGCTATTTAGGATGCTGGTTTTGTACACAATGTAAAATAGAATATGAATTTGCGCTTTTTATTGTACTTTTTAAATATGAGACTAGATATTATACAGGTTTAATCTTTTTGCATATCTTACTTATCATATTTATCATGTAAAATGGATTATGAATTTGTCCTATTTATTGTCAATTTTAATATGAGATTGGAGATTTTGTAAATTTGTCTGTTTCATGTACCTTGGTTATCATGTCTGCTTTTTTACGCTCAATAAAAAAAAAACTATTTAGGATGAGGGCCACAGTGTGGCCCTGGTCGAGTAGCATGCGGATGTCATCGGTGGCGGCGAGGAGGGCGGTCTCGGTGCTGTGGTTGCTGCGAAATCCGGACTGGGAGGAGTCGAGGATGGCGTTCTCTTTGATGAAGGTGGTCAGCTGGGCGTTGATGAATCTCTCTGTGACTTTGGCTGCGTAGGAAAGGAGAGAGATGGGCCGGTAGTTTTTCCGGTCCGTCCGGTCGGCCGAGGGTTTCTTGAGGAGGGGCTTGACCTCTGCCCGTTTCCAGTTGTCGGGGAAGATGCCAGATTCGAGGGAGGCGTTGATGGTCTGGCCTAGTTCGGGTGCTATGGCTGCGGCGGCTCTGTGGTAGATGTGCAGTGGGAAGGGATCTGTCGGGGCTCCTGAGTGGGTGTTCTTCATGGTCATGGCAGTGTCTTCAGTGGTGGCAGGTTTCCAAGTGGTGATGGTCGGCTGGTTGTTGGTGGTGGAGAGGGGGGTGGTGTCCGGAGTCTGTTCGCTGAAGTTGTCGTAGAGGGCCTTGATTTTCAGGTGGAAGTAGGAGCTGAGCTTGTTGCAGAGGTCTTGAGATGGTGAGACGCCCGTGGCTTTGCTGGGGGGTTTGGTGAACTGCTGTATGACGTTGAAGAGTTATTTTCCATTACTTGCGTTGGTGTGGATTTTGTTCTTGATAAAGGTCCGCTTGGTGGCTCTTATGCGCTGGTGGTATTCATTCATGGCGTTCCTGTAGTTGATCTGGTCTTCGGTGGTTTTCCTGTTCCGCCACAGTTTCTCGAGGCGTCTTCAGGAGCGCCTGGCTTCTTGGAGGTCGGTGGTAAACCAGGCGGCCTTCAGGGGGCGTTGTTTGATGGGATGGCGGAGGGGTGCGAGCTTGTCACTGCAGCTGGCGATCCAGCGATGTAGTTCTTTGGGTGCGGAGTTGGTGTCGGTCATGGCAGAGGGGGGATCGTGGAGGAGGGTGGTGTTGAGGTGTTCCTCTGTGATCTTGCTCCAGTTCCTTCATGCCGGGCGAGGGGCAGGTTTGGGTGTGGTGTTGAAGGTGAAGTGTATGCAGTGGTGGTCTGTCCCGAAGGGCTTCGTGGTGTGCCTGAAGTGGATGTTTGTCCCTCCTGCGAAAATGGGGTCGAGGGTGTGTCCAGCACTATGGGTGGGGGAGGTGACGAGCTGCTTCAGTCCGAGGTTGTCGAGGTTGTCAAGGAGGGTGGTGGAGTCGGGGTCGCTGCGGTTGTCGAGGTGGAAGTTCAGGTCTCTGATGAGAATGTAGTCCGTGGTGACGATAGTCCTGGATAGTTGGAGAGGGGGTCGCTCGTGCTGGAGGTGGAGGGTCGGAGGGAGCTCTTGTGTGCGATGGCGAGTCCTCCTCCTGGGCGGTGGGGGCGGTCGTTTGTTTGGATCTTGTATCCATCGGGGATGGCGGAGGTGGCGTTGGTCCATGTTTCCGTGAAGAAGGCGACTTCTGGCGAGAGGGTGTCGAGCAGGTCCCAGATCTCCATGGCGTGTCTGTGGAGGGAGCGCACATTGAGGAGGATGCACGTCAGGGCTTCGGTGGTGAAGGATTGTCAGCAGTGTCGGCAGGAGAACTGGCCTTGGGTGGTGTTTGGCGTCGATCTCTGGCAGTTGTTGTCTCTTCCGGAGTTGAGTGCGAGGAGGGCAGCTGAGTCATAGCAGTGGATGTCAGGAGAACCAGGGTCCCTGGCGCTGGCCGCAGTCGGGTCGTGGACGGGCACAGACAGGCTTGCCTTTGGCGCATCTTCGGCTGCCATTAAGTAGGGGAGGGGGAGGGAAGCGCAGCTGGGATGTGGGAAGCGGGAAACCGGCAGGGGGGAGGGGCCATGGGGGCAGCAGCGGCGGGAAGGAGAGCAGAGAGGAGGCAGAAAACGGGCATGAGGGTGACAGAGTAGACAGAAAAAGGCACAGAGACAGACACAGGCACAAAGCAGAAAAAGGCACAGAGACAGACACAGGCACAAAGCAGAAAAAGGCACAGAGACAGACACAGGCACAAAGCAGAAAAAAGCACAGAGTCAGACACGGTCACAAAGCAGAAACAGGCACAGAGACAGACACGGGCACAAAGCAGAAAAAAGCACAGAGACAGACACGGGCACAAAGCAGAAACAACAAAGTGGCACAAGGACAGAACCAGACAACAGCGGCCAGCAGACCTGAGCGGTGGCACTTAGGAGCCTAGCTGCGGGGGGAGAGCAGGTCCCTGACCAGGTATATACGATTGCAAGCCCCGACAGTGTAAATAAAAGGTAGAATTCTACCATGGTGCTAAAACAGTGAATATATGCAGGCATATAGATACATGGCAATAATCATGCGTACTCCTAAAATGCTAACCCTATCTGAGTGTACCTAAATGTACCTAGCATGTATGTAGGGTGTAAAGTTAAGAATCCCCTGGGAGAGAGCCAACCTCATTATCTGATGCAAGAGAACGAAGGACCCCGTCTTGGTCTCAAGTTGGACACCCCGCAAGGGATGTCAGACCACTGCATGCTGGAGTTTCTGCGTGCAGGAATCTCAGCATCTTGTGTCATCATGGAAGCTTCTCCTCCGGTTGCCTAGTGAATATAGGGTTCTTTTATACCCGAAAGATACCCTCAGGGGCTCTTCCTAGATGTTAATGGTACTGTGGGTCTGTCGTTCAAGGATGACGATAGCTGTAACTTTTGTACAGAGTTATTATACAAAAGATCATAATCCTGTTTTGCATGTCCTAGGCAGGGGATTAAGATATGATACTAAGAATCTTCATGCATAATAAATGAGGCTAGTTTTCGGAGAAAACCACAGGACATTTATTCAGCAAATAACTAGGTAAAAGGTCAGCGCCAGAACCACAATGTAGGGCAAGGTAGGACAAATGTAGGTAAAAGGTCGTGCAGCCACCTAGACCTATATTGGGGTACATTGAGTCTCTAAACACCCACTCCTCATCCGACTGGATGACAAAATTAACAAATGATGAAATATGCCTGTTGAAAAAGCATAAAAAACATTACTAAAATATGAGTATGAAAACATTAAAAACATGGTATTTGTTAAAAACGATGCAAAAGTTAAAAAAGCTCTATAAGTCCTCTAAATAGTCAATATACTGTTAGATCAACTGAGTACGCCGAAAGCCATACTGCTCAGTGAGAGCAGAAGAGAAAAATAAAGCAAAAACTGTGTTTTCGAATTCCAATTTGGCTTGTTGTGGAAAAAGGCCAAATTGTTCCCATCACACAGAGAGCTAAATGTTTAAGTGTCCTGTGTGGGAGACACAACATCACTGTCGCTTGCAGTCACAGACGACGGTCCCTGTAACCAGGGCCGGACTGGGAACCGAAACCGACCCTGGCAAACTGCTCTGCCAGCCCCCGAGGGGGGGGGGGGGTTGCGGCCGAGCTGTTTGCTAGGGCTGGTTTTGGCCACTTTTGTTACAGGGGGCTGATATTGCCGGCCCTGGTAACAAAAGCAGACCCCCAGATGCCCAAAACCGGCCCCCACTCTGGCAGACCACTGGGGAAATGCCCAGTGCCCGCTACGGCCAGTCCGGCTCTGCCTGTAACACCTCTTGCATCACGTCAATGGAGCAAAGGTGATCATCTTCAGTTCCTGCAGCAGCTGCTGAGGAAACACATGGTACCTGTGTGTTAGTTGTAGAGCCGGTGTCCGGTCCGACAGGAGCTGAAGCACCCTGTGGAGGCTCTAAGAATGCCCTCATCAACATTGGACTATGCTGAGGACACTGTAACAAGTGGGCCTTTAAGGGGTCCAGTAGTACATCAACGTCCGGTGGCGCAACCAATGGAAGTGTTAGACATATGTCCAACACACATTTGTATACGCAGAATAGGCAGCGGAGCACAGGCAAGATGCAGTCGACCCAGACTGATCTGAACAAAAGGGATCAGTGCTCCTGAAGCCGAGGTGCACCCAGATGGAGAGCCATGCGTTCACGGCAATGTCGCACCAGGAGTGCTTTTTCCATCTCTTTGGAAACTGGTCCATTCATTGCGTAGCAGAAAAATTAAAACAAGGATGCCCACTACAAGTAGTAGGACCAGCGGAAGCACTCCAAAAATGCTTCCCAATGCGGAGTGTTTAAATGATGGAATAACTCTGAAGATTGTCTGAAAGGTGCTTAATAGTCCAGAACCTATGCTCTTAAATAGGTACATAAACCCACTCGTATCAGACATGTTAAAGATACAATGTACCATTTCTTCAAATTGGAGTGGGAAGTTTGTTTGGACTAGCGCCTGTATCTCAGCCAAAGACCTTGCAACCTGGAGATCAAAAGTCTCTTGGGGTGAGGTTAAGGCCACATCCTTCTGTAATAGCATGACTTTCAGTCTGCTCAGAGAATCAAACTGTATAAGGGAAACATCCAACAAAGGCCATAGCATTGCCTCCCTAACTGTGTGGGTAGGTGGAAACAATACTTGCATACAAGTAACCCTGCAACTTACTGTGACCAGATATGCAATGCCTGGTATCATCCCGCAACAACCTTGATCATTCAACATCAAATAACTCCTATTCGAGAGTAGATTGAACACCGGATGAATCACGGCAGCTGGGGATCCTTTCAAGTGAGGCAATAGGTTTGGAACTGAAGCAGTACATGCTATATGAAGCAAAATATCCTGACAAATTATAGACCCACTTAAAGAACTCTCACAGTCCGAACTGCTGAGAAAAAGTTCAGTGTCCCCATTACTGCATTTAAATCTGTACGGTAAATCCCAAGATTCATGTATGTACTGCTCTCCCAACGCTTCATACCTGCCTACCTGGTGATACTGTAGACAGTACTGAAATTGGAATGTCGTGACTGGCAGTGTATTATGGCTATGGGTTAACCATTCTGTGGAGGGAGACTCAGCAACGGTAAAAGGTAATTGGTCCAATTTTTCGATGTGCAGCATTGTATATTTTGCATCTCTTCATGCCATTTTTGTTTGTCTATCTGTTAGATTGTATGCAGAAAACTGAGATGTACTGTTGATATACCGCCAGGGCACGTGACCAGAACACAGTGATTGCAGCATCCAGCTCAATAATAGAATGGATCGCAACTACGATTGCCCATGTTGAAGAATAGACAAATCCTGTTCTATTATATCTATTGCAGGAGACACAATCTTGCCCAGTGAATAAATCCTGGATGTCAGTGTGGTTATACCATTGTCGACCACTGCCAAAGCCTTTTCTAGGTTAACCCTGTCAATCTCTCGCAATCTCTCAGCAGCCTCTTGTTGAGAGATTTTCCTTACTTCGTTGTAAAAAGCGTATAAGAAGCACTTCTGACGTGGCTTCTGATGACCTAACAAAAAATCCCTAAAATCCAAGTCATCAGAGAGTAAGGACAAGTGTTGTTTCACCTGGGACAGTGTTGAGGTTTCTAGCCACTCTAGGCATAACTTCCCAACACTGTAAGATGTCACCACCCGAGTGTTCTGTTTGTACGTAGCGTTGGTCAGGCATATGGATACTAAACCTTTCGGTGGTACTCCTGAATCTTGACTGACACCTATTTATGTTGTAGGCCAAACCAGCCATCCCTTTCATTTGGGATCAGATGAATTGTATGAGGGAATCCGAGGTGTGTTCAAGTCCTTGATACTGGCTAACCCAAGACAGGAAGTGTGTTGCACTGTGTTGTTCAGGAAGATAATTTGCTGTGGTATGAGGCATGCTCTAAATAAGGCCTCAGTTCTCTGAACTTCCCAATCTTTAGTCTCCCAGGTAGATTTTGTATCTATGATGTCCCTCCAAAAGTCGAAGCCCTGTAAAGACAGCTGGGAAATAAAGGAAGCAGATTATATCTGTTTCTTATTAGTGAGCGTATTCTTCTTTGCTGATGTCGGCGCAAGCCTATAATAATAAGACCTCAGGTCTGAAGTGTTAAACCCAGAAAAATAAGCAAACTTCTGTGCAAACGTTTGTAAACTACCTTTTGGTGGTGTTGGGCAATGCTCCCATTGATGATAAGTGAAAACATTACGTGGGATACTTGCTTTGTGCAGGAAATAATGACCATAGTGTTGGTAACAATACATGGTGTCAAAATCAGATGTAGCATCATAAAAATCATTACTGCAATCAAATCAAAATAAAGCAGATTGTTCAAAATCAGACAGCATAGTATTTACAGTTTCAATGTTCCAGTCATCGGAGAAAGTACTGGAGGTGATGAGATCACTTAAAGACATTTTAAACACATGTGGTATTTTCAAAAGTTCAGTTAGACCATATACATCATGGGCAACCCTATCCCAAATTATTCCCTCCGGAACTGAAACTGCTGTAATGTTCACTAAGGACAAGTCTCTTTGTTCACGATGTGACGATGTATGTGGTTTCAGGACCAGGTTCACATGTACTGCGGAGTGTTCTGAAAGATAATGTCCATTCAGGAGCAAGAAAAATACAGTCACTACACCTATCCAAAGGACTAGGAAAAGTAGACCAATTGCAATCCAGAGCTGTAGCCAGGGAGAAGCAAAGTACGTCTTTTACAGCCAAAGGTAGAAATTACATAGTTTTTGTTTGTGGGAAACAGGAGCTGGCACTGACTCTGGTTCACGTGGAACCAGAGAGAAGGTATCGAAATCGATGAAGTAGCCAGACGCAGTTTGATCTATCTTTGGTAGCTCATCAGGTTTTGAGAACTGGCAGATGACTCGTTTCGAGACATATTTCCATAGATGTCGGTATTAGGCCGAATTGAGACCTGTGTTTCATTTCTATTTTGTTGTTGTTCAATTTCAACAGGCACAAGTTTCATTCCATTGTTGGTAACTCCTTCACTTAGTAGAATAGGATATTTGAATGTTATTAATCTTTCTGTCTGAACTTCCTGTATTGTAGTGAGAGGAGATCGGCGGCTACCCAGGAGCCCACGTGGCCTGCTATTCAGTATCAGCCACATAGTGCGGTTTGATCAGACCAATGGAGACGAATCTCTTTTCTTTCCTGCCGGCAAGGGGCGGAAGAAGTACTGTTCTTGTTCCTTCGATAGCCAGGACAGGTACAAGAGCTCTGTAAGATGGCCCAAATAGTTTTTTGTCCACAATTTTTTCTCTGATCAGGTCTCCAATCTTCGGTACCCCAGGCAGGTCTTGTCGAAACAACTTTCACTTCCCCAGTGGTGGTGCGTTTTACTAGGACGTTGCTTTGTAATGCCCGGAATTGATTGAGTTCCTGTAAAACAGCCAAACGATCATTGATGTCAAATGATTTTTCATCCGCCACTGCGCTGTCACAATTGAGGTCAGGTGCCCACATTCTAGACCCAAACAGGACTTCATATGGAGTACGTACCCTTATGTAACTTCTTGGCATGTTATTAAGTGCCCATTGGACCCCATATCAGTGATTGACCAAACTGCCACCCCAGCCTAATACCCTTGCTGTTAAGGATTGCTTTAAGACCCGGTTTTTCCTCTCCACAATCGAATTTCCCTTGGGAGGATACGGAGAGGAGTACCGCAAGACCACACCCAAACTTCCCATGGCTTCTTTGTAAGCCTGAGAGCTAAACGCAGGGCCACGGTCAGAAAATAATGTGCCAAATGCCCATGTCCCTATAAAGACTCGCAAATCCTTTATAACAGTTCAAGCGTCAGCCAATCGCTGGGGCCAAACCCACAGGAATCTAGAGCATGAATCCAGGGCCACCAGGATATACCTGGAAGCCCAGTCAGATTGTAAGGGGACGCAGTGGTCCAAATAGACACATGCTAGAGGTCTGTCTGTTATCAGTAGTGGTGTTTGTGGCGGACGTGCTACGGTGGAACCTTTCATCTGCTGAGAGATGTCGCACTTAAGGACAAAACCTTTGGTCTGTTTGGTAAGACCTGGCCACCAATAACATTGTTTCAGTAGTGAAACTGTTGCAGTAATACCTGCGTGTGCTGAACCCAGACCCTTGTGTGCAGCTAGAACTAAACCTAATCTGCGATCCATGTTTGGTATTACTCTATCCCCCACTCCTGAAATTTGAGCATACGGATTATTTTATGCATCTAACTTGTAGAAGTACTTGAGTGGAAAACCTTTTGGCAAGGCTGAGCTGTTGTTACGGGTAGCGTTCACAGGTATTATTATCTGTCTGTCTATTCTCATACTAGAACAAGTGATTGCGCCAACGGCAGCAGTTCTTACTGTCACCTTGGCGGCTTCATCAGCCAGTGAATTCCCTTCAACGTGCACACCAACACGCTGATGACTCAATGTGTGAATTACATGAGCCCGTGGCAAACCTTTTTTCAGCTCTGCCACTTGTTCCCAAAGCAATTTGTGCTTAATGGTGCAACTTTTGGCGTCTCTAAACTCATTCTGGCCCCAATAGTGAAGATATTTGTTGACTCGGAGAAGACAGAGGTCCTTGTCCTCGGACCCTCCCCAACTGCATGGAACAACTCCTGGTGGCCCCCTGCCCTCGGAAACCCACCCACCCTGACGGACCATGCCCAGAACCTCAGCATCATTCTAGACTCTCTCAACTTGACCCTTCAGATCAACGCCGTGGCCTCCACCTGCTTCAACTCCCTCCGCATCCTCCGCAAGACCTTCAAGTGGATCCCCCTGAATGCAGAAAGACCATCACCCATGCACTCATAACCAGCAGACTGGACTACGGCAACGCACTCTATGCCGGAATCAACAAAACCCTGCTACACAAGCTCCAAACCATCCAGAACTCCTCAGCCAGACTCGTCCTCAGAACCCCATGACATGAGCACATGACCCAGCACCTACGAAACCTCCACTGGCTCCCCATCGAGAAGAGAGTAACCTTCAAGCTACTCACCCACGCCTACAAATCCCTCCACAACATCGGACCCAAATACCTCAACGAAAGAGTCTCCTTCCACGTACCCAAAATAAACCTCCGCTCCGCCGACCTCGCCCTGGCAGAGACCCCACGCATCTGCAGAACCAGAGCAGGCGGAAGAGCATCGCAGCAAAGACCTGAAATGAGCTACCAGTCAACATTAGATGCGCCCCCACTCTGCACACCTCAGGAAGAGCCTCAAGACCTGGCTCTTCGACTGATCCGGAGCTGCACCGCCCCCCCCCCCCCAGTGCCTTGAGACCCTCATGGGTGAGTAGCGTGCTTTATAAACCCCTGATTGATTGATTGATTGATCTGTTTCTCTCTAATGGTTGTCGCAGCACACGTATTTTATACTAGAATGACGCTGGTTCATTAAATGCATATTGAAAACGTCCCCATCGTTTATTCTATGTATTTCTCTGAGACCAAGTAAGCATGAGTGACTGAGCGAAAAGTAGTACAGTGTTTCCACAATCCCTGAAGGATCATGGTTTACATTGTTCGATAGTTGGCAGTGACTATTCGCCCCTTGGTAAACTTAGGGGGCTTACGGTGGCACTGTGAGCTAGCTGGTCTAAAGACTAACATATCCTGTGGGGGTGTCTGGAATCAGTCTGGACACCAATCCCTTAGTTTATGTTGTCTAAACGCGCAGATCCTATATAGACTTGTAGGAACTACACAACACAACAACATATACAAACACAATTTGGCTGCTCTGCAGAAACTGCGTTAAACTTTCTAATCTCTTTTACAAAATTACCAACACTAATACATCTGTTCTGCTTCACAACTCCTGTTGTTACCAACTCTTCATTTTCCCTACACTCCGGTTCCGGTTCAAAAAAATGAAGTTCAACATCATCACAAACCTTTTCTACTTCTAGTACACTACCATGCAAAAGAGCTCTATTCATTGTTCCTAAACATAGAGCAGGAGTTTTTACATAATAAAGCCTTCTAACAAGAGTTCTCATTATTGAATGGTGTACACCTAGCATTCTAAAATGATGAAAGCTACTTTGACACACTTTTTTTGACAGACAAGCTAGTGAGTGTCCTTGAAAATTAGTATGCTTTCTTACTTTGCATGGATCTTATCCTTGTAAAGTATGTATTTCTGTTTTAAACTTCTGGAAGCAAACGTATGGAGGAAACTTCTCAATATATCAATTGATTGTTGACGAATACCACAAACACTACTAGAATTCCATGTGTACACAGGGGCCTGTCTACGCCTACCTTGCATATCTTCAGCAATCTCTTCCTCAACATTTCTAGGTACCATTACTTTCTTTGGAACAGGAATACCATTTTTCATCTCATAACATCGTCCAGATTCATCAACTGCATGCACTAATGTGCTGCCTTGGAAATAGCCTTCTTCATTAAAGAAAGGCTCAATACTTGAATTATGTATCTATTCACCACTAAAAAGGTTGCAAAAGTTACTTCTATTAACAAGTCTTTTCTTTTGGCTCTGTCACCTCATAGACAGCACTATTTTGTCCAGTGTCTTCATTTTGTTTAAAACCAAGATAAATAGTTTTCTCTTCAGAGCAAACGCCTTATCAACTACACCTGCAACATATTCCTTCTGTCTGATTGTTTGTGTTCTTCCTTTATACTTTTTCATAGATGCTAACAAGTTGCGAACTACTCTAGTATGGAACATTCTACTACTGATTTCTTTGAACTGCTTCTGCCTTCTGCTTAAAGTCTCTGCTTTTTTTAATGACTTCTTACTTCAGAGACTTTTTGTGTTTTAGTACTTGGTGTTATAGTTTTCTTTTTCTTTATTTCTTTTTGCACTTTTTTCAGTTGTGCAGAAAGAATTTTAAGAAATGTTTTGGTCCTCTTACCAGCAAGCCTTTTCTCTTTGACCATCTTTTCTACATTTTGTCCCTTTTGTTTCTTAGTTCTAAGGAGATGCTCTATTTGCTGTTGCTTCTTCTCTGAGTTTTTGTTGGTATGGTAATTCTGTGTAGATAACTAGATATTGATGTCTGAAAACAAAAATAGAAAAGTACATTCATCACTTAATTATATAGTATCACATTACATATTTTAACTATTTAAACATTTAGTTTACATGAGGAAATGTAGCTTAGGCAATCTTCAGACTAGATGTGTTCACATTTAAGTACGTAGCACCCATCCTATTAACTACCAACAGCCTACCTTACTTCTCAGTTATATGTATTGGTGAGTGAGAGGTTGCTCATATAGCTACTCACACAAATACTTACTCACCCATAGAGTTACTCACACACCCATTCACTCACCCGTACACCTACTTACACAAGGCCCAATTCACAAAAGTAATCTGAGACAAAATCCTAACTTTACGACTTTCGGTATTCACAAAAGGCATTTAGGAGTAGTAAAGTTAGGATTTTGTCTTAAGTTTGTCTTAAGTTTTGGTCTTAGGACAAAATCCTAACTTAAGTTAAACTTAAGTTAAACTTAAGTTACCCTTAAGTTAGGATTTTGTCTTAAGTTTGTCTTAAGTTTTGGTCTTAAGACAAAATCCTAACTTAAGTTAAACTTAAGTTTAACTTAAGTTAGGATTTTGTCTTAAGACTAAAACTTAAGACAAACTTAAGGCAAAATCCTAACTTTACTACTCCTAAATGCCTTTTGTGAATACCGAACGTCGTAAAGTTAAGATTTTGTCTCAGATTACTTTTGTGAATCGGGCCCACAGACATTAACTTAAAGGAGCATAGCCTACTTACTAACTACAGCCTACCTCAGTTGAACAGTCATATGTTGTAGAAGAGTAGCTTAAAACTTGAGATGGGCTTTACATGTTAGACTTGAATGTGTCAGTTTTTTCACATATATTTGAATAACTGTGTGAGTCCCTATCAGGAGCTGATATTTCATGAGTATGTAAGTTTGTTCGTAAATGGCTGTCTGTCTTTGTGATATCTATGGTCCTCTAAATGTGTCTGTAAAATATTGGGTTATTTATGTGTGTGAAACTGCCTTTATTAGCAAAACATACATATCACTTGTGCCTGTATGTGTAAGTGAATCTTTGCATGCTTCTTTAACTACCTCACTGGGTGTGTCAGTCTCTCTGCTTTTCTACATAGGTATGTCAGATTTAAGTCTGGGTGTAGGCTGAATGTATAATGGTCAGGTAAGTTTTTATGAGCACATATAGCTCTTTGAAACAACAAAGTACATCTTTTCCTTTGTAAGTGAATAGCTCCCTGCACTATGGCGTAGCTACAGCCTACCTTAGTGTTCACTTATATCTGGTACAAGAGCAGTTTATACCTTGTCTAGCAGTTTTAAGTGATCAGACATCTCTAACAGTTTTAAGTGATAAGGCATGCTCAAGTATACCAGACCTGAAACATAATGCTACTTGTCTGCATGGTAAACTTGAAAGTATCATTTGTTTAGCTGATATCTGAATGAGTTTTTCAGTTCCTATCTGGGGCTGTGATTCCATATGTATGTAAATCTTTTACTAAATCACTGTCTCTCTTTATGTGACATGTGATTGTCTAAATGTGTCTGTAAGGGTCTGCATAGATTGCCACCTGGGTGTACTAGTGAATATTGGGTTAAGTGTGTAAGAAACTGCCTTTATTACCAGAAGATACATATCACTTGTGCCTGTTTGTGTGAATGAATCTTTGTGTGCTTCTCTAACTACCTCACTAGATGTTTCAGTGTCTGTCTGCTTTTCTACTCAGGTATCTCAGATTTAAGACTGGGTATAGGCTGGATATATAATTGGGCACATAGGTTTCTATAAGTGCACATAGCTCACTGAAACTTCAATGTGCATCTTTTACTTTTTAAGTGCATAGCTCCTTGCGTTAATGCCTACCTACAGGCTACCTCAGTGTTCATTTAAATGTGGTACAAAAACAGTTTACATCTTGTCTAGAAGTTTTAAGTGATAAGACAGCTCTACCAGTAAAACTACATGTCCAAGCTCAAGTATACCAGGTGCGAGACATAATGCAAGCGCTGCTTGTCTGCATGGTAAACTTGAAAGTGTCATTTGTTTAGCAGATATCTGAATAAGTGTTTCATTTCCTATCTGGGGCTGTGATTCCATGTGTATGTAAATGTATTACTAAATCACTGCCTCTCCTTATGCGATATGTGATTATCTAAATATGTCTGTAAGGGCCTGCATAGATTGCCTCCTGGGTGTACTAGTGAATATTGGGTTATGTAAGTGTGTGAGAAACTGCCTTCATTACCAGAAGATACATATCAGTTGTGCCTATCTGTGTGACTGAATCTTTGAGTGCTTCTCTAACTACCTTACTGGGTGTTTCAGTCTATGTCTGCTTTTCTACCTAGGTATCTCAGATTTAAGTCTGGGTATAGGCTGGATGTATAATTGGGCACATAATTTTCTATGAGTGCTCGCTGAAACATCAAAGTGCATCTTTAACTTTTTATGGGAATAGTTTGCTGCGCTATGGCCTAGCAACAGCCTACCCCACTGTTCAGTTATATTTGGTTTAAGAAACATTTATACCTTGTGGAGCAGTATTAAGTGATAAGACAGCCCTAAAAATAAACCTACATGCACAGATCAATTCAGATTCATAATTCATATACATCTATAGTTCATAATTTAGATCTTTCAAAATGGAGTGTTGTATTCATCTTATATAATTGAACAAATAAGACTACAACTCCCACAATTTTCAAATAAAAACATTAGTTATTAGCAGCACATCATATATACACACATAAAACTTTGACATGATACACTACAAGTTTACACTTACGTTTAACCATTAGTGTGTACTTTTCTCTCCTACCACTTGCAGAATGCAGTAAAGCAGTACAAGAGCAACATTGACCTCCATGGAAACACATTCTAAACTAACTTGACAGACACCTGATCTGCACCTGAGACAAACTATATCTTATTTACAGATTTATAAAACACTTACAATTTGATTTATATATCATCCTTTCTTTTTTTAAATAATTATATATATTTCAAAATCCTTTATTACAATATGACATAATTATATACCTTATTAATCATTTTTTTGACTTACAACTTTTTTGTTATTAACATACCAGAAGATTGAGTTTGTTGGTAAAATCACCTTCTTTTCTCTTATTAGGTAGATGCAATATTCTCAGGCTTTGAAAAAAATAACCACAAGAATGGCACACCACTGTCATACAAAGAAACCATAAATTGCAACCTTCTGAACTTTGTATTGCCTGATACTGCAAACATCAACAAATAAAAACATTGCTTTCATATTTCAGTCTTGTAACTGCATTTCTGAATGGTTACTGTCTCTTACCCCTTTCACTCCTGTTTGTAGGTAGCCTAAAATGCATGCCTTTGTGTCAATAATCGTGACGTTATTGCGAATATCGCAATGAATTTGAGAAAAAAATGGGAGTTGGAAAACCTACTTCCCTTAATACTTTTATATTTCTATCACTATACAACACTTTCTTGGAACATCCTCACTAGGGAGACTTACCTACCTTATAAAACAATGAACCTAAACCTCTCCAATGTGTAAAAATTAATACCCGTTTCTTTAACACCCATCCCCCAAGCCACCCTCTGCAGATTCTCCATTGAAACGCACTAGAACCAGTAGGTCACAACTTCACAACACATTCCAGAAGGACCATATATGTTACAAAATTAACTACAGCAGGTGTGGTTTACTGCACATACTGTAAAGCATATCCAACTCTGTATTACATTTTCTTCTATTTACAAGACCATCTATTTACTAATCATTTCCAAATGCAACCTACTTTTATTTACCTGCATATTCCAGTCATCCAATCAAATTTTGAGTTTTTTCAAACCACCAGTACACATGCATTTTCACTGTCTTTCATGGTACCAAATGTGATATTCAGCTGCAGACCTATCCTGTGTGCTACTCCTCCTTCCTACAAAATGCTTAGAGTGTGGATGCTTAGAGTGTGGAGCTATGTCTATTGGGCTAAAGAGGCTGCAAAAAAAAAGGTATTGACAGGGACTTGGGTTTGCCAAATGTGGAGATTAGTTGGTTTGGCCAGAGAGGGTTAAAGTTTCATCAGCTTCTGCCTTTGGTTAAAACCATTGTAGATTTCCAAGCTCCTCACCTCATGATTGTGCACTCTGGTGGCAATGACCTAGGCATGTTGCCTGGGGTAGGGCTGGAAATCCTAATGAAGGATATCTTTTGCAGAACTGTTTTTGCTTTTTCCTCTTACTGTCTTGGTGTACTCTAATGTATGCCAAAGACAGAAATGGAAGTGGTCAAATCAATTCTGTCCATAGATTGACTAAGCCAGGAAACATGTTAATAAAACTGTTTCGTTTTTCATCAGAGACCATAACATGGGCTCTATCTACAACAACAATCTGCGTTCTGACATGCATGGAATATATAGAGGTGATGGAGCTCACTTTACAGACGTAGGGAACAGGGTGTTTCTAGGCAACCTGAAACTTTGCATACAGTCTTATATATAGCTGTCTTATACACACTCTCAACACAAAGGCTCTTGTCAGAGCCCAAAATGTTGTTCATTTTCTTGTTAAATGATTTTTGTTTTGAATTTATGAAATTGGCGGGGATGTCGCGGTCATCGCATTCATGTCGCTAAATCGCAAAACAAAAGCAGACATTCAATGACCACTACCACATTAAAAAAATTCAACTTGAAAAATTCATTCTATTACAATACACACATTACTAACTACATCACTGCTTTAAAAACATATCTGTACACATATTTTTCTAGTACGTTTTTTCAGAAACTGTGTATAAACCCTACTTCCGGTTTTCGCGATTACACTGAGAGTTGTGATGACTCCTGTAACCGCAACTATCGCACCTTTTTTAGGAAGTGTAAAACACATATGTGCACACATTTTACAGTTTTTTAGACACTAGATGTTTATTACTGCACTTTTGAAAGTCATATTTTTGTAGGGAGTTTGTATAAAAACAATCATTTAAACCGATTTTATGTTTTTGCGGTGACGCCGGGCGTCGCGATGACATCGGTACCCATGATCGACGCAAATATGTCACGATAATGACAAAACAAATGCAGACATTCAATAGCCACCACCTCATTCAAAACTTATAACTACATAATGGATTATAATCAACACACTAAAAACATTACTATCTAAATGACTGTATAATAGCATGTACAACTGCCTTAATATCTTTATAACACAGTGCATAACTATTTCAGTGTAATCTATGACTGCATGCTTCACTGTATCAATAAGTCTCTCATTCACTGTATAAGTATTTGAGTGGATCTGTGAGATGGTGCATCAGTCTATCAATGCTTCTGTAACGAACTGCCTGACTGCCTCAGTGCATCTATGAGTGGGTGCATCAGTGTCACAATGGGTCTGTGATTGGTTGCATAGGTCTCTCACTCAATCTGTGAGTAGGTGCATGAGTGCCTTTGTGCATTTGTAAGTAAGTATATGACTGTCTGACTGGATCTGTGAGTAGATGCATGAGTGTCCAAGTGGGTGTCTGAGTGGGTGAGTGAGTGTCTGAGTGGGTCTGTGAGTGAGCACATGAGTCTCTCAGTGGGTCTATGACTGGGAGTGTGAGTGTCTGAGTGGTTCTGTGAGTGCGTGTGTGGGTCTCTGAGTGGGACTGTGAGTGGGTGCTTCAGTCTCTGAGTGTATGAGTGACTGGGTACATAAGTCTCTGAGTTGGTCTGTGAGTGGGTGTATGAGTGTCTGAGTGGATCTGTGAGTGGGTATATGAGTTTCTCAATGGGTGTGTGATTGAGGGTATGAGCCTCTGAGTGGGTGAGTGAATGGGTGCATGCATGAGTCTCTAAGTGGGTCTGTGACTGGGAAGGCAAGTGTCTGGGTGGGTCTGTGAGTTGATACGAGAGTCTTTGAGTGGGTGAGGGAGTGGATGCATGTATATCTGAGTGAGTCTGTGAGTGGGTATGTGAGTCTCTGAGTGTGTGAGTGAGTGAGTGAGTGCATAAATCTCTGAGAGGGTCGGTGACTGAGTGTGTGAGTGATTGTTTGGGTGTGTGAGTGGGTGTATGAGTGTCTGAGTAGAACTGTGAGTGGGTGTATGAGTATCTCAGTGGGTCTGTAAGTAGTTGTGTACATGTCTCAGTGGGTCTGTGAGTATATATGTGAGTGGGTCTGTAAGTGGGTATGTAAGTGTTAGACAGCCTTTTTGGCGTGGTTTCCCCTGACCTTTTACCTCTGCCTCCTGTATTTTTAATGCTGGCTGAATTTCATTTTTGCTGCCTTAGATGCTTTGGGCACTTTGCCACTGCTGATCAGTGTCAAAGTGCAAGTGCTCCTGTTGTAAATTGTAGTTACAGTTGGTTCTCCATGATTGGCATATTTGATTTACTGGTAAGTCCCTAGTAAAGTGCACTGAAGTGTGCCAGGGCCTGTAAATCAAATGCTACTAGTGGGCCTGCAGCACTGATTGTGCCACCCACATGAGTAGCCCTGAAAAGGTATCTCAGACCTGACACTGCGGTGTCTGTGCGCAGTTGTTAACTTCCATGACGACATGGCAAGTGCACCCACTTGCCAGGCCCTAGCCTTCCCTTTTCTTACATGTAAGGCACCCCTATGGTAGGCCCAAGGTACACCCCTGGGCAGGGTGCAGTGTATGTGAAAGGTAGAACATGTACTGGTGTGTGTGACATCTGCCAATTTTGTTTTTCACTATTGAAAAGCTATCTTGCCCCATAGGATAGAATGGGAAATGCTTTGTAACATCTTACAAGTATAACTGCCCATTGGGACAAGATAGAGAGATAAAGTTTAGGCTCTCTGAACTCAGACTTTAATAACACATCTTTTAGTAAAGATGGTTTTTAAATTGTGTGTCTGAAAATGCCACTTTTAGAAAGTAGTAGGCATTTTCTTGTTTAACTATTCTGTATGCCTTTGCTTGTTTATATATTGACTGGTTTTGGAGTGACAGGAGCTGGGGATGTGCATTCACTGTAGACAGCCACTCGGGGGGTTGAGGTGCGCCTGGCCCTTCCTGGATGACTCAGAGCTGGGCTGAATATAGAGTAGTGGGAGGAGATTTCCTTGGACCTGAATAGGGCCTGTCTCCCTTGCGCAATGCTGTCTCCACCCCCTGTGGTCATACTGCACCAGTGAGGAGAGAACTGGTTTGGACTGGGCTCAGAGAGCCTTGCACAAAGAGAACAAAGACATTTTGGGGTATAAGTATTAGACCTAAAACCCCAGAACTTTAGACTACTTCTGGACTCTAGAGGAACCTTTGCCAAGGAGAAGAGCTGGAGAAACTGAAGGAGGAGTACTGCCCCTTTGCTGCGTGCTGTCTGGGGTTGGCTTGCAGTAGGTGTTTCTGCTAAGGTAAGGACAAGGACTTTGCTGTGTGCTGTGTCCCCCTGCTTGAGGAAGATCTGCAAGGGCTTGAGTAGAGCTTGCCTCCTGATCTGAAGTCTCCGGGACACAACAACTTCACCCCCAGCTCCCCTGAACTTCCTTGCTGGGAGTTCTGACCTGCCAAGAGGTGCCTGTGACTGTGTTGGGCCTCTGGAGGTTGTTCCTGCTGTTGGGAGCTGGAAAAGCAACGTAACTACAAGGAAATTGACTCATCGCTCTTCTTGCGGTTGTTTTTCTGATGCAGCACTGCTCCACGCATCTGTTGCTGCTGCAAGAACCGACGCATCGAGGGATCGCGGCTGAAGAAACTGACACAGCGCCGCTCGACGCATCGATCGCAACACATCCCGGATTTCCACGCATTGCACCTGTGCGGCAAGTTTTCCTGACGCATCACCCTCAGACCAGAACTGTCTCAGAATTGACGCATCACTTCCCCTACAGACCGGATTCGACTCATCACTTCTCCTGCGTGCAGCAGAACTGTCGCATTGCCTCCAAATGGTCTCAGGAACTGACGCATCTCTTTGTTTTCGATGCGTCCCATCTCTGCGGCTGTTTGGCCGCAGAGATGGCTGTTGGCTGTTGGCTGCAGGTACTTTGAGAGAATTCCCGCATCCATAGTTTTAACCTGTGAAAAGTCATATTCTTATTACATGTATGTTGGATTTTTGTTGTTTTGCTCTTGTTGAGTTTAGATAAAGATACTTTATTTTTCCTAAACTGGTGTGGCGTCCATTTGCGGTCTTATCACTGTATTACTGTGTGTTTTGAGGACAAATACTTTACACATTGCCTTTGGGATAAGTCTGTTTGCTCATGCCAAGCTACCCAGGGGGTAAGCAGGGGTATCTAAAGTGTGTATCCCCCTTAACCTGACTAGAAGCAAGGGTCCCTATTTGGACAAAGGTACCTACCTCTGCCAACTAGAGACCCCCATTTCTAACAGTAAGACTCTGAGTGGGTCTGTACATGGGTGTCTGACTCTCCAAGTGATCTGTAAGTCGGTGCATGAGTATCCGAGTGGGTCTGTGAGTGGGTGCATAAGTGCCCTGGTGGGTCTGTGAGTGGGTGTAAGAATCTCTAAATGGTTATGAAACTGATTGCTTAGTTTGATGAGTGGGTCTCTAAGTAGGTACATGAGTCTCTGAGTGGGTTTGTACATGGGTGCGTCACTCTTCGAGTGAGTCTGTTAGTGAGTGCATGAGTACCTGAATGAGTATGTGAGTCAGTACATGAGTATCTGAGTGTAACTGGATGTATAAGTATCTGAGTGAGTTTGTGTGTACGTACATGAGTCTGTGACAGTGACCGGCAAGTGTGTACAAATATATATATTTTTTCTATTTTCACCAATATTCATGAAGACATCTTGATAATGCAACGTGTCCATGATGGTATATGGGGGGGCCACACTGGCAGTCACGTCATCATCTTGAATATCACACACAATTAAAAAAATCTATTTTGGACACATAACTTGTGTCACTAATACCCCCATTTCTCAAATATGGGGTCAGAGTATCTCCACCCAGACCCCTTATCTTAGCTTTGACACAAATTTTCAGCCAAAGGAACCACTCCCGGACGGTAAAATGGTGGCAGCAACTTTCTGTTCAGGTTGCATCCAGCTAATCCGAGCATTCACGCTGGTGCGCGCTTTTGTTATTTACCTCGAACAAGTCCTGATGTACCCGCGATCACCGTGAAACCACCTCAACTTTCTGTTCAGGTCGTGTCCAGCCAATAAGAGAATACCCGCTGGTGTGCGCTTTAATGATTTACCTCAAAATCATTGCGAAACCGTCGCAAAATATCCACAACCAGAGATATCACTATATTGTTTAGATTTAATTTCCTAAAAACTACTGAACAGATTTGCACCAAATAACAAAAAGCACAATCTGCGTAACAACATCTACTTTCCTGCCAAATTTGGTGTAATTCCGTCAAGCTGTTCGGGCTGTATGTATCCTATGGGAATTAAAATAAGAAAAACACACATTTTTTTAGCCCCCTTTTTCTCTGCACCATCTTAACGGATCACCCCAAAACATCCCATGCACAACAACACTTACTATGACACTTATCTTGGAAAATTTTATTAAGATTCGTCAACCAGCGCCAAAGATATAGGCAAGTCAAAAAATGCTTTTCCTATGGAAACTAGACCCCAACTATAACTACTATATATATATATATATATATATATATTCACTGAAAAAACCATAGGTTTTAGGGACGTTATAGTTACAAATTAGCATTTAAAAAACCTTTGAAATTCACTGAAAAAACCATAGGTTTTAGGGACAGTTATAGTTAGTTGGACATTGCACTCGTACAAAACCCGTGAAATTCCCCCGTTATAGTTAGTTCAGCTAACTATAACTCGTGCCCCGCAATGCACTGCTGATGACGTCACATATTACATCACTCATGACATGGTCAGTGACATCACTGATGACATCACTGATGACATCTCAAATGACATCACTGATGACATCATCCAGTGACTGTGTGTTTCTGTAAAGTTTAAATATTTTTTATATATATAGGGAAAGGCGTATTGAAGAATGAGTGGGTGTATAAGTGTCTGTATGGATGATTTAGTAGGTGCGTGACTAATTCTATAAGTGAGTGATTAAACGTATCTTACTGAATGCATGGGTTAGTGACTAAACTGGGTGAATGTCTGTATCTGTCTGTTGCTGTGTAAGTGGCTGCATGGGTTTGTGAATAGCTACATGAGTGTCTATAAGAGTTATTGATTTGTTGTCTGAGTATCTGTATGGGTGCCTGAGTGTTTGTGTGGATGGGGTGTGTGCGACTGTGCATAGATGTGTGAGTGGGTGATTCACTGGGTGGATGGTTTCAAGAGTGCATCTGTGATAGACTGTATGGGTGGGTAAGTGTGTGTAAGAGTGTGTTAGTGAGTGAATGTATGTCCCAGTGGTACATGTGTGAGTAACTACATATGTGAAAGGCAGTATATATGTGTGTTGGAGTATATAAATAGCTATAAGCGAGAGTGAGTGATTGTGATAGTGGCTGTATGGATGAGTGTGTGCTTGTATCAGTGATTGTATAAGAGCGTAACAATGTGCTAGTATTTGTATGATTAAGTGAGCTGGTGTGTGTATAACTGTATAGGTGAGTAAATGGCAGTGTGTTTAATTATTTGCATGACTGACTAGGTGTGTGAGTACCTCTATGGATGAGTGGCAGTGTTTGAGTGTCTATATAGGAGTAAGAGTGCATATGATAGTCCTGTATTGAGTGACCATAAGTATGAGTGACTGTACGGGTGAGTGAGTGGATGTGTGTGTGTAGACCTAAGAATCAGTGAGTGGGTATGTAGTTATTGGTGTTGGAGTGTCTATGGTTTTGCGAATGGCAGTCTGTAATTTAGATTGGGTGTGTCAAAGGTTATATTAGGGTGTGAAGAGCTGCATCAGATTATCACGTGGATGATGTCATCAGTGATGTCATTTGAGATGTCATCAGTGATGTCATCAGTGATGTCACTGACCATGTCATGAGTGATGTAATATGTGACGTCATCAGCAGTGCATTGCGGGGCGCGAGTTATAGTTAGCTGAACTAACTATAACGGGGGAATTTCACGGGTTTTGTACGAGTGCAATGTCCAACTAACTATAACTGTCCCTAAAACCTATGGTTTTTTCAGTGAATTTCAAAGGTTTTTTAAATGCTAATTTGTAACTATAACATGTCTGAAACCTACGGTTTTTCAGTGAATTTCAAAGGTTTTGTAAATGACAATTTTTAAATGTATTAATTGTTATATAAATTTTTTTCATACTGATTTCGAAATGTTTTAGAAAACATTTTTTTTTACATATTTTATTTTTTAAATTACATTGTAATTATATTATACATTACAAAAAATACTTTCTCTTAATGAATTACTTTAGTTTAAATACTTTGCAGATAGGCAATAGACTTTTAAGTACAGTAGTTACAGTTGTTGCAATGGGCAACACATTTTCAAACACAATGCAACATTCAGCTCAATGTGAATTTCTAGTTAAATGCAATTAGTTACTTTATGGATTACTTTTCTAACCACAGGACTGGATCCTAGATTCAGTCCTGGGACATCTCCTGTAAACAGTTGAGTAAAAGCGTTTTGGTTACAGTCGTGATTTTTAAGGAATATTATTGTATTTTAAAAGTTGACACTTTGAAACTTTTTCTCATAGAATCACCAATGTTATCCTATGGAAGGAAATTCACTTAGCAGGTAAAAACTGTTATCGTTACTTTTTCTTACTCAGTGTTGGATCCTGGATCCAGCACTGGTGCATCTCCTGTAAACAGTTGAAAGAATGCGTTTAAGTCATACTGTCGATTTTTAAGGAATATTTGTAGTTTGTGAAAATCAACACTTTGAAACTTTTTTGCTGAAAACCAGTCAATGTTAGCCTATGAAGGAAATTCAAGTTACCGGTAAGTACGGTTAAAATTACTTTTGAGGATCAGTACTGGGCTGAAACATGCAGCACTGAGGTCTCTCCTGATAACAGGTGAGTAAATCGGAATTCGTATTTCGGCTGATTTTAGAGGAATATTTTAAAGTTCCAAAACTCCACACTTAGAAGAATTTCCAAGTGAAACCAGTCAATGTTAGCCTATGGAAGGAAATTCAAGTTACTGGTAAGTACGGTTAAAATTACTTTTCAGGACCAGTACTGGGCTGAAAGATGCAGCACTGAGGTCTCTCCTGATAACAGGTGAGTAAATCAGAATTCGGATTTCGGCTGATTTTAGAGGAATATTTGTATGTTTCAAAAATCAACACTTAGAAGAATTTCCAAGTGAAACCAGTCAATGTTAGCCTATGAAGGAAATTCAAGTTACCGGTAAGTACGGTTAAAATTACTTTTCAGGATCAGTACTGGGCTGAAAGATGCAGCACTGAGGTCTCTCCTGATAACAGGTGAGTAAATCGGAATTCGTATTTCGGCTGATTTTAGAGGAATATTTTAAAGTTCCAAAACTCCACACTTAGAAGAATTTCCAAGTGAAACCAGTCAATGTTAGCCTATGAAGGAAATTCAAGTTACCGGTAAGTACGGTTAAAATTACTTTTCAGGACCAGTACTGGGCTGAAAGATGCAGCACTGAGGTCTCTCCTGATAACAGGTGAGTAAATCGGAATTCGTATTTCGGCTGATTTTAGAGGAATATTTTAAAGTTCCAAAACTCCACACTTAGAAGAATTTCCAAGTGAAACCAGTCAATGTTAGCCTATGGAAGGAAATTCAAGTTACTGGTAAGTACGGTTAAAATTACTTTTCAGGACCAGTACTGGGCTGAAAGATACAGCACTGAGGTCTCTCCTTATAACAGGTGAGTAAATCGGAATTCCTATTTCGGCTGATTTTAGAGGAATATTTGCACAATGGTGAAGGGAGGGGGCGGGGCCTGAGGTGACATCTTTGCAAACACGCCCCGTGGCGCGTTTTAAGTTGGGGGATTAAGTCCCCTTGAATCCTGAGGGTCCCTAGGGGCCAACTAGACCACCAGGAACCTCCAATATGCGCCAGGGGCTGCGTTGCAGAGACGTGTAGAGAGGCCACACCCTTTTTACACCTCTCTGCAACGCAGCTCTGTGGCGCATTCTGGATGTACCTGTTGGGCTAGTTGGCCCCAGGGACCCTCAGGATTGAAGGGATTTAATTCCCCATCTTAAAACGCGCCACGGGGCCTGTTTGCACACATGTCACCTGAAGCCCCGCCCCCTCCCTTCACCACTGTGCAAACGCGCCCGTGGCGCGTTTTAAGTTGGGGGATTAAGTCCCTTGAATCCTGAGGGTCCCCGGAGTCCAACTAGCCCACCATATACCTCCAAAAGCGCCACAGAGCTGCGTTGCAGAGAGGTGTAAAGGGGCGTGGCCTCTGTACACCTCTCTGCAAGGCAGCCCCTGGCGCATACTGGAGGTACCTGGTGGGCTAGTTGGCCCCAGGACCCCCAGTATTCAAGGGGAATTCGTTCCCCTCTGCAAACGCGCCAGGGCGCGTTTGCAGAGTGGTGAAGGAAGGGGGCGGGGCCTGCGGGCCCGATCGTTTTTTTTTCTCCCCTGAAGGGGGGCTGTGTGGCCCCCTTCCTTTTTCTTTTTTGGGCCCTGGGGACCCCATCCCCCAGGGCCTTACCCCTTTTTTAAATTACCTTAAAAAAAAAAACGGGAAGGGGGCCGCGTGGCCCCCTTCCCTGGGCCTGTATTGGCCCCGGGGATCCCATCCCCGGGGCATGGCCTCTATATTTATTTTTTTGAGGGGGCAGCGTGGCCCCCTCCTCTGGCCATTTAAGGCCCCGGGGACCCCATCCCCGGGGCCGGCCTTTCCATTTAAAAAAAAAAAATTTGCTCTTTTTTGGGGGGGGGCGCGTGGCCCCCTCCCGGGCCACTACTTGCCCCGGGGACCCCATCCCCCGGGGCTGGCCCTCTCCGTTGGGGACTGTGGGGGTCCCCAATCCCCCCACAGTCCCGCCGGCTCCCCACG
The DNA here is from genome assembly GCA_963921515.1 of Calotriton arnoldi. Taxonomy (NCBI): domain Eukaryota; kingdom Metazoa; phylum Chordata; class Amphibia; order Caudata; family Salamandridae; genus Calotriton; species Calotriton arnoldi. The sequence goes on from CAWUFW010005032.1 coordinate 698,338, forward strand.
TCCCTTGGGAGCCGGCATTGCTGTTCCACATGGGGAGCAGCTGACATGCTGCTCCCCATGTGGAAAAGCAATCACTTTGGATATTGGAAGAGAGAGCAGGTTTCCCTGCTCTCTCTTCCAATATCCAAAGCAGTTTGCTATGGCAGGACGGGAGCCGCGAGGCTCCCGTCCTGCCATAGCAACTACAGTGTCCCGGGGTAGGCACCCGGGACACTGCAGGAGCTGGCCCTGGGGGTGGTGGTCCCCAGGGCCATCAAGGGCTCCAGGAGGGGGCCGCGCGGCCCCCTCCCATTCAGTACACAGCCCCGGGGAGGTGGTGGTCCCCGGGGCTCTGGAGGTCCGTAACGGACCCCCATATTAAAATGTTTAGTGCCCCGGGGAGGTGGTGGTCCCGGGGCGTGTGGGGGCTGGAGCCCCCCACACAGGTTTAATAATGTATTTAAAAAAGCCCCGGGGAGGTGGTGGTCCCCGGGGCTGCGGGAGGGCTCAGAGCCCTCCCGCACCATTTTTAAAAAAGCCCCGGGGATGGCGGTCCCCGGGGCTTGGGGGCCCTTTGAGGCCCCCACACATTAAATTATCCCCCCACCATGCCCCCGGGACTTGGGCCACCCTGGGGCCAATTAACATCGAAGCGCGGAGACCGCGCTTCGATTTTTTTCGGCAGGATTCGCGCACCCTGAGCGCATCCTGCCGATTTTTAAAAAAATTTATTTATTTTGCCCAGGGGGTCCTTGTGGGACCCCTGAGCAAACCTAGGGGTCAGGGTGTTTCTACCCTGCCCCCTTTGTGCGCTTTGCGCACTTGTTTCTGTCCCTCGGTTCTACCGAGGGACAAAATGGCTGCCAACATTTCCTGAATCGGAATGTTGACAGCCAGCTGACAACCAATTAACATGCAGCTCGTGATCGGGAGGGTACGCGGACCCTACTCGGCCATAGATATCACTAACTTTTTACTTTTCATTTTCTCAGCAACTACTGAACGGATTTACACCATTTAACAAAAGGGTTCTTTCTGAACCAAGAACTACCTCTTTGCCAAATTTGGTGTAATTCCGTTCAGCAGTTCGAGGCTGTAGCCGTGTCTAAAGTTTCCTATGGGAAAATGCATGGGGAAAACACGTTTTGGGACCCCCTTTTTCTCGGCCCCGCTTGACGAATCCCCCGAGACTTTCAGGGTAGGAGCGGACCGGAGCGGGCCACAAAGTTTGAAAGTTTCGCGAAGATACGTCAACCGGCAAGAGAGTTATTTCAAATAGAATGTCGCGGATTTCCTATGGATAATAGGTTGTAACTATAACTATCTACTGGCGACCGCCAGTAGATAATATATATATATATATATATATATATATATATATAGATATATATATATATATATATATAATCTACTGGCGGTCGCCAGTAGATAGTTATAGTTAGGACCTAGTTTCCATAGGAAAAGCGTTTTTCTTTTCCCAATAACTTTGGCGCCGGATGACGAATCTTCGCAAAATTTTCAAAACTCGTGGGGCGCTCCGGTCAGCTCCTGTCTTGAAAGTTTCGGGTGATTCACCAGCGAGGGCCGAGAAAAAGGGGGTCCCAAAACGTGTTTTCTCCATGTTATTTTCCATAGGAAACTTTAGACACGGCTACAGCTCGAACTGCTGAACGGAATTACACCAAATTTGACAAAAAGGTAGCCCTTGTTTCAGAAAGAACTCTTCTGTTAAATGGTGTAAATCCGTTCAGTAGTTCCTGAGAAATTAAAAAAAAAAAGGTCGGAAAATTAATTTTCCATAGGAAACTTTAGACACGGCTACAGCTTGAACTGCTGAACGGAATTACACCAAATTTGGCAAAAAGGTAGTGCTTGGTTCAGAAAGCTCCCTTTTTTTAAATGGTGTAAATCTGTTCAGTAGTTGCTGAGAAAATCAAAAAATAAAAGTTTCGATATTTAGAGGCGCGGTGGATCCGCGGACCCTCCCAACCACGAGCTTTATTCTAATTGGCTGTCAACACTCCAAACCAGGAAGTGTTGGCAGCCATCTTGTGACTCGGTAGAACCGAGTCTCAAGAAAAGAGAAAAACAAACGCAAAAAACAAGAAAAGGGGGCAGGGTAGAAACACCCTGACCCCCTAGGCCTGCTCAGGGGGTCCCACAAGGACCCCCAGGGCCCAAAAAAGCATTTTTTTAAAAAAAATAATCGTCCGGATTCACGCTGGGTGCGCGAATCCGGCCGAGAAAAAAAAAAAGCGTGGGCTCCCGCGCTTCGTTGTATTGAAGCCCCCGGGTGGGCCAGGTCCCAGGGGCAGTGAAAAAAATGTGTGGGGGGGCCGCACTCCCCCACACACTGCCCTGGGGACCGCCACCTCCCCGGGGCAAGATTAATGAGTTGCAGGGGGCCACGCAGCCCCCAAGCAGCCCCGGGGACCGCCACCCCCCGGGGCTTTTTTTCTAATGTGGGGCTTTTATTAATTATTTTGCAGGGGGGCATACGGCCCCCCGCTGCCCCGGGGACTACCACCCCCGGGGCTTTTTAAAAAAAAAATATACCTGTGTGGGGGGGCTCGAGCCCCCCACACGCCCCAGGGACCGCCACCTCCCCGGGGCACTAATATTCAAATGCGGGGGTCCGTTACTGACCCCGAGCCCCGGGGACCACCACCTCCCCGGGGCTGTGCACTATGTGGGAGGGGGGCAGCGCGGCCCCCTCCTGGAGCCCTTGATGGCCCTGGGGACCGCCACCCCCCAGGGCCGGCTCCTGCAGTGTCCCGGGGTGCTCACCACCGGGACACTGCTGTTTGCAATGACAGGGCGGGAGCCGTGCAGCTCCCGCCCTGTCATTGCAAACTGCTTTGCTTCTTTGAAGTGAGAGCAGGGAAACCTGCTCTCGCTTCAATGAAGCAAAGCAGATTGCTTTTCCACACGGGGAGCTGCATGTCAGCAGCTCCCCTTGTGGAAAAGCAATGCCGGCTCCTGCAGGACGCGGGGAGCCGGCGGGACCGTGGGGGCATTGGGGCTCCCCCCACGGTCCCCAACGGATAGGGCCTGCCCCGGAGGATGGGGTCCCCGGGGCTAGAAGTGGCCCGGGAGGGGGGCCACGAGGCCCCCCTCCCAAAATAAATAAAGGCCGGCCCCGGGGGATGGGGTCCCCGGGGCTAATAGAGGCCTCAGGAGGGGGGCCACGCAGCCCCCTTCCCGTTCATATATATATATTTTTGTTTTTAAATGGGGGTCAGGCCCTGGGGGATGGGGTCCCCAGGGCCCAAAAAAAGTAAAAAGAAGGGGGGACACACAGCCCCCCTTCTAAAAAAAATAATTTAAAAAACACCGCGATCGTGGAGGAGGCCCCGCCCCCTCCCAGCAACACTCTTCAAACGCGCCCTGTGATGCGTTTTAAATTGGGGAATTAATTCCCCTTCAATCCTGAGGGCCCCTGGGGGCCAACTAGCCCACCAGGTACCTCCAGTAAGCGCCACAGACCTGCGTTGCAGAGAGGTGGTCCAGGCACGTTATAGTTAGAAATTAGCATTTAAAAAACCTTTGAAATTCACTGAAAAAACCATTGGTTTCAGGCACGTTATAGTTAGAAATTAGCATTTAAAAAACCTTAGAAATTCACTGAAAAAACCATAGGTTTCAGGCGCGTTATAGTTAGTTGGACATTTCACTCGTACAAAACCATAGAAATTCCCCCGTTATAGTTAGTTCAGCTAACTATAACTCGCGCCCCCGCATTGCACTGCTGATGATGTCACATATTACATCACTCATGACATGGTCAGTGACATCACTGATGACAAAACTGATGACATCTCAAATGACATCACTGATGACATCATCCATGTGATAATTTCATGCATCTTCTCTCACCCTAATATAACTTTTGATACACCAACTCTAAATTACAGACTGCCATTCTCAAAATCATAGACACTCCAACACCAATAACTACATACCCACTCACTGATTCTTAGGTCTACACACACATCCACTCACTCACCCGTACAGTCACTCATACTTACGGTCACTCAGTACAGGACTATCATATGCACTCATACACCTATATAGACACTCACACACCGCCACTCATCCATAGAGGTACTCACACACCTAGTCAGTCATGCAAATAATTAATCACACTCCCATTTACTCACCTATACAGTTATACACACACCAGCTCACTTACTCATACAAATACTAGCACATTCTTACGCTCTTATACAATCACTGATACAAGCACACACTCATCCATACAGCTACTCTCACAATCACACACTCTCACTTATAGCCATTTATATACTCTAACACACATATATACTGCCTTTCACAGATGTAGTTACTCACACATGTACCACTGAGATATACATTCACTCACTAACACACCCATACACACACTCACCCACCCATACAGTCTATCACAGATGCACTCTTGAAACCATGCACCCAGTGAATCACCCACTCACACATCTATGCACAGAGTCATACACACCCCACCCACACAAACACTCAGGCACCCATACAGATACTCAGACAACCAATCAATAACTCATATAGACACTCATCTAGCTATTCACAAACCCATGCAGCCGCTTACACACCAACAGACAGACGGATACAGACATTCACACAGTTTAGTCACTAACCCATGCATTCAGTAAGATACGTTTAATCACTCACTTATAGAGTCAGTCACGCACCTACTAAATCATCCATTCAGACACTTATACACCCACTCATTCTTCAATACACCTTTCCCTATATGTATTAAACATATTTAAACTTTACAGAAACACACAGTCACAGGATGATGTCATCAGTGATGTCATCAGTGATGTCATTTGAAATGTCATCAGTGATGTCACTGACCATGTCATGAGTGATGTAATATGTGACGTCATCAGCAGTGCATTGCGGGGGCGCAAGTTATAGTTAGCTGAATTAACTATAACAGGGGAATTTCTATGGTTTTGTATGAGTGAAATGTCCAACTAACTATAACGCCCCTGAAACCTATGGTTTTTTCTGTGAATTTCTAAGGTTTTTTAAATGCTAATTTCTAACTATAACGTGCCTGAAACCTATGGTTTTTTAAGTGAATATATATATATATATATATATATATATATATATATATATATATATATATATATATATATATATATTACCTACTGGCGGTAGCCAGTAGGTAGTTATAGTTAGGACCTAGTTTCCATAGGAAAAGCATTTTTTGATTTGCCAATATCTTTGGCGCCATTTGACGAATCTTTGCGAAATTTTCAAAACTAATGGGGCGCTCTGGTCAGCTCCTGTCTTGAATGTTTCGGGGTGATTCGTCAAGCGGGGACTGAGAAAAATGTTAATTTCCATAGGAACTTTTGTCGCGGCTAAAGCCCCAACTGTTGAACGGAATTACACCAAATTTGGCAGAGAGGTAGGCCTTGGTCCTGAGTACACTCTTTGCTTTAAATGGTGTAAATTCAATCAGTAGTTTTTGAGAAATTTAAAAATAAAAAATATCGATATCTGGTGACCGAGGTGGATCCGCGAACCCTCCCGATCACGAGCTTCATTTTGATTGGCTGCCAACACTCCAAACCAAGAAGTGTTGGCAGCCATCTTGTAACTCTTGTGGCTCGGTAAAACCGAGTCACAAGAAAAAAGGGTTGAAAATGGTTAAAAAAAAGAAAAGGGGGCAGGGTAGAAACACCTTGACCCCTTGGGACTGGTCCCCCCAGTGCCAAAAAAAGCATTTTTTGTAAAAGAATTCGTCCGGAATCGCATCAGATTCACGAATCCGGCAGAATTTTTTTAAAAAGGAAGCGCGGTCTCCCGTGCTTCATTTTTTTTAAGCCCCCTGGTGGGCCAGGTCCCGGGGGCAATGTTTTATTGTGGTGAGGGGGGCCACCACCTCCCCGGGGCATTTCTGATAAGGCACGGGGGCACGCGCCCCCGGGGACCGCCACCTCCCGGGGCTTTCTTATTAAAATGCATGGGGGCTCCTTCCCCCCCACGCTGCCCCAGGGACCGCCACCTCCCCGGGGCTTGAAATTAAATAGGGTGGGGGGCCTTGCGGGCCCCCCAAGCCTCAGGGACCGCCACCTCCCGGGGCTACTTTCTAAAACTGTGTGGGGGGCTTGAGCCCCCCCACACTGCCCCAGGGACCACCCTCTCCCCGGGGCACTAATTATTTAAATACGGGGGTCCGTTGCAGACCAACGGCCCCAGGGACTACCACCTCCCCGGGGCTATTTACAACTTGGGAGGGGGGGCGTGCGCCCCCCCTCCTGGAGCCGTAGATGGCCCTGGGTACCGCCACCCCCCATGACTGGCTCCAGCAATGTTCCGGGGTGCCCACCCCCGGGACATTGCAGTTTGCAATGGCAGGGCAGGAGCACTGCTCCCCCCTGTCATTGCAAACTCTGCTTTGCTTCATGGAAGCGAGAGCAGGAAACCTGCTCTCGCTTCCATGAAGCGAAGCAGTATTGCTTTTGGACAAGGGGAGCTGCATGTCAGCAGCTCCCCTTGTCCAAAAGCAATGCCGGCTCCCGCAGGATGCGGGGAGCCGGCTGGGACCACGGGGGCATTGGGGTTCCCCCCGCGGTCCCCAGCGTGTGTTCAGGCACCGGGGGATGGGGTCCCCGGGGGCATAATTGGCCTCAGGAGGGGGGCCACGCGGCCCCCCTCCAAAATAAAAATAATTTTAAAAAAGAGGCAAAGCCACGGGGGATGGGGTCCCCGGTGCCATAATTGGCCTAAGGAGTGGGGCCACATGGCCCCCCTCCAAATAAAAATAAATAAAAATAAAGGCTGGCCAGGCTCCGGGGGATGGGGTCCCCGGGGCCAAGAGAGGCCCAGGGAAGGGGGGCCACGCAGCCCCCCTTTTCTAGAAAATATTATGTCATCAGTGATGTCACTGACCATGTCATGAGTGATGTAATATGTGACGTCATCAGCAGTGCATTGCGGGGGCGTGAGTTACAGTTAGCTCTTCTAACCATAACGGCCAAATTTCTCTGGTTTTATACAAGTGAAATATCCAACTAACTATAACGTCCCTGAAACCTGTGGTTTTTTCAGTGAGTATATATATATATATATATATATATATATATATATATATATATGTATATTATCTACTGGCGGTCGCCAGTAGATAGTTATAGTTACAACCTATTATCCATAGGAAATCCGCGACATTCTATTTGAAATAACTCTCTTGCCGGTTGACGTATCTTCGCAAAATTTTCAAACTTTGTGGCCCGCTCCGGTCCGCTCCTACCCTGAAAGTCTCGGGGGATTCGTCAACCGGGGGCCGAGAAAAAGGGGGTCCCAAAACGCGTTTTCCCCATGCAATTTTCCATAGGAAACTTTAGACACCGCTACAGCCCGAACTGCTGAACGGAATTACACCAAATTTGGCAAAGAGGTAGTTCTTGGTTCAGAAAGAACCCTTTTTGTTAAATGGTGTAAATCCGTTCAGTAGTTGCTGAGAAAATCAAAAGTAAAAAGATAGTGATATCTATGGCCGAGTAGGGTCCGCGTACCCTCCCGATCACGAGCTGCATGTTAATTGGTTGTCAGCTGGCTGTCAACATTCCGATTCAGGAAATGTTGGCAGCCATTTTGTCCCTCTGTAGAACCGAGGGACAGAAACAAGTGCGCAAAGCGCACAAAGGGGGCAGGGTAGAAACACCCTGACCCCTAGGTTTGCTCAGGGGGTCCCACAAGGACCCCTGGGCAAAAATAATAATTTTTTTAAATCGGCAGGATGCGCTCGGTGCGCGAATCCTGCCGAAAAAAAAAAAATCGAAGTGCGGTCTCCCGCGCTTCGATGTTAATTGGCCCCGGGTGGGCCAAGTCCCGGGGGCATGCTGGGGGGGGTTAATTTTATGTGTGGGGGGCCTCTAAGGGCTCCCCAAGCCCCGGGGACCACCACCCCCGGGGCTTTATGTATAATGGTGGGGGAGGGCTCTGAGCCCTCCCGCAGCCCAGGGACCACCACCTCCCGGGGCTTCTTTTTTTAAATTAGTAACCTGTGTGGGGGCTCCAGCCCCCACACGCCCGGGACCACCACCTCCCGGGGCACTAAGAAAAATTAAAATGGGGGTCCGTTTTGGACCCCCAAGCCCCGGGGACCACCACCTCCCCGGGGCTTTCAAATGTAAGGAGGGGGCCGCGCGGCCCCCCTCCTGGAGCCTGTGGTGGCCCTGGGGACTGCCACCCCCAGGGCCGGCTCCTGCAGTGTCCCGGGGTGCCTACCCCCGGGACACTGCTGTTTGCAATGACAGGACGGGAGCCTCGCGGCTCCCGTCCTGTCATTGCAAACTGCTTTGGATATTGGAAGAGAGAGCAGGAAACCTGCCTCTCTTCCAATATTCAAAGCCGATAGCTTTCCACATGGGGAGCTGCATCTTAGCAGCTCCCCATGTGTAAAAGCAATGCCGGCTCCCGTAGGACACGGGGAGCCGGCGGGACTGTGGGGGGCTTGTGGAGTTTTGGAACTTTAAAATATTCCTCTAAAATCAGCCGAAATACGAATTCCGATTTACTCACCTGTTATCAGGAGAGACCTCAGTGCTGCATCTTTCAGCCCAGTACTGATCCTCAAAAGTAATTTTAACCGTACTTACCGGTAACTTGAATTTCCTTCCATAGGATATCATTGCCTGCTTTTTGCTGAAAAAGTTTCTAAGTGTTGATTTTTGAAACATACAAATATTCCTCTAAAATCAGCCGAAATACGAATTCCGATTTACTCACCTGTTATAAGGAGAGACCTCAGTGCTGTATCTTTCAGCCCAGTACTGGTCCTGAAAAGTAATTTTAACCGTACTTACCAGTAACTTATATTTTCTTCCATAGGAATCCATTGTCTGGTTTTCAGCAGAAAAGTTTCAAAGTGTCGATTTTCACAAACTACAAATATTCCTTAAAAATCGCCTGTATGACTTAAACGCATTCTTTCAACTGTTTACAGGAGATGCACCAGTGCTGGATCCAGGATCCACCACTGAGTAAGAAAAAGTAACGATAACAGTTTTTACCTGCTAAGTGAATTTCCTTCCATAGGATAACATTGGTGATTCTATGAGAAAAAGTTTCTAAGTGTCAACTTTTAAAATACAATAATATTCCTTAAAAATCACGACTGTAACCAAAACGCTTTTACTCAACTGTTTACAGGAGATGTACCAGGACTGAATCTAGGATCCAGTCCTGTGGTTAGAAAAGTAATCCATAAAGTAACTAATTGCATTTAACTAGAAATTCACATTGAGCTGAATGTTGCATTGTGTATGAAAATGTGTTGCCCATTGCAACAACTGTAACTACTGTACTTAAAAGTCTATTGCCTATGTGCAAAGTATTTAAACTAAAGTAATTCATTCTGAGAAAGTATTTTTTGTAATGTAATGTATAATGTAATTACAATGTAATTTAAAAAATAAAATATGTAAAAGAAATTGTTTCTAAAAATGTAGTAAATCAGTGTGAAAAAAATTAATATAAAAATTAATACATTTAAAAATTGTCATTTAAAAAACCTTTGAAATTCACTGAAAAAACCGTAGGTTTCAGGCACGTTATAGTTACAAATTAGCATTTTAAAAACCTTTGAAATTCACTGAAAAAACCATAGGTTTTAGACACGTTATAGTTAGAAATTAGCATTTAAAAAACCTTTGAAATTCACTGAAAAAACCATAGGTTTTAGGGACAGTTATAGTTAGTTGGACATTGCACTCGTACAAAACCCGTGAAATTCCCCCGTTATAGTTAGTTCAGCTAACTATAACTCGCGCCCCGCAATGCACTGCTGATGACGTCACATATTACATCACTCATGACATGGTCAGTGACATCACTCATGACATCACTGATGACATCTCAAATGACATCACTGATGACATCATCCACGTGATAATCTGATGCAGCTCCTCACACCCTAATATAACCTTTGATACACCCAATCTAAATTACAGAGTGCCATTCGCAAAACCATAGACACTCCAACACCAATAACTACATACCCACTCACTGATTCTTAGGTCTACACACACACATCCACTCACTCACCCGTACAGTCACTCATACTTATGGTCACTCAGTACAGGACTATCATATGCACTCTTACTCCTATATAGACACTCAAACACCGCCACTCATCCATAGAGGTACTCACACACCTAGTCAGTCATGCAAATAATTAAACACACTGCCATTTACTCACCTATACAGTTATACACACACCAGCTCACTTAATCATACAAATACTAGCACATTGTTACGCTCTTATACAATCACTGATACAAGCACACACTCATCCATACAGCCACTATCACAATCACTCACTCTACGCTTATAGCTATTTATATACTCCAATACACATATATACTGCCTTTCACATATGTAGTTACTCACACATGTACCACTGGGACATACATTCACTTACTAACACACTCTTACACACACTTACCCACCCATACAGTCTATCACAGATGCACTCTTGAAACCATCCACCCAGTGAATCACCCACTCACACATCTATGCACAGTCGCACACACCCCATCCACACAAACACTCAGGCACCCATACAGATACTCATACAACCAATCAATAACCCATATAGACACTCATGTAGCTATTCGCAAATCCATGCATCCACTTACACACCAACAGACGGATACAGACATTCACACAGTTTAGTCACTAACCCATGCATTCAGTAAGATACGTTTAATCACTCACTTGTAGAGTCAGTCACGCACGTACTAAATCATCCATTCAGACACTTATACACCCACTCATTCTTCAATACGCCTTTCCCTATATATATTAAACATATTTAAACTTTACAGAAACACACAGTCACTGGATGATGTCATCAGTGATGTCATTTGAGATGTCATCAGTGATGTCATCAGTGATGTCACTGACCATGTCATGAGTGATGTAATATGTGACGTCATCAGCAGTGCATTGCGGAGGCGCGAGTTATAGTTAGCTGAACTAACTATAACGGGGGAATTTCACGGGTTTTGTACGAGTGCAATGTCCAACTAACTATAACTGTCCCTAAAACCTATGGTTTTTTCAGTGAATTTCAAAGGTTTTTTAAATGCTAATTTCTAACTATAACGTGTCTGAAACCTATGGTTTTTTCAGTGAATATATATATATATATATATATATATATATATATATATATATATATATATATATATATATATATATATATATATATTACCTACTGGTGGTCACCAGTAGGTTGTTATAGGAAGGATGTAGTTTCCATAGAAAGATCGTTTTTTTATTTGATAATAATTTTGGCGTCGTTTGACGAAACCTCGCAAAAGTTTCAAAACTAGTTTGACACTTACTTCAACGATTTTTCTCTATGCTGATATCCATAGGAAACTTTAGACACGGCTACAGCCCGAACTGCTGAACAGAATTACACCACACTTGACAAAAAGGTAGCTATTGGTCCAGAAAGTGCCCTTTTTGATAAATGATGTAAATTCATTCAGTAGTTGCTGAAAAATTTAAAGAAATTCCCAGTTGTATATATAGGGATGCGGTAGATCTGCAACCCCTCCTGACCTCGTGCTGAGATCTGATTGGCTGCCAACACTTCAAACCAGGATTTGTTGGTAGCCATCTTGTGACTGAGTCACAAGAAAAAATGTAAAAGAAAGAAAAGGTGGCAGGGTAGAAACACCCTGACCCCCTCGGCCTCTTGGGGCCAAAAAAGCATTTAAAAAAAATATATTTTGGCGAGAGTTGTGTTGGATCCGTGATTTCCACAGAAAATGTCCCAAAATAACTAAGCATGGTCTCTCGCGCTTCATTAAATAAAGGCCCCTGGGTGGGCCAGGTCCTGGGGGCAGTGTATGTGGTAATGCGGGGGTTGCCTATGCAGCACCCCCACGCCCCAGGGACCATCACCTTCCCAGGGCAAACATAATTAAAGAGGTGCAGGGGGCCCACACGGCCCCCCGCAGCCCCAGGGACACCACCTCCCTGGGGCTAATGTAATGGGGGCCTCGAGGACCCCCCTGCCCCGGGGTCCAGCACCTCCCCAGGGCTTTTAAATATTCATGTGGGGGGTCTCATGGACCGCCCCGGCTCCAGGGGACGACCACCTTCCCGGGGCCAAACGGCATTTTAAAGAAATGGGTGGGGGGTCGCCACCTCCTCGGGCAGGCCCCTACTCAAGGGCCTCAGGACTAAAATGGACTTCTTCCGCCAACCAGTAGTGCACCAGGAAGCGAGTTTGCACAGTGGAAGAGAAATGGGCGTGGCCTCTGAAAACCTCTCAGCAAACCACCTGTGTGAGTCTTATTGGAGGTAACAGGAGGTAATAGGAGGGCTAGTGGTTGAGAAAGAGGGCTGGCCCTCCAATGCAGTCTCAGCAATCCAGTTATGGGGGATTTCGTTTCCCCAAAAATAGGTATTTTTGACCCCCAACAACCCTCAGCAGCCAAGGGGAGTTAATACCCCAACCAGTAGTACCCCACGAGGCCCCAGTACAGAGTGGTGGAGAAAGGGGGCGTGGCCTCCGAAGACCTCTTAGCAATCCCGCTGTGTGGGACTAGTTGCAGATAACAGGAGAGTTAGTTGGCCCCCAAGGACATCCTTGGGGGCCAACTACCCCTCCTGTTACCTCCAGTAAGTCCCACACAGCGTGATTGCTGAGCAGTCTTTGGAGGCTATGCTCCCTTCCTCCACCACTCTGCAAACGCATCTCCTGGCACACTGCTGGTTGGGAGATGATGTCACCTTGGCTCTAGAGTATCCTTGGGGGCCAACAAGCCCTCCTGTTACCTCCAGTAAGTCCCACACAGCGGAATTGCTGAGAGATCTTAGGAGGTCGTGCACCCTTTCTCCACTACTCTGTAAACATGCCTATGGTGCACTGCTGGTTGTGGGATGACGTCCTCTTGGATGCTGAGGGTTCCTGATGGCCCAGAAGCCCTCCTGTTACCTCCAGTAAGTCCAACACAGCAGGATTCCTGAGAGCTGGTCGGAGGCCCCGCCCCTTTTGTCCACCACTCTGCGAACGCAACTACTAGTTAAAAAAATCATAGAAATTCACTTAAAAATGACCGGTTACAGGGTCGTTATAGTTAGGAAATAGAATTTGAAAACCCTTGGAATTCACTGAAAAAGACCAAAGTTTACAGGGTCGTTATAGTTAGGAAATAGAATTAAAAAATATGTAGAAATTTACTGAAAAAAACAAAGCTTACAGGGACATTATAGTTAGGCTTAGATTTCACTTGCACAAAACCAGGAAAATTCAGTAGTTATAGTTACCTGAGCTAACTATAACTTACGTGCCCGCAATGCACTGCTTATGACCTCACATATTACATCACTCATGACTTGGTCAGTGACAACACTGATGACATTACCGATGACATCTCAAATGACATTTCCACTATATTATTAAAAAGGATATTGCAAGCACGGAAATCTCACAAAGATTTTAAAAACAGCTCCACCTTGAAACATACTAAGGTGGTCTCTAAATTCCACGCCAATTTCTTCCTCAGGTCGATGAACCTTTGCCACAGTTTTAGATGGAGCACAACCCAAATACATTTCTAAAATAATCATCAACTTCAAGTATTTAATGTTCAGTCAATGATGAAAGGTTTGATGAAGTTTTATTTTCTTACTAAGAGATTTGTCGGTAATTTATTCAAGTTAGTCAGATAAGTCTGCTTATAGAAATATCAAGAAAAAGTTGGTTAGAGACAGCATTCAAAATAAGAGCGTTTTCCATAAAGCTATTAGTCCCTATCTTAATCTAAAGGTCCTAACCTATCCTAACAAGAAACCCACAAAGAGTTCTTTTGGAAAAGAGAAATAGAAAATTTGGAGCAACAGACCAATAGCTATGAAAGGTTGAACTCCCCATAAACAGTAGTTCTGGATACTCAGCATAGTTCCCTAACAGCTGCAGAATCAGCTTTTAAGCAGGTAAAAGGATTAAATCACAGCAATAGCTATGATCAACATGGAGCAAGTGTCCTAAAAGGTATCAGGAAAACAGAAAATCACTGCTCGTAGTAGCTCACAGCAATTCAGACAAGAATAGCACAGTCAAGTGCTAAAGGGCATGGAATGCATGTCAAGAATACCTAGAATTCAATTCAATGGAATGCAATAACTTTCTAACTAGGTACACATACTTTATAGAAATGCACAAAAGATGTTGCAAGCTCTGAATGTTGGATCATCTCTATCCAATAGGAAAGGATCTTCTGATTGTCCGTCATCTTCTTTCTCGATCCCACGGTAAACGTCCATGTCGACATGATGTTATTTGAATGTGGCTACAGCGTATTACAAAAAATACATCTAGGAAGATTCTCATGAGAACCTGTGCAAACCTTAGCTGTTCAGTGTCCCATTGTGTGACAACAGACTGCCCTATGAAAGGAAACATTAATATCTAGCATGTCCTGGTTAGATCATGAAATTCAAATCTATAGGAATATACTTGTTCTTTATAAGCATGTGGCAGAGGAACTTATCTAAAATACAATGAAGTCATATGGTGTGAGGAAGAAATACATTTTGCAGCAAACAGCACATTTCATAAAGATGTTAAGTTCTGCAGTCCAATTGTAACATTAAATCTGCATTTCCAAAAAGGCATTTATTTTATTAAAGGGAAAGGAAAGAATCAAGAAAATATTGAGGCCCAGCAGTGAAAGAATGATAGAAATGGGAGCTTTATGCAGAAAGAAGCAGCATTTTTCACTTTTTGACACGTTTAATAAAGGCATATTTTCTTTAACTGGTATACAAAGGGGGGTCACTGTTCCTTACGAGGAGAGGTCAAAGTGGAGAAAGAAAAAGGAAAAGGTGTCCTGTGCTACTCTATGTGTGGGGACAGTGTGTCCTCATCATGATGCCCTCACACACCCCGAAGGATGTCATGCTTCATCATTGGGCTTTTTGCTCCTAGTCGGGCCGGCGCAGCAATGCCCTACGGGTCCCCCGAAGGGTCTCTTTTTCGGAGATCTTTTGATGAAACAAGCTGTTGTGTCATTAGAATAGTCTTCAATATACCCTTTTCTGCTGTTCCAGTTATGGCAACTCCCTTTCCAAAATGTTCAAAGAAACTCAGTGTTTCCAATTCACCATATTCAGGTTCTAAACCTGAGAAGTTCTTTGCGAAGCCTTCTATTTCCCTACTCTCATCAGGTATGTATGTATATAGTGCAATGAGTTAATTTAAGCATTTTGCAGACTCTGCC
The DNA here is from genome assembly GCA_963921515.1 of Calotriton arnoldi. Classification (NCBI taxonomy): domain Eukaryota; kingdom Metazoa; phylum Chordata; class Amphibia; order Caudata; family Salamandridae; genus Calotriton; species Calotriton arnoldi. The sequence goes on from CAWUFW010005032.1 coordinate 713,598, forward strand.
CTTTTCTGCAACTAAAATGTCTAAGGCAAGTCGGTCATGAAAAACCATCAACCGTGTAACAATTAGTTCTGTATTAATTACAAGCAAAGCTCAGGATGTGCTGGTTGCCATTTTGTCAACAACTGTTGACAACTTTCTAATATTTTCACATTTTAAGATGATCCCTCCAGGCTCTAAATATGTTTTCTACTAGTCCAGTTCCTGTGTTTGTACTTCATTTTTGTTAGTGTGCAGGTGTTAATGTCACTACATCTAAATTCTTCACATGGTACATCTTTGGAATTCGTATGTCTAAATCGCAGAATCCCTCCCAGTTAGCTGGCAGTAAGAAGTAAGCTTCTGTCCACAAAAGTAACAATCCCTTGGATTAGCATTTTCGTCTCCCTGTAAAATTTGCCAAGATCCCCTTGTTAATTCAAATTTCTGTACACAACTACTAATCCCTACATGTCTAGTCCTTTTGGGTGTCAGTCTTCTATACACACAAATGTTCCCTTTGTGTTGGCTGTCAAGTCTCAGTTTAGGGTAAACCATCTTCTTTCTAAAGTGCTTTCTTCCTTCTTCCAAGCATTCTCTAAAACTTTGCTCTTTTTGTCAGTAATTTGTGCCATGTTAGTGCATCTCTCTTTCTAAAGCCATTATATAAGCCTTCTCTATTAGTCCCATTCAACAGGATAAGTTGTATTTGTAAGGCTTCATACTATCTATGGGTCTATGAGGAAAGAAATAATACCAAGCTGTATCCATTTCCTTTGCTTGTGAGTGTAAGTTTATGTTCTCTATTAATGGTCCACTATAAGATCATGATTATAATAGAAATACTCGAAATTTCCTTGCCTAAAAACTAATGACAATTGGATGCTGCAAGAAATAGCATAAGATAAAGACATGTGGTAATATGTAGCTTCTTCTGAAACTGAAGTAGGAAAGTGTGCGCATACGTAACAATCCCTTACATCCATTGCATTAGTGTATTCTTGTACTAACCTAGAATAAACATTAGTAGAATGATCATTTTGCTTATAGATTTCAAAGGAGCAACTAAAGGGGTCTGCCCTAGTTTTGTAAATATGTGCATTAGTGATATTCTTTGCTTTAGACTCTGACTCTGGCGCTAGGTAAAATCCTCTTAGTACTATAGTGATCCTTATTACTGTTATTACGAAACTTATACCCATGATATACTTACACATATTTCTAATGCAACACATTCTCTGAGTCAGTCCCAATAGCTTGTAGAAAGTTTTAGTATGTAGCTTCTGTGTTGCAGTTAATATTATTTTTCTTCAGCAGTCTAACCAGACAATCCTTAACCCTACTTCGTGTTTTTCTAAAATGTTGTCCCTATTCTTCTGTAACTTTCAACTCGGGTCTAGGTTAATTTTCTGTAAAACAAATAACTAAGATAACAAACTTCTAATAAGCACAGTTCAAATATTCCTTCTTCTGTTCTGTTTAACTTCTAGTTTCCTTCATATTATTTCCATCAGTCTTGTTTTCTATTTTTTTGGGAAGTTCAAAAAGTTCAGGATTCATGTTGCACAAGTCTTCTAATGTGACATTGAAGGCAGTGTTCATGTAGTAAGACCATTCAGGTGTTGAATATCTGCAACAAGGCACTCATTCTCTTTTCGAACTTCTTAAGTTTTGATGATTTGGATCTAGGCCACCTTCGTCGCTAGACTGGGTTTTTGTTTTCATAGCTTTGAGGCCATAACGTTTGTCAATTTTTTCTGCTTGTTCCAGTGATGGTTCCTTTACCTGGATCATCTTATTGTCTCAGCACCAGGTCAGCGGCACTTTAACTTTGTTATTCAAATTCTGCTTCTCCGCGGTTGGAGATCTCAATGCAACTCTGTGTTACTTCAGGTACTTGCACTTGACTTTCTGTCAACTGATCTTCACCCCCTTCTTCTTCCAGTGGCTGGACTGACACTGGTGCTGTTGGTCTGGGTGGGCTCTCGATTGGCGGTGCAACCACCAAAGCCCTTCGTTCAGGATCACAGACCAAATGCATTTCTTCTCGATTGCCCATTCTTTTGGTGTGTGAAGCATAAATCCAACTCAGGACTTCAGCACACTTAACAGCAGTGTGTGTAGTGAGGATCACCTAAAAGGGGCCTTTTCATCTGGGTTCAAGGCAAGTCTTCTGAACGTGCTTCTTCATAACGACCCAATCACCAGAAATGAGGTCGTGGCATTGTTCTTAATGTGGGTCTTGTGTGACAGCTGAAACCTGATGAGAAACAGAACTAACCACATTAGCCAATCCTTTACATTAATCCAATATTATATCGTAAGTGATATTCAGAAGAGTATTTGCAGGAACTGCAGGTTATCTCATTGCTCTGCCCATTAATATTTCATGGGGATAAGCCATCACCACCAAGGGTAAAGCATCTGGCCGTTTCAGAGAAGTTGATGTATAGACTTTGGCCAATCTAGACTTGATGGTACCATTTATCTGTTCAACAATACCAGAGGCAGTGTTGTCTTTGTTCAATCTGTAATGCTGTGTAGATCATCTTCATCACTTCATTGTTGAAGTGCGTTCCTCTGCCTGACACTAGAGAAATCAGCATGCCGAACCTAGGTATTGATTTCCATAATAACAGCTTAGATACAGTGAGACTGTCACTTCTTCTAGTTGGGCAGGCTTCCACCCATCTTGAAAAGATTCACACAGTCAGTAGGATATATCTCAGACCGTTATGTACTTGTATCTCGATAAAATCCATCTGAATTCTGTTGAATGGGCCACCTGATCTCCCTAGGTGTGTTAGAGTGACATGTGTTTGTTTCCCTATGTTTAACTGTTGACAAGTTACACACCGATGGATCTATCAACATTCTGAATCTGGGTTTGTATCAACTCTGCCTGAAAAGTCTCACTATTGTATCTCACCCTAGATGTGTGCATGCATGATAGTATCATGTCATTGGAAACAGCAAACTATCTGGTAATACTGGTCTCCCATCTGCTAACACCCAATTGTAATTAGCATTTTTCTCGCAGCCTGTTTTTACCCAACAATTCTGTTGTGCCTCTGTCACGTTTTCCTGCAACTGTTTCAGTTCATCCAACGTGTCAGTAACTTTCATCAACATTGCAAAAGAACTCCCATTTTCAGACTCACATGTGAAATTTATGTTAAAGGAACAGGCTAACAATACGCAATACCTGGCCACGGAGTCAGTGTATCGGTTGCCCATGGCAAAGTATCCGCTTCCTCCTTGATGTGCTAAAAACTTCACCACAGCAATTTCTCCTGATAATTGCAGAGCATCCAACAGATCCTTGACGTAGGTTCCATTTTTGCTTGGGGTACCTGAGGATGTAAGAAAGCCCCTCTGTGACCATAATTGTCCAAAGTCATGGGCGACACCAAATCCTTATTGGTTGTCAGGGAATATGGTGACTCTCATTTCAGCAGTTAAACTGCAGGCTCTAGTAAGAGCAATCAGTTCAGCAACTTAGTCAGAAAAAACTTTTTGAAGCCATGAAGCTTCGACCACATCATTTATGGTGCACACAACATATGCTGCTCTTAGAGTGCCATCATTTCCTCTCAAACATGAGCCATCTACGAATAACACATGATCAGGCTCAATAATCGTTAATGTCAGGACGGGGTTTGATGCACAATTCCGTGACATCTAGTCAATCATGTTCACTTTCATCACAATTCTCATCATCATTTATAGGTAACAATATTGAAGGGTTCAGCACAGTGCATTATTTCAAAACAATATTGTCAGAAGATAGTATATTGTGTTCATATCCAGTTAACCTATTATGCTTCATATAGTATCTCTTTGTTCTCATTAACAGTAACTCCACTGCGGGACCATGACAGTTAAAGGGCATCCCATCAATATGTTCTCACTATTTTCAATACTTGTTCTCATTGTGGCTACCACTTAAAGGCAACTGGGAAGACCTGCTGCTACAGTGCCAAGTGTAGTAGAAAAATCGGCAATAGGCTTCTGAGATCTTCCATGTGTTTGTGTCAAAACCGAGAGAAAGCATCCATCTCTCTTGCTGAAAAACAATGTGAACTCTTTTGTGTAATCTAGCATTCCCAGTGCTGAGGAACGGCACAATTTCTCTTTCAACCCTAGGAACGCTCATGTACATTCATTGTCCCATGTAATCAGATCAGACACGTCTCTGTGTGTCAGCCGCAGTAGAGGCTTGACCACCAAGGAAAGGTTTGGTCTCCACTGCCTACAGTAGCCAACCATTCCCCAAAACATTCTGATTTCTTTCTAAGTTTGTGGTGGATTCATATGCAAGAATGCTTCCACTCTCTCTTGTTACACTTTCCTAGCTCCTTTTCAATAACGTGTCCCAGATATTTAACCTCTTTTTGACAATACTGCAGTTCCGTGGAGTCACTTTATGTCCGTTCTCAGCCAGGTGGTTGAAGAGTGCAATGATGTCATGTTTACATGCATCTCATGTCTCTGATGCCACAAGCAGGTCATCTATGTATTGCACAAGAGTTAGCCTGCTGCCATTTTCAGGATTTCTAGATTTCTTTTCAGGATTTGATTGAAAATGGATATAATCCTGACAATGCAGGTTTCGGGGGCCCGTTGCGGGCCCCCCTCGTGTCTGGGGTGGTGTTTGTGCACTGGGGAGGTACCCATGCTACCTCCCTACATTTCACTGCACCAAGTGGCAGGCACCGTGTGGTGCCTGCCACATAGTGCAGTGAAATGCACAACATGCATTTTGAACATTGCGATGTAAAAATGCAAAATGCGACCGCCATGGTGGCGGTGGCATCCTAATTGGGTGTGCGGGACCGCTGCATGTATTGCTGATGGTCCCAGTCACTAGTCCGTCCGCCATCGTAATTGGCCCCTAAGTTCTGTAATCCTCATATTCTCGAATGCAGGGTCATCCAATTGAACCCTATGCACATTTTTTGTAAGATCTTTTTCATATTTTTGAGCTAGTTCAGTCAATTAGTTATGAATTAGTTATGAACTAAGGCTGCCATTCTCAAAACTCTTTGCACAAGTACATTAATTCTTTCCTTTGATATTGTTCTGTATGTTCAAACTCCAAACATCCCCTTATTATTTCCTCCAGTTCAACTTTCAGTTGAGAAACGTTGAAGGGCTTCTCTTTTCCAAACTCCGATTTCTCAGGTGTTCCTGCACTCTCTGTCTTACTAGGTCCTGCCATTTCATCAAACCAGGCTTGTATATATCCCTGACTGCTTGCAATGTTCGACACTCCGTCCATCATCCCCTTTGGTTTTGCTATGTTCGCCCTAAGTTGGCAGGGTATGCCCAGACATGGGTCCCTTGCTCACTTTGCCACTGGATTCAAGATAGCCTGGCTGATGACGGCTGTAAGCCAGAAACCGGTCCCAGGATGCTTGTTTCCGGTCCAGGGAAGACATGGCTTGGCAGTTCGGGCTGGACTGTTCCCATGAGGCACAGGGTCAGACTGATTTGCATATGGCCATGTCTGAACTGGGGTGGCGGAGTGAGCTAAAGAATGATGATGGATTAAACCCAGATCAGTTGACTGGGGGTGAGTGCTTGCAATGTTCAACACTCCGTCCATCATCCCCTTTGGTTTTGCTTTGTATATATCCCTCCTCAGTCGCAACTATTTCTTCTGGTGACACTGTGGCTGTGAGTACTAACATCCCTCCATCTATTAGGGCTTGCGCCATTAGTGGTGGCTTCCAGGCAACTATCTGCGAGTTCTGGGAAGTCGAGACAAATCGCAGGGTGGGTAAACCTCCGGCAATAGGTTGAGTCTCAGATCTTGTCTTCACAAGTGGAGGAGCACTTGCTACTACCCTGTTTACAGATTGAGCATTAACAACAGGTACTGGTGCTATACTGGTCACTGCAGCTGTGATAGTCACAGTTGTTGTGGTCGAGCTATAACAGGTGAGGTAATCTACAATATTTGTAAGGGTCATTCAATTGGGTTGCACCTGGATGTGCAGGGGCAATAGGCACTGGTGGACTGGTACTTACGCCTGATTCACTTTGCTCTGCAGGGATCGCATGTGGTGAAGGTCTCAAAGTCAACATTTGTTCCAATATTTTTTCCCCTGTATCAGTATCTGACTCATCCCCTTCTTTCTTGAAGGAATCTTTGTCCTTTCCTTTCTAAGCAGCCTTTGAAGTAAGTACTGTATATAATCCAGTTCCTTATATAATAATAGCCTTTCTCCATATACATTGCTCTTCATCCAATCAGCATTTGCATAATGTCTCGCTTTCCTATTAGTCCTTCTCTGATATGTTTCCCTCTCTTCCTCCCTGGCAACTCTTTTTTTCAATCATTAAATGTTTCATGCTGAAGGGGTCTAGACGGCGGCTTCATTTCGTGCACTTTTACCTTCAAATGTTCAAGAATTCTAGTGTTAAATGTTCCATATCTAGGAAAACTCAAAGCACTCTCCTTCTCTGTGATTCTACTCCACTGGTGAAGCCAAGCACATGTATTTAATCCATGCTCAGTGGTCTTAATATACGTAGAAGTGCCCTCAGGAGGTGCCTCTTCCCCTTTACGTACAGGAATCGTAATATCCGCTCTCACCAAATTTTTAATTTCCCTGAAACATTTCATAATGACAAATCAATCTGAAACAGCACGATTTAAGCAAAAGTTATGATTTTGTTCCATATATGTCAATTTCCTGTTGAACCAATTGAAATCCAGTTATTATTTTTCACAGTTCTTGATAACAAATCCAAATACAGTATTCACTTTTTGGGATCCAATCCCAGCACAGTACTGCAACATCACCAACCAATCACAGGGTGAAAACACACCAACCGACCAATCCCAGCGTGAAACATTATGACGTACAACCTCACTCCTCACAGCAGCTCATCCTCATTTACAATTTTCTTCGTATTCGCACAAACGTAATATTCGACTTTTAAAACACCTCCTTGTTTGCTCTACTAAGAAAATAAGTATTGTAATCATCCAAGAATACACTTCACAATTGCAAGTAGAATCTCGACAAGTGTGAAATCACCCAAACTAATACATTTCTAAGATAATCATCAATTTACAGTATTTAATGTTCAGTCAATGATGAGAGGTTTGATGAAGTTTTAAAAGTTTTATTTTCTCATTAAGAGATTAGTCTGTAATTTTGGCTTTTATTCAAGTAAGTCAGATAAGTCTGTTTACAGAAATATCAAGAATAATTTAGTTAGAGACAGCATACAAAACAACAGCATGTTCCAAACCAAACTACATCTACCAGTTATTATGAATTGGTAGATGGGAGTGCTGTGACTATGTGGAAGCAATACAAACCAATGCACTCATGCTGAGTCGCACCTGACCTGACACATAGAACCAACTTCATAAAACATAACTAACTAATGAAAAATGTCATATTCATATATGTACTAAACTACAGAGGGCATCTGCACTATGTGACGATTAGGTATGTACTAATACAAATGTGGTTGCATTGTGCAAACCAAGGTGCACCAAGCAAATTTTGTACTGGTGCATAATATTCATGATATCACACAGGGAGGATTCTTTGTGAGTACATCTCCTTCTGTGAGAGGGGAGTTGGTGTTCGAGGGTAGGATTTACTGTCAGATTGTGAATACCCACAAACATATAGATTTGAACGTAATCACAAGCTCCTCTGTTCACATGCACATCCTGGAAGCCATTTAAGAAGTGCTGACAAGTGCTGGAGTATATCACTTTTTAAGTCAGGAAGATATTCCTTGGTTGCTTGCAGGAAAATGTTTTGCACATTGACGTCAAAAAGAAGTGCATCTGCTCGTGCTCTATTTTTCTCATGCAAAAATATATGTGTGCATACTTTGCATGAGAAATAGGTAATGGACATACTCTTCCAGGACGATGTTTGGAAAGGTGCAACCGGTGCAGATCTCTAGACATCACTTGGAAAAGATTTGTGAATATCAGTCAGAAATATGCACCGATGCAGGGCAGGAAACCATGGGTGCAGATTTCCACCTGTTAGAGTAAGGCCCTGAGCATTTCAAATGTGTCTTTAAAGACAAACGTCAGATAAAATGTGTCATGATAACATTGGGAGGGCCCCACGTATGCCTGACTGGGCACTAACATCTTCTATGGCTGGCATAATCATGATAACACCAAGGAAACACACCATATATTGTAGTAATCCCAGACAAATGCAAAAAAAATATAAAAAACAAATGCTGTTTTATAAGTGTATTAGAAGTCAGTGAACAATACATTCTATCCATGTGCAATGTCGCTACACCTATCTCTAGTTATTACTTAGGGGCTTATTACGAGTCTGGCCGTCCATGGACCACCAGACTCGCGAGGCGCGACTGTGGTGGTCTTCTGTCCACCCTATTATGACCCGGGTGGTCTGGCTGCTCTGGGAACACCGCAATCACTAGGGATCAGAGATCCCTGGCGATGGCGCTGCGGTCTTGAGACTGCAATATGTTTGGCGGGGCAGCTGAGGCACCACCAAGCATATTACGAGTTTCCTCACTGCCCCCCTTTTCATGGTGGTGCAACCACTATCAAAAGTATGGCAGTGATTAAACAAAGGGGGCCCTACAGGGCCCCCTGATGCCTCACGCCATGTGAATGTACACCGGGGGGGGCACAACATGTGCTCCCTGTTGTGCATGCATACCCGTACCTTCATGGCATGGACTGCAGCAGTCCATGCCCTGCAGGTATTGCCTTTGACGTTCCCATTGCAGTCCCTATTTCATAGGCACCACCCTGGGAACGCCAAAGAACCATCTGCCAGACATGAGAAAACTCATGATTAGACGGGCGGTTCCTACACGGGTTTGGCGGTGTCACCGTCAAACTCATATTAAGGCCCTAAGTGACTCTCATATTGATGTCACTGTATCAAGGTTTTTTTTTTAGCTCTTTCTTTGTACATTATTCTTTTGTTTACATTACAGTCAGTGTTCTAATGTAATTTTTGTATTCCAACTTGCAAATTGTGAACCCCCCTTATGTTTTATGTCTCACGTACAGTCTGTTCACCACCAGATCTTCAGTGCAGACTTAGAGTTCAGATTGTGTCTGCCTCTTGATCATGATTCAGTGGCTTTCTTGGCTGTTTCAGTTCCATGCTCCTAAGTCACGAGCCTTCCTCAATATCTTTGTTTTTGTCCTGCACAAGGAACATTTTACATTTATTGAATAAGTTGTATCCTTCCCTTGCTGATGTCAGGACCTTACGTAGCAGTGCATGAAGTACTATTTCCTCTCCCTCTACCTCTTCCTGCTCCCACTCTCTTTAATAATTATTAGTACCTAATGCCTGCTTCTCTCTAGCCCTTTTGTGTTTTGTCTGATCCTTGTGGCTGAATCAGCGGGTGGGCATCTCTAAATGGATTTTAATACATTCAAGATAGCCATCCATGTGTACATACATGCCACCGTCTTGGAACGGTGCTTCTTATGACTTAAAAAGAATTTCAAAAGGCCGCCACCCATGTGCAAACTGCTACAGGGGCCATTATAGAATGATTTTTTTGCTTTGAGAAAAATCATTCCGAGATGGCTGCCACACTTGCATACACGACAGCCATCCGGAAAAAATGCAGTGGCAAAGCCAATAGTTGTCAAATGTGAGACCTATTAGCTTTGCCAGTGCTTGTTTATAACATGCCCTGCAGAGTCACCTTTAAAATGGAGCAAATTGAGGAAAATATTACATTATTTTCAACTGCATTGTATGAGAAAAAATGTAACACTGAAATATGAAAGTCCCTATTTATGCGCCGTAAGAGACAAGTGGGCAGATCACAAAACTGGTGCTATTAAGGTAGTGATTGCTCTAAACACATTTTCCCACCATGAAAACAGTATTCTGGTGGTGGTAGCGTGTGATAAGAACTGTGTGCACATTTGCTGTGTGGCACTTATTTGTTCTAGTGATGTGTTCTGTTGTTTTTTGTGCTGCTGTCATTTTGTGCTGCATTATTCTAATGTGATTTTTTTGTTGGACTTCAGTTTTAGTGTTGAGTTCTGTTTTGACTGCTTTGTGGTGATGTGCCATGCTATGTTTTAATTGTGGTGTTATATTGCTTTCTGTATGTTATTGTTATATGTTTAATTGTTCACTTTAGACATATCAACAAAAACCAAAACCTGCAAACCACTTAAATGGTCCTATGACACGCAGCTATTTACCACTTTCTAATGTGGTAAAATACCACTGCTTCAGCTCTTTAACCATTTAAGACACCAGTCAGCCTAGAACTGTGGCCGCTACCAATGCTGACTTTATGTGATACGACCCAAAGTGTATCAAATATAAGGAAACGTATATGAGGAGTGCACCACAACAATTATGTTAATTTTTAATCAGAAAGGAAACACACATTACAAGGCGATGACCGCAATTTTCTGAGATGAGCCTAGTTTATTAACCAGTTTGGGTCTTAATATCTGGTTTCTGAATTTGATTTGGAAGTTAGGTCCAGTTAAGGAACCTTTCAAAGAAAAGAATGGGCCAATATTATCCAGCGAGGTTTGAGCACCATGGATAGCATTGGATCTACTCGGAGTAGTGCATTAATTTAACAAGGGGGCCAAAAAGGTGGCCCTCTGGTACTGTTATAACTATCACCAATTATTACAATTTATGATCTATGACCAGCGATGTATGCTCCCTTACAGGTAACATTACTGGTTCTTATGAAATCACATTGTTGAATTATGATTTTGACTTGCTTGCATACTTTCTGCTGGGCCCTCATAAATCTAAATAAATGGCTAAAAGCAAAAAACATTGTTTTGGTATCTAAAAGCACACTGTTATCTTAGTCCCTGGCACAAAAGAGGAATTGCTTTGTGTGTGGATGTGCCCCTTGTGAGAGAGCAAAACACTCACTCACAGTGAAGTTAGCCAGGTTAAGTAGGCTGGCGCATTGCCCCTTTCTGCATGCTACAGTAAGAGAAAGAAAATTGCGAATTTCACAACAACAGACAAATCGACACAAAGGGGCTGGCTGAAAGCCCTTATAAGTGAATATATGATATATCTAATTTTAGTAAAAAAACAAAACATCTTGACTAACGCCAGAACTAATACAACGGGGCATATTACTAAGGGCCTTATCGCCGCTTTAGCTGCACTTTTTGCCGCCAAAGCGGCGATTTTTTTTCCGCCCTATTAGCAAGCTGTCGCTAACAGCTGTTAGCGACAGCTTTTAGGCGATAGCGACCGGGTTGGGTGCCACTTTGCATGCCAGCGATATTTATCGCTAATGACATGCAAAGTAGGCGTTCCCAACCTGGCAGCGACTGGAAATAGTCGCTAACATCGCTATTGCCTATTAGGGAGGCCAGCAAGGCGATAAAGAAACCAGCGCTAAACACTATTAGCGCTTGTTTTTTACACCTGGTCCAAACCTGACTTAGCCATGTAATCCAATGGGAGGTGGATTACATGGCTAAATCCCCTTGCCCTATCAGCAAGCTATCGCCGGTCACAGTGCGATTATCGCTGGATTTCCAGCGATAATCGCACTGTTTTCCAGCGACAGCAGGGGTTTCTATCGCATTGGAGATAAGCGTTGCTGATAGCACGCTATCTCCGCGATAGAAACCGGCGATAGAAACCGGCGATAATTATCCTAGCGCTAAGTGCGGTTAGCGATAATTATCGCCGGTTATTGCTAATAGGCCCCAACATTTCTAAAGCTAATAGTTCTGGCATTAAAAAGCTAACACAAGCAATTACAGGCATGCATAAATACTGGTTCTTTGTGTTGAAACTTTAAATCCAGACAATTTGGCATTGCCAATGCTTGTTCTATATGGGCAAATGTTATTTAATGCATCTCGGACCTTTTTATTAGTGCTTAATGGGGTTGTTGTTTGAAAGAAATTATGGGGCATATTATCAAGGGCTCTATCGCCGCTTTAGCGGGACTTTTTCCCGCTAAAGCGGCGATAATTCTAACGCCCTATTAGCAAGCTGTCGCTAACTGCTGTTAGCGACAGCTTCTAGGCGATAGCGACCGGGTTGGGTGCCGCTTTGCATGCCAGCAATATTTATCGCTAATGGCATGCAAAGTAGGCGTTCCCAACCTAAAAGCGACTGGAAACAGTCGCTAAGCTCGCTATCGCATATTAGCGAGGCAGGGGAGGTGATTAACGAACCAGCGCTAAACACGTTTAGCGCTGGTTTGTTAACGCCTGGTCCAGACCTGACTTAGCCATGTAATCCAATGGGAGGTGGATTACATGGCTAAATCCCCCTCGCCCTATCACCTAGCTAACACTGGTCACAGTGTGAATATCGCTTGTTTTCAAGCGATATTCACACTGTTCTCCAGGGTTTCTATCGCTTAGGAGATAAGCGTTGCTGATAGCACGCTATCTCCGCGATGGAAACCTGCGATAGCCGGCGATAATTATCCAAGCGCTAACTGCGCTTAGCGATAATTATCGCCGGTTATTGCTAATAGGCCCCTATATTTCAAGATGGCATTCTCTGCCATATAAAAGGCAGAGAAATATTGTACTCGAGGCAAAGGGTGAAGGTTTGACGTCTGTGACCTATGTTGAGTCATCTTATTAGTTATGTAAGTGACTAGCTTCCAAAATCAAAATCAAACATATGATCAGCTTTACAGAAACTTCTAACTCATGAAACACACGTTCCCAGAAAATATGTGTTTTCATAGGAAATTCCACGTGATATCACCTCTACAATATTACTCTCTTTGAATTTCCACACCATTTAATACTACTTTTTTGCTAACCTTCACATACGACCGCATTTTGCTCAAGCCTAAAATCCTAATTCTGGCACAAACAGGACTTCACAGCAGAAATGGGATAAGAACTGGAGTGTAATTTCTGCACCGGTAAATATTTCCCTGCCCAAATTTTTCTTTGAAAACCTGAAAACATTTGTATGGGGAAAATTGAAATAATATATTTGTCAGCTAGGATGAGAGGAAAAACATGCAGTAAGTGGCACGTTATTCCCAATGCTTAAATGTGAAATGATACGGTAATACCGCATATGGTAAATATTGCAACCCACGATATTGGTGTGTATCAGGTCTGGCAATACAGTACCAAATTATGGTACACCCATATTGAGGTTCTTAGAGTCAAACCAATCCTGCTTCTTCAGTGGTTGTGGCATCTTTTGGGAGCAACAAAGTTTTTGCCCTGTGTGTTGGAAAACATTTTCAAATGCTTTACATACTTATAAAGGCTGTGTGCCAGAAAGGTAGCCTTCCTTGCTCAAGCAGAAATAAATGATGGTTTAATATGATTCCACCATTTGAGGAAGAATCAATAAATTGTAAAATGTGATCACAATTTGTGTTACACCTCAGACAGCTTATGCTGGTAAAGGTTAGAGAAAGGAGATTATGATCGCTCTCCACCCTTGTTTAACCTGAAAATCTTTAATACAAGATAATTGAGAAACAAGGAATACCCTGTCAAGGTAGTCAAATCAAAGTATGACTCATGAAAGTAGAATTTGCTGGGTAATCAACCCCAAATCTCCTTTTTACGTCCCGAAGTTTAAAAAAAGCAACGGTTCAGAGCCAAAAAGTTAATTAATTTTAATTTCAATTACGTTTGTTAAAAGAATCCAAAACCAACTGTTTGACCACGCATTTCAAATGAATTGATGCCCATATTATTAATCCTTCAACCCCATTATGTCAGCCATGTCCTGTCATCAAGCTGCAAAGGAAACGATGGTTCTGTGACCCATTTCTTCTGCATGGCTAATAAGTCATAACCCAGCCCACTTTTTTGACCCCATTTTCACTTCTAATCTAGCAGCATTTAAAGACAATCATTTCAAATTAGCTTTATTCAAGCCTGACATAGGATTCCTCACTAGATCGGACCTTGCACATTGTCTTCATCCTTACTCATACCAGCATAACTTTGTGCTGTGCTAAATATATTAGGGGCATATTCACAAGGAGCTATCGCCGAATTAACGGCACTTCATCGCAGCCAAAGTCATGATAAATTTACCTCCCCATTCACAAGCCGGTGTTAACAGCCCACAGCACCAGTTTACCCGCGATAGCAGCCGCAAAAAACATCGCCACAGAGGACCCACGCAAATATCGCTAATGAGATGCAGAGTAGGCGTTCCCGTGACAAAAGCCGAGACAACAGCACACCTCAACATTCACAACGACCAGCCACATCCGCGATAAAAACACAAAACAGGCGATAAGGCGCGATAGCACCAGGAAATCTACACCTGCTCTGACCTGGTGTAAAGTCGGACGGCAGCCAGCACCACAAAAGGGAGCACAGCCCAGGGCCACATCCGAAGGGCAACAGATGCCATGGAGCCACCCATCATGCAGAACGGACACCCAAGAGGGCCACAACACCCACCTCCACCACCCCAGGACCCCAACCCACACCCGGAACACCCCCCCCCCAGACCACCAGAGACGCAGCGCAGACAAAGATAGCGGAACCCCAGGAAACGTACCAGCCACACAGACTCAACATCTGACAATGTCACCTTCCACTACAGGCTGAAAGGGACAACCAACCTACGCATCCTGACCATCATCGCCCAACAGGCCTACGGCAACAACACAGCGGACAACCAACATCCCACCCCACACAAAGCTGATGGCGTGGCTGCACCTGTTGGCCCCTGGGACCCCCCAAACAACACCCGCCAGAGTCCGAGGAGTCTCACAGCCAGCCACATCCAAGTCCCCACACCTGTCCTGGACATCACCATCACCCTGGTACCCCAGTCCCCATACGTACAACACAATGCGCAGGATCCGCTGGAGACCAAGCAAGGACCATACGCCATAGCAGGATGCACGCACGTGTCGGGGGCAATACACAGCACACATGTACTACCTGTGCCCCCTGGTGACACAGCACACAATCACTGCAACAGGAAGCACACGTCTCACACCAATGTGCAGGCAACAACAGAACACCGTGGAACACCCAACAATGTCGCCTTCAAATACACAGCCAGTGTGCATGATACCTTCATCCTCCAACAGCCCATCATCAACCAGCGTCCCCAGGATGGCAACAAGGGAAATGCACATCCCCTTGGCAATATATGAATGAACACCCCACACACCTCAACTCCACAGCCATGCAACTCACAACGCTGGCAATGCACACGTCACAAAATCACATACAACTGGCACAACAATATGCCCACCCACCAGACACGACAGAACAACTTACAATGTCCACATGGGCAAGCCCTGAACATGAGCCAGCAACGGCATGGCACCTCAGCCACATCATAGCCGAATGTGGGGAGAGGTGACAACCAGGCATGTGTGAAGGATGCAGTAGAACCATGATTGGGAAAGTACACAATGCCAAGAGTGCCGGAGATGTGCTGGACACCTCGCAGTATGCAGAACACACCCATGACGATGGTGACATACACCGCTTGCGTATGGAGTGTAGTGGACAGTGGACGCCACCATGTCACCCCAGCCAGTGGGGGACCTCGTGGAAATGTTGCCTATTATGCCCCCCCTAAGCGTCAGCGGAGTGGGATGGCCCGGCGTACGGCACGCCAGCGTAGGGGTGTGAATAAAAAGCACGTAGGCCTGGGTGTGGTCCTCTTCCGGAAAGACCCACGTCTCTGCCAGGGCGGCGTCTCCCACCCCGCCACGAGGCCGACGCCA
Organism: Calotriton arnoldi; assembly: GCA_963921515.1. Taxonomy (NCBI): domain Eukaryota; kingdom Metazoa; phylum Chordata; class Amphibia; order Caudata; family Salamandridae; genus Calotriton; species Calotriton arnoldi. The sequence continues at coordinate 729,279 of CAWUFW010005032.1, forward strand.
TCCTCGTGAGCGGAGTCGCCTGCGATGCCGTGCGCCTGCCGGACCCCAGCACGCTGGACCACGAACCCGTCAGGCCAGCCCCTGCGCAGCCAGGCCACACTGATCACTTTCCGACACCGGCGTGTGTCAAGGAGGGCCCACCACGTGCCGGCGCACGCCCTAAGCCCGAGGCCCGAGACCTTGGCATCCACCTCAGACCATCACAGCCTCCACGACACCGGCCCGCTTTATTCCTTTTCCGTTGACGTACTCCACTGCCGCCCCCGGCCTACTCTTCGGACCAGTTCCCATATGTGAAACTGTGTCCTGAGTCATGAATGGCAGTGACCCCAAATCCGGGCCAGCGGCCACAGCACCAGACCCCCCGGTCAGTGAGGCATAGTTCCATATGGGCATCTTGCGACACGTGGTGCCACTAACCCTGTTCAATGCCAGCCGGCTACGCGTGGTGCCACTGAACCTGAACTACGCAGGCCGGTGGGGCCATCCAACCTATGCCGGCGACACTCGGTGAATGGGCCGTGCTGACCTCTGCCTCAGGCCTACACCACGGTCAGGTAGGTCATACATTTGGAACTGAGTCTTCATTACACCATGCCAGTGACCCGATGTCTACTGGAGGGGTGATATCACCAAACTCCCTGCTATCAGAGAAGCAAACGAATGCATCCCAAGCACACGACACGTGTCTGTGGGCCACTGCTGACCGCTGCCTCCGGCCTACACTGCGGTCCAGTAGGCCACAGAGCCTTGATTTGACAATGTTGGAGTTCACATCTGTGTACCGGCATCATCGCAGACTGCATCCCCTCACAGCACATGTGCCACTACGTTTGTTCCCCGACATTCATGGACACTCACTGGTCGTACATTGGTGGCGTTTGAGTTTATGGACTAGGGGCTAGTTTTCATCCTCATGTAGCTGATCCCGAATTGTTGGTGCAGACGAGGGTTGCACTTTCCACTCCTCCATTTGCTGCTTCCAGATGACATCAGACCTTCTGCATCATGCCCTGGAGGACACCTTCCACTGTCCCCCGAAACCCTCCGCAACATACACCTCGGACATTGATGGGTACCCGCTAAGGTCGCATGGCCCATCTGACTGCACCGCAAGTCACCGTCCCGTGGCTGGGTGCCAGTGCCGGCCGCAGTGCATCCGGGGCCACTAACTCTGTGCTGCTCAGGCCTGGGACCCCTTCTTCTGAGACATTGAATGGCCTCTGTAGTGATGGTCTTGGGGTCATCAACGCCATGTGTCCGTGGCCCTGCGCTGTCCGCCTCCTCCGGCCCCAACTGCGGGCCACCAGGTCCCACACATGGTATCTGGTCTTGACCGGCCCGGACGTCGCATCACGGCAGGAGGCACACGCCACCACCGCAAGGACCACCTTCAACTGCCATCTGCCAGAGTCGAAAGGGTGGTCCTGACAGACCTACGGAGTTGCTCAGACCTGTCGTGGATGCCATCATCGGCCTGATACCCTGCTCAGCACTCCAGGTGCCAGTGACTCAGTGCACCGCAAACCATTGTCAGTTGCTGATTGAGTTTTGTGCTGTTGTGAGGTTGCGCAGCAATGTCACCTCATGCAGTGGGGAAGACCTTGGACCATGAGGAGGACAATGTGTCAAGTGTGCGGATGGGAGAAGGCACAGACAATGGGAGGGCAGGTGGCAACAGCCCCAGGGCAGGAATGCAGACTGGTGGCGGTAGTCAAGCTACACACCCGGATCTAATAATGAGTATTGCGCTGTGGACTGCGGACGCAACTGTCACCTCAGGCAATGTGGGAGACCTGGGACGTTGATGATGAAGTTGATGCAGGTGTAACACACCCCACTGCATCTGCATCAGGGCTAAGCCGAAAGGACATGATCCTGGCTATTTCTTCACAAGAGCGCGCTCTTCTCTAGTGCCCCAACCTCAGTCCACTGCAACTCACGGGACATCCAGACTGAATATTGGGTGACCTCTGTCCTTACTCTGGATCCCTCCATGTTGCTCTGCATTTGGCTCTGTTATGCTGGTGTTTTCTGTTTCCATGACACTGGTGTCCACTTTTCAGGTTGTTGCCAGCACCAAGCACTACATGCGGGCTGGCTTATACTCACCCCACACACATCCAGCACAGGCGTCACTGTACATGTGGCCCTGCCAATAAAGGGGCCAGGCGCACATGCCCGTAGCCAGTTCAACATGATATGTGCATGTGTCCCTGTGGTCTTGTTGTATGCATGGGCCCTACGACATTACATTGTGTTGTGTACAGTGGACGCAGCGATGTCACCGCAGGCAGCGGGCTAGAACCTGGACATGTAGCTTTGTCGTCACCCACTCAATTCGTATGGGGAGTGGACTGTGCCGTCGTACGCAGAGCCAACGTGGGTGTGTGACTGATATGTGCGTGCCCCTGGGCGTGGTTCTGTCCTGGGTATGTGCATCTGCATGTGTCTCTATGGCAGTGTGGGTCTCCTTTGTGGGGTGTGGGTGGTCCCTGAAGGGTATTGGACACCCACGTATGTGTTCTGGTTCACATTCCATGGTTTGGGCAACACCCGCACCTGTTGGGCCACCTCTTTTTGGCGTTCTGCCACCTGGCATTGGGGTGCCATGTGTGGGTGGGTGAAGTGTTGTGAGGCAGCCGTGATTGCAGGTGCTTCATGCTGTGTGGTCTGTTGCAGGGTCTGGATTCTCCTCTGTGTAGCTTGTCTGCCCTGGTCCTGGTGGTGGGTTGTGTGGGATGTCCATGGGCTGTTGTAGGGCGTGTGTGTCGGGGGTGTGGTGTTCGTCTCGGGCATCACTGATGGGTTGTCTGTTCTGACATGCTGGAGGTGTTGTTTGTCCCTCTGCATTGTGAAGGGGAGGTGCATGTGTGGCATTGTGCCCATCACCCCACGTCCCCCCAGTCCCTGTTGGTTCCTCACCCTGTTGTTGTTGTGTCAGGTCCTCTCGAGCTGTGTCCGTACTCCCTACTCCTTGCACCGTCTCCACACTGATGACTGTGGCCTGGGTTTCCTCCAGCTCCTCCTGTGGCGCTGAACTGCCACCTCCTGTCGCCATTGCTGCCTTCCTGTTGGCAGCGGGTTTGTACCTGGTTTAGGTTGTCACGTCCTGCAGGCGCCTCTTGGCCTCCTGGATTGGCCTCCTGGGCACTCGGACTGCATTCCAGGTTGTCTGCTTGTGGGTCAGTTGCTGGTAGTGTTCTGTCGCCTCCGTGGCCTTGGTCTTGTTTTCCTGCGGTCTGCGCCCCGTCTTCCTCTCCCTTTTCTCCTTGGCCTTCCGCGACCCCGTTGTTCCTTGCTGGTGGTCTGTGGGGGTTGTGTGGTTCACGTTGCCCTCTGCGCTGGGTCAGGGTGCATCCATGTTGCTACGTGCTTTGGCTTGTTTCTGGTGTGTTGTGTCTGTGGTTTTTATGGTGCAATTTCCCGCCAAACGCGTGGGATTTGCAGGCCTGAGGCAGCTTTTCGTTACTTTTTGTACCGCAATTGGCCTCATCGCATTGTTTCTCGCGTTTCGCATTTTTTTGGCGTGGCGTTGATTTTCACGCTGACATTTGACGTGTTGTCTGGTGACTATCGCATGGTACCGCCTTGTTGTGAATTCCACTTTGACACGGGGATATTTTTACGCGATAGGCTGCGATTTTGGAAGTTGTGTTACGCTACTCTTGCGGTAGTTATCACACGTTCTTGTGAATATACCCCATTAGTGTCTACAGTAGTTTTGTTTAACACAGAATCCACTGAAGTGGAACTCTGTTGGTAGAAATTAAGTGAATCCCTCTCATTTAGCGCTGCGAGGACCTTGAATGCATTCTCATTTTGAACCAGATAGGAATTCCCCTGAAATCTCACCCAAAATGATAGGTTGGGGATTTGACCCCATTTGAGGACTAGACAGATTCTGCAGACAGGTAAGTCCTATAAAAACATCTCAAACGTAGGGATATAATATTCCAATTCTGCCATTTTGGTCATTTTTTCATAAAGTGACCTCATTGAGTCTTGCAGCCAAATCCAACTGACTAATGACACAATCGCCCTGAAAATGCTTTCTCATTGCTTCCACCCCAGGGACTTGGCGTGCCATCGAGACTCTGTCCTGATTTTGATAAGAGGGATACACATTTTAATATTAAGCTTTATTTATTAAGCTCTTTGTAGAATCTTCCTGAATCTGCATCAATTTATTTTTATTTATTTATTTTGGGGCTTTTGTTTTAGGGTTAGAAGTGCCCTTGTGTACTGTGGGTTAGATGCAAAGAAGAGGGAGAAAGGATAACACTTCTGGATAGTAACACAAAATCAGTCAGAATTAGTACATTATCAACTGACGTAATCAATCAACCTCAAATGGCAATAAAAAACTGATACCATCTAGGAGAAGCAACAGAGTCTGAATTGGACAAGAAAGTATGGGTGGGAGCCGAATTTGGGGTAAGTACAAGTTCTGGTTCTTTTGTAAAAAATAATACATACGAAATTGCCTGTGGTGGAAGATGAAGTGAATTTTCTAGCATCGGAGTGATTGGGGGGGCCAGCTTCCTTCATATTTATAGTTTTATCTTAATGTGTTGTTGTTTTTCTTTCTGTGCAATATTTTATTTACAGATAGCCTTTTATTCTACAGGAAATACTTAATTAATCAGCGGCTTCTGAAATTTCATTTCGAAATAATCATATTTATTGCCTACCTGCCTGTTTTTGATGAAATGATCTCACCCGACGACAGGACACCCCTTTGCTTATCTCCTGTTCCTGTTTTCATATTTTTTATAATTAAGCCTCTCTTCACATTGGTTTGACTCATGCTAAGTCCTGATTCAATTTCTACCATTGTTTCATGGATTGTCATGAGAATAGATTCCATTGTATTAAGTGTTTCAATCACCTTTTAAACTTAGATTCTCTTTCCTGGAGTGTAGTGCCTGTAAATGGAATATATATTATTCTTTTTTAACGACCTTCTTTTGTTTTGCCTTCTACATGTTTTTATCAAAACTTTCCTTTCCTCAACTTGCCCTTTACTCAGACTTAACCATCCGACCATATTGTATAATATTTCCGTAAAGGGCCCTGATGCACTAAGGGGGACGAGCCATGCAGTGAACATCCTGATTAAACATAAGACCATTCCATACAATTTGAATGTCCAATGCCCCCTCTACATCCTGAAGGCATGATTCAACAGAAGTTGAGTTTATTTTTCTCTTACCATGCTGAGCAGACATCGGAGAGGAGTTGGCTTTTAAGCAAGTCACCAAATTACTAGCCGAAATAAAACAATGAACAGAGAAAAAACGCATTGTGGCAAGCAAGGGCTCTATCAGCATGGGTTTCCTGAGCCCCGTCAGTCATCTGTCCTTCATCCCTCTCGGTCTGTGCTGGCAGAGTGGAAGACTCAGTGCTCTCATATAACGGAGGGAGATGCTGAAAGCTCATTTGGCAAGAGAACAAGAGGGCTGGCATCAGGTCGACCCCAGACAGACCATCATGGCAATGTTGCATCTCAAGGGGCAAGTTTCATGTATCAGAGCCTCAATGGGAAAGGTGGTTTGAGTTGCACTGGAGTTATGGGGCGTGTTGTGGGCCCGAACTACACTTTCCTTCCCTTCAATGTCACAAAGACATGCCATGTCAGTGATCACTGCACAAACAGTATTTTTTTTTGTCCTCATTTGCCTTCGGGGACCAATATTGCACTGGGAGGGCTTTAACCACCTGAAGATTCCTGGAAAGACCGTATGGGGACACCGGGAGCTTTATGCAAGTGTCAATGGTCACTACTGGTAGACTGAAATTATCATTGGACAAATACTCCCTTAATTAAGTGTCCTCCACTCCAAGAAGCATGCCCATAACATATTTGTTCTCCTATTATGCTGGCACGCCAAATCCATAGAGGACACTTCATATACTGCCTTTAACCAATTTATGCACAGTAGGTAGTTTCGACTTTAGCCAATTAAGACAGATCTCTTGCCTGGCAATAAGCGTTAAGTAAAAGAGGCATTTCTGACAAATCGCCGAGATGCAGTTCCCCAGCCGCATATCCATACCACAAGGAATCAGATAAGGACTTACATGCACCTTTGTTGACAGCATGTCAGAAATTATATGATATTACTTGCTTGTCAAAACAGCTTTAAAGATGGACAACTCACAAACATATGCTCGTCATTTGCTCCTTCTTCTCTACAAGATAGAGACGATTCCCTCCATGGTATGTGAGGCATTTAATTTTAATATAATGCTCACCAATCATCAGTCATTTAAGGGGACCCTCCTATACCGCCCACCGGGCCCCAGTGGAGATTTTCTATCAGCAGTAGGAAACCTACTGGAACCTGTGACTGGTGAATTTAATTTTACCATTCTTGGGGACTTTAATTTTCATCTGGAAGCCCCCGAAGATAAGGACTCTATAGCCCTTATCTCGGAGTTAGAGGTGTTAGGACTCTTTCAAAGAGTTACGAGTCCTACTCACTCGGCTGGGCACACACTGGATGGTCTGTTCACGAACATTGAGCAGATCTCAATAAAAGAGATCCTCCCTTTGACATGGTCTGATCACTTTGCAGTATTATTTGATATCAGGATACTGCAGCCTACCTCCGTACACCCCAGCTCAATTCCCTCTAAACAGTTTAAGGCTTGGAGTGGCATAGATCAGGCCCTTCTTAAACAGCATCTAATTGACACCCAGCCTCAAGATGCTCTAGACACAGAATTGGCCTCCACAAATTACACGGAATGGCTCCAAAATGCTTTTAGTAGACTAGTACCGTACAAAACTGTCTCCAAAAATAGGAAGGCTCCCTCTGCCCCTTGATTCTCTGAGGCACTGAGATTGGAGAAGCAATGCTGTAGGAAACAAGAAAGGCGCTGGCGCCTAGAATATGACAACGAGGAGAAATCTCGCTACAAGATGGCACTGACAAATTATAAACGTCTTATAATTACAGAAAAAAGTAATTACTATACCAGGAAAATAGAAACCGCACAAGACTCCTCTAAACAGTTGTTTCAGGTAGTTTCTAAGCTGCCAGGGCCAGCGGATAACTCTACTAAGTTGGCATCCCAATCACTCTGCGATTCATTAGCCAGCTCCTTTCAAGACAAGGTGGGGCAAATTTACTCTAACTTCCATGCCCCCGCGGTGGGCTGGAATCAGCTGGTCCAAAATAGCAAGAGTAGAGACAGCTCCAACTTCATGGAATTTAGGCCAGTTTCAGTGGAACAGATCTCTGATCTGGCTAACACAGTCAAATCAGGCTCTCCGTCTGACCCATGCCCCCTTCAGTCCTGAAACTGATCCCAAACCTAATAGGCACTAACCTGGCGAGTATCTGCAACTCTATGTTCTGTTCAGGCACCTATCCTTCCCTATAGAAAAAGGCCATTATTCTGCCGTTGTTGAAAAAACCCAATCTTGATCCAGGAGAGACCAAAAACTATCGGCCATATGCGCGTCTCCCTTTTCCAGCTAAACTCATTGAAAAGATTATGAATACTCAGCTGGCTCAACTTATTGAGGAGAATAAGCTGCTGGATGATACGCAGTTTGGCTTTAGGAAAGGCCATAGCCCTGAAACCGCACTCATTAAAGCGTCTGATGAAAGTAGGTTTGGGTTTGTGCTTCATAAAGAAGGTGCCGCAGTACTGGTGCTACTGGATCTATCGGCAGCATTTGACACGGTTGATCATGCTACGCTGATCAATCGTGTCTCAGCCATAGGCATCGGGCACAAGGCCAAAGCCCTTCTGTCCTCTTTTCTATCCAATCGCACCCAGTCAGTTAGTCTGGGTGACTTCAACTCACCAGTTTTCTCACTCCCTTGTGGAGTTCCGCAAGGATCTTCGCTAAGTCCGACTTTGTTCAACATTTACGTGACTGACTTAGCACGAGTAATTAAATCATTCGGGATGGGTCTCACGTTATATGCGGATGATACGCAACTGGTGCTCGCCGTGCATAAAGATGGAGACGCAGTCTTGACAAGCTTTCATGATGGCATGTTGGCCATTAGCTCCTGGATGTCAAATCACTGTCTAAAATTAAACTCAGCCAAGACAGAGGTAATGGTCTTTGGAAACATTGCCCCAGGATAGTCTCCGACCTGGTGGCCAGTAGATTTGGGATTACCCCCAACCCCTGTCAAGAGGGCCAGAAACTTGGGTGTCATTTTTGATGACAGATTATCTTTCATACATCATGCTAACTCAGTGGTCTCTTCATCCTTTTATGTTTTAAGAATGATAAAGAAACTGTTACCTTTCGTCCCAGCCAGCACCGGGAGAAAGTTAATCTGTGCTCTGGTCATGTCTAAGGTTGACTACTGCAATAGCCTTTTAATTAATGCCCAAGAAAGGGTTTGGGGTAGGCTGCAATTGGTACAGAATGCAGCCTCTAGGATACTGTCAGGTACCCCCAAGTTCAAGCCCATCTCCAATGTGGTGTGTCAGCTCCATTGGCTGCCCATAAGAAGCAGAACGAAATTTAAGGCTCTCTGTATTGCCTATAAGGCAATTCACAATGCTGGACCGGAATGCTTGAAGAAAGCTTTCCTGGCTTACACGCCCAGCAGATCCCTTCGATCAGCAGATGCCAATCTTCTGATCGTCCCTAGAACCAAGAAAGCCAACTGGGGTGACAGAAGCTTCATAGTTGCCACATCCAAATTGTGGAATTCTCTTCCCTTGTAGATTAAGGCTAGTCCCACGCTGCTATCATTTAGAAAACAAATAAAAACGTGGTTTTTCAAGCAATAGGCTTCCCACCAGCTTTCTGCTCACCTTCCCAGCATATAGCGCCGAGACACCTACGGGTATTTGTGCGCTCTACAAGTTGTTAAAATAAATAAATAAATAAATACATCTTTTGCATCTAGGCACCACACCTATACTGAATTTCATCACCTTTCTCAACGTCAGGTAGATTCTGTGCAAAGTAAAGAAATGATTCTTCTTTATAGCAGTGGGGTTTAACTATAGCATATAAAAAATTCCATGATACTTGCCATAAATATAGTTGCTCCGTGCTTGGCAAGTATCTTTCCTATGAATGGTCTGGCATCTTCATGTGCATCTCATCCGCCTTTACAAACTCCCAATACCATATTGCAACCTCCTTTTTAGTGTGTTGGACTCCAACAGTCTATCCTCATTTTTCCAGTCCATTTTATGTGCCACATTTGACTAGCCCACCACGAGGCCAGTTGAAGATACTTAAATCTGCTAACCTCACCCCCTGTTGCTTCTGCAAATGTACGCCACCTAAGCCTGGGTAATACTCTATTAAGATCTACAGTGTATACTATTAAACCGTCTGCATACAGAGCAATCCTCTTCATCTGATTCCCACACACAAAAGAAACAATTCCCTCGTCTTTCCTTAGAGCCTGCGCAAATGGTTCTATTTAAATATTAAATAAGAGCAGGAAGAGGGCAGCCCTCTCCAGTGCCTCTGGAAATGTTGATCCTTCTTGTTAAAAACCCATTTATCAAAATCCTTGCTGATTTAACAGTGTATACTTGTTTTATAGCCTCTATTAAAAACTATGGGTAAACCAAACACTATCATCACCTCCCACAAAAATCCCAACTCAGCTTTAGCCGCATCGATTGTAATGATAGCCAGTGCCCTACCACTAGTGGAGGCCCAATCAATACTAGAAATAAAGAGATGAGTTAAATCATGCATGTGCCTTCCTGGGATAAACCCCCTCTGATCTGAATGCACTATATCTTTGATTAGCTCTGCAAATCTCCTAGCAAGGATACCCATATAGGTCTTAAAATCAAAGTTTAGCAATGATATCGGTCTATATAAATCTATCAGTGTAGCGTCTTTATTAGGCTTTTATATTAAGGATATTGTGGCCTCACTCCAAGAGGGTGCTATTGCCGCCTTTTGCAAATACATTTCATTAAACCGTTCCACCCATATAGGAATAATAACTTCTTGGATCGCCTTGTAAAATTCACAAGGGAAGGTGTCAGGACAAACTACCTTACCGTTACTAGCACTATTCAATTGGTATCATATTTCATCAGCACTAATCTCCTCCTGCATAAACTGACAATCCAACACTGCCACTCTCGGAAGCTACTTGTCTTCTAACCATTTCTCTAATTCTGGTCTATTCAATGACGTTGTCTCTGTATATATAGCATTAAATGCTCTCAGAACACAGGCCTCCATCTCATCAAAATTATCTGACCTACTACCAATGTGATCGACTACCAATTCCCTAATATAATTCTTCCCCTGTCCATCCTCGATTTCTTTGCCAGGACTCGACCGCTCTTATCACCATATTTGAAATTCTTTAAGCTGCTTGCCTCCCATCTTGCTATACTCTTCTTCACCAGCATCTTAAATGCTTCCTGCTGTTCCGCCAACTTTAAGGTTAAGGTTACCCTCTACTTTTCCTCCTCTAATACTGCCTCTGTCCAATTCTTTCCTAGCTGCCTATCTCCTCTTCAATTGTCTTAAATTCTTAACTTTTTAGCCTGTCACCTTTCGAATTATGCCTCAAATGAATGACTTATTAGCATCCCACACTATGATGCGACATGCTGTGCCCGCATTGATATCAAAATATAGTTTAGACTCTCTTCTCAACACATCAACCAATTCTGGGTCTGAAAGGATGACTCTATCTACTGTCCACCTCACATTAATTTTAGGGCTCAGGTATTTTAATTCCTACATGACCGCTGAATGATCAGAGCAATGTGCTGGGATGTGCTCAACCTGTGTTATTTTATCCAACAGATTGACATCAACCAGAAAATAATCTATTCTTGATGAGGTCTGATACATTTTATTGTAGAAAGTGTAACCTCTCTCCTTCCCTGCTCTTGTACATCATGTATCACACAGACCAAAATTCTGTATTATATTTCTGAAGAGTATTCTTACTTTGAGCTTACTTATAGAAGCTCTCCTGGCCGACCTATCCAAAGTGCTATTGAAAACTATATTAAAATCTTGACCAATCAAAATAGGTGCTGGGAAATCTAACAAATTGATTGCCATAATGCTCAATGGCTCTCTGTCGTCGCAATGTAGACCTTAATAGCCTGAACAGGTCAAAGTGTCATGCCTCGACATGAATTTACCAAATTATCCATCTAACCCCAAAATCTGACCTATGCTTTACTAACTCTACTCTGGCATTTCTCCTAACCACAATCACTACACCTCTCGCACACTTTGATTGATCTATACTACCTACTTGTCGAACCCAACCTTGTTTTAAATATTGCCCTGCATTCCATCAGTGTTAAGTGATTTTCTTGGAGTATTATTATATGTGCAGGGGTATCTTTCAGATACTGGCATATTAACTTCTGCCTACTTTTGGAACGAAGGTCATTGACATTCCATGTCATTATTTTAACTGTTGCTTGATCCTGTCATTTGTCCCAAAGGTTTGAATTATTCGCCCTCCCATCCTTAGCAGGGGGATATTGACCTTGAAAATGGCCTAGAATTCGTGAAACACCAGCAGAAATCAGTCTAGTAATACAGCTATCTGCATATTATACCTCATTCCATATGGGCCTATAGGGGTTTACTCATAATCCTTTGGTAATACTGGGCCCCACAATCACTGATACCCCTAATATTGGCAATTCCTTTCCTGTACTACTACTCAAAAATTTAAGGCCTAATCAGAATGATGGCCTAGGGGGTCCATTTAATTTGGTAGCGAGATAGCTTCTGTGCTTAAATTTACACCAAATCATTGATTATCATGGATTGCAGCCTGATTTTAGAGGCATTTGGATGTGGTAGATATTAGCAGGCCTGCTGCCACTTTGTTGTTCAGCTCTTTCTATCATACCTCAAAGGCAAACCAGCCCAGCTGAATGTTAACGGACCCTCCCCGTGAAGCAGGATGTCCTTCTCCATATAGCGAAATCTATTACAGTCCTCCACCCGCAGTTGAGGGGGTATCCCAAGTATACCCAGGTACCTATTACTGCTGCATAAGGTGTCCCATATTCCCTTGTTCTTGGGCGTGAGGAAATCCACTGACAATTTTCCAGACACTACAGGGCACGCCCAGCAGACTTTTGGAACTCTCTGAGTTCCACCCTTGAGTTGAATAGTTTTTGATATCTGCCAGAGATTCTGTAGTCGGAATAATGGTTTGTCATTTGCTATGTAGGAAAACCCATTACTTCCTCTAAATCACGCATCCTGGTTCTACTGCATCCTTCACCAATCTCTAAATAAGGGCCAATTTCACCTAATCTAACCTAGCCTAATCTAAACTAGTTTAAAGACATATACCCTAAAATAACAAAACATATCAAATATAACATAGCGCAACATAATATCACAAGAGTTTGTGCCGGGCTGATAAGGCTGAACCCCATTTGTCCTTCCTTCTTTTCTATCAACTTTGTGCCTCACATGGCCACAACCCCTTCTTTTTCCATAGTTTTGTTGATGTACCTCTCCACACTAGCTCATCATTTTGGGAATTTAGAAACTTGAAGAGTGGTTAATGTCTGTTTTAACAAATTCACGTGAAATGTAAATAGCAGATGTTTCATAACACACATTATACCGCTTTCTAAACGTACCATGATTTGCATCGGGGTTGGATCACTTTTGTGGCACAGGCCCAACACAAAATCTTTTTGGAATTTACTAGACCACACAAAGCCACTTTGCGTAGCCTTACTGGTTTATTACATACAAATCAAGGCAAGGCAGAGCATAGTGCTGCTTTACTTTATTTTGCGTCAGGTAGGCTTTACATGGGTCGAGCATGGGCATTCCCATACATCTGTCAATTGTGTAAATCTATAGATGTGAATTAGTATACCGGTTGCCTGAGGATTTAAAATACATTCCCATACAACCAATCATGCATTTTGACGCAAACCAAGATTTGAAAAGACTTGTAAACCTGAATATGCACCAAAATAATGAGCCAACCCAACAGAGGCATAACAAGGAGAAACATCGTTTCTCCTTGTTAGTACCTCTTTCCATGTGTGCTGCATTCGGCCTCTAAGGATTGTTTTGTGCAGGAAGATACCCCTCCCTGCACGAAAACAATCCTGCTCATAACACAGGCAAGATTGCACTATGGTGCAAGGATAACTGTGTTGGTGCTAGGCAGCACACAAAGCACCAGCGGAAAGAGAGAGCAGAAATTCTCCATATCGTTGTAAATATGAAGCGTTACTCAGCACTCCCTTTCACACAACACAGCACAGCAAGTTGTCTTGCTACGCCACGTTGAGTGAAATAATAGTAAATGTACTCTCCTGCTCCATTATTACACTGTGCTATCTTTACTCCGCAAAATAGTCCTTTGTTTAATATCGGCTGCAATATTTCAGTTTTATCTGCAGGAATAGTTATTTTGTCTGTGACAAAAAATTTGTGTTTGTGTCAACTAAACTCTCCCATAACCTCTTTATTAATTTATATGTGCCTTGTCACCATCCATACGATTTTCACGGAGAACCTTTGCCCCAATTTGTGAATTTAAACAGCTATAATACAAGGACAGCAATAACCTTTAGCAAAACTAATGAGCCTGACGATATGCAGAGTTACACGTTAATTTTGAGATGTGTCATAATTCACTGTTAAGCTTACATATAAAAGTATCTCTAAACTATAACAGCTGTAAATCAATAAAGAACTCACATTTTTTTTAAAGTATGTTTTCCAATGTATTTTTTCTTATTGTGGTAGTCCCCACAACTGCAAACTAAACTCATGCTGTCCAGACAGGATGAATTACTCAAAATTCTTTGTAGAATCATGCAAATATCCTGCTGGAGTTTAAGAAGCCTAACACTGGCATGAGTAAATATGTCACTTCTAATTAACATTCCTTTTATTTGAGCACAGAATAAATCTTTGTTTACAAATGTTGGTTTAAAAGTGCCAAACAAAGTTTACTTGTCCTTAGTCTGAAGTGGGGGAAACAATCCCTTAAACTGGCTGCTTCTCACGATTAATTTGCTCAGCAAACACTTTCCCTTTGGCTTGAGCAAAGAGAAGCAGAAAGAGCCTTGTTTTGAGTGCTCTTGTGAAAAGTGGCTTTACCCCTGCATCAGGGCTGATCAGGCGGGTCATGCTGAAATCCATGATTTCCCAGATTCATAATAGGCCTTTGTCCTAAAGAAGTCTCTTTTCTGATTGGAGGATACAAATCAAAGACATACTTCACAGCTCCTGGAATTAAAAGACAAATGAGATGTCATAATTATGAAAGTGGCTAATTAAGCTGTTCAGATAGGTGACATAATTGCTTGTCACAATCATTCCTCCTCTCATTAGCGCTCTTCCACTTGCAGTACATACATGCATTGCAGCCAGATTCACGCTGGTAAATGGTAAATATATTCTTTGATCGGAGCTCTTTAAAGAGTGTCTCATTATATATACACCGCCACCTGAAATGAATGCACATATTTATGTGTTGAGCAGACTTTATTGATTTAACTAGTCTGATAAATGTGTATTTTTGTAGGTGGAACGTGTTGATTTAATTAATGGTTGATTTCGTTTGCCTTCAAAGAGGCCTCTCCAATTAATACACTGTGAAGACTGGATATGGAGAATTAGATTGTTGAAAAAATGATTTGGCCAGGGCTGCCTCATTGCTCGCAATTTAAATCGACTTCCCATGGAAATTTCCACTTAGTTTATCGAAATAAAATTAATCATTTAAATGCAACAGGGCGTTTAAGTGTGCTGCATGTGTTTACGAATTCGCATCCTTGAAAACGCAAGTAGTTATTTTCAAATTGTACATTATTACCTTTGTGGCCAAATGTATCAAATGTCTAATGCAAAAGCACATAATTCTATGTATTTTACACCAAGAATCTGCGAAATATATTGTACTGTCTGTGAGTCAGCAGCAGAGAACTGAAGAGGACAATGTACAAGGAAAGAAATGAGACCTTGTATGCTATGAGCTCGGAAGGCATGACATTGTAAATGGGCAAGGTTAAACATTTTGGATTAAAAACATGACTGAGAGATTGATTGGGGTACAACAGTCTTGTAAAGTTGGTAGAACACAGCTGACATGACTTATAGTTTGCAGGATTGAGAGAGATTGCATTCACGCCATTTAGTCGGAGAGATAGTTCATCTTGCATGCATACACTGGAGCTGTCATTCGTGCGTTGCACAAATATTCATGTGGCTAACATGTTTTGATTGCACTAACCCTGAATTACACCACTGAGTGGGTCATGTCTGGGACAGCTATTACCAGCGAGGACTGCAGCTTAAGCAGTCAGTGCGAAAAGGGCAAGGGGAGAATACTGTAGCTCTATTAAGGAGGCTTCTGGAAGCCGTAGCTCGCTTCGGGTGAGCAATTTACACTGCATATTGGAGACCTGGAGTAATCGTTGTCTAAAAGTGTTCTAGTTAAACTGCGTTTATTAATAAATAGCTGGTCGTCCAGACTGCAGTGGCAAATGCAAGTCACCAACAAATGAGAGCTATCTTAAAGAGTTTGTCATTAACTGAACTGTACATAGAAAAAAGGGTCTAAATCTTAGAACATAGGATGAGGTCTGTGGCCCTGTCCTCTGTCCTCTCCTTCCTGCCATCAAGCTGTCAAGCGCTCTGAAGTAACCAAAATTAAACATGCAGAACTTTATTAAACTCCTTCACAAAGGCACACACTTCGTGCCATTCCACTTATAGATCTTTAGGAAAATGTGCATACACTCTTCATCGCTCCAGATTTTAACGGATGAATCATGGGGGAGTAGGTGGAAGTGTTAGGTTCAATATTTCACAAATGTGTGGCTTGCTTGAGAGCGTGTTGATGTATGGAGCTATCAGCCACCATTTTTATCTTATATAATGTGATATAAGAATGAGTTTAAGTGGTTTTAAAATTGTGATCCACATTTACCTGTGAGCCGAGCAACTTACTTCCATTCAACTGCCGATTTCCAAGGAGAATCACAGTGTCTAGTCCCAAAACATTGCATGTTCTGCTACCAGTAAAACTGACAATTCTATCTAAACTTGTGGCCCAATTGTTATGAGTGCTCCATTAGCAAATCCTTTCCTTATTAAGGTTTTTTTTTCTTCCTTTGAGACATTTGCTGACCTAAGTAGTTTGGATAGTTAATAACCAGGACGTTTTTGTAAATATAAACTGGTTCTCTATGGTTAGGCATTGAATGTGCCTGACAGATGTTACATTGTGTTTTTGTTGTGTACCAAGCAATGTAGTTGAGGTCGCATAGATGTAAAGTGTCCATCTCACCAAACCTTGATGCTCTGTTTTTAAATCGTTGCAATACTCTCTAGTGGATTGGGCTGACAATTATGTGGATAGAGAATTGCAAGTATTTCCACTCTAGTTCTCAGCAAACTGTACTGCTATACTAGCCCGTTATTCTTTCTCCCTCTATAATATCTCATGTCATTGGATAGGGTCACGAGGACCTTCTACAATCTTTCCAGACACACTCCTACATCATTTTACTGTCACCAAGACAGTTGGCGATCAGCAAAATGTAGAGGTATTAAGCTAAACAAATCCTCAATTTCACAGAAAAATCTCCATGCACATCATCTAGACTCCACTCTTTTTTCCTACTTGGTCTCTAATATTGCTGAATTGGGCTTAGTCTCACTGTTCCTCTCTCAAGACTCCTCTCAGGGAGCAAATCATCCAACAAGAGCAGATTTAACTGCCCACTTTTCACTACTTCACCACTCACCACTACTGTAAATAGTTTGCTGTACATGTAGATTTGATTACTATTTGTTATGTTTGTACTGTTACGTCATCAGATAACATGCATCATCCATCCAAAGACAGCACATTCTCTGTATATAGTGACTTAAACTGCCATAGATGCATGCAGCATCGATAGTCTTGCTAATACAATGGGTGCATTCGAATCACTGCTTTTGCTGATAAATACATAAACTAAAATGAAAATAAAATACAGAGTATCAAGACATGATATTGACAGCATGATCATAGAGCAACATTGTTGACTAGTTCAAATAAAGTTTTGTAGCCACACAGGTGGAAGCAACATGACAGTTTTGGATATCTGTTATTGTTCCTGATCAAAAGATAATGTCAAGTAATGCATATGAAAGAGGGTTTCCAGGCTTGTCCTCAGGTCACTAGACTATGGAATAGTAGAACATTAGGATCATAGATCATGTCTTAGTTGTCTTGGCACAATTTAAAACGTGTATATTGTGTCCTCTATTCACAAATATTGAATAAAGAGGCTTTGTTTTAGTTATCTGTCCCTCAACCTGTTGAAACGCTTGACCTGCTCACAGCTGCCCAACCATAATGCTTGAAAGTGCCATCAACAAGAAATAAGATGTGAGGTAGGAGTTTTCTTTGGAGTGATACCTAGACACTGGCTGCCTCATCTCTTAATAGACCTTCCAACACTAGCCTCATGCTATTTAGGAAAAAAGTAAAAAATATACATGTTTAGTAGGCTTCTGTTGTCATCTGGCACTCATTATACTTAATTTGAAGCTCAAGAAGGTGTCCTGAGACAGTGCAGTATCTACAAAATTGGTGTCCACCATGGAACAGAAATTAACTACACCAAATTCCTGATGGTAAGATCAAGGCCTAAGCTATCACCTTTAAGAATGCATTCTGCCATTTTATGATTTGCATTAAATGCCAAAACTTCATTTCTTTCTGAAGTAGGCTAATATGTTGGAGAAGTCACAAACTGTATTTAGTGTGAATCAAAAGGAAATAGGGACCGGATTGCAAAACGTTTTTTGACTGGCTCTATTAAGGCAGTGCTTACTCTGAACTCTTTCTACATCCATATTATGAAAACAAGATCCTGGAGGTGGTAATGTGTAACAAAAATGTTTTTGCACATTTTGTTGTGCTGGGGATGTGCTGTGCTGCTTTTTGTGCTGCTGTATTTTGGTGCTGCATTATTGCAATTGTTTGCTGCAATTATTTGTGTTGAGTTCTGTTTTGACTGTTTTGTTGTGATGTGCCATGTCATGTTTCAATTGTGGTGTTAGGTTCCTTTGTGTATGTTATTGTGCTATGTTTAGTTATTCACATTAGATATGCCAAAATGCAGCCAAATGCAGCACCTCTTGAAAGTTCATGTTTCTAATAACAATTGACCACTTTCTAAGGTGGTAAAATAACACTACTACAGTTCTTCAACCACTTAAGATACCAGCCAACCCACAACTGTGGCCATCCCCACTGCTCACTTTATGGGATACAGCTCTAGATCTTTATCACACAATCAATTTTCAAATGCAGGGGCACTAGTGGTTTAAGAACTGGTCTAAATGCAATGCACAGGAGAGCTGGACAGGACTGTTTTTTTTTTACCCAACACTTTCTTTAGTAACATTTGAACCACTTATGATTGAAATTAGAATTATATAATTAAGGAAATCGAAATCCAAAATATGTGCTGCAAATTATTGCTATTCACTAATGGCATGCTGCTTTCACTATCCTTTCCAAAATCGTCTTTTGCTGCCTGGTTGAATACAATAAATGCTTTTGGAGAGTTCTCAAGATGTAACAAAAAACAGGCTCAAGTCCAAGGCATTTCCTCCTTTGTCAGAGACTAACACAGCTATTGGAATATCCTTAAATTGACAAACATAGCTACATTCTTTATCAAGTTGGAAACAGGACTTGCTTAAAAATATCAGCTTCCCCATGTGGCTTCATTTCTAATAATCTGCTATATCATAACAGCTAAATATGCTTTTATTGTGTCACTTCAAAGCCTACAATGTTAGCAAATACTAACTGTGCCACACAGTTGATCTGCAGGGTATGTAATGGAGATGCATGCAACTTTTATTTGCATGGTCAAGAAGTGTTATGCATAATCCCTATTTTAAACTGTGGAGTAAATTCATTCACTGGAGTAGCTGGAGCAGTCTAGTGATTGTTTATGTGAGCCACGCAAAGCAAAATGGAAAGATAGTAGCATTTAAGATTTGCAAAAAATATAGAAGCTCTCAGAAAGTTGGGTTCTGGAACTACTTGCTCCTGCATTTATTACTAGCCTCTTATGCATTGCTCAGTGTGCAGAGGTAAGCTGCATCTCCTGATATTAGCTTAGCCCTCTTCACTGTTGACTGGAAAAAAGTAAGGTATCCCACCTTTACCATCTACTGCAACAGAAAGGTAGGTTATTTCTTGATAAACTTGATAAATGATTGGGGCCCAGACTTGGGAGCATGTTATGAGCTCTCTGCCCTGGAAAACAGGCATCCTATAAAAAGACTAGCCCTGCTAGTAAATTCTCTTGATTCAACAAAAAACATTTCTGCGAGTGACGCCCATGAAGATTTTACAAGATACACCTAAAAAACGACTTCATGATGGAATTGCAGAATGGCAAATGGAGGATATCACAAAATATTTATTATTTCCATTTTAGTTTTTGAATGGTAGAAAGAAATCAAATGTCAGATTAGCCTAAATTCAAATGTGCTTGACACATTTGCTATTGCTTTTAAATGACTTGTCCTACTCAAAAAGTTCTTCTCCTCATGGATTGCAAAAGGCCATATCCTTGAACAAATACTTATAGTATGAAATTGGATATTTGCCCCCTAATTGAAAATAGTTGACTGTACAAATTACTTCAACACAAGCATGGTTAAAAATAATTTCCTATTGGCTCAGAAGGGACAAACTAATCTTGAAGAACATTGGGTCTAATTATTTGGAATTGCTTGGCTATTATTCTGCCCTTTCTCATTTACATTTTGCTAATTGATAGGGTTTTTAAAAAGATCTTTTGTCTGCTCATTATTGATTATCTTTATTTAACATTTATAAAATGTAAAAATTCACCTTTTCCATTCTTTAGCTATTGTTACTGATGAAAGTGCAGGGATCATGGGATCCTGGAAATTTTGATTGCTGAGTCTATCCCAACGCCTAAATCTCACCATTATCAGTTATGTTCCCAGAATTGAAAATAACTATTTGGATCCGGGAACACTGGATGAAAAATCTCATGCTTTCTAAGATTGTAGTAACTATTCTGCTGAGAGTTACTGTCTGCTCCCTGCAGGCAATTAATGTTAGCAAGAGGGCGAGTGTGAGTTGAAGATTGGTGATCAAGGGGTGGGAAGGGAGCCTAAGGTCAGGGAGCTGTGGTTTGGCTGAGGGGAGCATTGTATAACCCTCTCAATGCATTTGTGAGGTCCGGATGTGGGTCAGACTGTGACCCTCCCACAACCTCTATCCTCTCCAGGTAGAATTCTACAGGGTGCAGATCCACATCAGATAATACAGGATCTGGTATTTTCAAACCTAGCAATTTCAGGTCCAGAAATACTGGACCACACACAGAATGTCAGAGCAGCAGTCCACCCTGTCTTGCTATACTTTAAATGAGGGTCTTTGTGTTTTGGTTGACTATGCAAATAATGGTAACCTTCTTTTAATACAATTAGCTTACTAATTATTTCAAAAATGCAAATGTTTTTTCTTTGGATGTAAAGTAAAGTTTTTGAGGTCAAGTGTAACTAGTCTAATGCAATTTAACTTCTCTGGTTTTCATTCAGAGACCAAAAAAAAGAGGAGAAATAGGTTCAGTAGAGACTATTGAAATGTCAGGAAAGGCCGGAGAATGTGGAGGACCCACTCTTGGAGATGGGGGTATATAATTCCAGGACTGCAGACAAACTTAGTTCCTGGTCAAGGTGTGCAGAGCAGTAGAGTACTATCTTTGTGTCAGAGTTCCTATACATAAAGACCAAACTAGTGAAAAGGTTCCTGGCAACGTTTTATTTGTTGTAGAGCTCCTGCTCTCTCTTAGTTAGTCATCGGCTTTGCATCCCCATCATTGCTTGTTTTGGGTTCCTTCCTCGGTTCAACAGTTCAACGGTGATGGAGTATCCTTACCAGGTATATAATGGTCCACCTGCCTAATTTGGGTGAGCGCAGACCATAGTTTGGCACGGGTGGAGACTACTGCATCTCTGCCGGGCCATCAGATAAATGGCTATATGTCCACTCACCCAATCTAGTTGGGTGGACATATAGCTGTTTTTTACTGCCCATCGCAGACAACAGGAAAACCCTGCTGGTAAGCGTCAGTAAAAAACTAAAACTGACCCCCTCACCATAGTAGATGACTAACATGGTGGGGAGGGGCATTGTTTTTTTTATTTTCAAAAACAAAATCCCCCATTTTGGGGTTTTGTTTTCGAAAATAAAAAGTTTTGAAACATTACCATACGTCTCTGTTTTGTTTGACGGAGCTGTGCAGCACAATTCGAATACGTTGGCAGGAACCGTCTTGATGGCATATCCTGTCAGTGGGTGAATCATCTGTTGGGCTGATACACAGTTCAGGCAGGTGGGTACTCTGTCAGATCCAAACCAGCCCCTAAATTACATTCTTCAAATCAGAAAATATGATCAAGAAGAGAAATAACTACTGGTGTAATGCAAAACAAAGAAGATCCAAGGTTTTTTTTTCAAGTGACTAAGAATTCTTTAAAAAGAGGAAAACAGAAAAAAGGGCACTGAGGGCTTCAATAAATGGAAGCTTTAAATGGAAGTTCTATATAATCTCTTGTTTCTGTATCCAAATCAAACTGGGATATTTTACTCAGGAACTTAGCTTCAAAAACAAAGTGAAAAAGAACTTATAGGAACTCTGCTTCAAAAACAAGAGTTAAAGGGCTTTATCACGGTGAAGGTATATATAAATGCTTATACATATTTTAAGATTTCAGCAGGTTTGATGATCAATCAATGACACTCCACGTATGTCATTACCTTGTTCTATTTGTGCCTCAAATAACCTTCATGCCTTTCCCTCTGTTTGTGTTGCTCATGACAGAGAAATACCAGATCACATTTGGTGTTTGTCAGTTTACTCAAAGTTTGAATTGATGTCTTATGAGATCAACTGAGCAAGCAGCTTAATGTCCTTTGCCAATCTGTTTAGTCATGCACTATTCAATCTCTTCTTCTTTGGGACAAGGTGGTTTTATATCAATTATCTTGTAGGGGATCTCTATTGATAGTCATATTTCACTGGATAGTCCTGCCCAAGTACAGGGATCCCAGAGCATTTTTTCACAATATATGTCTTAAGTATGGATGTTCGCCTTTCTTCTGAAAGGCCTGCAGAGTCACTTAAGAGAGAAGGATATTATACAGCCTATAGGAGCAGGCTACAATGGCCCAAGTCTTCATCTTGTACCTAAAAAAGGGGTCAAGGTGAATAATATATGTATATAATTCCATGACGCTTTTATAAACAGTATAAATATCTTTCACAAACCCTTTTTTGATAGAGTATAGAGATGAAGGGAAACAGGACAGTGGAGCCCTATAGGCTGTCATTATATGAGTTAAAAATAGAGACTGTGCCTTTAAGAGCCCAGAGACCACCAGTATCCCATCATGCTCAGCAGAAGGCAGTTGCTTCAGTTCTTTTTTTCTGGCTCCTGCTAACAGGATCCTGGGGTATGAGCTAGGCCTTTTTAGGCTCTTTCTCATCAAAAGTTTCCAGTGAAATTTGGTGACAACAACTTTATTCGATGTTTTTTATCTCTGCCCACCTGTTTATGTGTTTTTTCTGACAGAAAAGTAAGGTGTTTTGTCAAATAAAATGCCTTTTTTATTTGACAAGTGCCCTGCCTGTGGCAGGAAGAATGCCAAATCGACGCTCACGAGGTCTGCATTATCTGCTTTCCATCATTTCATGTTTCTAACTGTTGTCATCACTCCAGGATTTTTTTGCGACGTACATTTCAAGAAAAGAAGAAGATTCACCTTTATGGGATGGAGGAGAGATGGAGACGACAAGAACAGGCTGAAAGTGGTACGTCAGAGCGAGGTGAAGGTTAGTCTGCCACCAGGGCTCTGCCGTCTACCTCAGAAGGACATGAGAGGTCCAAAAAGAATGTTCCAGCTTGCAAATGGCATCGATCCCAGTCGACGTCCAGGCAATGTACGGCTCCTACTTGTTCACCGTCAAGGGCTGGATCGACGTCGAGGAAGAGACATCGGTCATTCTCTGCACACCAACAATCGACGTCGAAGACCCATTCACAGTCAACGCACATACAGTGATTGATGTTGAGCAGTGTTTCGACATCAGGAAGTAGTGGAATGACGTCTAGGCTCCATCAGAATTCGATGTCGAGGAGCTGATTGATGTCGAGGCTTAGTAGTAGAATGTCAATGTTGAGGAGTTTTTCAATGTTGAAGAGACATCATGAGACAAGGAGGAAGAGGAGACGCATTTACTCATCTCCAGATTCTCAATATTTGACAATATATTCTCCTTCTCCCATTGTGTTTCCATCTTCATCGCCATCTCCTCCACCTACTCCACCTCCTCCTCCTTCGCCACCCCTACCGCTGACATCGCCTCCTCCACCTCCAGCACCTAGTTTAACGGCACCAGTTCCACGACCTACGGATGCTCCTTTACAACGACCTAGATCACATTCCAGAATGCACCATCACTCTCACTATTATAGACGACATCACTTAAAAACTGGTCAATGTCAAGATCTAGATCTTACACAGAATCTCATCATAGATCTAGAGATACTACCTCCACCTCTACGAGTGGTTATTCTCCGACCTTTTCTGACTCTCCACCACCTCGTATCTTTCAGGTGGATGACATAGCTACATTCCAGGAAGTCCTGGTATGTGGAGTTGCCAAGCTTAATATACAGATGTTTGTTCCTACTCCCTCCACATCTGTAATATGTGGGACATTACACCAGCAAACAGCCTCAAGACATCTACTGCCTTTGGTCCCTGGCCTCCTAGAGCCAGTCATGGAACTGTTTTTGACACCAGCCTCAGTAAACCTGAGTACCGGCCTGCAGGACAAGATCCGCTATTCCTCCACTCTGATCCACTTCCAGAATCCGTGGTTATCTTAGCAGCCAAAAAGCACCACATCACTTCTCCTTCATCATCGGTTCCTCCCAATAAGTAGAGTAAGAAACTTGATTTTGCAGGCCACAATGTCTGCAGCACTACTGCAACAACAATGGAAGCAGCCAGCTCCACTGCTCTCCTGGGCAGATATGGCAGGGCTCTCTGGGACTCCATCCAGCATTTCGCAGAGCATCTTCCCAGGGACAAACTGGAAGAGTTCTTGGAATGGTTAATGAGGACTCAATGGTATCCAATCAAGTGATTAGTGTGGCAGTGGATTCTTCCCTCTTAGCAGCACAGGAATACTGCCATTGAGAGGCTTTAAGGAGTCATGCTTAGCTCCATTTAACATCCCTCAAGCTGGAGACTCAACAAAGGATCTAGAACCTTCCATTCTCAGGTTTCCCTCTCTTCAGAAGTCACACCGATGATGTGATGGCACACATGAAATCAGAGATCAAAAAAGTTAAAGCGGTGGGTCTGGAAAGACGAAAAGGGCAAAGAAAATGCTTCAGACCATACCAACACCGTTTTTATCCTCAGAGGGTTCAAACCCCTCCATGTTATCAAGGTCGATAACAGCAACAAAACAAATTACCTTTACAACAACAAGGCAGGCGAGAGAAAGATCCACGCAACAGCCTGCTCAAGGGGGTGAACAGGCCACAGATTCCAAATGATGAGTCCTCCCTTCCCCCTCTTCCTTTGCCCACTCCAGTAGGGGGAAGCATTTCTCATTATCTGGCAGAGTGGCAGAGATTTATGCAAGACTCCTTGGTTCTGCATACTGTACAAAATGGGTATTGTCTCAGATTCACAAGCCTCCCATTATCCATACCTCCGAAACCGTCCAATTTCCATCTCTCATTGCTACAGTTGGAAGTTGACATCCTCTGACAGAAGAAGGCGGTGGAAGCCATTTCCCACAGACAGCGGGGAACAGGCATTTATTCCAGATACTTTCTGGTGTAAAAGAACGAATTCAGACCCATTCTCGACCTCAAAATAGCCAATAAAAGGGTTTGGCAATAAAAGTTTTGGAAGCTGGCATTACATCAAATATATCCCCAATTACACCAGGGAGATTGGCTTTGCTCTATCGACTTTCAAGATGCATATTTTTGCATTCCAATTGCCAAAAAACATAGAAGTTTCTCGAGGTTCATTGTGGGACAGGACCATTATCAGTACCAAGTACTTCCATTTGGCCTAAAGTCAGCATCCAGAATATTCTCAAAGTGCATGGCAGTTGTGGCAGCCCAGCTCAAGAAGCACCAAATATTTGTCTATCCATACCTAGATGAGTGGATAATAAAGGTGTCAATGTCTCAGGATGCCCAACTTCATGACAATTGGACCTGCTATCTATTTCACCAGTTAGGGCTTCAAGTCAACCTCAGCAAATCAACATGTACCCTGGTTCAAACTTTGCATTATTTGGGAGCTGCCATCGAAACCAAACAAGCAAGAGTGTTTCCTTCAGAGGAGAGATGCTTCTCAATCCTTCAGAAGTATCATTCTCTCATGAAAGACTCTCATTCAACGGTGATGTCAGTGTCATCTCTTCTCGGGTCGATGGCCTCCTGCATCTTCCTCACACTGGATGCCAATCTCCACATGAGGCCTCTCCAGGATTGTCTTGAAGACCAGTGGGACCAGCTGATGGGCAAATGGGACGACAGGATCAAACTATCAATTCATGCGTAGCAGTCCCTGAAATGGTGGTGCTCCCCGGCCAACCTGCTTCAAGGAATAACATTTCATCAGCGGATTCCCTCTCAATCAATAGTAACAAATGCGTCACTATTAGGATGGGGAGCCCACAGGGATCACTTCCAAATTCAGGACAAGTGGTCACAGAGAAAGATGTCCTATCACATCAATCTCCTTGAGCTACTTGCAGTCCATCTTCCCCTGAAGGCGTTTCATCCATCGTTCAAAACACAGTCTCTGCTTCTTGAGATGGACTATACAACCACCATGTACTACCTCAACAAGCAGGGAATAACGAGGTCTATACCCTTGTCACACCAGGCTCAGACAATCTGGAGATAGCTCATAGGCAGGGACCTGACTATCACAGAAACTCACCTTCCAGGTGTCCAAAATGCTCAGTCAGACACTCTCAGCAGAATTCTGCAAGAAAATAACTAATGGTTCTTACACGATGATGTCGTACAAAACATCTTTAAAGTGTTGGGTATGCCAACAATTGACTTATTCGCCACTGCAGGAAAAAAAATGCAGAAGCTTCAACTAGAGGTACTTCCAGCCAGGGACACTGGAGAATGCCCTATGGATCGATATTCTTCTCTGCTGATTCCCCTGATCCCATCAGTCCTCATCAAGCTGTCACACTCGATAGCCAAGATGATTATTATAGCTCTGGAGTGGCAACGTCAGTGGTGGTTCATAGACCTTTTTCACTAGTCACAGCGTCCACATCTCAAGATGCCAGACCTACTAATGAAATTCGGAGGCCAGGTGGTACACCCCAACCTCTCCTCCTTGAATTTGACTGCATGGCTCCTGAACTAGTGCAGTATGAACATTTGAACCTGCCACAGGAAAGCATGGAGATCCTCAAGGAGGCTAAGCGGCCTTCAACACATGTCGCATATGTCTTCAAGTGGAAGAGATTTTTCATTTGGTGCTTCTCCAGGAACTCGGACCCTACAACTTGCCAAGAAGATGTAATTCTTCCATACTTGCATACGTTGGCAAAAAGGTTCACTTGGCAGTTATTACTGCTTACTGAGAATGCAGTTTAAAAAACATTTTCAAAATCCCCGTTATCAAGTATTTTCTAGAAGGGTTGAAGAAGGTTTTCCCTTCCATTGGGCTTCCTTCGCCTCCCTGGGAACTAAATATAGTCCTTTCACGGCTTATGCAGGATCCTTTCTAACCCATTCACAAGGCATCCTTGCAGCATCTCTCTTGGAAAACAGCTTTCCTTGTAGTAATAACATCAGCCCGCAGGATTAGCGAGATCCAAGCATTGTGTTCTCACGCACCATATACAGTCTTTAACTCTAACAAAGTAGTCATGACGACTCACCTGAAATTTCTGCCTAAGATTATTTCGGATTTCCATGTTAATCAGACAATCTCTTTACCTACATTCTTTTAGAATACCTCTACTCCAGCTAAAAGAAATCTTCATTCTATGGATGTCATATGAGTCGAGGTTTTATCTAGATAAGACACGAGACATCAGTGGATATAACCAATTATTTATCAACTACGGTCTGGTCTGTACAGGGTTAGCAACTTCCAAACAATCCATTTCCCGATGGATAGTTTCCTATATCCTGTTGCGCTATCAAAAAGTTAACAAGACACTATCCGCTAGACCAAAAGCACACTCCACCAGGGGCAAAGTGGCTATTGCAGCTTTAATGAGGAATATCCCCATAGCGGAAATTTGCAAAGCAGCCATGTGGAGATCTGTTTACACATTCACCAAACACTACTGCCTAGACTTGAATACTAGAGTAGATGCTCAAGTAGGACAGGCCTCCCTCAGAAATCTATTTGCTTAAATGGCTACCTTACTCATTCCTCTGTCTTCTCCATTGCTCTTTATACGGATGGGCTTACTACTCTGTTCAGTGATTATGACTATCAATGGAGATCCCCTACGAGAGAAGATACAGTTTCTTCCCTGTAACTCCAGTTCTCTCTTAGGGGAATCTCCATTGAAGTCATAACCAATCCTCCCTCATCCCCGGTGCAGTGGACAGAGGTATCCATTGTGCTTACATAGTCTTATACACGCATCGCCTCAAAAAGAACTGAAGCAACTGCCTTCTGCTGAGCATGATGGGATACTGGTGGTCTCTGGGCTCTTAAAGGCACGGTCTCTGTTTTTAACTCATATAACAACAGCCCATGGGGCTACACTGTCCTGCTTCCCTTTATCTCTATACTCTATCAGAAATGGGTTTGTGACAGATGTTTATGCTGTTTACAAAACATCATGAAATTATATACACATATTATTCTTCTGCCCCCCTTTTCTAAGTACAAGATGAAGACTTGGGCCATTGTAGCCTACTCCTATAGGCTGTATAATATTTATCTCTCTTGTGTGACTCAGCAGGCCATCCTGAAGAAAGGCGAACATCCACACTTAAGAACACATATTGTGAAAAAGTGCTCTAGGATCCCCGCACGTGGGCCGAACAATTCAGTGATTATAACTTCAATGGTGATTCCCCCACAAGAAAACTGGAGTTACAGGTAAGAAACTGTTACTTAACATGAATTCTTCTCACATATTCAGGCCTTTTTATAATAAGTCTATCTGTGAGAAACATGGGCACAAGTTCTGAACTACCACCTACTAAACAAGCAGAATTTAATGAATAGGAAACTACATTGTAACAAATTATCCAGAGTATTACTTATACAGGTGACAGAAAGGTGAATTCTCTCATAGTGAGATGAAATGTGTTATAAGTATGTATTAGGCTATTATCCATGAGCAGATCCCTCAACCTGCTCTCTGCAGTTACATGTGGATTGGTTTGGTACCCAGAATGATTTAGAATAAGATCTGTGACTAGAATGTTGTTTATTCCTAAAATTCAGAGCTAATTCCAACAACAAGAAGGACAATATTCAAATAAAACAGAGGCACAGATTTTTGGCTCATTGGGAACATGTGGCAAATCTAAAGGAACTTCTTTCGATGGTGTGCATTTTAATTGGAAATATTTGTCCCTCTCATTCCATATTTTTGAAACTACATGTAGGAGATCTGTTACTCAATATGGCCAATAAGACAACAAGGAGGGACTACGGGCCACTTGAGTAGGTCCAGCATACAGGCCCACGGAACTACAACAAGAAGAGGTATGCTGTTCCTAAAGGAGTCCTACAGAACATTGGGTGCAAGGAAAAACAAGTGGGTGCTCATAGAGATCGAAGAAAATCTTTTCTCCTTTCAGAAAAAGACCCTCACACACCCAGCCAGCTAGGTGTCATGCTTCATCACTGGGTCTGCTCCTTATCGGGTCGGCGCTGCAATACCCGATCGGCACCCGTGATGGGGCCTTCTTGGCGGAGATCTTTTTTCTTAGCCGTTAGGTGAAGTGCGAGTGAGGGCCCTAATGAGTGTAGATGTGAAAAGTGTGTAGTGTGTGCTATCTAAAACAGGAAATAGTGATCCATCCAAAACTATTTTAATGACAATGGTCACTATCCTGATTAAAAACCAGTAAGAGGCGCACGCGTCTGCTCAAGGATTGCAGAGTTGTGCGCTCAAACTCAGGCCAACATGTTTCTTGCCTACTGTTGAGTTAACGGCAATTCTTCAGGACCGATTCTTAAATAATCTACACTTTATGGTCGGTGGTCTGTTCATTACACAATATAGTGACCACCCATACAGCACCCTATAAAGTGGTACCTGTTAATCAAATCCAATGCCTGTAGGAGAGAAGAATCGTAAAGGTTTAAAAACATCATTCAACAGTAGTCTGCAATTCAAACTACGTACCAAGCTCCTAGAGTATAACCAAGTTGTTGCAATACTGAAAAAACATTTGTGAATGATGAGCATGCTTCACACATCAAGGTGTATGTGATCATGCATGTGGCGAGTATAAACAAAATCTAAGGATAAAAATTAGAAGTAGCAAGGGATATGCAAAAGATCAATGTAAAACATCGATGTAAAAGATCGATGTAAAACAGCACACTCACCCAACTAGGGTCATGTCAATGCCTCAAGGTATCACAGCAGGTGTAAACACTGTCAGATTCAGTGTCCTAATAAAGGTATGAAGAAAGACATCAATATAGGCTGGGTTGGAGATTGCCAACGCGGGGCCCGAAAGAGGAGCAACCCCTTGAGAAAACGATGGCTCTCACCTGAAAATAACAGTTTTATCCCACACAATGAATGCAGACGAGCCTCAGGGGATGCGGTATGCCGCGCACTCCAGCTACTAAATCCCACCGAAGGTTAAGGGAAATGCACTGGCGGGCGACAACCACAACCCCATGGTCTCTACAGCAAACAAGGAGGGCAAAAGAGACAGTAAAAATGTGCTCCAGAGAGGAGCGCGCGGTGCATAGGAACAAGGCCGTACAGTATCGCCATATACTCCTTAGGCTATCAGAGAGGTAGTACTCACTCGGCTCACCTCTCTAATTCCAAAACTCACATAGAGTAAAAACGGAGGGTGAGGGACACAAACAAAGCCGGTCCCGCAACACGGACACTCCTATCAAAGCGGAGCAATTCCGTGTAATAAAATCGAAGTGACAGCCAAACGGTCCCACATTACTATGCTCAATGATCACTACTCACGTGTGTCGCTCCGTCCTCTCGCGGTAGACCTACCCCTCACTCTGCCGGACCCGGCTGGATGTCTCAACTCATAATGTGCGAGTGATATTACCCGGTCGGTCAGCAGTGGGGGCGGGACTTCCGGTTGCAAGGGTAGAACATAGACTAGAGCGTCAACAACCACTTCCGGGTACCACATTGGAATCCCCATTGCGTGTACATTAATGTAGGTGTCCCCAATGACCCTGTTATATAACGCTGTATAGTGGTAGGTAACTGATCACTAAAATTACATATAAATGAATATATATAAGAGTATGGAAATAGCAAGGACTAGTGTTCAAAACAACTAATGTAGCAAGGAATCTGATAAACAGCAGCTCGATGTCTAGGAGTGAATCAGACCCTGTGCGGATTGAGTATAAAAAATAATAAGTGAATCATCGAGTAAAGCACCGGTACCCAGTTATCAATGAGTAGCAAATCCACCACTAAGTAACAGTTCCACCTCTATTAGGAAGGCTACGTGGTGGAGACAGAGCTTGACGTCGCACATACCCGGGAAAATGGCCATAATAAAGAGGTGTCCCCGGCAAGTGGAGGAGGTGTTGTCTAACGTGTGATCTAAATTAATATCAGTATAGCTCATACCGATAAAGGTACATTCGAGATTATAGAAGAACATCATCTGATGTGTTACGTCAGCAAAAACCAAAGTATGTCCGCACAACATATGCTGTATCATGTCAGCAGACTCCAAGGTATGTCTTCATTGAGTCCCTCCTTGTCCGAGGACAACCTCAGGACCCACCTCTGTTCTAGTCGGAACAGCATGTTTTTACGCATACCGGGGTGGGCTTCCAAAACCACCCACCGAAAGGAGTCAGGGGGTGTCTGTGATCTGCAAAATGAGTAGTCATTTTTGTGTTAGTTCTATGGCACCTAAAATTGCTCCTGTGTTCAGTCATGCGGATTTTAACCGGTCTTGTCGTCATCCCTATATATAGGAGTTTGCACGGACAGGTCAGAGCATAGATGCAATTATTGGTGTTACAGTTGGTGTGTTTCTTCATGACCCATTTCACCCCATTAGTAAATATCATTTCTTTAGTGGTCTTGGTAAGAGAACAAACCGAGCAAGACCCACAAGAATAATGTCCAACTACAGGAGGAAGATCCCATAAACCTCTTTGTGCATTAGTTGTAAGGGTGTTGGGACGTGTGTGTATGAGCATATCCTTCAAATTGTTTGTGCGTTTGAACGCAAATCTGGGCTCGGGGAGAACTAATGTACCTGTGTTCAGAATCCCCCAGTGTTTCTTAATAATGTTTCTCACTCGATTTGAGTCGGGAGTAAAAGTGGTTACACATGTAATCGTGGTATCAGGTTCCCTGTGTATATTCTCTAGTAGACTTTCCCGATTGTTGTTTCTGGCTCTTTTACGAGCGAGTGACACAGTATGTTGTGGATAGTCCCTCTGTCGCAAGGCTTGAGCCAAGGTATCAGATTCGATGTAATAGTCCGCCAAAGAGCTACAGTTCCTTCTTATCCGAAGGAATTGACCGAATGGGATGTTCAATTTGAGTGCTCTGGGGTGATGACTACTAAATAGAAGCAAACTGTTTTTATCAGTTGGTTTACGATAGAGTGTTGTAGTAATGCAGTCATGACCCAACCTAACCAGCAGGTCAAGAAAGGGTACACTGGTCTCAGAAATGGTACTCGTAAATTTCAGGAAGGGATTAAGAGTATTAATCCAACCGCAGAATTCATCGCATGTTCTGCGATCCCCTTTCCACAGGACTAAAATATCGTCAATGTACCTTTTCCATACAAGGACATTTGCTAAGTATGGATTGTTGTGATGGTGAATCTCCCTCTCCTCGAATGCTGCCATATACAGACAGGCCAGACTCGGCGCAAAGGTACTCCCCATCGAAGTACCTTGCGTTTGATGGTATAGTTGTTTGTTGTATTCAAAGAAATTCTCAGTAAGTGCCAGAGTGGCACACTCCAGTATAAATGCTACCGGAGTCGGAGAAGTCCAGTCCTCTCGGTTCAGCATGTCCTCCACGACTTCTAATGTTGCCCTTTGGGGGATATTAGTATAAAGGGCCTCGACATCCAGTGTCAACAAAAAATTGATATCCTCTGGATGTTGGAACCCCTCAAGTATTCGTATGACATCAGTTGTATCTTTCACAAAAGAGGGGTATCCCTAACTAGGGGTTGGAGAAAGTGGTCGCAAAATCTCGACAGAGGTTCCAAAATGGACCCAATACCCGAGACGATAGGTCTACCTGGGACCGGGGTAACCCCTTTGTGGATTTTGGGGAGGGTATAAAAATATGGGATCTTCGGGTCAGTGGTCACAAGAAATTCTGCCTCTTTTTTATTGATCCAGCCTTCTGACTCGGCTGAAAATACCATAGAGGAGATGATGGTATTTAGTCGAGGGGTAGGGTCTTCTCTTACCGGAGTGTAATATCTCCGATTGCTCAACTGTCGCTGGCATTCTATATCATAGTCCACAGTCGACATAATGACCGTAGCTCCACCCTTGTCCGCCTGTTTGATGGTGATATTAGGATCATCCGCCAAAGACCTGACGGCTGATATTTCGATAGATGACAAGTTATGAAATGGGGTAGAGGAAATGCCCCTATTGAAATCCTTCAATACGGCCTGTTCAAAGGTCAACACTTCAGGGGGACCATTCCGTTATGAGGAGTGAAGGTAGAGGGTTTGTGTAATCCTGAACCATCCTTCTCAGGAGGAGGTTTATCTTCAAAAAGGCTTTCAACCGTACCTTGCGGAAAAAGCCTTGTAACTCGCATATATCGCGAAATTTGTCTATTTTGGGGGTCGGAACAAAGCCTAGCCCTTTCTGTAGAACATCCTCTTCTGTTGAAGTCAAGGCCCTCTGGGAGAGATTGATGATCAATTTCTCTTCCCCCTTGTCTGGCTCCTCGTCTCTACTGGACGTGTTGGTTGTTCCTTCCACTGTACTCTTTTTTGGTACCCTCTTCTGTGCCCTCTTCCTCTGCCCCAACCTCTGTCTAAAAAAGGGGGTTCATTAATTGGTTGAAAAAAGGGGGGGCGGGGGGCCCTGTTGGTACATAGGATATTGCCAGAATTGAGGTCCCTGGTATGGTGGCATACTATATTATTGGTACATGGGGCGTGTGTTGTGTCTTGAGTTCTTATTATTCCAGCTCCCACTACTAGAATCACTATTAGATGATGAACCTCTCCGTGACTGGTTTGAGTTGTCATCTGACGAGTAGCCTTCACCAGATGCGGTGTAATCTGCCTTTAAATAAGGGTAAACCTTTTCCTTATCAAACTTTTGAATGTCCTTTTGAAGTTTGCCAATCTTTTGTTTCATAAGGTATTCTCTATTGTCTGCAATCTCTGCATTAATTTCTGCTAGTTTGGTCTTATACACAGTTGTTTGGACAGTTACTTTGATAGCTCCCTCTGCAGTTTGTATCCGAATCAAGAGGGCATCTGCTATCCTTTTAGCGGTGTTTATAATAAGAATGAGCCAGTCCCTAGTGCATTTCCACGCTACTAGGGACCACTCTTTTTTAAAAACTACGTCCTCCAAGAAGAGGCGGGGAAAATTGCTGACAATCAAGCCATTTGGAGCTATATTAGCCCGTAAATATTCGGTCATCATGGCTCCATGAAGAGTTATCTTGAGCCACTCGCGTTTCAAGGTGGACAGGGAGCTCCAGTCATCTGATTGGCTGCCGGAGGCGGCATAGCCATCAGTCCCTAGCAGAGATGGTGTCCTAAGAATATCTGTTGCTACTTCATCGCCAAAGGAGAGTCCCTGGTAATCATCCATATCTAAAGTTTAGGAGGGGCAGGGATGTAGGGAGAAACCAAGAATACAATAATTCTAAAGTTTCTGATCTGGGCCAGGGGTACCAATAGTAACCTCCTGGTAACCTAAAGATGCAGTCCCACGGGGTAACCCGTGCAAACAATAAGACAACAAGGAGGGACTACGGGCCACTTGAGTAGGTCCAGCATACAGGCCCACGGAACTACAACAAGAAGAGGTATGCTGTTCCTAAAGGAGTCCTACAGAACATTGGGTGCAAGGAAAAACAAGTGGGTGCTCATAGAGATCGAAGAAAATCTTTTCTCCTTTCAGAAAAAGACCCTCACACACCCAGCCAGCTAGGTGTCATGCTTCATCACTGGGTCTGCTCCTTATCGGGTCGGCGCTGCAATACCCGATCGGCACCCGTGATGGGGCCTTCTTGGCGGAGATCTTTTTTCTTAGCCGTTAGGTGAAGTGCGAGTGAGGGCCCTAATGAGTGTAGATGTGAAAAGTGTGTAGTGTGTGCTATCTAAAACAGGAAATAGTGATCCATCCAAAACTATTTTAATGACAATGGTCACTATCCTGATTAAAAACCAGTAAGAGGCGCACGCGTCTGCTCAAGGATTGCAGAGTTGTGCGCTCAAACTCAGGCCAACATGTTTCTTGCCTACTGTTGAGTTAACGGCAATTCTTCAGGACCGATTCTTAAATAATCTACACTTTATGGTCGGTGGTCTGTTCATTACACAATATAGTGACCACCCATACAGCACCCTATAAAGTGGTACCTGTTAATCAAATCCAATGCCTGTAGGAGAGAAGAATCGTAAAGGTTTAAAAACATCATTCAACAGTAGTCTGCAATTCAAACTACGTACCAAGCTCCTAGAGTATAACCAAGTTGTTGCAATACTGAAAAAACATTTGTGAATGATGAGCATGCTTCACACATCAAGGTGTATGTGATCATGCATGTGGCGAGTATAAACAAAATCTAAGGATAAAAATTAGAAGTAGCAAGGGATATGCAAAAGATCAATGTAAAACATCGATGTAAAAGATCGATGTAAAACAGCACACTCACCCAACTAGGGTCATGTCAATGCCTCAAGGTATCACAGCAGGTGTAAACACTGTCAGATTCAGTGTCCTAATAAAGGTATGAAGAAAGACATCAATATAGGCTGGGTTGGAGATTGCCAACGCGGGGCCCGAAAGAGGAGCAACCCCTTGAGAAAACGATGGCTCTCACCTGAAAATAACAGTTTTATCCCACACAATGAATGCAGACGAGCCTCAGGGGATGCGGTATGCCGCGCACTCCAGCTACTAAATCCCACCGAAGGTTAAGGGAAATGCACTGGCGGGCGACAACCACAACCCCATGGTCTCTACAGCAAACAAGGAGGGCAAAAGAGACAGTAAAAATGTGCTCCAGAGAGGAGCGCGCGGTGCATAGGAACAAGGCCGTACAGTATCGCCATATACTCCTTAGGCTATCAGAGAGGTAGTACTCACTCGGCTCACCTCTCTAATTCCAAAACTCACATAGAGTAAAAACGGAGGGTGAGGGACACAAACAAAGCCGGTCCCGCAACACGGACACTCCTATCAAAGCGGAGCAATTCCGTGTAATAAAATCGAAGTGACAGCCAAACGGTCCCACATTACTATGCTCAATGATCACTACTCACGTGTGTCGCTCCGTCCTCTCGCGGTAGACCTACCCCTCACTCTGCCGGACCCGGGTGGATGTCTCAACTCATAATGTGCGAGTGATATTACCCGGTCGGTCAGCAGTGGGGGCGGGACTTCCGGTTGCAAGGGTAGAACATAGACTAGAGCGTCAACAACCACTTCCGGGTACCACATTGGAATCCCCATTGCGTGTACATTAATGTAGGTGTCCCCAATGACCCTGTTATATAACGCTGTATAGTGGTAGGTAACTGATCACTAAAAGGAGAAAAGATTTTCTTCGATCTCTATGAGCACCCACTTGTTTTTCCTTGCACCCAATGTTCTGTAGGACTCCTTTAGGAACAGCATACCTCTTACTCAATATGGCCACCCTGTGTCTATGTGTGGCATCGTGCCGCACATATTGAAAGAGGAATATGCCTCCTAGGATTGGTTTTGTGCAGGAAGGTGGTATATGGATCTTCTTAACCCACAAATGGTCTCAATGAAAACAGGGAAATTAGGCCTTTTCAGGTATGACAGTGCAGTTGTCTGCAAGACCAACTGTTACCTAAACTATAACATATTCTTAGATTGGGCTTTGGCTCCGCCCATAGTTTACAAAAATAACACCCCAGTGGTTTGTAGAGTTTCTATTATTAACCCCAATTGGGGGATATTTTTCTAAATGCTATTTACAACACAGTATTTATGTCTGACGAGATTCTCACTGCAATGTTTTGGCACCACAAAAAATCGGATTGTTTTTATGCAGAGCCAGAAATATTAGTAAGTAAATGCAATAGTGCATGCCACAAAAAGAAAAGTTTGGGGTGGGTAGAGGGGGTCTGAGGGAGCGCAGGATGGGGAGTGCGGGGGGAGGTTTAATAATAATTTTAAAAAGAAGACTTACCTTAAGCTGATGGCCGCCTTGCGCCTCAGTCTTCCTGTGCTTCCTGTTCCCAGCAGACAATGGGACAGCATCACAGACTCCCTGTGCAATCCCCACGCTGCTCTCAAGCACAGGGATTGGCCTGAGCAGGCTGGTTTAATGCTCGCTCAGGTACAGGGAGTCTGTGCTGTTTCTCCAACCCGGTTGTGCAATACAGCTGGGTTGGAGAAACCTAAGTGTGCATGTGTGTTTGACTGGCCTAAGACGGCTGGCCAAACACACATGCTCACTTAGAAGTGCACCAAACAGTCTTTCTTCCCCCTCCCATAGCCCCGGCCCCCTCCCTACACACGCTGACTGAGCCAGCAGCTGAAAAATAAAACAATTATAAAATATTGTTTTATTTTTCAGATGGCGGCCCTGAGCCAGTGGAGCGATGCTCCTCCGCCATTACAGAGGAGCGGCCACTAAGTGAATGATAGCACTTATTTAGCACCCTGTAAATGGTAAGGATGACAAACCTCAAACTTAATCACATACAATGTGCTGCATTAAAATAGGAGAATCAGTAGCGTAATGAAACTTGAGGGGCCCCCTCGCAAAGTACATGTAGGGGGCCCCCTGAGGATCCAGACTTTGTCTGGAGCGCCGCCACTGCACAGTACCAGGGGACTGCAGGGACTAATGTTACAGCACTGAGGAGAATCGTGAGCTGCTTTCTGAAAACAGTGTAGGAAGAAACACTGTGATAATCAAGATGAAGAGGAAGCCTGGCTTGGAGTACTTTGAGCACAAACCTAGATTCATCCTACACAAACCTCCACCATCCTGGACAAATACGTTTGAATTAATAAACATTAAGGTGATGCTAATTCGTTCTTCATAGTGAACTAATAACTGTGTAAGTTCCTCATTGGGAAACAGATATGGCTTTGGTGTGAAGGCATTTGAAAGCAAGGGAGGTTCATATAAATAAGAACCTGGCGATGACTAGAGAACCGCAGGTGCAATTTGTTTAAACTATATCTGATCTTTCCTTTCTGAATGCAGTCATATCTAGCATATTTCAGGACACTGGAGGTCTGCAAGGAGAATTTAGGGAGGGCTGTAAATAGTGCATTGTACACAACTACTCATAGTCCTCGACCTCTATCACTGGAAATGAAGAAATGCATTGTGGTTTTTAATGTATGCATCTGCAGTAAGCAACTGCCTATTACACTTGTTTTAGCATCATTTACTTTCAACTAAATTACCAATATCCAAACCCTCATGCGACTTAGGCAGAAGAGGAGGTCTAGCAAATTTAGCGTTGAAGATTTTTATGTCACACTTTCTGACATTAATATTGTTATGTTATGTTATGTTAAAAATGGATTTATAGAGCGCACAGCTACTCAACAGAGTATCCCGGCGCTAAGACAGAAAATACAGAAGCCAGGGGTGAAGCAACGGTCCCGAGGCGGATGGCCATTAAACTGCATGCTGGAACAGCCAGGTTTTCAGTTTTTTCCTGAATGCCAGTATACTTGTGGCTTGTCTCAGCGAAAGAGGTAGCTTGTTCCAGAATCTAGCCACTTGCACTTGGAACGAGCGACCGCCTCGGCGGGCTCTGAAACACTTGGGGATGACGATTAGATGTTGGTGTGCTGATCTAAGGGATCGGCCGGGTACGTAGTATGAAACTCTTCTGCGGATATAATGTGCCCCCATGCCATGCAGAGCTTTAAAAGCAAGGACCAATGCTTTAAAGAGTACTCTGCATCGGACAGGCAGCCAATGCAGATTCTTCAGATGGTGGGAGATCCGCTCTCTAGGTCCAAGTCTCAGGACTGCTCTGGCTGCCGCGTTCTGCACGACTTGCAGTCTATTGAGTATAGACTCTGGAAGGCCCAGATAGAGCACATTGGCATAGTCCAATCTGGAGGTGACAAGGGCCTGAACGACCGTCTTTCTGTGAGAGGTCGGTAATAGGAAAAGAAACCTACGGAGCATTTTCAAAACCCGAAGCACGTGCCCGCTACCGACTGTACTTGAGGTATCATAGATAAAGTGGCATCCATTTTCACTCCCAGATTTTTTACGATCTTAACTGCTGACTGGGGGGGAGACATATCCGTGGGCCACCATTGCTTCCAGGCGTCCAGAGGGGGTGTGCCAAAGAAAATAATTTCAGACTTTTCCGGGTTACATTTGAGATGGTTATGTCTGAACCAAGTAAAGATTTCTCTCAAACATTTATTGATCTTTTCACCGTTAAACTCCTCCCCCTTCTTGCAAGTGAACAGCAGTTGCGTGTCGTCGGCATAGGATATAATCATAGCCTCCCCTGCTTCCGCCAGGGTAGCCATGTACAGATTGAAAAGTACTGGGCTCAAGATAGATCCCTGTGGCACGCCGACCTTCAGGGGCGGCACCCTGGCAGAGAACGGGGGCGACCAGACCTCTTGATTTCTATCCTCCAAAAAGGAAGAGAACCATTTCAACACCGTGCCTTCAAGTCCACACTCCCGTAACCTCTGCAGGAGGAGACCATGGGGCACGGTGTCGAAAGCCGCAGAGAGGTCTAGAAGTACCAGGACAGCTTTGCCACCTTTATCCAGGGTCTCCTTGATGGAATCAGAGACCTCCAGCAGAGCCGTCCTGACCTTAAATCCCTGGGCCGTGCTGGTCTCTACTGCACTGTTCTATGGAGCAATTGCTACTCACTCCAAGATACTTGCAGACAAGGGTGAAGTTTGTAGGAATCGTGAAACACAACAAAATGCCACTTCGTGATGCATATTTACAGGCTTTCTTTCTGCTGGACCATTTTCTTTAAATGAAAAGAGTTTTCCTGTTCCATTGATTTGAGAATTAAATTGCCTAGCGAGTGGGCGCGCTCTGACTCATTTCAGCTACACAAAAACACCAGAATGGACAGTTATCGATCCCTGCCCCATTGTATAGGTTGTCAAGTTTGGTTCGTGGGTAACAGGTGACATCAGTTTTTGGTTCTGCATGTTTATTATTACGTTTGTTGTGTATGCTGATTACGCCATTCACAGGGAGCATATTGTACTCTATACTTTAAGTGCCTTCGGGTTGCCTTCTTCAGCCTTTTGCTTGAGAAGCTTTAGTCATTGCCTTGAGACATTGTAAATAACATATTGCATCAGCTTACAACAATATTTCAGTTCCATTGCTTTTTTAGTGCTTGTTTTGGTGTGTTCTGTCTCCTCCATTGGGATGCAAGAGGGACTGTTTAACATCTGAAATCAGTCTGAGAGTGGACCTGTGACACTGGGGAGGAACCTGACTAAAGCATCTGATTAATACATGTTATAGAAAATTAAGCAACTATTTATTCTGTGGAATCCATTTTGCAGATGCTTTTGTCTGTGCTTTAGGACAATAGGTTTGACTTTTATGCTTGGTGCACTGCCTATCCAGACTCCCCATCCATACTGATGTATTGCCTTTGCTAATGCTTCTTCTTTTAGTATTTGTGCACGGCTCATATAATGCCTTAGAGCCCATGACAAATACAACATTTTTACGGGGAATGCTTCTTTTTTTCATCTTTTTATTACTTAGAAAATGTTGAATTCCGCAAAGGCAGTTGAATGCTTTGCTGTGCAGCTACATACGCTTTGACAATATGTGCTTAAAACTCGAATTTAGTCTGGTGAGCTTCATGGATGAGATTGTATGTAATGAAAACATTATGCTTGTAAGCTCTGTTCAAAATTGCGAAAGGCCTACACTGCACGGCTCTTCGCCTTACGCTGGAATCAGAGCGTTCCGCCTGCAGAAATAGTTTTATCTCTGCCAAATGGCGTTTCTTTAAAATAAATCTACAGTTATTCTGCTGCCCCTAATACTTTTTCTACAGGAGTTTTATTGGGCAAAGGAGATCAATTTATCAAGAGGGGGCAGAGTAAGTGCCAGACAAAATTGCCCAGTGCTCTTTTGCCATAGTGTAAAATAGGAAGAACAAATGAGGAATTTATCATCACAGCACTTTCCATTTTGCACTGAGCCGGGTAACAGCGTATGGGTTTATTCATATGGAAATGAGCCCATTCAGCTATTAGCACTGCTTGTCAGCTGCCATTGATAAAGGCCTACTCAGGCCAGGGGACTCTGTATAATGCTGTAAACGTGTGTGTTCCATTTAGGGACAAAGGCACTTGCTTAGCAGCCTTTTTGGTTATAAAAAAAAGCAGGGAAATAAATATTTATATATTTATATATAAGAAGCACTGAAAAACCAATGTAAATTTTACTCGAGAAAAATCTTTTTCTGTGCACAGAATGTCAACCAAAAAGAAGTCAGCAAT
This sequence comes from Calotriton arnoldi, assembly GCA_963921515.1. NCBI lineage: Eukaryota > Metazoa > Chordata > Amphibia > Caudata > Salamandridae > Calotriton > Calotriton arnoldi. Next base: position 770,249 of record CAWUFW010005032.1, read on the forward strand.
ATGTGATAAAATGTAATGGGGTAACTTGTAGTACTGCGATTCTGCCTTAACAAAACAAATCTTGTTGCGAATCTGAATTCAATGCCAATAGATGGTTACTGCGCTCGAGAAGACAGAGTTAGTGCTGTGAAGCGAAAGAACAGCTTTTCATTTTAAATGCGGGCAAGTGTGGATACAAAAGTACTAAAGCAGCCATTTCCTATCGTTACACCCCCCTACTACAAAAACATATTCATAAAAGAAAACGTAAACTTGTATATGAGCAATTTCCATTTTCATATACTTTTGGAACAGTGTGTACATACAACACATTTTCTTTGAGGCCTAAAAAGAAGGAGAAGAACTCTGGGTTTTAAAATCCCATTTCCACCAGTCAGTTTAACTCCAAACTTTCATGCAGCTCAGAATGGAAGTTTTACCAGTGAGTCAAAATCTTTGGAAATTCTATCTTGGCTTGAAAGGTTATGTATTTAGAATCAACTGATTCTTTTGAGAGTAAATTTAGAGGAATGAGGTCAGGTGAAGAATATATGGTTATTTGGTTAGTGAACTTTCTTCCGTCCCACAATTTTCGAGACATGCTCTATTATTTCAGTACTACAGAAACACAGGGGGATATTCACAAGAACGTGCGATAAACATTGCCAAAATAGGTCAACGCAATTTTCCATATCGCCGTCTATCGCGGGAAAATAACTCCGTGTTAACGTGGCATTCCCAACACGGCGGTAACATGCGATGGTTACCCGATAACGCGTCAAATGTCCGCGACAACAGTCCTGTGACGGCGATAAGAATCTAAAGCCGAACGTGAAAAAAGGTGCGATGTGCCCAACTGCGATAAAAAAGTCAGTGACAAGCAGCACCAGGCCTGCAAGTCCCACAAGTCAGGCTGCAAAAAGCACAATAAAAGCGGCAACACAAAACACCTACAAAACACAAACAACTGCGAAGCTCCATGGAGGTAGCCGGAGCAAGTACAGAGGACAACCAGAACCCCACAAGCCCCACAGAGGACCAGCCTGGGACCTCGGGGTCAGGGAAGGGCAAGGAGAAGAAGAAGAGGAAGACGCAGTTCAGTCCGCAGGAAAACAGGATCCTGATAACGGAGGTGACACACCCACCATCTAATTGCCATTTGTGAGAATGTCAGCATTAAATGTTGCACTTACACTTGTCAGAGTGATGTGCTAATGCAGAGGAGTGACATGCACACAGGGAATGTGTTTTGTAATGAATACATTTGCACATGCCGTGCCTGTGGTCATTTTGTCCAGTCCCATGACTGCCAAGGACAGTCCCAATGTGACGTGCTCATGTGAAGAAATTGTCAATGATTGTGTTCCTTCGGGCTATTCCTGCTGCAGCTGCACTGGGGTATGGTCCACCTGCCTCATCTTCCTCATCATCGTCCGGTGCATCTGGCACTTGGATCCATGGGGCATTGGTGCGTACACATATGTTGTGCAGCACACAACATGCGATGATCATTTTGCACACTATTACCGGGCTGTACAGGAGTCTTCCACCTGTGATGGCCAGGCACCTGAAACGTAACTTCAACACGCCAAATGAGCGCTCCACAATACCCCTGGTGCATTTGTGGGCCGCATTGTACTGCCTCTGGGCCGGGGTGTTCGGGGCTCGGAGGGGTGTCATCATCCACGGGCAGAGTGCATATCCTTGATCACCTGTGACAGGGGGGAGAGACATGTGTCAATCGGTTGTTCTGCATTCTGTGTTGGCAGGCTGATTAGTTCAGTGGTGTGTGATGTGTGCGACTTTGGGATTTATGAATGACATGTCATGGATGTGGCAGATGAGCGGCATCCATGTGTATTACGTTGCCTCACAGCTGCTCCTCACTACCACCGAGCCTATTTACTTGTGTGCACTGCGCGGTTGCATCACTTGCACCCCTAAAACACACCATTGTCATGGCTGTCTGCGCATGTCCACAAGCCTGACGACGACACTGTGAATATGGCCGTTGAAGGTGGTCTGCCTCGTGTGTGTAGGCCTTTGGTCAGGATATGGCGGACACAGAGACACACGCAGTAGTTGCTTTGGTGGCCATCCCACTACTGAACCACGCCCAGAGCCCCGGGCTATGTATTCCCACCCCTACGCTGGCCCAGCCCACTACGCTTACGCTTACAGTGGGGACGACATAGCTACATGTCCAAGGTCTTCCCCACTACCTGAGGTAACATGGTTGCGTCCACTGTCCACAACACTACAAACTACAGCAGTATATGTCCACATGGACATGTCTGTGCTCTGCATACTGATGTCTGTCCAGCACATCACCGCCACACTTGGCATTGTGTACATTCTAAGTCATGGGTCTCCTGCCTCCTTCGCACAGACTTGGTTCCCACCTCTCCCCACATTCTGCAATTGTGTGGCAGAGGTGCCATGACGTGGATGGTTTGTCTACATGGCTGGCCACGGTTACCACAGTTACTTGTGTTGTCGTGTCTGGTAGGTGGGCATGTTGTTTGGCATGTTGTAAGTGATTTTGTAACGTGTGCATTCCCACAGTTGTGAGTTGCATAATTGTGGAGTCGAGGTGTGTGGAGTGTTCATTTGGTACTTACCAACGAGCAGTGCATTTCCATAGGTGCCATCCTGGAAGCGCTGGTTGATGATGGACTGTCGGAAGATGTAGGAATCATGCACACTGCCTGGGTAGTTGGCGACGACATTGGTGAACAGTCCCCGGTGGTCCACTATTGCCTGCACATTGATGGAATGCGTGTGCTTTCTGTTGCGCTAATTGTGTGCAGTGTCGGCAGGGGGCACAAGTAGGAAATGTGTGCAGTCAATTGCCCCAACACGTGTGGGAAGCCAGCTATGGTGTAGAAGCCTTGCTTGGTCTCCAGCTGTTCCTGCGCAGTGTGGGGGAAGTGAAGGTGCTGGGGTATGAAACTGATGATGGCATCCAGGACAGGTGTGATAAACTTTGATAGGGCTGGCTGTGAGACTCCTCCGACTCTGGCAGTTGTTGGTTGAAAGGTACCAGAGGCCAACAGGTGCAGCACAGCCAGCAGCTTTGTCTGCGGAGGGATGTTGGTTGTCCGTTGTGTTGGTACCATCAGCCTGTGGGCAATGTGGGTCAGGATGCAAAGGATAGTTGACCTTTTGAGCCTGTAGTGGGCAAAGACTTCCTCTGGCTTTAAGTCTGTGAGGCTGGAGCGTTTTCTGTAGTTCCGCTGTCTTGTTCTGCGCTGCCTCTGAGGTAGTCCGGGGGGGGTGTTCTGGGGGGGGGGCCTGGGGGTGGTAGCAGTGGTGGTGGGTGTTGTGGGCCTCTGGGGTCTCCGAGCTGCATGATCAGTAGCTCCATGGCATCTGTTTGTCTTCAGATGTGGCTCGGGATGGGCTCCCTTTTGTGCTGCAGGTTGTCGTCCTGCTTAACACCAGCAGAAGGCAGGTGTTAAATCCCTGCTGCTAACGCGCATTATCGCCTATTTTTGGATCGCATCGCAGATCTGGCTGGTCGTTGAGAATCTCACGAAGTGGTGTTTTCGTGTGTTTTTGCACGGGAACGCCTACTCTGCATATCATTAGCGTTAGTTGTCGCTCCCATCCGTGGCGATGTTTTCTGCGGTAGCTATCGCGGGAAAACTGGCGATGTCGGCAGTTTGCACCAGCTTGTGAATGGGGCGATAAATCTATCGCCACTTTTGCGGCGCTGAAGTGCCGATAAATCGGCGATGAGTCCTTGAGAATATCCCCCACAGTGTTTTATAATATACTTTGGTGCCAATCTCTTGAGCTTCTAGTGACTGTAGGGTGCCATCCAGCCCGTTGTTGCCTGTGGCCACACAACACGCAACCTTGAGGCTGGACTTGGCCAACCAGTATAAATAAATGTGTTGTGGACTGCTCAAGGCCACACCCAGTGAGTGTATTGATTGAGTCCTCTGTGTTTTATTGTACAGCATGACACCACAACATTTGGCGATGAGGACTGTCAGTCCACCTGCCTCCCAGCTGTGGCTGCCAAGCTCTCTCCCATCTCCTGAGAAGCGCCATGCTCAGCATGGAATATGCTACAGCAGAGCACCCGGTTGGCTAAGGGCCTGTCCCGCCTAATACACATGCAGATGTCTGGTGCTCCCCTGCTGCCTCACAGAGCACCTACCCAGCAAGGAACAGTGAACCTGCGCCCCCCTACCCCTGGTGGCCGCGTGCAATATCACTGTTTCCTGCTTGGGCCAAGTCTGAGGCAAGGTTTGCTGCCAAAACACAACCTGGTGGCCAAAACCATTACTGCACCCAGTCCCTCACCAAAGCTGATTTGATCTAACTGCAGTAGAGGGCATAAGGGAGGAATCATCCAGTGCCATCCTTGGTCCCTTGGGGACCGGACAGCACGGTCTTCTTCGCCCACTGCTGAGTGAAACCTGGAGCACTGCACAGCCACCCCAGATGCATCTACATTACATCCAAGACTGTGAGTACTTAAAGCATTAAGCATGGCTCAAGATCAGAACCTGCAAGATGTGGCTGCAGCCACCCTATCACCACCACATAGCTCCAGCTCCCATGCCTCCCTGGTAGCGCTGCCCCCTTTCAGTGCAATAGCTGAGCCAGCGACGGCGGCACCACAGTGACACATGTGGGTGGGCAGGCTGAACAACTATTTCAGTGCGACATGGAGAACACATGTTATCGTTAAGAGTTTGCTCCTTCTACACTTCGGAGGTGAGGAGATTTACATGCTCTTCAAAACCCTGCCTAGGAAGGGGATGATTACATTGCTGCAGTAAGGGCCCTTGATGCTTACTTCGACCCACAGCTGAAGACCAATTTCAAAAGATTCAAGCTATGCAAGGCCCACCAAAGAGAGGATGAAAACATCAATATTTTCCATGCCCGTCTGTGACATCTTGCCTGCATGTGTGTGGATGACGACCAGCTTAAGGATATTTGTGTCCAGCTCATACAAGGCTGATGGTCTTTCTCTCTGAGGCGACTCATCCTGCAACAGCCCGGCATGACTCTAAATGATATCCGTGTGCTGGCTCGCTCCCACAAACTTTCAGACAGCAGGGCAGAAGAGATGGAGCCAGCCATCAACAGAACTGCGAAGGTGCCAGGGAGCAGCGAGACCAGCTCCACATGGATCAAAGAGGAGATAGTAGACCCTGCCTACAAGTGACAAGGAAACCCCATACCCACGGCACAGAATACACCGACTCCTATGACATGTGGGAACTGTGGACTGGATTCACATCAAGAAGACACATGCCCAACGAGGGCAAGTCCTGCTTCTAATGTGGGAAAGGCAACCACTTCATCTGAGTCTGAAGAAGCACAGACAAAGTTGGACCTCTATACGGGGTACTACCAGCTCAAGCTGAGCCACTCATGCCGATACATAACTACATTCTACACTTACCTCAGCCTGTGGAGGTAGAAGCACCGGAACTTTTGCATTTCGTCAGCTGCCGACGTCTTTTAGAACACGATCAGAGAGGTACTCACCAGCCTAATGGGTGGCATCAATATCACTAATGACATCCTGATATATTCCCAGACTCTAGATGACCACCACAAATGCCTCGAAGTGGCGTTGGCTTGTCTAGCTGAACATGGCCACATGGCCTTACGCTGCACCGGGAGAAGTGATCATTCTTTGAGCAGACTATTGAATTCTTTGGCTACATCTTCTCCAAAGAAGGTCTGAGTGTCAATCCAAAGAAGGCGGAAGCCATCTGGAACGTCCCCATGCCAAGAGCGCAGCAGAGATACAGAGCTTCTTAGGCGTGGGCCCTACTGTAGCAAGTTCACCCTGAATCTGGCCACCTTGTTGGAACCTCTGCGAGCCTTCACCAAGGTGAATGCCAAGTGGGAATAGAACATCAAGATGGAGTGATTGTTCAGGAAAGTGAAGCTTGCTCTCATGAGCGATGCAACAATGGCCTACTATGACCCTTACCTCAACAAGGGATTGGTGGTTGATGCCAGCCCCATATGGCTAGGGGCAACATTCCTGCAGGAAAAGAGCCACAAGACGTGGGTCTCCCTTGTGCTTGTCAGCCGAGCTCTTAGTGGACCAGAAGCCAGGCATGCCCAGATAGCGAGGTAAGCTCTTGTGATCCGATAGGTGTGCTACCTATTCCACCTTTACCTCTGCAGATGGTAATTTAGAGCAATGAAGCACCACAAGCCACCAGTCCCACTATTCATGGGCACTTCCTGGAACCCACCACCGAGGATAGAGAGATGGCCACTACAGTTACAAATGTATTACTTCAAATTCACATATTGACCAGAAGCTCTCAATCCTGCGGACCTCCTGCTGTGGCATCCATGTCAGAGGATGCAGAGTGCAAAGAAGACGACAAATGTGCAGAAGAATTTGTCAGCATGGTGGTGCAAAGTGCCTGTCCTCAAACAATGATGGTGTAAGAAATCCAGATGGTGGCCAAAGGGGATACCTGTCTACAAAAGTCAAGAAGCAAGGCATGGAAAGGGTTCTTTCAGGAATACAGTGGGTGGAACCCACCTGATAAGACATTCCTTACACAGTTGTGGTGCGTTAGACATGAGCTTACCTGCTCCACAGATGGACTACTTTTGAGAAGGAGCTGCATCATGGTTGCCATGGCTCTGTTGGAGAGAATGGTCGACCCAGCCCAAGAACGGTCTGGTTTCTTTGGATGCCCGAGAAAGTGGATGCTATCGTCAGCAAGTGCGCACCTGTCAGATCACTGGGGAAGGACCAGCGCCAGCTCCAGTCACAACTGAGGAACACCGGCCTCACTCATGAACAGGCCTGAGCATGGACTTTGGCTGTATCCCGGATGGGAGGTTCACCGTAGTGGTCATAGATGATCACTCCAAGTACCTGTTGGTTGAAGTGGTGTAGTCCACAGCATTCAGGGTAGTGAGGCCAGTGATGGACAAAATGTTCACCCTCTTCAGGCTAACTCAAGAAGTCTAAACTGAAAACGGACCCGGTTCCAAGACCAAGAGTTGAGGGATTACCTGCAACGCCTAGGACTACGGCGCAGAAAGATCAAGTCACAGTGGCCCCAAGTAAATGAGGAGGTTGAGAGATTAATTAGAATGCTAAATAAGACACTAAGAATCGTAGTCAACCCACAGGAGAATCTGGAAGTGTGCCTGCACAAGTTTCCCATGGCGTATCGACAGACAAGTTACCTCACCACACAATGTGCTTGGTGGAGCTTCTACTGAAACACCCTGCCAGAGATGGCATCCCAGCCAATGGAATGTGGTGGCCTGCTGTGTTGGATGCAGCAGTGGCAGAAGAGAAGCGTGGAATCATGATTGAGAAAGCCAGCAGTGTGAGGAGCGCAGCCACTCCAACCCTGCTGGTGAGGCATCTGGTGTTTGTGAAAAAATACACCCGGGACACAATTTCCAGACCCCATTAGAGAGGGATCCCTGGCGAGGCATCGAGCTTCAAGGGACTACAGTCACCACAGCCTGCTGAGGGTAGTGAGCGACCTGAAGCATATCCTGGTTCAAGGTAGGAAAAGGGTCAGTGAAGATGGATCAGTCCAAACCCTGAGGTGGTCACAAGAGAGTGAATATCAACAAATTTGACAATTGGCAATTCTCTCTGGAAACCCCAGAGAGGAACAATCAGGAGTGGAGTCAAAGTGACCTAAGTTTCCCTCCTGCTGTAGGGAGCGGTGGACCCCGCAGGAAATCTGTGGCCTTCCCAAAGACTGATCTCAAACACCATGCAGCCATACAACATGCAACTATGTCTGGAGCCCTGTCAAATCCTGAGAGACTTTGTGTGGATGGCAAAGGGGCCCTACAAGTCCATCCGGAGGGGTGCCATACTTGCAAACTGGCTTGAGGAGGGATATAGGGTGCCACCCGGCCCCTACGTGGCCTGCAGCCATGGAACATGCATCCTGGAGGCCGGGCTTCGCTGACAGGTATTTTTAAATGGCTATGGACTGCTCAAGGCCACACCCAGTCAGTGTATCAATTGTGTCCTGTGTGTTTTATTGTGCAGGACAAGGCCTGTGTCACTTTGACCCTCACACCACCACAGTGACAAGCTAGGTCTTGAAAGGCAGAAGCAAATTTACTAAATTACGGCGCAATGCAGTACAGCAACTAATGTGCAAGTAAAAGAGAGCAACACAAGGACATTTTAAATAAATATAGCCTGCTGATGCTCTCTTTCCCTGATCTTGGGCACAAATTGGCCGCATATAGACATGCACTCACCTTTTTGATGCAAAGCCAAGCCTAACAATTTCAGCAGATAGGGCTGCACATAAAAAAACACAGTTGGTTGCACTAGAATGCTTATGTAACTGCCATGAAACGCCCCTTGAATCAAAGTAGTGCAAAGCAACACAAAGCACTATTTGCGCTAATAAAGAGCACCAAATAAATGTTTTGTTGGGACATTAAATGGGAAATCAAGACTTTGCGCCACTCTGTGTGACTCTGCAGATATGTAAAGTCATCACTTTTTTTCTTTTCCTCTATCCAACACTCTGAGTGTGATGGATATGCCAAAACACATCCCATGCACACAGTTGCTTAGGGCTCAAGCTGCATCAACAAATACGCTGAAACCAGTCTGGGACTGCTTGTGTTCTCGCGAGTGGATCTGGTCCGGCAGTTCATGCTGGACTGGGAACCAAAACCGGTGAGTTGGGGGTGCGGCCGAGCTGTTTGCCAGGGCCGGTTTCAGCCGATTTTGTTACAGGGGCCGATATTGCAGTTATGCTGCAAAAACTGCACTGTAACAAAAACGGCCCCCAAGGGCCCAAAACCGGCCCCCCCACCTGGACTGGTCCTATTCGAGCAGGACCACGGCTATTTTGCATATGGCTGGTTCTTGTCTGAGATGGTACAGTTGGCAAAAGAGGTGGAGTAGTCCAGAGTTCCCAGTTCCCAGTTGCTAAGAATGTTTCAAGTAATCCAACCATCACTTTTTCGTTTTACTCAGTGCAACACATTAAGTGCAGCGGATGCTCACTGTGCCATAATTCTCAAGTTGCACCCTTCTGCCGATGCCTAGATAGACTGATACCAGCCTGGGTTTGCATGTATTCCTGTTCAGAGTGAATTTGGCCTTTTAGTTTGGGCTGGACTGCTTCTACTGTTCCAGGACCACGCTGATTTGCTAGTAGCTGGATCTTGTCTCAGGTGGCATGGTGGACAAAAATTCCCACTATGCATAGTGGGCCAAAAATGATGCATGGGTTTGTGCCCCAGAGCAATAACCAGTGACTGAGATCATGTGAGCCACCTGTCACTTTTTAGTTTTTCTCAGAGCAACAGATATACCCTGATGTGGGTTGTTTGCTCACTCTGCCACAAGACTCAAGCTGCACACTAATGAAAAGGCCCAAATATTCCGAAACCTGTCTAAGGTTGGTTGTGTTTCGGTTAATAGTGGACCTGGCAATTGAACCATGACTGATACACACTTGGCTGGTTCTTGTCTGAGAAAACATGGTGGGCAAAAAAAGTTGGACCCAATTGCAGGTAATGAACGATGACTGAGATTAATTAAAGTAATCCACCCATCAATTTTTTGCTTTTCTATGAACAGCATTTTGAGGTGGTCTGAAGACATATCAACTCCACTAGGGCTAAAGGTTGGCTGGATCTGTAAGATGCTGATCTTAACCACTACCTCCTTGTGAGTGTGTTACAACCTCATTAATTACCTTACAATACTAAGGCTTATTTCAAGGACTTGAGATGTTGGGAAGTACAATCTCTACCTTTCCAACTATCATCAGGCTTGAAGGCCACCTCAATTTGTAGGCCATTCTTTGCCATTTTCCTTATAACCTTCCACACATCATACTATAAGATGCTATAATTACACGGTGGGCAGCACTTAGATAAATCCCAAATAAGTAAATAATTAATAAGATAAACATCTCTATTTTTATGTGCGCCTACGGTGTTGGTGCTGTTGTGGCTAGTCCAGTGTCAAGCTGTCCCTGTTCACATTTTCTGTCAGTACTATCTCGTTTTTTGTTCTTTTCATGCAAAGCATTTCATCTGGAGAAATTCCAGAGTTGTGAAACTTGTGCCCATTAGCTGTTATATGTTGCCCACAACTAATGAATAATGGTGACATAGTCTTTGTTCTTACATGCCTCTGATAAGTCCTTTATTTTCTAATGGTAAATTAAAATGACTTTTCTCAGCACCACAACTACTCTATTATTTACATTGCAAGGATCAGAAAGTGTTATTGTTCAAGTACATACAGATTTAGGGCCTGATTCACCAAGGTAAACTTACGCTCATGTGTATGTTTATGATTTTTTGCAATTCACAAAGGAATTTTACTAGTAGTATCTTTACAACTGTCTATCTTTTTATATGCGGAGTATCTGCCACGAGTGCGGAGACTCTGCAGTTGCAAAGATGCTACTTGTAAAATTCCTCTGTGAATTACAAAAGATCATAAGCTTACACGAAAGTGAATCAGGCCCTTAGTATCCACTCTAGCAGAGTTTAGGTATAAAACATTCTGTTCATTCTATTGTAGAACTGAAGTAGTATAACTTTAACATATGTAAAAACTTATTCTTAGCACACTTTGTTTTTAACATCTCACATATAGGTTCCTCTTTATACTGAGTTTCTTAATGCCTTTGAGGATAGCTTTATCTAGCATCTTAGACAGTAACTTGTTAGCACTCTTTGCTGAACATAGTTTACAATACAGTGATCATACCTGCATTACCAGGTAATGTAAGGTTTAGACCTGGCATCCTTGGCGTGGTTTCCCCTGACTTTTTGCATACTGACCTCCTGTTTTTGACAGTTGCTGCCGATTTCGTTTTTGCTAGTTTTACGAATCTCGGCACTTTACCACTGCTAATCAGTGCTAAAGTGCATGTGCTCTTTACTTAAAACATGGTAAAATTGGTCTATCCACAATTAGCATATTTGATTCACCTACAAGTTCCTAGTAAAGTGCATTACATGTGCCCAGGGCCTGTAAATCGAATGCTACTAGTGGGCTTGCAGCACTGATTGTGCCACCCACTTAAGTAGCCCTTTAAGCGTGTCTTGGGCATGTCACTGCAGAGCCTGAGTGTATAGTTTTAAACTGCCATGTCGACCTGGCAAGTTAACCTACTTGCCAGGCCCAAACCTTCCTTTTTATTTCAAAGAAAGAAGGCCTTATGAATAGGCTCCTAAGTTATACAAGTAGTAAGTGACAAGCCCAACGAAATCCGACCGCAAGGCTGTGATAGGTTTACAGATTATTTACAAAGGGATGTGGTGAAGTTCATCCACACTCCGGAAAAGCGGGAAATCAATTACTCCTTCTCTCAGCTACGAACCGCAAGCCAACAGATTGCGTTGTGTTGGCTTGCGGTTTGTAGCTGAGAGAAGGAGTAATAGATTCTATTCATAAGCCTATTCATAAGGCCTTCTTTCTTTGTACTTGATTGATCTGGTTCGACTTGATCAGCGAACTTGATCTAAGGCTCTTTTTTAACATTTGACTGTCTGTCCTGAAGATGGTCTGACGGACGATACTGCCACAACAGACCGAAACGTTGACTACTACATCTATTTCCCCAGCATGTTTGGCTATTGAGGAATTGTTTTCTATTGTTTTAGATTCATTTCCTTATTTTTGATTCTTTGGAATAGATGTTCACATCATCGATTTGCAGGCTCCTTCATGTAACCTCTATCATGGTGTTTTATTGTTTCTGAATGTACCCTTTGCATTTTTGTTCACATTAAAAGTGTGTACCTCTGAGAAAAACAGATATACCCATGTTTGTAAAAATCTGTTGCATATTATTTATTGTCACTTACATTTAGATTGTTTCAAGGTTCAGTCACCATTTGGGGCTCAACATACAAATAATGAATCTGTACAGCCTTTAACTGAGATTTAAGAATGATATCCCTTGTAGGCACTTTTAGAAAGTTGGCATTTTCTTACTGCAACCATTTGGTGCCTTCTGCCTGTCTCTGGAATACACGTCTGGGGTGAGTGGCAGCTGGCTTCCTGCCTTCCCTCTAGACAGCCACACACAAAGGGAGGGTAGGTGTGACTGAGTGGCCATCTGCCTGCTGATGGGTCATTCGTAGCAGGATGGGAGGGAGCAGCGGACACTTACACCTGAAAGTTCTGTGTCCTGTCTCCACACATAAGGTTGCATACTCTCATGTAGTGAGTCAGGAGCCAGGATAGGTAAGAAAGGGACTTTGTGCACTTCAAAGCATCTCTTTGAAGTCTCCCCCACTTCAAAGGCCCACCTGGGTATAAGTACTGTAGCTCTGACACCACCAAAGCAGAACACTTCTAGAACTGTGGACATTCTACAAGAAAGAAGGACTGCTGTGCTGCTGGGGGGACTACCACTTTGTTGAACTGCTTTGCTGGGCTGGTCTGCTACCTGCTCACTCTTGCCTGGGAGTAAGAAGGACTCCAAGGGCTTGTTGGCTTGCTTCCTGTTTCTGAAGTCTCAGGGATATCAAAGACTTCTTTCTTCAACTTGTAACTAGCACTTGGACTCTGTCTGCAGTGAGGCCTGTTCTGCCAAGAGGATCCAATCCAGTCCTGGGCCCTTTGAAGTGAGTATCCAGTGATACAACCCTGAAAATCCACTCATGGACAACGTTGCGCTGATCGGAACTGTTGCATTTCCCGTGACACTGGCACATCGCTGCTGCTGCACAAACCGCAGACACTGCATAGCCGACTGCGCAACACATTGTCCCCTATTTTCGATGCTTCTTCGGCTTTGCACCTCTCAATGCCATTGCATCTCGGAACCGACATATCGCCTACAGCTATGGTATCGACAGCGACGCATTGCCTCCTTTCCTCCACATATCGGCCCTGATGATGAACCATCCAAGATACTGTTCAGTGAGCCAATGATGGTCCCTGTATCAGACCCACACTCCACCATCGTCGGCCTGAACTTTTGGATTAGCCCCAGTTGAGCGTGACCAGATAGCCCTGGTTGGCGCTATTTGTTTCTAAGCATTACAAAACAGTTTATTCTTTAAAAAGGCATTTCTTGGCTTCAACTGATTAGATTTTTGACGTTTTGGTCTTGTTTTACTCATACAAATATTCTCTAATTTACTAAACTGGTGTGGAGTCTTTTTGTGGTGTTTTCAATGTGTCACTGTTTGAAGTGTGGCACAAATACTTTACACATTGCCTCTTAAGTTAAGCCTGACTGACAACGTACCAGAGGGTGAGCACAGGTTAATTTATAGTGTGCATCTGACTTACCCTGACTGGGATTGTGGTTTCTGCTTGGACAGGGTGCATACCTTTGCCAACCAGAAACCCAATTTCTAACAGTAAGATTATAAGTAAACTCATGAAACACAATGTTTTCTATCTCAATGATTTATGTATCTGATTTAAGAACTTCCTGCCCTTGACTTTTACTCTTTCTGGGTATTGGTACAATAAATTTGATTGATTAAGTGACTTCATGCCATTTTTTCTCTACTGTAATAGACAATTATATTTCTGATATATTTTAGTCAGACACTGTTTTCTTTACATACAGACCCCATTTGGGGGGCTAAGAGACATGGAAGAGACACTGGCCGCAGCTGCACGGGCTGAGGGGGTTTGCCTCTGGTGACCCTGGGTCTGTCCATCTATGGCTCTGTAAATCAGTGCTAGGTACAACCCCTTCATCACTTGAGTCTCAGGTCTACCTATTGCAAGTATTCATAGGTTTCTCAGGGAGGCTGTGCGGGACCTAGCAGTGCAAAAACAAATTGTCTGTCCAGTGCGTCACATAACAGACTATAGGTACAAATGGCTCACTGTCACTGGGCAACTTCGCCTGGTGTCCTGGGTCGTCCCCTTTCTCTCTCCTCATCCTGTGTGCCTCTTAAGCATAAGCTAAGCAGGTGCCCCCTTTCTGGATTTAACTTCTTTCTTTGCAGGTACAAGGCAGAGATGTGGATTACCTCATTTGTTCAGAAGTCCTCAAGAGGTATTTCTCACCACAGTGGAGTGTCTCAGTCCTGTTGGGTGGCCAGTAAGGATACGAAGCATGCATGTGGCTCACTCCCTCTTCAAGAGGAGACTGCAGGCCAGAGGTTCTCAAACTCTTTGGCTGTGACTGCAGCAGGCAGCAGTCAAGGCCACCGTCCAGATTCTGTGCAGGAGTTCATGGCTCTGGCATGGATTCAGGCCTCCAGCTGATGACAAGCCTACTTCTAGGCTCCCAGTGAGATAGGGAGTTGGGTCATGGGGTCATAAGTCACAATCTACCTTGTGCCTGTCTTTGGGGCAGTGAACAATTCATTGATGAAGTAGCAGAGCCATTTTGTACACAGTTCATTGTCACAGCACCACTGTCCTCTCGGGCGCACTTTGTTGATTCAGCTGCACAGTCCACTTGGGCCCATTTAGTTGATTTAGCTGCACTGTCCACTCGGGCACACTTCGTTGATGCAACGGCCCAGTCCGCTGATTCACCCTTCATTGATGCAACAGCACTATCAGGTGGTACTGCAGTTTCTAAATGGAACTGCTCAGCTGGAGAGACTGTGCTCACGTTCCTTGATCATGCAGAGCGCTTTCCTCATCCTTCCTGTTCAGACAGAATCTCACGCCACGTGGGTCAAGCTGCTTCTGGCTCTTTCTGGGCAGCTACACCTCCTAGAGGGTTGTCAGACTCCTTCCCTCTCTCGGCAGGGAGGTTGACTTCAAGGCACTTAAGTCAGGGGAACAGCTTCTTCCTTACAGGCAAAACTCGAGGTGAAGTCCCCTCTCATCTGGGAAGCTAACAAACAAACAGGCACCAGCTCTGGTTGCACAGCAGTGCTCTATATTTTCTGAGTATCCACACCACTGTATGTATATGAATAGCGGTCCACCTCTCACCTCACAGGCCCACAGGCCCACATTTTTGTAAGGATTGGTGATATAGATCTTGAATCTCCTGACAAACTGTTCACAGCTCATTCCAGTCTTTTTTTCAGTCCCGGTTTGCTGCCTCTCACTCAGCTTTTTCTGTCTCAACTCCTCACCAACTGTTTTCTGTCAGGCTTAAACATCCTCTGACATTCCATGAAAGACTTCACCAATAACTCTGCTCAGGTTTGCAGCTTGAGCCTTGTGTGATTTTTTTAGCTGCATATTCTGGCTGGTAAACTGGGTCTGGTGTTCCCACACCTGGGAAACCTACTTGCAGGAACACATGCCGGTAGTACAACTCCATCCAATTTGCAATCAGGGCCACAGCAGTCACACAGACAATACCCAATCAAAACATTTACAGAAAAGCACATTACACAGGTATGAATGCTTGGAAAATACCCTAACTTAGATAAACTATAATATAGTAATATATAGTTGAGCTGTACTCACTGCTCATTTTACCAAGTTTTCTCCCTTACATAAACAACATAGAGCTAGTGCTCTTTAGGCAAGCCCTGTGAGAGATGCCCCAAAACTAGTTTGGAGTGACCACAACGGAGGGTTTGTCCATTACCATAGCTACACCGCTTGTTCAGCACATGGAGCTCTGACCAGGGCTAGAAAGGTTCTACCATGTTGGATTTAGGCAGGGAATGGCACTGTGAGATAGTGTATAGTGAAACAAAACACACAGGAATTACAGCAAAAATGGGTAGGGTCACACCTGGGAAGTTTTATGCCACTGATTAGGGAGTGGCCAGGAGATTCCCCCACCCACATGATGGCACTAGTCATAAAGGTGGCATCCCTAGTACCCCATTAGGAGCACCAAGAGAACCTGTGAAGGATCAGAAGAAGGGCTGCCCTGCTGTCTGAAGAACCTGAAGGAAAACTGGACCTGCTTACCTTGAACCCAGCAACCCTGAAGTAACTCCAAGGTCAGTTGGCTGACCTCCTGTTTGAGCTACAGGGACATGACAAGCTTCCAGAGACCTTTCCTGCAACTGCCCAACTGCCTTGTTTCAACTATACCTGCCCTGGGCCCTACTTCTGGCCTCTGCTGGAGTGAGTCTTGACCCCAAATACTGTCTCCATGATCCTGGACGCTTGGGTGGTGTCAAAGTGTACTTCTCCTAAGGTTTCCTGAAACGTGAGACTTAGAAACTGTCTGTCAAGTTTTTGCTCTGAGAGCCGATGAGATATCAGGGTCAAACTGCCAGGCCAATCTGACAAAGGTGCATCGCCTCTCAGCTATGTTCTTCTCTGCAGCAGCAAATTCAATCGAGTGGGACTTTAAAGAGAAGGTGCCCAGCCTCATGGAGCCTTCTTCGGCTACAGCCTGTAGGCTTAGCTAACTGGAAGATTACGAGCTCCAGAAAAGTGGCTAAGTCCAAAGGTGGGAATCTTTACTGGTCCTTCTGTGGGTGTATAATTCAAATTTCTCCAACTCTGAGCATTCCAGTCAAAAGTCAGTGGCCTCACTGAGACCGTGTCCAGCAGCTATCCAACAACATGGAGCCCACTTAGGCCACAGTCTGTTCCCTTGCCCAGCTAAGGATTTTATACTTCCATCCCAGAGACTAAGTCCATAGGTAAATCTTTCTACCAGGATGAACCTGGCTCCCTGTATACATCCCTACTTTTAGATGTCACCTAAAGACAGCTTTTAGTACTTGGAGAGGACTTCAGGTAAGGCCATTGCTTATCATGTTTTGGCTTTCTTGACTCTTTTATTGGCTTGCTCTTATTCAATGGTTCTCCTTCTTTTCCTATGTTTGTCTCTCCCTGGAGCACAGCTTTTTTGCTATCCTTTTGATTGGATGACTTGTATTCTTCCATGGCTCACATAAGGGAAAAACATTATTTTATTTTCCTTTCAGCATTCTGTGGAGTGCATTTGTTTTCTTGCTCTGTCCCAATGTGCTGCTTCACCTCAAATCCCTGCCTCCACGCTGTCTGTGTTGCTCCCCACTCTTGCTAGGCAGTCCTAAAAAGCACAGCAACAGGTATACTTTTGTCTCTATCTAACCAAAGAGCATTTTCTTTATAGGTTGGTTTTGTTTTATGTCTTTGTGAGAGGGAAGCAGAAAGGAAGAGTAGAAATCACCTACCTGGACGGGATGATAACATTTCAAGTACACCAACGGACTCTCTCTCCTGTGCCCTAGAAAGAGAAAAAGGACAATGTAAGAGGCTGTAAAGGGCCTGCGTCTTGCCTGACCTGGAGAATGCCAGAGATGCAGGAGGAGAGAGGAGCTTGGAAAATCAAGCCGAGAGAAACAAAGAAGGGGTGCCTGAGTGCACGAAAGCCAAATAGGATGGGAGTCCAGACAACAGAGAGGACGTGTAGGGCAGCAAGGATATCTGGTCAGAGGACTAGTGGATGCCACCAATGGAGGCTCAATATTGTGTGACAGCCCAGGAGGGCTGTGGCAACCCAGGTGAGATAACTGGGTCGGGGGATGAGAGAGGAAGATTGGAAGAGTATTGTACCATGTTGCTGTTTTGCTTTAACTTTAAGTTGACCCCTTTTACCCCCCACCCCCATTTCCAGGCCACCTGACAGGTCCACAAAGAGAACTTGCATGTCAAAGTAACAAGTACAATCAGCTCTCCCAGGCAGCACTAAACTTTAAACCCAAAGTGGGAGATTTTTTAAAAAGTTTTAAAGAATCTAGTCAATTTATGGCAGTGAGTTACTTGGAAGGAGTAGAGACTGCCTGGGGTGACTAAAAGGACCTAAGGATGTACAGCAAAGCCTTTCTTCTTTGGGAAAAGGAGATATAGGTAGAGAAAGCAACATACAGGGAGAGTTGTGTCAAGTAAAGACCTTACTTAGTCAAGCAAGGCTAAGACTTGCCATCTTTTACTCTTTACGTACCTGGGTTTATTGTTCTTTCCTGAGGGAACATCGGCTGGTCATCTTCTGGTTCCACCTAGAAGAGAGAATAAAAGAAACAAAACTCATAAAAAATGAGAAGGAAGTCCAGCCCAGCATAAAGTATCTGCCAAGGAGGGGAACCAATTAAATATAGACTATACTGTTTTGGAGCTTGAGAGGAGAAGTAAAAGCAAAAAAGTGATAGAGCTCTGGATCTCACAACGCATTCTCTTAGTAAAGTCGTCAAAGATTTTTCCCAATTGGTCGTATGGACCTTTATTGGTTGTTGTGAAGCACTGTAAGGGACAAGACATCAATAATACAATTTTAACTTGTTAAGCCAATGTGAATCCACAATAAGGACCAGACATTGCCAAATATGGTTAAAAGGATTTTATTTTGGAATACCAATCAATCCAGTATATAAGCAAACCAGAAAAAAGTTCAGTTAGTATAGCAATACAGCAGATGAGCTTAAATATCTCAGTAGACTGAGCCACAATAAATGAGATACAGAACTGTGATAGCCACCACAATAAAGAAACAAATTAAAGTAGACCAATTTGTTCCATAAATATACTTCCCTTCTTATTATACTATGCACAAAGGTGCGTGTTTCTACAATAGTCTCACCCATATTGTGGACCATTGGAAGTACAGTGAGTTGCATTATGGTGCCTATCGCAGTTCATAACTCATTGATAATAGTGAAGGTACGTCTTGCCTTTAAGTTTCTTACCTAGAATGTCCGAGGCCTGAATGACCATCAGAGGGTGCGCAAAGTGATGGTGTGCCTCCAGAAGAATCACACTGATGTTGCTGTCTTGCAGGAGATGCATCTTGCCCCTGATAGTTGTCCGATGTCGTCACGCCTCCTAAAGGGTGAGTGTCATGCGCATGCTTCACATCACAGGCGAGGGGTGTTATGCTTTGGGTGAGAAAGGGCTCTGTTGTCAAGTTGAAGGATGTGAGAGCAGACTCGGATGGTGATGTTCCTAACAGCACACTGCCATAAAGATAACATTGCTTTGATCCTGGTTGGTGTATATGGCCCTAACTGCAACAACCCGCAGATGTATTAGGATCTGCATGCCCGCTTTGCACAATATAGAGGGTTTCCCCAAGCATGGGATGGTGATTTTTATTGTGTATTCCACTCAGAGAGAGATCGATCATGTGACCCCCTATGGCAGCCCTCTGCTGCTGCTTGCACTATACAAGACATTTCTAACATGAGCGGGTTGGTGGATGTTTGACGGCACAGTTCCCCAGGTGGTGCTGAGTTTACACTCTACTCTTCTGTGCATGATATACATATGCACATAGACTTATGGCTCCCGTCTAGGGAATTGGTTATTTGTGTGGTGCAGTGCACCTATTCAGATCACTCGCCCGTTTTTCTGGAATTGGCTCTGGATGCTCGTAGACTCTTGGCCTTTGCCTGGAGGTTTCCGTCGTCCTCGCAACTTGATACTGTGTTCTGTGAGGATCTTGGGCAGGCGATCGACAGGTACTTCACCAATAATATAGGTTCTGTTGCCAAGTTTGCAACTGTCTGAGCGGCCTTTAATGTTTATATTCGGGGGTTGTGCTCTCAAAACATGCAGGGGTGCTGAAATCGCTCTGAAACAGGCTGCAAAAGTTGAGGTTGAGATCACTGCATTGAATCGTGTGCATGCTTTAACTGGTGAGCCAAGCTGTTTGGCAGATTCAAAGCTAAATTAGAGGAATATTATGAGGTGGCCAATAATTAAATCAAACATTTGGGTAAATATATCAATGCCAGGGTGTATGGAGAGGGGGGACGACCAAGGGTGATGTTTGTGGCCCTTTTAAGGCCTAGACGGTAGAGGCTATGATTTTAGCTGTCTAGGCTGAGATGGGGGGATGCTTTATACCTCCAAACAGATAGTGGAGCATTTTCAGGGGTACTACTGGGGTTATACTTCTCACACCTTTCGCATGATCAGCACGTCAAAGCTGAGGACTTAGCGTACATTGCAATGAAATGGTTGTCCGCTGCACACAGGGAGCACCTCATGACCCCTTTGCATCCTGCAGAGATTTTTGAGGCCCTGAAGAGCATGCCAGGCAGTTGCATTTTATAAAGAATATTAGGCGAAGTTGGTACTGCACCTGGTCACACATTTTGAAAAAATGACTAAAATGGGTTGCATGCCTCCTATGCTGTGTGAGACTGTTATTGTCACTCTTCTGAAGCCGGCTAAGCTGGCCAATCAATGTTCATCCTGCATGCCTCTTTCATTGTTAAATACAGACACAAAGTTTTTTGCAAAAGTATTAGCTAACAGATTAGACCCCCTTGAGTCAGAATTAGTTGGAACGTAGCAGGCTGGCTTTGTACCGGGCATTTCACAAATATATAATTTTAGAACGACTTTTTGCAGCTATCACCAGAATTGACTCTGAGGTTCAAGCTGTTGCAGTATTTCTAGATGCAGAAAAAGCAGTCGATTCTGTGGAATGGGAGTTCATGCTTTCAGAGCTGAGGCAAATAGGAGTGGGCAATGTCTTCCTTTGACTCATGCAGGTGTTATACACCAGGCCCATAACTCGAATCAAATTAAATGGCATGATTTCTGATGGCATAACAATCATGAGAGGCACTCGCCACGGCTGCCCTCTCTCGCCCCTACTGAATGCCCTGGTTGTGGAGCCCTTGGTCTGGAATTTGCACGAATACCAATTTCATCGGTGGATCCACTTCCGTCACTATAGCCTCATCATCTCTGCTTAGGCAGACGCACATTACTCTATGTCTGGAACCCAGAGCATACATTTGCCCTGGTGCTGCATGAGGTTGTTTTATTTGGGGGGCATTCAGGTCCACGCATTAACTGGGTTAAATCTCTAATTTTACCTCTCACTGCGACCACCTCACCTGTGCAGATGGAATATCCCTTGCAGTGGTTCATACAGACCCAAATGTAGTGATCTCAGAAAATTATGGTAGAGCGGTTAACAGGCTCTCAGAGGCAATGTATAGCTGGATTAGGCCCCCATTGTTGCTTAATGGCAGGGTGGCGATTCATGAACATTGTGATGCTAACCCGGTTCTTGTTCCTCTTCAGGAATATATCTATACTGCTTTCGGGCACCTTCTTTGCTACTTTGCAGAAACATCTGATACATCTGCCTGGGCTGGCAAGCAGCCGCCGGTGAGTTGGTGTACTTTGACACTCGCCTTCAAAAAAGGAGGTCTGGCAGCCCTTGATCTGGAGAGCTTTATATGACTGCACAGTGTATGTTTGCCCACTATTGGCTGCACAGCCCGTCTGATCTCCCACATCTGTGATTAGAACGTAATGCCGCTTCTCTGTGTCAGCTCCCTGAGAAACTCCTGGATAAGCTGATGAGGCATTATAATTCTGTTGACCTCATCAACACTATGGTGTACTCCTGGAAGTGGTTGTCAGAGCTGCAGGGTTGCCCCCTCCTTTATTCACTACTTTTGCCGATAGCCTGGTGTCTGTGGCTTCCTATGGGGCAGGAGAGGGGAGTAATGGACCTGTTGCAACGCTTGAGCTTGCGGTGTATGGGGGATTTTTTTCAACGTGGGACCTTGCGCAGCTGGGACCAGGTGTGGTCACCGGAGGGTCAAACCACAGCACTGGAAATGTTTCAGTACTTCTGTGTGCGACATACCATACGCAAGAAGCTGGGCGGTGATCTGGAGGAGCCTTCTGTGATGCCCTCTATGACATATTTATTGCAAAGTGACATCTTGCAGCATCTTCTGGCAAACCTTAACAT
Source organism: Calotriton arnoldi (assembly GCA_963921515.1). Classification (NCBI taxonomy): domain Eukaryota; kingdom Metazoa; phylum Chordata; class Amphibia; order Caudata; family Salamandridae; genus Calotriton; species Calotriton arnoldi. The sequence continues at coordinate 791,815 of CAWUFW010005032.1, forward strand.
GTTCTCACTGAGTGCGCACTCGGTAGGTATCACAAAGGCAAGTCAGGACTGGCAACTTGACCTTGGGGTGGAAATACCCAACAATCAGTGGACTTACTGTTGTTCAGTTATGAAGTCGGTGTCACTAAACAGCTGTGATAGGCTGATCCACTTCAAATATGTCAATAGGGTGTGTTACACCCCGTCCATTCGTCTCGCTATGGTTTGTGCGACTGGCCTTGCTATCATAGGTGTGCTGCTGCTGAGGAGGACTTTGTGCATGTGGCGTGGTACTGCCCGGGTGTCAAACAGTTCTGGGATAATGTATTTCAGTCCCTGTGTGAGCTTACGGGGGAGCACTTTGAGTCTACACCTCTGTGCTATTGGGCTACGATAAAGTGATTCAGAAGGCCCGTAGAAGGTTTGTGGCACTTGTTATTCTGCTAGTAATGCACATGATTACTATGCGCTGGGCGAAGGCTCCCCTCCCCACAGTGAAGGAGTGGCATGTCGACATAACATACTGTAATACCATGTCAGATGTCTATAGTCACCTAATGCCAGTTATGAATAGACAGTGCAACATCTGTGGCCCGTATCAAGCATTCTTAGCTTGTGTAGCACCAGTTGTGGCAGTGGGTTCCACTGAGGGACTCGCATCAGAATTGATTGCAGCAGCGTTACCTGTATTTTGGATGGCTGAGTGGACCCTCGGGGGCAGCTTGATGGTCGGTGACAGTTGCAGAGCGTGTGTTGGAGGAGGAATGCGTTGTGTGCTGAGGTGGTCCCTGAGGCCGACATCAGAGCTATGATCATTGCCCCTTTTGATGTAGGATACACTAAGGGGGAGAAGATGGTTCCTTTGTACCGCACCCTGCGATGTTCTTGTGTAAGCTCTTAGTATTCAATCATGATCTATAATGTACAGTGTACTGTGCTCATTCCTTCATGCCAAATGTATGCAAAAATTGGCAATGTTATCATTTGTCCTGGTTTTGTTATCTGAAAACGATAAATAAAGTATATAAAAAGAAACTTCTCTTCTCTCTTCTAAACATGAATTAAGTATAGGGTCATCTACTAAAGGTCTCAATTTCTATTTAGGGAGCATAAAAGGTGTCAGCATGATCAGACTTCAGTAGAAGCCTTGGGAAAAGGAAATAAGTGTTTAGCATAAAGCTTCACACTTGTAAGAATAAGGCAAGCAGAGTGGTCTGTATCTTTCAAAGTCTAAAGGGAATTTCTGCCTTCCAACTGTGGGAATACCAATTTAAAAGTAGCAGGAGATTCAGAAACGCCCTTATCTCCTTTCACACCACCAGGAACCAACCAAATCGGTACTCGAAAGAACATCTGCAACATCCCTTCAGTTTCCCATCGCATCGAAACTTGGACTGTATTTCTCAACCTTGAACATCTCTCTCTTCTGGTACATGATGAACAGAAGGCCTCTTTCTACCCTTAATTCTCCACAATCACTGCCAAGTTCTTCCCTCCTGCCTCACTATAAGCAGTCTGATACAAACAATAAGCCTTTCTCTAACTAACGAGAATAATAATAATACACCTGCAAAGAAAGAAAGAATATGCTGGCAAGGCAAAATGCATTTCAATTGAGGCCTGTAGATAGGCTAATTTAGCTTAGCACTTAATATGAACTTGAATACATGAGCATACATAAGCATGTGTAATGTCAAGAATAAATGCACAACGTAAGTAAAAGAGTACATATTTCAAATGACCATTAGTGTACACCTATATAAATCTCTTATCCCTACAATGAGTACATTTCATTAATACATTTAAGTGCTTCACACACATTAATGAAGTAAAGGTACAATGTGAATATAAGGTCAGATATGAGTATATAATTGCAAAATTGTGATGTATGAGGGTGGAGCCTAAATTGTGCTACTCTACAAGCATTGGTAAAAAAAAAGAAACAAAGCTTCCTGAGCCTTATGTCTGCCCATACCGCCACAGTCCTGCATTCCACATGTTGCATGAAAATCCAGGTGTTAGCACACAGTGGCAGCATTTATGATGCTGAGGGAGTGAAAGGCTGCTACATTCACTCAACCTCCATTTGTGGCAGAAGGTGTGCTTGGCATGACTGGAAAGGAGGTTCTCTCTCCCACCTGAGTCCGACAAATATGCTCCCTGACCTGGTGCTTGTCAGACATCGGCATTGATTACATGCACTTTACGGGCTGGTTAAAGCACCCCCCCGAACTGTGGTATTATTCGTATAACTACATCTCCCATAATGCCCTGAGATACGCGTCAGTGGGCCTTTAACCGGACACTATATAAGCCCCACCCAAACCGCGTTCAGGTGCTTGTCAATCCGGATCAGCCATGTAAACCATCGAGACGCTAAGGAGGAACGCAGCAGTCTACATACGAACTCCTAAACACCGAGACCCTTACGCGCCGCGTTGGTGCGCGGCCCGTGGTACCCAGAAAAGCGCCGGAGTGCGCGTTCTGAATCTGGGGTAAGTCAACCACGGCATTTCCTGATAAAAGCAGAAGCTCTGCTTCTTTACAAGTTCGTGCCAGAATACGGCATCTTTATGTAATATAACACCAGCGCTGGTGTGCGCGTTAGAGCCGTTGGAAAGGCTATCGCGGCATTACATACTTTTAGGTTTTGTTTCCTTGCCAAAAAACCCGACAAGAACAACAAGAGCAGTTTTGAGCTCCAACTTACTTTTCCAATTTTCCCCGATGATTTTTTGACCTGAACCTCCTTGCGCTTGGAGCCGTTGAAAGGCTCGGAGAGCGACATTCTCTTTATCCCGTGACTGTAGCGAACCATTCCTAGCAAGGGTGCGCTTGGAGCCGTTGAAAGGCTCGGAGAGCGACGCTAATCTAGAGGGGTGTGGCGGTCACCAGCCAGGACTTGGTAATGAATAATAAAGATACTTACCTGTAAGTGTTAGACCTGATAGATACCAACCAGACCTATACTTCTCTATGCTGCTAGATTCCTAGTTATCCCTTACAGTATGTTTGTCTTTTGTTTTCAGAGCACACGAGTTAGGCAGCTGGAGTGAAGCTCCCAACTCTGAGCCTGCTCTCCCGAGGTGTTTGCAGCCACATTGCTACCTGTTTCTTCTTCTCCTTATTTACTTTTCCCTTTTTTTCCCTGAGGTGGTGTTACTTGTTGAGCGGTTTTGTTGCTCGCAGGGAATTCCATTTGTGGGGATAGGGTTACTAGCATCATCCATCGCTCCTGCTGTATCCGGCATATAAGGTTAGTGGTTAACCTGTCTGTGTTCTGACAGAGCTAAACTAAAATACCCAGAGCATTTATTCTAGTGCCAATTCATCTGAAAAGTATGGCTACTTCTTTATGCACAGCTTGAGACAGCTGTCATGTTTGTTTAAGTACCTACAAGTAGTCCTCTATTTTATTTTTAAGTTTGTCATTTTCAATGTTTAAAAAAATGTATTTCCTTAAGAGTTTTCTAAACCTTATACATGACTTGCATACGATTCCTCTACATATCTAAATGAGTTATGCAAACATATAATATAGAATACTGTTAGAAGTCAACAGTGGTCCATAGGTTAGATAGACCATAATGAGATACGCCATATCCTTATCACGATACTCAAAATTGGGCTATAGAAACAATTTATCTACAAATAACAGACGTACCTGCTATAAATTAGGTTAAGGAATAAAACGGAGGGGGATATGTGCTCACGGAGCCATTCACAGTGAGGATTTAGAGACTGCCATTTGGATAAATGGTAACCACATACGTTCAAAAACAGGAGTTTGGTCCAACATTCGGAAAAGGATCAGTTCAAGAGATGTTGCCACAGTCATATCAAGCATCCAGTCCATATGTGAGTGGGAAACCTTTATTCCAGACTGAAATATTGCTATTGCAGCCACTGCCAGTGCAGCATCAACCCACCTCTTTGTGCAGTGGTCAATACCTGGAACATCAAGGGCATCGTGGAGAAAAATCAGTTCGGCAGACGGGTGCAAGTTCAGATTATGCATGCATGCTTTCATGGGATTGTTACCTGCTGCTAGAATGTTTGAAGCAACCTACAAGACCACACCAGATGTAGTACATCATCGTCTTGATGCCCGCATCTCCAGCAATCCAATGTGTGGCTAAGGTTGGCTATTCACAGCCTTTGAGGCATCTAATGCCAGTCGCGTAATAATTGAAAAAAACCCTACATTTTAACCTCTCTTCTCTGAAACCAATATCATGCGTGTCCAATAACTCGAACCAATCTGAGTCAGAGTATTCTTATCCAAGTGTTTTTGCCATTTTCCTGCAAGCATGACCTGAGGGGGTGGTGATGAAGATCTTCCAGCAGTGTTTTGTACAACTCTGAGGCAACCCAGTAAAGGACCTCCATTTTCATACATATTCATGTGTTATCGAATCGGGGATAGGTGGAGCCTCTATTCGTGCATGTGTGCTTTGCAGGCAGTTTCTTTGTTGGAGATATTTCTATTCTTGTTGTGCATCCAATTGGATCTATTCTTGCGGGGCTATCAAAGGTTTTAGACCAGTGGAAAACCATAATAGCCCCACTGTAAGAATTCCTTGGTCTGACCAGGTTTTCCAGTGTATTATTTGTCTGTTAATTTGGAGGAATTTCTTATTCCAGATGGGAGCATTTACATGAAGATATGCATGTACATGCAAGTGTTTGTATGTGTATGTCCACATTTGAGTGGTTTCTTTGACCACCGGTATCGCTTTGCCCTCATCCATTGGTATGGTATTGCAGAGTAGGCCAATGTCGACAGTACGTTCAAGAAGATGCTGACCTCTCGGTACCCAGTTTGGTCTTGCCATATCTTCGGACAAGAACTATACCAAATGTATCAAATGGTGTGCCTTATTGTAAAGTGTCATGTCTGGTAGGCGGAAGCCTGCCAATCTCATACTGATTTGTACTTTGGTCATTTTAGTTCGGGGTTTTTGGCCATTCCAAATATAGTCTTTGATGAGTTTACTTAATTTATGGATCATATACTTTGGGAAACGTGTCAGGATCATGCCAAAGATATAATTAAAGTGGGACACTGTCACCAGTTTCACTGTTCATATCAGCCCCCATAAGAAAAGTAGTAATTGTGACCATTTTGTAAGAAACGAGGACTGTTCTGGTCAATAGGGTTTCCATATTCTTTTGTACAGTTTGCATTAGGTCAGTTCCAATTTGGATGCCCAGGTATTTGATGGTGGTACTGGGACATTTACAGTCTGGTCCTTCAATTGCTGTGGATGGTGTTGCTCAGTTTAGAGGCAGAGCCTCACTGTTGCCCTTTTTGATTTTATAGCTGGAAAAATTGCCAAATGTGTATATTGTGGATAGAAGATGGGATATGGTGGTGTCCGGGTTGGTGAGCAGAGCAAAATATCATCAGCATACAAGAGTAGCTTTATTTCTCCTGCCACAGTGTCAGTGTCTTTAATGGAGGCAGAGGTTCATATTTTAATTTGCAGGGGCTCTAATGCCAGTAGGAAAAGAAGTGGTAACAAGGGGTAACCCTGCCAAATTTCCCTGGCTGTGACAAACTGTTCAGACTGGAAGCCTTTGCAGGTAATTGTTGCTGTTGGGGAGCAATAGAGAAGCTTAATCTTTCAGAGGATGCACTTTTTAAAGCTTGCTCTTTGAAAAGTGCAGAACGGGTATTGCCATTCAACCCTGTTGAATGCCTTTTAGGCATCCAGGGAAATCACCACTTTTTGGCTGGATCCTTGTTTGTTCTCACGTTATGTGCAATAGCAGTCTCATATGATTGGTGGACAATTTTTGTGACACAAAACCCACCTTGGTTCTATGTACCTCATGTGGCCAGCACCTTTGTTAGCATTTCTGTGTTCAAATTGATTTAAAAAAATGAGTCAGCAGTTGCCACATTGTTGCAAACCTTTGTCAGGAGAAGAACACCATTAGCTCTATTAATTCTGGACGAAGAGTGTTGGTGTCACACATTTCCTTAAAAACCTAACTGAATAGCTGAGCTATTATCTGTGTGTTCATTTTATAATATCCAATTGGGAGACCATCTTCCCCCAGAGATTTGAAGAGCTGGCATACTTTTAATGGCTTTGAGAATTTCGTCATCAGTTACATCATTCTCAAGAATATTTGCAGAGTCATCAGTAAGACGAGGAAGAGGTAGGTTTTCAAAGAATTATGATTCTTTTATCATAGAGGTACATTCAGTAGTTGATTAATTCAGTGATAAATAAAAGGCTGCAAACTCCTCTTTGATTTGTACTGGGTTAGTAATTATTCCTTGTGAAGTTCGTATTGAGGTATGGAGTGGTGGGCCTCCTCATATTTCAAATGCTGAGCCATGAGTCACCCAGCTTTCTCTCCAAATTCATAGTGTCATTGTTTTAGTCCCCCTAGTGCTTTCTCCATCAATGACGTGAACATTGAGTTTAGATCCTTCTTGGCCTGGGCAAGACGTAAGATGATCTGTTGCGTCATTATTGGTCTGCTAAATGGCTGATATGCTATTCTAGCTGTTGTCTAGTCTCTGGAATTCTCCTTTGGTGAACAGCAGATTCCCTCATAAATTGGCCATGCATGTAGGCTTTACAGGCTGTCCATAGAGTTTGTGGGGAGTTCACTAAGCCTTCATTTGCTGACATGTAAGCTGGTACATGTTGCTTCAATTTCTGTTTCTGTGATTTAGAATGAGTGACTGACAGATTTGCTTCTTCGGATGCAGTGAATGTATGCGAGGGAACTAGAATGTAGGTGTCTGGTGAGTTGGTGAAAGTGTATGAGGCTTTTCAGGTATTTTGGTCCTATGTTGTGTAGGGTTTTATTTGTGTGCATGAGAAGTTTGAATTGGCTGAAATTGTGAATGGGGAGCCAGTGAAGCTTCATGATGTGCGGTGTGATGTGGGTGCAGCATGGGTGGTCAAATAGTGTCAAAATTAATTATGATGTAAACCACTCAGAGGCTCATAAAATCCTTGTCAATCCTCCCAACTCTTCTGGCCATAATAATATGCTGCACTATCTGACGCCCGCCCCCCACCTGGGTATTAAGCCAGTCTAATACATTATACTTCAGCTGGTAAAAATCCTCCTTCAACCCTTCCCTCAAGGGGAGTACATTGGTGTCCCCCCCCCCCCCCGGGAGGTTCAGAAAAGTTTCAGAGCAAGGTGATGTTATAGCAGGCCTATTTATGACATGTGAGGGAAGTTTGGACCTCAAGGAAGTGTTAGAAAGGGCCATGGTCTCAGCCTCACTAATTCCGAGATCACCCAGTGCCAAAGGATCCACAGAAGAAGAATGGACATTATGTGAGCGATGAGAAGGGACAAAATCATGCCTTGGCTCTCACATAGGTGGGTGTTAGACTATATGATTGACTGTCACTAACGACAGTGATGCTCCCTGTGCCTGTATTTCCTGGCAAGTTTATAGTAGGCACAACATTGGCCACAAGCCCAGAGGTCAACTCAGCTAGTGTCTTTTCTTTCCTGGACAACCAATTAGAATAGTCTCAAAGATTTTCCTAACAAAAGATTCAATTCTTTGTAACAAGTTATCCAGGAAAGTTTCCAGTGTGGGGGATCCTACGGTCTGTAAGTGTCCACGCTTTGAATCTAAGTTGTTACTATTGGCAGCTGTAGGAAAGTGCCCTTTTTTGACACAGTCACCCCCCCCTTGCCTGGTATTAGATGCAATTTCCACTGAAGTGCCCTGGGTTCCTGCTAGGCAGGTCCCCAGTGCCAGTGCTCTTTCCCTAAAACAAGGTAACTGTGCAATTATTCCCCAAATTGGCAAGACCTGTAGCACCTTTGTAAGTCCATAGTAGATAGTACCCCTGGTACCTAGGGCATGGATACTGTAGAGGGTCTCTAAGGACTGCATCATGTATTGTACCACCCTAAAGGACCCACCACCAAACTCATGCAGACTGCCATTGCAGGCTGCGTGAAATGGTTCAGACAAATGCGAAAACACAACATGGCACACACCCAGTGTGCCATGCCCACAGACACTGCTTGCAATATATGTTAGATACCTCTACAGTAGGCCTTATAGTCCAAAGGCAGGGTGCATTATATTTAAGGCTTCCTGTTTTCCGTTTTTACTGATTATTACAGATAAATACAGACAGAAAACCATTTGCTTCCTTGTCTGTATTTATCATTAAATATGGATAAAAACGGAAATTGGGTTGTTTTTGGGTGATTATAAATACTCTCTGCCATGACTGCCTGGCCAATAGCTCAGTGGATTAATAGGTAAGGGGTTAATAAAAGAAAGGAATTTTAGCAAAGAGGTTTAAACCACAGTAGACATGCACAAGGTTGATACCGAAATTTGCATATTTTCACACAGGTGCATTGATTTATCTTCTTTGGATGTTCATATCTCTGAAACCTGGCAGGCATTCAAGCATGAGTTCATATTTATAGGTAAATAAATGTGGAAATATACCAGTTTCAGCCTCATTTTGTTCACAAAAACCTCCCAAAATATGAATAAATACGGATAAAATGACCAAAAAAGAAATATGGATAAATACAGACGGAAATGTCAAAAAAAAAATACCATAAAACCGGGAACCCTAATTATATTACACGTGAGAACATATCTGCATGAGCAGATATGCCCCTGTGCTGTCTAGTTCCATTGCTAGATAGTACAAGTGAACAGGGAAGCCAACTTAAGTGTAAGTACTGAGCACTGGTCATTACGAGTTCCCCAGCTACATGATGGCTTCACTGAAATCCATGGTGTTTAGTATCAAACACCTTGTCTAAATATATACATATTGATGTCAGTAGTGGATTTATTAAGATATGCACCCGGAGGGCACCCTATGTGTGCCCCCTAAAATCTACCAGCCTCTTAGTGTGCTGGCTTATTGGTATCGTCCAGCCTGCCACCACAGACATGTTTCTGACTCTCTGCAGGTGAGAGCCCACACTCTCTGAGGCCTGAAACAATGCCTGCTCTGGAGGAAGGTGTTCACACCTCTTCCAGCACGATGGCTAGTAAATCTACATACCACGGCAAGGGACATAAAATCCCCTGCCACCTTTGATATGAGAGCCCGGCTTCCCCCAGACCTGTAAGATGCCACCACATGCCCTGAGGCCCATTTGGCACCAGGACAAATGGGAAATTAGCTATGCAAGGAAGCGTGGTGCACTACCAGACCAGTTACACCTCTAAGGTGAGCTGCCTGATGTGCCCTATGAAAGAAGAATCCACCATTTTGATTTTGGTGGAATTAGAAATTCTGGGACAGGGCCATGCCCATTCCCCACAGGAAGGGGACTGTAGTGACCCCAAGGGTAAGTAGCCCAGTAGCTGCTACCCTTCCCTCTCCTTAACACCCCTAAATTGAGTATTTAGGTGGCCCCCTGACACCAGGAATGCAGGTTGACTTGACAAAAAAGAAGAAGGACCAAAAAGAGCAGAAGAAGCAAGAACTGCAGACTACTGGTGGACTTTGGTGCCAAACCCTGCCAGTCTGCCTGCTCCTGTTCGACTATCACTACAATTCGACTTGTCTTGTAGCTGTGCATCTTCCAAAAGCCTCAGAGGGCCCCCAGCACTTCACTAAGCTGTCAGCATCTCCTCTGGAGTGGAGGAACCACTTCCCTGCAATCTGTAAGCACTGATCTCAACATCCGGTTCACTGTCCTACTGACCACCGGGTTCACCAACGCAGCAGCCACCAAGGTGGAGGTCACCATGCTCCAAGAGGTCAGATCCATCTCTCCACCAAGTGAGAGGACTCACTGGAGCTGTCCTGCACCAGTACACAGGGTACCAGACCCCTTTCAGCAACCAAAGCTTGTTTGAGTCTGATCCAGACTCCAACACCGCAAAGACTCACCAGCCGACGAGCGACGTCAGCACCACAGACGCCAGCACTGAGACTGGCCCAGCTGTCCTGTTTTAACCCCTTTGGAGGTCTAACCGAGAACCGTGGGTGCCTTTGATTCACGGGCACCAGCAAACCAAAACCCTCTGCGCCCTATCTCCACCGGTAGGGTTGACAACAACCGATAGTTTCCCCTGATCCCAGGACCCCCACAAACTGAGACCCTCATAGCGAGCTCCTGGACCTGTCCCCAAGTCCCCCTCTGCAGCCTGTTTCTAGGTGGCCCCTCTCTTTTCCTATGGTGTAGCGCTTAAGGCTACCAACCCGTCCAGCACCTCTGCACCCGGACACTCCAGGGCAGGTAAACTCAAACTGCTGATGACATTTTGGACCTTGGCCCCTAGCACCTTAAGTTCTAAAGGGGACCCCCGAGATTTGATTGCAAATACCTCTATATAGTATATGATTCTTTCTCTATAGGAAAGCATTACAGCGTAAAAAGGCATTTGAGTGACATTTTTGCTTACAAGACAATTTGACTTGTCTTGTAGCTGTGCATCTTCCAAAAGCCTCAGAGGGCCCCCAGGTCTCCGCCCAGCTGTCATCATCTCCTCTGGAGTGGAAGAGCCACTTCCTTGCAATCCGTAAGCATTGACGGCAACATCCAGTTGACCGTCCTGCTGACCACCGGGTTCAGCAACGCAGCAGCCCCCGAGGTGGAGGTCACCATGCTCCAAGAGGTCAGATCCATCTCTCCACCAAGTGAGAGGACTCCAGGACCCACTGGAGCTGTCCTGCACCAGTGCACAGGATACCGAACCCCTTGCATCAACCAAAGATTGTTTGAGTCCGATCCGCACTCCAACACCGCAAAGAATGACCAGCCGATGAGTGACGTCAGCACCACAGAGGCCAGCACTGAGAGTGACCTAGCTGTCCTGTTTTAACCCCTTTGGAGGTCTAACCAAGAACCATGGGTGCCTTTGATGCACGGGAACCAGCAAACCAAAACCCTCTGCACCCTAGCTCCACGGTTAGAGTCCACAACAACTGATAGTTTTCCCCTGATCCCAGGACCCCCACAAACTAAGACCCCCATAGCGAGCTCCTGGACATTTCCCCACGTCCCCCTCTGCAGCCTGTTTCTAGGTGACCCCTCTCTTTTCCTATGGTGTAGCGCGCAAGGCTACCAACCCGTTCAGCACCTTTGCACCCGTAATGACTCACCAGCCGACGAGCGACGTCAGCACCACAGAGGCCAGCACTGAGACTGGCCCAGCTGTCCTGTTTTAACCCCTTTGGAGGTCTAACCGAGAACCGTGGGTGCCTTTGATGCACGGGCACCAGCAAACCAAAACCCTCTGCCCCCTATCTCCACCGGTAGGGTCGACAACAACCATAGTTTCCCCTGATCCCAGGACCCCCACAAACTGAGACCCTCATAGCGAGCTCCTGGACCTGTCCCCAAGTCCCCCTCTGCAGCCTGTTTCTAGGTGGCCCCTCTCTTTTCCTATGGTGTAGCGCTTAACGCTACCAACCCGTCCAGCACCTCTGCACCCGTACACTCCAGGGCAGGAAAACTCAAACTGCTGATGACATTTTGGACCTTGGCCCCCTAGCACCTTAAGTCCTAAAGGGGATCCCCGAGATTCGATTGCAAATACCTGTCTGTAGTATATGTTTCTTTCTCTATTGGAAAGCACTACCGCGTAAAAAGGCATTTGAGTGACATTTTTGCTTACCTGCAAAAATTGATAAACTGAAAAGTACTTACCCAATTATGGTGTTAAAATAGATATAAAAATACCTATTATTTTTTTTTAATTGGTTGTGAGTTTCTTCTTGAGTGTGTGCCTCATTTATTGACTCTGTGTGTTCAACAAATGCTTAACACTACCCTCTGATAAGCCTAAACTGCTCACCCACACTCCCACAAAAGAGAGCATTTGGGATTATTAATTTAAGCCCTGTAAGCCAATATGGTCAACTGGACTTTCTGCATAGTATACCTTATTTTGGTATACTACATAAAAAGCCAGCTTACTACAGCAGCTCTCCCCGTAGGACCCTCATTTTTTCCATTTTCCTGGTGGTACTATGGGATATGGGGATACAACGAGGGACCGTTGATCCACATAATAAATGTCCGCACTAACCACAACATGGTTCCCCCTAACACATAAATCGTGTCCTTCTTGGCTGGGACAGTGCAAGTCGATTTCAAACTCCCCCTAAGATGTGACTGGTTCTGTATCAGGGGAGAGGAGGCCCAATTCTTCCTCCACTGTTGAAATTTCTTCCCTAAAAGCCCCAACCGCAGATGACAAAGCTGTCATTATTGAGGCTTTGTTGCTATGAGAACACTACAAAGAGGTGGTAGTTGACGTAACAGCTGACTTTTCATTTGCCCAGACTGCAATCTTTCTCTTAACATATTAGAGGGGTGGCCTGGTCTGGTCTTTTTTGACCGCCGCACTGTAGGGAGCAAAACGCGCTATAAGTGCAGGGTCCGCTTGTCTCCTCCTCCAGTCCCCCCCTGCTTTGCCGTGGGGCATTGAGTCTTTGGCCCCCACCAATCAATTCACTCTTGTTGAGTTTACATCATATGAAAGACAGCCAGAGTGAAAGAGCTCCATCACTGCTCCTCCTGCACCCAGGAATAGATGGGCAGCTTGCCTGGGGCAACGAGCCCATGAGCAGCACCAGCATTCATGCCCACTCAAAACTGGACTCTGCCAGAGTAAATGCGAGGTGTTTATGAAGAGCTTGAAGGGTAAGCTCTCAGCCCTTCACCTTCGGAGAATCGCCATGACCAGCGGCCACATCAGGCCCCCTGTTTGCCTGTTAGTAGTCACAAATGCTGCTGAGGGTCTCTTCTAGATGATCCCAGCCCCAAAGGAGATATCAATAATGAACATATTAGTACCCTATTTGTGATTCATTGCGCTGGGCTCTGCAGAGCTGCCTCAATGTGTCGCCATTCTTCTGGTGGCCAAGCTCCACCCCTCCTTTAATTGGCTTTTTACATTTTGTTCAAAGTTTCCTTGGCGAAAAGTATTTGAAAAATAAATCATGCCATTTACAAAGATTAAAAATATTGGGGCATATTCTCAAGGACTCATCGCCGATTTACCGGCACTTTAGCGGCGCAAAAGTGGCGATAGAGTCATCGCCCTATTCCCAAGCTGGTGCAAACTGCCGATATCGCCAGTTTCCCAGTGATAGCTGCCGCAAAAAACATCGTCACGGATGAGAGCGACAACTAACGCAAATTATATGCAGAGTAGGCGTAGCCGTGCAAAAACACACGAAAACACCACTTCGCGATATTCTCAACGACCAGACAGATCGGCGATGCGACCCAAAAACAGGCGATAAGGCGCGTTAGCAGCAGGGATTTAACACCTGCCTTTTACTGGTGTAAAGCCGGACGACAACCTGCAGCATGAAAGGGAGCCCAGAGCCACATCTGAAGACCAACACATGTCATGGAGCTACTGACCATGCAGCTCGGAGACCCAAGAGGGCCACAACGCCCACCACCCCCAGCCCCCCCCCAGACTACCACCAAGGCAGCGCAGAACAAGACAGCTGACCTTCCCAAAACGGCATGGCCCCACAGCCACACAATTGCAGAATGTGGGGAGAGGTGGGAACCAAGTATGTGTGAAGGAGGCAAGTCACCCATGAATAAGAATGTACACAATGCCAAGTGTGGCGGTGCTGTGCTGGACAGACTACAGTATGCAGAGCACAGACATGTCCATGTGGACATATACTGCTGGTGTCTGTAGTGTTGTGGAAAGTGGACGCAACCATGTTACCTCAGGCAGTGGGTAAGACCCCGGTCATGTATCCGTGTCGTCCCCCCCTGTAAGCGTAAGCGGAGTGGGCTGGGCCGGCGTACGCCAGGCCAGCGTAGGAGTGTGAATAAATAGTCCGGGGCTCTAGGCGTGGTTCACTTCCCGGATGGTCAACGCGTCTGCCAGGGAGGCGCCCCTCACCCTGCCACAAGTCCGCCACCATTACGGCCAGCCTCCTCAGCCGATCGCTGCCGTCCGCGACACAGGCCCCCAGCACACCCAGCGGCACAGCACCGCGGAGTCATGTGTGTGCTGACTGCTGTCTGCGGCCTACACTGCGGTCAGCAGGGCCTGCAAATCAAATCCAATCCTGACCTGCGAGGACACGCCATCCTCTCTGGCTGCACACCCGCTGAGCGCTACAGGTGCCACCAACTCAGTGCACCAAAAGTCATCATCACGTGGCTGTGGGCCCTTTCTGACCACTGCCTCCGGCCTACACTGCGGTCAGCAGGGCTCACAAATCAAACCCAATCCTGACCTGCGAGGACACACCATCATCTTTGGCTGCACACCCGCTGAGCGCTACAGGTGCCACCAACTCAGTGCACCACAAGTCATCATCACGTGGCTGTGGGCCCTTTCTGACCGCTGCCTCCGGCCTACACTGCGGTCAGCAGGTCCCCCAAGTCAAACGACGCATCATCGCAGGCTGCACAGCCGCTGAGCGCTTCAGGTGCCACTAACTCAGTGCACCACAAGTCATGGACCCTTTATGTTTGAATCTTGTGTGTGTGATTCCAGATCTGGTACCACTAACTCAGTGCACCACAAGTCATCACCACGTGGCTGTGGGCCCTTCCTGACCGCTGCCTCCGGCCTACACTGCGGTCAGCAGATCCCCCAAGTCAAACGACGCATCATCGCTGGCTGCACAGCCGCCGAGCGCTCCAGGTGCCACTAACTCTGTGCAGCTCAAGTCAACGCCACATGGCTGTGGGCCCATTTTGACCGCTGCCTCCGGCCTACACTGCAGTCAGCAGGTCCCCCAAGTCAAACGACGCATCATCGCAGGCTGCACACCTGCAGAGCGCTTCAGGTGCCACCAACTCAGTGCACCACAAGTCATCATCACGTGGCTGTGGGCCCTTTCTGACTGCTGCCTCCGGCCTACACTGCGGTCAGCAGGTCCCCCAAGTCAAACGATGCATCACCGCAGGCTGCACACCCGCTGAGCGCTTCAGGTGCCACTAACACAGTGCACCACAAGTCATGGACCCTTTATGTTTGAATCTTGTGTGTGTGATTCCAGATCTGGTGCCACTAACTCAGTGCACCACAAGTCATCACCACGTGGCTGTGGGCCCTTCCTGACCGCTGCCTCCGGCCTACACTGCAGTCATCAGGTCCCCCAAGTCAAACGACGCATCATCGCTGGCTACACACCCGCCGAGCGCTCCAGGTGCCACTAACTCTGTGCAGCTCAAGTCAACGCCACGTGGCTGTGGCCCTTTCTGACCGCTGCCTCCGGCCTACACTGCGGTCAGCAGGGCTCACAATTCGAATTGAGTCTTGATTTATTTATGGCGCAGTCCAGTAGGCAACAGACATTGCTTCCAGTGCGGCCCGCCTGGACGATGCATCATCGCAGGCCGCGCACCCGCCGAGCGCTTCCGGTGCCACGAACTCAGTGCAGCTCAAGTCATGGACCCTTTATGATGTAATCTTTTGTGTGTGAGTCCAGTTCTGGTGCCCCTAACTCAGTGCACTGCAAGTCATGGACCCTTTATGATTGAATCTGTGTGTGTGATCCGATGATCACTGTTTTAGTTGTTGCCAGCACCTACCACTCCCTGAGGGCTGGCTTACACTCACCCGACACCCATCCAGCACAGGCGTCACTGGACATGTGACCCTGGCAATAAAAAGGGGCAGGGCGCACGTGCCCGTAGCCAGTTCCACCATACATCTAAGTGTGTCCGTGTGGTCATTATGAATGCGTGAGGGCCCCTGGCCCTACCACATCACATCGTGCTGTGGACAGCGGACGCAAGCATGTCACCTTAGGCAGTGGGTAAGACCTTGGACATGTAGCTCTGTCCCCCCCCTGTAAGCGTAAGCGGAGTGGGCTGGGCCGGCATACGTCAGTCCAGCGCAGGGGTGTGTAGAATTAGCCCGGGGCTCAGGGCGTGGTTCAGTTCTGGCCTGGACAAGGAAGTAACCAATGCGCGTGTCTCTGTTGTAGTGTCGGTGCCACCCGGCCCGCAATTGACAATGTTGCAATGTAGCATGCACCCGGAGGGCGGGCTCGCATGAACGGTGAAATGAAGGAGCGCAAGACCGCTCGGGGTCTTGGCTCATACATGCCAAGTGTTGTGTGTATCTGCATTGCCGCAGCATGAGCCAAATGCCTAGCCTTAATCGCAACGCGAGTTCAGCCAGGCATGAACTCTACATCTGTGTCCGCACTATCCTTACCATAGGCCTACAATCACGTGGCCGCCCACCTTCAACGGCCAACATCACAGTGTTGTTGTCAGGCTTGTGGACATGCGCAGGCAGGCATGACAATGGTGTGCCGTTGGAGTGCAAGTGATGCAACCGCGCAGCGTACACAAGTGAATAGGCCCGGGGGGAGGGAGGAGCAGCTGTGAGGCAACGTAACACACAGTGATGCAGCTCATTTGCCACATGCAAGTCATGTCAAACATGAATCCCAAAGTCGCACACATCACACCCCACACCCAACAAGCCACATCACAATTCCTGAATGCAAGCAGATGACAAACTGACATTAGGGATAAAAGCTCCTTTGTCTGAACTATCAGGCGGAAGCACATCCGCACATCTGACCTCGGAATTGCATGTGCCCGGCACCCCCTGACAGATACGATAGCAGTTGAGGACGACTCCCACACTACGCACAGCCCGACGACACGACAGACCAACGTATACACACCCCACACATAGAAGTCCTTGCTTGGAGTTATCTTGCATGGAATGGCCTTCACACTTACTCCCCCACCATCCCAGGCGTACAACCGTTGCACACTTAAACAACTCATTGATCCGAGCTGTGGCATTTCATCCACAGAACTGGTGCAGGTCAGAACAGTGCCGCTTCAACCAGGGCCAGTGACGCAATGGCAGAACATCCCGGACACATGCACAACCCCTGTCACGTGGAACTGTACCGTGCACGTATGCTGCATTTACTGAGGGCACTGCCATTGGTAGTGCTGCGGGTCAGTTACCGGCTAAGCTTCCGCCTTGCCAACGTCACCTGCGTTCAGCCTGTGTTGAATTGTCGATCGTGCATATTCGAGTGGTCCATGGATGTCTGCCTTTCCAACAGGACGGTAGGCGAACTGGATTTCGACATGTGTGTGCGCCCCCTGTTGGCCCACGACCAGGAGTGTCACCGTGATACCCGTCTATGGGATGCCTGGATACTTCGTATACATGCTGGCAGCTGGACCTGGGATATTGCAGAACTCCTCGTGTGCAGTGACCACATTGAGCCGCTCCCCTATTGGGCTGTAGTGCTAATTGGTGACAAGGGGTGGATGCAGCACATCTGTCCGGACCTGCTAATGGATAGCCTCGCCGTCCTGTTCGATGGAGTCGACAACGACCTCATGTTGGAGATGATTGCCTACGAAGCTGCAATCGCTTTCATGGACGTGTAACTACGTACCTGCAGCCACAACAGTTTGGAACCCATTGCACATGTCCCGACACCTTATTGCATCTTGGGGTTCTGGTCACATATCCCACGACAACAGTAGACATGGCTGCATTTGCCTGGACCCCGAATACGTGGGCGGACAACCACGCGGGGTAACACACACCTGTGAAAGGTGAGGCACTCCTCCGGAGTGGACAGCGGCGCTTGGCAACGTTCCTCATTCTGACATGCTGCTGCATTGGTCCGCATGTTGTGGCACTTCTCTTGCCCGTACTGACACGCATATGCTAATAAAGTCTACGCACATTCACTTGTATTCAACTGTGATGTGAGTTGTTTTGAATGACGATGTGTGTCTCACTGCCTATCTGGGTCACAGCCATACATGCGCATTGATAGCATTACCCAGGGAGTACCATTTATGTGGAATCACTGTCCCTACATTCATCAATACTTTCATGCATAATTGATCAGGGCCATGACACATCAGTGTGAATTTGAATGTTTTATTCGCATTCAGTGGGGTGTTTAAGCTGGGCCAGTACAGGGCCATGCAAACCCCACTTTACATTGTCGCCCCGTGGAGGGCCAGCCAGAGTCCTTTAGGGATTGACAGGTTCATCGGAAGGGGAAGACTTCAGTCCGCAGTGTGATTGCTGTGTCATTGGTAACCATTACAAATATGGCAGTCCATGTCGTGGTCCAAGGTGAGTGTCGCTGAGTGTAACGGGGAACAGTGGAACATGTTATTCCAGGGCATGATGCAGAGGGCAGAAACAAGCTGAAACAGGCCATATGGCAGTGATGTATGCTACCACTTCAATCTTACCACCAAGCCAGATTCATCATCATCTTCGTCCTCTGATGTGTCCGGTGCCTCACATGTGGGTGGTGGTGTTTGGTCTGCCGCACTGTGTGGCACTGACACTTCAGGGGGTGGAGATGTGGATGGAGTAGTAGCAGCAGCATTCATTCACGCCAGGCCGTGTGGCAGCAATGCCATGATGAGGATCTGCAGGGCATGGAAGATCCCAGCTACATCTCGCTGGTGTGCAGCCATGGCAGCCAATCGTTCTGCATGTATCCGCTCCATGTTCTCCATGATCCTCTGCATGTGCCCCAACTCCCGGCTGACATCGCGGGAGCCACTCTGACTAGACAGGTGTTCTTGTCTCTGAGTCATGACTCCAGCGATGTCAGCCATGGATTGTTGGAGAGCATGGAGCGGACAGTGGGTGTCCGTTAAGGACTGTAAGTGGACCCTGATGGGACTTAGACACTAACGTATGGCATCTAGTTTGGCTGCCATGAGGTCGAACCCCACCCGCAGCTGATCAGCCATCTTCTCCTGGCACCCTGACACACGGCGTTGGAATGCCATGTGTTGGTCGTGGGGGTCCTGGGAGACAGCCGTGGTGGTGGGTGCTTCCTGCTGTGTGGTCTGTGCAGGGGGTGGGGTCTCCTCGATGCAGCTGGGCTGCCCTGCTCCTGGAGGTGGGGTGCCGAAGCTGTCCATGAGCTGCTGGAGGGCGTCGGTGTCGATGTTGGGGAGGTCCTCTTCATCATCAGTGCTGAGTTGTTGTGTCTGCTCTGCAGGAGGTGTTGATTCTCCCTCTGCAATGTGAAGGGGGGATGCAGATTGACACTGTGTTCACATGTATGTTCACGCATTGTACAGGTTTACTAACGGACTGCATGTCAATGTACATTGTGACTGTTTGTGAGGAGATGCCTATTTGATGCGGGACAGTTGACATTTCTACACCATCAGGGATGTGAGGTTGTACTTGTACATTATCATCTCACAGTTTCCTGCTATGCCAAATGCGAATGGCCATTTTCTACACACTAGCGGCAGCAGTTGTGTCCTCTGTTCTGTTGTGAGAGTGTTGCAGTTTGTAACACATTGTTGTCAATGTTGAGGTGCTCTGATTATTATGTGTGTGTGCTGCATTGTGGGTGCGTTGCCCCTTCAGCTCTGATTTGGCTGGCCCTTCTCCCTTTCAGGCGGTGTACCATTCACTTCTGTGCTTATACAGTGCTGGGATAATGCAGACTTGGGTAAATTGGGCTCTTGGTCGGAGTTGTGACTCTTGGGCATGGTTTGTCCGCAGATGTGCTCTATTTAATTGTGAATGTGTGCCATTGTGCCCATCTCTCCCCGTCCCCCCAGTCCCTGGTTGTTACTCACCCTGTTGCTGTTGGCTCAGGTCATGTTGTGCAGTGTCCGGTCCACCAACTCCTGCCACCGTCTCCTCACTGATGACTGTGGACACCATTTCCTCCATCTCATCCAGCTCCTCCTGTGGCGCAGGACTCCCATCCCCAGTCTGCATTGCTGCTTTGCGGTTGTTGGCGAGTTTCAGCTTGGTTTTGCGCTTCACATCATTCCAGCGCCTCTTGACCTCTTCCATTGTCCTCCTCAGCACTCCGACTGCATTCTCCTTGTCCAGGATGGACTGTCATATTCCATTTTTTGTTGCCAATGACACAGTGGAGGTGACAGATAGTTGTTGATGGTGTTCTGTCACCTCCGTAATCAGGATCCTGTTTTCCTGCGGACTGAACTGCGTCTTCCTCTTCTTCTTCTCCTTGCCCTTCCCTGACCCCGAGGTCCCAGGCAGGTCCTCCGTGGGGCTTGTGGGGTTCGGGTTGTCTTCTGTGCTTGCTCCGGCTACCTCCATGGTGCTTCGCAGTTGTTTGTGTTTTATTTGCATTTCATTTTTTCCGCTTTTATGGTGATTGTTCCCGCCTTACTTGTGGGACTTGCGGGCCTGGCGCTACTTTTCGCTGGATTTTTATCGCAGTTGGGCCCATCGCAGATTTTTTCACTTTCGGGTTTCCTTTTTTATCGCCGTCGCGGTAGTTGTATCGCGGACATTTGTGGCGTTCTCGGGATACTATCGCATGTTACCGCCATGTTGGGAATACGACATTGACACAGAGTTATTTTTCCGCGATGGACGGCGATATGGAAAATTGCGATAGCCTATTTTGGCGATGTTTATCGCACGTTCTTGTGAATATCCCCTATTGACTTTTATATTGAGTTTCGAGATATCTTAAGATATTTGTTTGCTTTTCCTTCAGTAATTTAAAAAGGGTTTTGCTTTTAATTGGTTCTTACAATGTTTTACAAACTGGAAGGGAGTTAAAAATGAGTGGAGTTAAAGACAAGTAAAAGACCAAGCGATTCATAAAGAAAACAAAATTAACAACAGAAGAGATTAAATCCTGTGAGCCGGGGAGGCAGATGGCACATAGGGACTGATGCATGAAACTTTTTCCAGGCTAAAATCAGACTTGCGCAGCGACAACACAGTAATTTATACATGAATCGTTCACTTTTGTTTCACCTAATGGAAATTAAGGATAAATGCATGTAAAGTACCTACTTGCTGTAAAGGCATTCCGGTTTACTCTGCAGTCAGACAGTTTTGCAGTTGTGAGCACAATCTCAAAGAAGTGTCAAAGTTAGCATCAGAAAAAACTACTAAAAATGAGATACACTTTAGAGATATTTTTACTTTTTGTATACTGCCTTGTATATGTGTAGTAAAATCAGATAATTTTGGTCTACTATTCTAGGCAGAAATGTCAAATTGTACACAACTGCACGGGCCGTAGATACAAAAGAATATGTGCCTCCCTGTTACCACTTCCTGTTCCTGGATATTGCAGAGTGGGACTTCTTGGGGCAGAAGATGTTGGGTTGCCAGACGGGACCCTCCAACAATCCCCTCCAACAATCAGCGATAGAATGCTAGGAGGGAAGCAGCCAGGGAAAGTGCTGGGGGAAGGCATGGCAATTAATGGTGTGGATGGGTAAGAATCTGAGGTGGACCAGGCCTTCCAGGACACTTTGGGGATGGACTGTGCCCTCAGACCCAGGGTAGGGTAGAATGGCTGCAGGGTAATGCCAGCCCACTGTTGCTCTCAGTGGTCCATTACGGTGGTGGGAACAGTTTCCCGCTGCTTCTCTATTTATTAAGCATGGTATTAGCCAAAAACTTGTGATACTACTAAAATTATACATAAAACACTTACATATACAGTCTTTCAGCCAGTGCTCTTCCGCCATTGGTTTGCTGTTGTGACATTTGTATTTTAATTCCTAGACTACAGCATGCAGCATGGGGCAATGTGTTAGCCAACTTCAGCTATTTGCTAACTTCACTGTGATTGATGGCTTTCTGCTCTTTCATAAGTAGCACATACGCACACAAAGTAATTCCTTTTAGTGCTAGTGGCTACCAAGTCAATGACAATGTGTGCTTTTGAAAACCTAAAGTATTTTTGCTTTTAGTCAGTGGTTTTTTTTTGTTGTTGACGCTGGCCTAACTGCATCCCAGCAATAAATTTATACAAAAACAATAACAAAAGGAAGTAAAAAAACAAGCAATGACAAAGCCAAAGGGTTGGCAGCCAGCACCAGATCTGTTGGAGTTGTCAATGCTTGTCTAAACTGTGAGAATGCGCACACTTTGCATAGCCTTATTTAGTTTAAAAAAACATAGCGTTGTGAGCGTTCAGAGTAAGTACACTCCTCCTCACTCACACAGCCTTAAGCTTGTGTGTATTCAGAAAAAGTTTGCAACACCTTTCAGAGACCTATCTATACATCAAAATTAACACCTGAAAGGTTCAGGAGAAGTAGCTACAGAAAAGGTGACAAAGTGCTTTAAATTGTGTACTAATTACAAGGTGGGTGCTGGAAGAAGAGACATTAAAGGCAAGTCCATTTTATTGAAAAGGAAATAGCACATCAAAAGAAGAAATAAAGATAAACAGATTTCATAAACATAGGCCAGAGCTTTGCACTTAATGCAAATGGTACACCCCGATGCCATTACGAATAACCATGTAAGTCATCATTTTTTAAAGATATTATGTAATTTCACAACCATTTCGGGCATGCATCCATTGCGCATATGTAAGTCAGCATGATTTGTGAATTATCCAAACATTTGTAAATTAGGAGCCATATGTAAGCGATAGCTGTGCATGGAGTAACTTATGAGTGTATTTTTCTGAATTAGGGCCAGAGAGATGGAAGTAGTATGCAACACTTTTCAGACAGGCAATCTGAAGAACTGCATTAATGGATGGTGATATAATATTTAAGGATAATTCAAGCTAGAGCATTAAAATGAGAGGGGGGCTAGCTAAGGAGGAGCAAGAAAAATATTTAGGCTCGCGTTAAATAGGGATTTGCCCAAAACCCATAGGTGGTTGCTTAGAAACGCTCATGCAGCAACTATGGAACACCCCCTTTAGGCAAAGAAAGGCAAGGCAGTACAATGCACAGCTTTGCGTTACTTTGAGTTACAATCCAAAACAAATGACGGTTTGCATTAGATAGTAAATTTCACCAGAACACGTTGCTTCATGTTTGCATTAGAAAAGGAACACAAACCCAAAGCAAAGCGTTTGTAAACCTGAGCCTTAATTCTGATGTGGCCGGTAACCATGAGAACACAGCAGATCTGTTTAATTTACCAAGAAATTTCGAAAGTGAAAACTCTGAGTGAAAGTCTGTGGAAAAATGAAAATTACTAGGTGAATTAAATACGAAATTAACAATTTCCCCGTAATTTCAAAAGGCGCCTCAGAGTTCCACATGTAATCCTCGTGATATCTACCCCCAGAAAGACTGGTACCCCTGGTACTCATAAGTAACTCCAGGAGGGTCGGTCTTAATAGCTCAAATTTAGGTGACCTTGTAATGAGTCCAGAAGGGCAGTATTACGAGGTCCCTAGTTTTATCCCCATTTAGTTAACCGCCCTAGAGTTTCCTATACTCTGCAACAGTAATCTGGGAGTCTGAGTTAATGGGTATCACAGGGGGAACTTTGAGGTTCATGTAAAAATCGGTAATTTGGGTTGCAAATATCCTAGTAATCCCTCATTTTGCCTGTATTTAATCTGGAGAGTTTGGCTCCTTTCAGCACCCGAAATCTCCAGGTGAAACACCACTGATCCCCATTTTTCAATGAATCTCATTATTCCTATGGGATCTGTAATTGCTGTTTCTGGCAGTATAAGAATGACAAAGGGCCTTTAATGCGACCTAAAATGGAAGGAGTTATTTTCTTGTGATTTGAAAGATAAACAGTGGTTTGGGTAAGAGTGCGGGAGGCAAATGAAAGAAAAAGAGGTCCATTAGATAGTTTTATCATGACCGTATGTTGCCAACATTTTCTTTGAGTCCCAGTCCACCCAATGTTTGTGTTGGAGACTACTCGGTAGTCTTGAAAAGCTATCTGTGTAGACATGGGGCCCGAATCTTTTATTCAGGAAGAGCCAACATTAGCTTCAAATTCGCTTTCAAGGCTGAATTTGTATCATCATACGGTTAGACGAACGCCAAGATTTTTTATATACAGTAAGCTTTTAGGTATTGTTATTTCTTTAGAGGACTTTCTTCCTTGCCTATTCAGAAGTGCATTTAGGAGTAAGTAGTACTATTGCAGCATTCGTTTACACACTTTTACTTACCTTTGTAAATTGAACCCAAAATACCTAAAATTGCAGTTCAATGGGAATATTTGGGAGGCATTCATATATAAGTATTCAAATGGAAGAACTGTGCTCTCTCTGCACTGTTGTTTTTAGGGAGTTGCACGTATTGAAGCCAATTCACAAAGGCAGAAAGAGTTCTCCTGCAGACCGACTTCATCTACTCATAAACGCTTTTGTGAATCGCCCTCACGTGTTAGGACTTCATCAGGTAAAACCTCTTGACTGTCGCCCTGGCCTATTTCCGAACCCCAGAATAGAGATCAAATATATTTACGATGCCCCTTAGGCATGTGTTTGATTTTCAGGACAAAAAGGTTCTTCAGTCTTTAAAAGGTTTTCCTGTGCTGTTATTGCTGGCCGGCAGCCACATTCTCTTAGGTGAGGATCAAAGCCGCCATGCGCGGCAGCGGCAGCCAATATAAAGCAGGTACTACTTAAACATATTGCTCACGACATTCCGCTTTTTTAAGACTCATTTATCGGAGACAGTTGTCTTATTACTAAAATGAAAATGCATCTAATTATATTTATTGCCAGTATCTTTCTGCTTCTGTTGTTTAGACAGTCACAAAGAAAGTGGAAGCCATATCGCCTATGAATGAATAAATCTTATGTTTCTTTACATTTATTTGGCACTGGCGACCACCGCTAAGAGAGGTTTATTGCTTCATATAAGAGCTATGTCACTGCTTAACAAAGAGAGACCTTCTAAAATCGAGTATTATAATGTATTGTCTTTGTTTAGAGATAACATTCATAAAGCATAAATGCCTCTTTGTGCTGATTTTATGACACACCATTGAGTCTTTATGTCATGTTACTTGTTTTTTGTAGCACTTAGGGCACGAAGGGCTATATTTAGACGTCTAGTTGCAAAGACAGACACTGTTAATTTAAATTTGCTCCGTCTCCGTTTGTTTCCCTAGTCAAATAATAAGGTTATTTCAATATACTGAATACGAAAACCTCCAGTCAGCCATTTCTTCTAGAACGAAGACTTATTCTTGTGCCCTGGATTAGTCTTTACAAATATGTGAATGATTTGACATAACACATCAACAGTTTCTCCTATCAATGATTAACAAATGCTGCACAAAGTCATCACCACTGTATAAAAACAAGCAGAGCAAAAACCAGAAGAATGAATAAGAAGCATCCCTTAATCATATAAACTTTTTTGACTCAAAAAGAACATTAAAAAATCCAGAAGATCTGAAACCCATTTTCGGTTTCTATTAAAATATTAGTGAATGTGTTCCTCCAGGGGGATCGGATGGCATGTCTCATTTAAAGAGTTCAAGGCTTTCTTGGCACGATCTTATGGAACATGACTCCCCATATATCAGTTAAAGTATTCCTCACTCTGTGATGTGTATGCATTGCTTTTCGATGTCTCAGGAAGGACTGTGGCTTGTAGAGGTAGTCCTCAACACTGCGATTCTAATAGTGGCACAGCTATCTCGATAGATATTATGATTATATTTTTCGAAGTTATGGCATACATGGTATGAGATATTGGGTTGTTGGTTCAGTGGGGTGCTAGCACCACTCATATGCAACAGCCGCAAACCCCTTTAGGGTGAACTACTAAAGCCACTAAATGAATCTGTGCTTAATTAACCCTTTGGTAGCTTGGCATAAAGCAGTCAGGTTTAACTTAGAGGCAATGTGTAAAGTATTTATGCAGCACACAAACGGCAATAAAGTGAAAATACAACAGAAGAAAAATCCCACACCAATTTAGTAAAATAGAGGTAATTTAAATAAATTATTAGACACAAAAACAACACAAATCCAATTAGTAGAATCGGAGTTATGATTTTTCTTTAAATTTAAGGTAAAAACTAGCACAGAAAAGATCAAAGGGCCAACCGCAGACAGCTAGTCACGCAAGACCGGATCAAAGTAAAAAAAATATGGCTGCCCGCGATGGAGAGCGAGTTGGATACAAAAAGTGGATTTGGCCCGGTCAGGGCTAACCTTAGGACTTAAAAGAAATTTGAAGAAAAATTTTCTGAAAAGGTAAAGTTCAGCGGGACAAGCCTGCAAGCGGTGTTCTGAGAAGGAGGTGCCGTTGTCGGGTAGCCTCTGGACAAAGTGGCGGTAAATATTTCTACGTTCTATCATAATCTATTTTTGGAAGTCAAAAATAATCAGCAATACGAAGCTGGAGGCTGTAGCCAACAAGAGTTCCACAAAGTCTGATATCCCCTTGGGCGAAGGCCCAAGGAACAGGATTTGTTGCTGTGGAGAAGAACATAGCGGGACCTGCAGCAAAGTCAGGCCGAAGTTTTGTACCTTGGACGGATAGACGAGCAGGTTGCTCCCCGTCTGCTCCCCATTCTCAGAGCACATTTTAGCCAAAATATTTCTCCCAAGTCCCAAGTTTTGGATTTTGGCTATTTGGGCACCTTTAGCACCATCACCAAGGGTCCGGGGCTGGAGGGGCACCACTTGGGAAGTTCGGACTTACTCAAGCTGGGTCCAGGTGCAGGTTCAAGATGGTTGGAGCCTTTACTGGCCCTGATGCTCTGAACAGGAGGCCAGCCAACTAGCTCTTGGAGCCACTCTGGGAGTCCTGGGTTCAGCAGTATAACAGGGCTCAAAACGCAGGGCAGGCCTCTTAGGGTTCAAAAAATCTTTATTGATCGGTTGGTGCGCTCCGCTTGGGTTTAAGTACTTAGGCTATTCTTGTCCACTAGTTGCCATCAAACTTTCCCATTTCTGAGTCATGGAATGATGAAAATTTAAACTTTCATTATTTACTGTTTGGCGCACCCCGTATGTTACATTCCTTACTGATTTTTCATACACTGTGGTTATCTGCCCAGTGAGCCCTTGTCCTTGGCGCGCTGTATTTCTTTAATTTGGAGATTATTTACAATGAATTCCTTCTTATTTCAGCTATGGGTTACGTTTGAACCCCCGCATTCCACATTCTTCACCGATTTTTCATACACTGTGGTTATCTGCCCAGTGAGCCCTTGTCCTTGGCGCGCTGTTTTTAGCACTATTTATTTCTTTAATTTGGAGATTACTTACAATGAATTCCTTCTTGTTTCAGCTATGGGTTACGTTTGAACCCTTGCTCTTTCTATACGGATACATCCGCGGCCTTAGGTTATTGCGTACCTTTGGTTTATTCCTATTCGGACTGCTGTACCTATCGTGAGTAAGTGCTCAGCCTATTTAGGCTCATTCTTTCACTCCTTAATATTCACTAGTGTGAGCATTGACCCTAGCGGTTCCTGTATGTCCCTTTTCTCGTCTGTTTAGGAGCCTTGCTGGCCCACATCACTATCTTTCAGCCTGAAGACACCTGTGCTGTCACTGGTAATTTATTCCTATTTATTCTCTGTTTGGATGCCCTTTCCATTAGACACACCTTACTAATTGCATAATATTACTCTTAGGTGCAACATATACCCTTCGCTTCCCTTCCCCCTTCCCCGTTGCTCCTGATGAAGACCCCACCTCCAAGACGTCAAATCTGCTGGTTTTTATAGGGGTCGAAACGTTGACATCTCCTTCCCTTCACTTATCAAACCTGGATGACAGAGGATCTATATCTGCATCTTTTGTTTATGATTTTGCATTTGTATGTTTTGCCAGTAATTTGGCAGGTTAGGTTATCATTATTGTATATTGATGTATATATATGCACCACCTTTCCCCCTGCACATCACTTTCACTTATCCTAACTACGCACCTATCACTTCACGCTGTATGCACCTGTTTTTACTAAATGTTAAATGTGATATTCAGTTCACAATTTTTGAGCCTATGATCTATGATGACAATTTTTGTGATATTTATTAAATCATAATCATTTATTGAATGAGCCATTTGGTGTTGTCATATTCTTTGTATATAGACCATGTATTGGTTGCAGATACATTGTGAATATTTTCCACTGTGACTATCTTTTGTGTACCACTCTTAGGGTTCAAGGCAGGCTTCAAGCAGCAAAGCAGTCCTTTCCTGTGCACCTTAGGGTTGGCTTATATGCAATAAAAGGGGAGTTTAAGGCTTGGCAAGGGAGTTATATTGCCAAGCTGAATTGGCAGTTTAAAACTGCTTTCAGGCTGATATGGCAGACCTGGGACATGTTTTTAGTGGATGCTTAAGTGGGTGACACAATAAGTGCTGTAGGCCCACTAGTAGCATTTATTTTACATGCCCTGGGTATATGGTATACCACTTTACTAGGGACTTATAAGTAAATTAACCATGTCAATCAGGTGTAAGTCAATTTTGCCATGTTTTAGGGAGTGATCACAAGTACCAGTTAGCAGTGATAAAGTGCACAGTGTCCTAAAGCCAACACAAACAAATTCAGCAAAATAGGAGGGTGAAGGTTAAAGTTTGGGGTAAGACCACCCCAAGGATGATAGGTCTAACAAATGGCATATCTGAATATGTTATTTACATTGTATTCTGAAATATGCAACATGCCAGTTTCTTGCCAATATGGATAAAAGGAACAGAAAAAACATTTTATTACGTGCCCCCTTGTAGGTTTTTGGATGTCACAGCACCTCACCTGGAACCTCGTACTCCCTATCAGAAGTCTGCAGTCACCAAGAAAGGGTGTTCATGTGACACACCAATGATGTATATGCATGTCAATATGGAAATGCTCCTGTGTGAACTTGGGTTATTGATTGTGGGGAGTGGGAGTCCATTCAGGCAGCAACCGCAATCCTTGTCAAGGACAACCACAAAAGTCACCAAATTAACTTGTGCTAAATCGTCTAGTAGCTTGGCACAAAAGCATTTAGGCTTATCTTAAAGGGAATGTGCAAAGTATTTATGCCGCACACAAACAGTAATGAAGTAAAAACACACCAAATAAAAACCCCAACCAATTTAGAAAATAGAGTACGTTTTAACAAATAAAATAATACCAGAATCAGAAAAACCTAATCAGTAGAACTGGAGATATTCAATTTTAAAGTTTCCAGTAGGCCTGGATGGTAAACACCACTCCGCTCGTGGAGATTCCGGAATTCAGGCACTCCGCGCTCCAAGGAGGAGTGTGGAGTTCCTGAATTCCACCTTCCCGTGTGCGAAGTGGAGTTTTTTTCCATTTGTGCTCGAGATTTGTTTTGGCACTCACAAGTGAGCGCCACAATACTCTCTGGCTGCTAGCAGGCTCATGCAATACTTCACGCTAGCTTGCACGGCTTCTGGCCGCGACATCACCAATGTAGTGCTGATTGCGAACGCACCGCTTGAGCAGCTTTTGTGCTCGAGAACCCGTGGAGAGGCTTTTCGAGTGGATTTTCTTCTCCAATGGGTCGTAGGAGTGGTTTATTGTGCTAGAAGCCTTTTAAAAACTTTTTTTCCCAACAGGAAGAAAGTGCTTCAGAGACTCCAACTTCCGGCTCCTCCCAGTGCTTTGTCCATCTCCTGGTCACTTTTCATTGGGATTTGGAGCTGGAAGGAGCACTCTCCTTGTCTGTTGTATATATATGGTTGGATTTAAGGACTTTGCATTTGAGATTTCACAAGTGAGTTCAAAAACTGTTGTGTAAGGGTGTTGTTTGTTTTCTTGTTGGCATGCACCAGGATTTATTTGTACTTTTATTCGATTTTTAAGATTTATTGTGGTGGGTGGCCTGCAGCTTAAGTAGGGTCCTATTTATTTTTTTGCATGCAATTTTTCTTCTTTTTTAAAGGAAAAATGTTGCACAGTTTAGTACATTTTCTCCATGTTTTTTAATCATCTTGCAATATTAATTTAATTGAGTATGTGGCCTAGTCTCCCAATGGACCTTCCAGCCAGTAGGTCCAGTACTAGTCACGGGTGCATAAAATAACTGTTTCTGTGGTGTTTGTTGAATTGAAACATCATTTAAGTCATGGATGGCATTGGATCAAATGACAACATTTGTTTTTTGGGGGTATTTTAAGTTTTCTTTCTAAAAATAGTGTATAAGTGTGGTAAAATATTTGATGCCTTTGGAGGATGTGTGTTGTTGAAAACATTTTTAGCCCAGTTAGATTTCGTTTTTGGCATTGCTGAATTTTTTTTTTTTTTTTTTTTTATTAAGTTTTTTGAATAAACAAAATATACTACACAATAAGACATAAAGCAGTGTACCCAACCCCCCACCCCCCCCCGGCATGGCAATCAATTAGCCTCCAACAATACAAAGGACATATGCAGCAAACAAAGAGCATGGTGGTACACAGTAAGCAATGCGAAGTGAGACAGTTGCGATACCAGTTCTTATCCCGTGAAGCACACAGCATAGCACAATCCACAAGGGTACATGGCATCACTGATCAGGGTGGTGTAACAGATAACCAGTTAATGGGGCCCAAAAATCTTTAGGTCGTGAAGCCTCAGGTATTTCTTCAGCATAGACTTCCAGCTGATCCCTACAATAGAGTAACTCTTGCATCCATTTCTTAACAGTGGGAACAGTTTTTGCACCCCAGTTCAACGCCACAGCTCTTTTTGCCAGCAAAGTTGAGACTGCGACTAATCGCCGATTGCAGGGCTTGAGGCCTCTAACACTGCCTAGAAGACACACCTCCAGATTGCAATGCACAGGCTCCATAACAACAGCCGTCAACACCTTCACCACCTGAGTCCAAAACGCACACACGCCAGCACATGCCCATGCCAAATGGAGAAAGTCAGCATCGGCTTGCCCGCACCGGACACACGCAGCACTCTCACGCAATCCAAACTTACATAATTGCAGAGGGGTATAGTACAATTGGTGCAAAAACTTAAAGTGAATCATACGGAGATTACAATTTGATGTGAGACGCCCAGTTAGCGCACAGCAGGCCCGCCACTGCTCGATCGGGAGTGCAGCACTCAGTACAGTATTCCATTTAACGAATGAGGGGTGGTCCCCAGGCTCATTCTCCCTCTGAGAGGCCCTATATAGTCTAGTAATCAGACCCTTCTTTTCAGCTGTAGCTAGCACCACCTGCAGCGCCCGCATTGTCCTGGGCTCAGCCGGAAAATCCGGGTAGATATCCCGAACAGCTTGCCGCACCCGGACGAATATGAACCCTAGCATGAAGGTGCTACGTCGATCGCATTGTACACTTGTCAGAGTGCGAAACTGCCCCTTCGTATATAAATCTCCCATAGTAGTAATACCCACAGCAGCCAGCTCCCGCAACGCAAGCTTCTCCCGTGAAGCCGAAATATCCGGATGCGCCGCGATAGGTAGCAACGGGGCATATAAATAGGGAAGTTGAGCTCTTTTGGCTAGGGCCCTCCAAGCCCATGCTGTACAAAGGGCAGGATTTATTTCCGTTCTAGGGCCACCAGTGCCTCCAGACAGGGTGGCTGCCGGAAGAGGCAGAGGGAATACCGCGTCCGCCTCTATTGCAGTATGGGGTTGGAACCGCTGTGGAAAGTGCCAGTAATGCGCAAACTGCGCTTGTGCGCACAGATAGTAAAGCCGTAAATCCGGTGCCTCAAAGCCACCACGATCAAAGGGTTGCACCAAAACATCCCAACTACACCTGGGTTTCTTACCCCCATACAAACGTAAGTAGCGCAGATTGTAGGGTACTAAACAAGGCAATATTTAATCTGATAGGGATATTAACAAAAAGATACAGCAATTTGGGCAAAATAGTCATTTTAAGAACTGCGATGCGATCCGCCAACGAAAGAGGCAAACGTGTCCACCGCTCCGTCTGCTCGGTGATCCGCGTTAGCGCCCTGCCATAGTTCTCAGTGATCACCCGATCCGGATCCCTGTGCAGCCATATCCCTAGGTACTTTACCGGGTCCTGAGTCCACGCCAGCGGGAACTCAGTTTCCACTTCTAGGGTTCCAGCAGTGAGCGGAAACACAACAGATTTCGTCCAATTTATTCCCAAACCCGAGTGCCTCTCAAACTTAACGTATTCCCGAAGCAATGCTGGGAGATAAGTGGCAGGTTCCCTAACATATAACATCATATCATCTGCGTAAAGGGAAACCACCAATGGCCGTTGACGAAAGCTCAGGGCAGCCGCTGAATGACACTGCCGGAGCTTACAAGCCAGCGGCTCCAGCGCGAGCGCAAAAAGCATCGGTGACAGGGGGCAGCCCTGACGCGTTCCCCGCTCTATTGGGAAGGAGGGGGAGATCCACCCATTTACTCGCACTCGTGCCAATGGCTCCGTATACAGCACCCGTATCCACTGTAGGAAGAACGGGGGAATCCCATCCTAGTGAGCACCGTAAGCATATAGTCCCACTTCAGAGAATCGAATGCCTTTGCTGCGTCCAGTAACACAGCAACTGCCTGGAAACCGGGATCAAAATAATGCAGTGCGGAAAAAAGCGTACGCAGGTTATGGGTTGTGGACCTGGCCGGCACGAAACCTGACTGATCCGGCAGCACCAGAAGAGAGATCAGTGGCTGCATCCTAGTAGCTATCATTTTAGCCAGGATCTTGGCATCTATATTGATTATAGAAAGCGGACGATAGGATTCACAGCGATTCGCTGATTTATCAGGCTTCAAAAGAGTCACCAGCAGTGCCTCCTTTAGAGTGGGAGGGAGACGTCCATTATCGTAAGCCTCTGCAAACATCTCCAACAACCATGGGGCCAACTCATCTATGTAGGCTTTATAAAACTCACTGGGGAGTCCGTCAAGTCCAGCGGCCTTACTCGTGGGAAGAGACATTATGGCCAATTTTACGTCCTCTACATCAAAGGGCTGGGTGATGTATTCCCTATGTCCCTGGGACAACCAACCCAGTGCGACATCATCAAGATAGTTGCTCAGCTCCGTCGGCGGCACAGTCGTACTCCTCTCGTACAGCGTTGTATAATATTTTACAATAACATCGCAAATTTTGGGTGTTGTGTAGTGAGCTACATCGTCCTCGTCCAGCATCTCAGTAATAGGGGCCTGACTCCGTGGCGCCGATAGTTTCTGGGCCAGAGATCTGCCCGGACGGCCCCCTCCCCATAATAACGAGCCGTGCAACGTCTCGACCTGTGCAATAACTCCTGATCCACAGTGCTATTATGCTCCGTAACGAGCTCTCGTATCGCTGCCATCGTGCTGAAGGAGGGAGACTGATCATACTCACGCTCCAACTGAGATATTTCTGCAGCAAGCCTGCTTATTCTACGTCTAATATCTCGCAACACACCGGCTTGCGCTCCTATACATGTGCCCCTGATTGTCACCTTAAATGCCTCCCAGAGAACTCCCGCACTCTCCACTGAGCCACTGTTTTCCCTAAAAAAGTCCGGATCGCCTCCCCAATAGTTTGTTTGAACACAGGATCAGTTAGAGAAGTAGGCTGCAGTCGCCACGTGAAGGGTGGCCGCTCACAGGTTGGTACCTGTAATTCAAGTATAACAGGGGAATGGTCAGATAATGTCCTCGCCATGTGACCAACCGTCCGCGTCCAAGTACACACAGTGGCAGATACAATCCAGTAATCTAGGCGGGACCATGTCCCGTGGACAGAGGACACGAAGGTGCTTTCCCGTTTCCCTGGATGCTGAATACGCCACACATCATGCAGATTACCCGCTTCCATGACCCCCAACAATGTCTCCGATGCCAACTTAGGCCTGGTCGCACTACTGCCCAACCGATCAAGCTCTCCATCCAGACATACATTAAAGTCGCCTCCCCAAATAATCTCGGCGTCAGGAAACCCAGATATCCGGCGCCACACATCCGAGAAAAAGGAGGGATCGTCCACATTCGGACCGTATACATTCACCAACAATACATTCAAGTTGCCCATTTGACCATATAGCAGCGCCACCCGTCCCTGCTCATCCGTTTCAGACCGAATCACCGTAAATGGGACTCCTTTCTTAACTAAAATCAGTACACCCCGTGAGTAGGTAGAGTAAGAAGATGCAATGCGCACCCCGGCCCACCTAGCCCCCACCTTGCATTCAGATGTTTGAGTAAGATGAGTTTCCTGAAGGAACGCTACCTGCACGTCCATCCTGTCTAAGTATGCCATTACTGCCCGTATCTTTTGGGGGTGTTCAGACCCCGCACATTCCAGGTCAAACACTTCACCCTGCCACCCATACCACCCGCGCCGCAATACACTTCCTGACAGCTAAAACAACGAGTGTATTCTGCATCCCAGCTTCTACTTGTCTGTAGTATATCACAATAGCTCGTATCGTAAAATTAGCTTGTGCCAATGCCGTACCCAAACCCCTAACTCCCCCACCCCCACCCACTTCAGCTTCCCCAACGTGCTAAAGCCATCCCAATTGAATACAACGTGCCCCGAACAAAAGTAACAAAGAAGGACATATGTGTGGGGTACACCCATTAGAGGGGGGGTGCCAGAGCGCTGCTAACCTCCCGTCTTGCAGGAGGCGGCTGAGCAGAGCTAGGGACTGTACCACAGTGCCTGTAGAAGGTGCCACCCGCGTCCCATCCATTCTATAGTATATTCTCTGAGGGAGGCACAGTGAGAAGACCCCACCCATATTACAGCATGTACCAGAGTGACAAAGGACACATATACACTATAGTCCCAGCCGAGGTCGATAGAGTCCCACTACTATTCTTCATCGCTGCGTGCAGTACTGGACTCCCGTCGGTTCCGCTTCAGATTCTTTGCGTGTTCTAAGGCCGCCTTAGGATTTGAGAAGATTTTGGAGTCCCCCTCCGGGCCAATTCGCAGCCTAGCAGGGTAGAGCATTGCATACTGTACTCCCTCCGTTTGCAGAAACTTCTTCACCGCTCCAAATTCCCTACGAGCCGCCTGCACAGCAACCGTAAAGTCAGGAAAGAAGGCCAGAGTGTTACCCTGATGGACAATGGAACCTTTATCTCTGGCCATTCTAAGTATAGCGTCACGATCCCTATAGTTCAACACTCTGGCTATAACCGGGCGGGGAGGGGCCCCTGGTGCCGGGCGCGCCGCCAGGGAGCGATGTGCACGCTCAACAATGAACATGGTGGACAGCTGCTCTGTGCCAAAAATATCTTTTATGAGAGTCTCTATAAAGATCTCCATTTTACCAATGTTGGTGGACTCCGGCAGCCCCGTGAGGCGTATGTTATTGCGCCGAGACCTCGCCTCCAAGTCCTCATTCTTGGCCTGTATGAGGGCCAGTACCTTTTCCATGTTCAATGTTTTGCCAGCCACCTCACTCAGACCGTCCTCAGTTGTAGATACTCTCTGCTCCACCTCACCCATGCGTGTGTTCTGCTTCTCCAGTTGAGCCGACATATGGTCCAGGCGATGATTCACCGCTGCCATGGTGCCCTCAATAGATTGCAGGCTGCGCTGCATGGCCAGCAATGTGGTCTCGAGCGTGGGGGTGCATCACTAAGGGCATCCGCCTCAGAGTCAGAAGCTGCCTTTTGCGTCATCTTCGAGGATTTTCGCGCCTCAAAGGTGAGTCGCGGCTGCGATTTGTCTGTTCTCCCCATATTTCAAGCACTACAGCACGAGCCGCCCAAGTGATATGCGAAGGAAGAGCAGGTGCCTATGTGAGCCACAGAGAGATGCCCACAGCCGACCCCGTAGGCTGACGCAGGTAGGCACTCCCTGGTAGCTGTAGTAGTGACCACTCAGGCCCTCAGTAGTGCCGCACCCAATCCAGCGGTCAACAAGAACTGAAGGAGAAACAGGACCCACTCGGCCTCACAGACTCCAGCGGCCAGAGCAGCTCGATCAGCTAGGCACAGCAATACACCACTCCACAGCAAGCAAGCAGAAGGAGCTAGCACCTCATCGAAGGAATCTGCCGCTTACCCACCCGGTGTATGTCACAGCCAGACAGTCACAGACGACGAGGGGCGGCCACCCCAAGAGCAGTATCTCCAACAAGGGGCCCACTCCGGTATGCCAGCTAGTGCTCCAGAGCAGTCAGGCGGGTCCCCGGCTCCAGGTGCAGCTATACACCTATATAGTGCAAATGCCTATAGGGAACGGCTCAGAGCTCCACTGCCGCAGAGTGACAGCCACCAGGCCCTACATCACTCAATATAAACTTTCTCCAGAGCGGCTTCCCAGGCCCAATCACCTCCGATGCTCCCCAGTCCGCAGGATGATGGGGAGAGCGCAGCCCCAGCAGGCGACACCCCCAAGGTCAATCAGGCCGTCTCACACAAGGCTCCAGCGCTCCTCGCGCCCGTCCCCTTCTCCACCCCCCCAAGCGCTCCCCACAGCTCGCAGAGCCTGACCTCCTCTCCCGGGCCCACACCCACCTCCGTAGTTGCGAGCCCAGTCAAGCCAAGCCCCACTCACCGCAGTCGGCACCCGGAGGCCTCGGTCAGCGACGGGCGCCCTCCAAGCAGTCAGGAACAGGAGATCAAGCGCTGATCGCCGCCGCCTCTCCTCGCGCCGCGGAGCACAAGTCCGGCCCACAGGGTTCAAGCGGCCTCCTCTCCCTCAGTCAGCGCTGCGATGGGTGCTCCGCTCCAGCGGCGATGTTCCCACTCCCTCTGCGATCGTCGGAGTCCGGCAACTGCCCTCAGCTAGTCCCGCCGGTGCGGACTCAGGGCCGCTCAGCGGTCGCCATCTTGGTCCCGCGCATCGGGAGCTTCAGCCGGGATCCACAGCTCCTCGAGCACGCCTCACAGCGCCAGAGTCCCCCCACAGAGGCAGGAGGGCGTTAGCTCGCAGTCCCCGTGCCAGCAGGACGCAGATGGCGCGATATGGTGGCGGATAATTATCGGATATAAGCTCAGCCGGGCAGAGCTACACTAGCGTGCGGCCATCTTGCCGTGCGCCCTCTAGCGCCCCCGGCATTGCTGAATTAATGCTGTTTTTTCCTCTGTTACCAATTAACATGCCTCCTTTCAACAAAGGAGTTGTCAACAAACAACTCACGGCATTTGTTGAGAGGGAGGGTATTCTGCATCCAGCACAGTCTGGGTTCCGGGCCGCCCATAAAACCGAATCGGTCCTGGTGGAGGTCGTTGAGGCTATTCGGGGGTGTCTGGATGCCGGGGGAAGGCAGCATTGATTCTGCTCGACCTCTCGGCGGCGTTCGACACTGTCCCGCATTCTCTTCTTCTCTCATGACTTTCCGGGATCGGTGTATCAGGTACGGCCTGGAACTGGCTTAGATCCTTCTTGGAGGGGTGGGCCCAGCAGATTTGGATCCCTCCTGTCTCCTCCTCTCTACAGCCTGTGACCACGGAAGTTCCCCAGGGGTCCTCACTTAGTCCCCTTCTCTTTAACATTTATATGACTCCTTTAGTCTATCTGGCCGAGAGTTTGGGGGCTAAGGTGATGGCTTATGCTGACGACACCCAGCTGCTTTTTACGTGGAAAGATAGTGATGAGTCAGTTGCCTCGGTTCACCACTGTCTATCATCCATTTTTAAATGGTTGGCGGCTACGCAATTAAAATGCAATGAGGAGAAGTCAGAGATTCTCCTTTACGTTAAATTCCCGCCGAACTTTCGGGAATCTCTTTGGCCCTCAGAGTTTCCCTTGCCCACCTCTGCTGGGAAGCCGGCCAAGAACTTGGGGGTGTGGTTTGACAAGAGCCTTTCTTTCTCAAACCATATTAAGAAGTTGGCTGGCAACTGTTTTGGCCTTCTCAAGACTCTGAGGAAGTTTTTTCCTCTCCTTCCCCAAGCAGCGACAGAAACGGTCACCTGTGCACTTATTTTATCCCGGCTTGATTATGCCAATGCTCTTTACATGGGCATCCCGGTACATCTGTTAAAAAAGCTCCAGGTGGTCCAGAATGTGGCAGGCAGACTTCTTCTGGGCGTGTCCACCAGGAACAGCGTGCGACATCACCTGCGATCCTTGCATTGGCTGCCTGTGGTAGAACGGGTGAAGTTTAAAGCACTGGTTTTGGTCCACCAAGCTCTGCATGGCCTCGGTCCACCCTACCTACAAAAACGGTTCTCTTTTTATGTTCCATCTAGACAGTTGTGCTCTTCATCCCATCGCCTTGTTCAGGTTCCCCAATTCAAATATCAGAGGCTAGGTGGCAGTTCGCTGGCAAGAATGGCCGCTGTTGCCTGGAATGCGCTGCTCCTTGCCCTTCGTAACTTGCAAGACCTAGCCGTATTCAAGAAAAACCTAAAAACACATCTTTTCGCTTAAACAGACTCTCTCACCCTCTTTGCGGGCTGCACGCCGGGACACTCGTGAGTATCCGTGCGCGATATAAATAAAGATAACATAACATAACATTTCTTTGTCTGGCCAGTGTGTGAGTGTGTTTGCCCTAGGCCACCATTAGCCTTTGTTTGCCATGCCGTGTGGCCATTGGCCAATTTTTTTTATAGTCCGTGTCCATAGGCCTGTATGTTTTCTTTGTTTTCCATGCCTCCTGCTTGTTGTTGTTTCGCCATGTGGCTGGCAGCCATTTTGTGTAGCCAGCCAGTGTGCTTTTGCCATAGCCCTGCATGTGTTCTTTGTTGTGGCCATGCCTCCTTGCTGGTTGTTGTTATTGTGACAATGTGGCTGGTGGCCATTTTGTATAGCCAGCCAGTGTGCTTTTGAAATAAGCCTGCATGTCGTCTTTGTTCCCCGTGCCTAATGCTTGTTGTTGTGACCATGTGGTTAGCAGCCATTTTGTGTAGCCAAACAGTGCTCTTATGCCATAGGTCTGCATGTCATCTTTGTTGTGGCAATACCTCCTTGCTGGTTGTTGTTGTGATCATGTGGCTGGCGGCCATTTTGTGTTGACAGCCAGTGTGCTTTTGCCATAAACCTGCATGTCTTCTTTGTTCCCCATGCCCCCTGCTTGTTGTTGTGACCATGTGGCTGTTGGCCATTTTGTGTAGCCAAACAGGGAGCTTGTGCCATAGGCCTGCATGTGTTCTTTATTTTCTAGGTCTCCTGCTTGTTGTTGTTGTGACCATGTGGCTAGCGGCCATTTTGTGTAGCCAGCCAGTGTGCTTTTGCCATAGGCCTGCATGTCATCATAGTTGTGGCCATGCCCCCTTGCTGGTTGTTGTTGTTGTTGTGCCATGTGGCTGGCGGCCATTTTGTGTAGCCAGCCAGTGTGCTTTTGCCATAGACCTGCATGTGTTCTTTGTTTTCCAGTCCTCCTGCTTGTTGTTGTTACCATGTGGCTGGCGGCCTTTTAGTGTAGCCAGCCAGTGAGCTTCTGTCATAGGCCTGCATGTGTTCTTTGTATTCCAGACCTCATGCTTGTAGTTGTGACCATGTGGCTGGTGGCCATTTTGTGCAGGCAGCCAGTGTGCTTTTGCCATATGCCTGCAATGTCTTCTTTGTTGTGGCCATGCCTCCTTGCTGGTTGTTGTTGTTGTGACCATGTGGCTGGCAGCCATTTTGTGTAGGCAGCCAGTGTGCTTTTGCCAAAGGACTGCATGTTTTCTTTGTTGTGACCGTGCCTCCTTGCTGGTTGTTGTTGTTGTGACCATGTGGATGGCAGCCTTTTTTGTGTAGGCAGCATGTTTGCTTTTGCAATAGGCCTGCATTTTATCTTTGGTTCCCATGCATTCTTGCTCATTGTTGTTGTTGAACATATGGCTCTGGCTGGCAGCCATTTGAGTGTTCAGCCAGTATGCCCTTGCCATAGGCTTTCAGGGAAAGATGAGATATCAGTTTAATAATAAGCTTGAGTATAATTTCACTTATTGATAAGTTGTTTAATTTTAATTTGTAATTTAATTGTCTGTAATTTTTGTTTATTTAAAAAAAGGTTTTACATTTTTCATTTTTTTATTTTAATTTGGTACATGTTTTATTTTTGTTTTATTTAATTTTTAATTTTTTTATTGTAATTTGTTTTCATTCTTTTTTTTTTGTAAATATTTTTTCCCATTTTGCCTCGGGCGATCCAACATCCACCATCCATCCACCATAGGCTCACAGCCGCGCAAAAACATTCAGTTTTTTAGGTCTATATTAATTCAGTTTCCTCCTGGACACTCTGGCTGCAGTGCACTTTAGAGTAGACATTAGCATAATTGATTTGTGTAATGATGATGATTATTCCATTCCCACGGACCACATTGTCTGTCATATGCGCACACTAACCTCCATTTTTTAAAAGATTACTATGCCATTTACCCATTCAGTTCCCTGAGTGCCAGAGGTGCCTCCTTTATAGAATGTGAGCATAAAGGAAAGAGCTCTATCATTCTGTATATTGCGTGTTATTCTGATGGGTAATTATGGTATGGTGGTGGGGTTTGACTTTAAAGTGGTTACCTAAGTAAACAAAACAACCACACTAATATTGCCATTGTCTGTACTAATTAAAACTGCAAACAATGCCACGTTTCATACAAAATGTTTTTCTGGCTTGTTTTCTTTTGGGTGCACAATATAAGAGGCATCTCCCGCAGTACTGCCAAACAGAAGGCCTGTGCAGTCACACATCAGTCCTCCAATCTCTTCTGCTTGTGCAGCTTAGTGACACTGCCAACGGAGAGCTTAAAGATGGCCCCAAAGAAAGATGCTTCGAAGAAAGTGGTCAATGGTAAGAAGCAGCTCCCCACCAGTGGAATGTCACCCCAAACCTTTTTTGGACCACCACGTCGTGTGCCTGTCGCACCGGCCTATGGGGAGCAAGCTGAGAGCAGCACTCCTGCATCAACAGAACCACCCCAACCTAAGCCCAGGACCATATTTGTCAGTGAGGCAGCCACTGCAATCTTGGTTATGCCAACAAGTAGTGATGTTGAATTGGATTTGTCCCTTTTGCAAAGTAGTAAGTATACAATTGTTTCAGGAAACAAAGCAAAGTGGACAGCAGCCACAACCAAAAACAGTACATAACAGAAAACACACAAGAAGAAAAGTAAGCAGTAGTTGAATGTGATGGATGTTTGGTTAACCATCAAAAGGAAATCTGATTAACCATAGAAAACTCAGTTGTCGAACAAACATTACTATTTAGCACTCTTCAAGCCTTGGCGTACTGAAACAGCATTACTTGGAGGCTATGGCTGCTACAAAGATTCTTTCAAACCTATAAAAGACAGTATTCAGTGTTCAGTCTTTCCTATCGATTTGAAAATGTTAAATGATGACAAACCATTGCAGCTGAAATTACTAGAGAAAGTTCAAAAAGTAGCCAAAGATCAGCACCATTGAGTCAAGATGCTCTTGGACAATCAATTATTCAAAATGAAGCAGCAATAACCATGAATGAGGTGGAAACTGCAATGGAACAAGCAAGACAGGACACTATTGATT
This sequence comes from Calotriton arnoldi, assembly GCA_963921515.1. Classification (NCBI taxonomy): domain Eukaryota; kingdom Metazoa; phylum Chordata; class Amphibia; order Caudata; family Salamandridae; genus Calotriton; species Calotriton arnoldi. Next base: position 832,785 of record CAWUFW010005032.1, read on the forward strand.
TTGAACAGTTAGAAGGACAACTAAACACTGAACAGAAACAAATCTATATAGAAATTAAATACAAACTAGAGCATGGATTCCTACATGAGAACTAACAATGTGAATGCTCATCATTTTAACCTATCCTATTATACATCAGTGGTCAAGCTGGAACAAGAAAAAGTTTCTTAATTAAAGTTATCACCAGTTATCTACACAGAACTACAGAATCAAAGTTATCCTGTGCAGTAACAGCACCAACTGGATTAGCAGCACACATTAAAGGAATTACTTTACATCGACCACTTATGCTGCCTGTTGAACATAATAATAAACTGGAATAACAGACATTATCTGGAGAAGCTTGTCATGAACTCTTAAAAGTACTGAAGAAACTGATGAGGTGAGCATGGTCTCAAACTGAATGCTTGCGTTTGTACACTTGAGAATGCAACAGATTTTAAAAACAGAGTATTACATGCTGTTCGGAGAAAAGCATTTCATTGTCTTCGGTGACCTACTGCAACTTACCCCTGTGAAAGGCCAACCTGTTTTCAAGACTCTTCTACATAATGATACAAGGAATTCTTTGGGAAGCATCGGCAATGTAATTTTTTGGTTAAACTTTGAATACAAGGAACTAGTGAAGAAAATGTGTCAAGCATCTGATGTAGAATATGGAGATATTCTAAAGGACACTGGAATAGGAGTTTTGACAAAAGACGGTAAACGAGCTTTGGAAAGTTGACTAATCAAGAAAATGTTTTCATCTCAAAACACACCAGCATGACTAATGTATAACTTTATTCCAGAAGACAAATCCATAGTATGTTTAATGCCTACCCTACAAGAGTGCCCCATCTTTCATGAACAACTACTGAAATTGGAACAACAACATACTTTGGAGATTACAGCTATCGATAAAATGGAACACCAGGGAGTAACAATACTACTAACTGAAAAACTACAAACAAAATTGGATTCTTTGGAAAAGTTGTATCAAAGACTGCAGGTTTAGAAAAGTGTTTGTGTGTGTAAAACCTGTTGGGTTATTTCACGATGTAATTTGAATATGAGGAAGGATTAGTAAATGGTGCTATTGGTAAAGTTATTGATTTCATTAATTTTCCAAACAGGGAACAGATAGCATTTTTGGCTGTAAAATTTGATCAGATTGATGGCGTAAAGCAGATTGGGCGATGTGCTGTACGTTTTGCTTGTAAAGGACTTGTATATCAGACGACAGCAGTTCCCATTGTCCCTAGCTTACACTGTAACTATCCACAAATGTCAAGGTTTAAGTGTAGACAGAGCTTTTGTGAACATCAGTAGTAGTGTGTTTAAAGAAGGAATTGCACATCCAATTACACATGGACAGAGGCACTTCAGCATTCACTCCCAGATAAACACTTCTCATATGTAGCTAGGCCTAATGGAGAAAGTTGAATACAGAGTTACATACCCAAGCACTCTGTACAAACCCAGTAACTAATCCATATAGATCATTCCATACTCATTTACAGTGTCATACAGTCACTAATAGAAGGACTGTCATACCAATATCCTTGTTTAAATATACGATCATGCCCAAATATGGACTAACAAATTCATTCACATATGTGGTGAGTAACTTACACTAAGTTGTCAGCCAGGCAGACTACGTGCCCTTTCATCATGTGCCACACCTACTACTGGATAGCTTGTGTGTACAGTGTAACTGCTAAGTAGACTTGACTGAATCACTGACACTGACCATTCACTCCCAGACAGACACACCTCTTATGTAACTAGCCATAATGAAGGCATTTGCACACAGATTTACATACTCTAACACTCCGAAATATAGTCTGTAACTAATCCATATAGCTCCTTCCATACACATTTACAGACCCATAGAGACACTAATAAAGACATTCTGACACCAATATACTTTTTTAAATATGCAGTTGCACACAAATAGGGACCTAGAAATTCATTCTAGGCTGAAGAAGTGACACTAACAACTCACCCATGCAGACCATTCAACTGTTTATCATGTCTCAGGCCTACTACTTGACAGTGTGTGTCAATGTAACTGCTGTACCCAGTTGACTTTTAAAACATCTTTCCAAGTCTATAAAGTCCTCTCCTACTACATATAAGCTACCCCTAAGATACACTGTATGTAGGCGATAGGCAGTGAGGTGTGTGCTTAAAACATAAGACATATAGTATTATGTTTCAGTCTCTCACATCTGCTGTTACAGATCCATTTGTCAAGTTATACAATAATCTCACAACTCTAGTGCAAAACACCCCCCCCCAGTCTTACACTGTGTACTCAGCCACAGTCTGAGTTACTGATACAGTGCTTCATGCACCCACTCACTCACATATACACTCATTCTAACACCAACCTAATCAACCCTACAAGAACTCACTCTTGCATAGTCACTCACTCATACACCATTCATATATGTACTCACTCAATCATCCATACATTTAATAACACACGCATTTACTTACCCATACTCCAATTACTCTCCCTCTCAGTCACTCATAGAGCCACTCACACACCCACTCACTCACCCATATAGACCCTCACACACCTACTCACTCACATGTACAGCCACACACACATCCACTCATCCACCTATACAGCAATTGACATATTCACTCACCCATACAGATACTTTTACACCCACTCACTAACCTATACAGTTAGTGACACTCACACACACATACAGTTACTTTTTAATCTGTTTATTGCTTTTTTCACACAATGATACAGGGTCAGTGCAATCAGAAAAAAGAATGTACAGAAACAGGTCCAAGTCATACTTTTGAAGGCACCAGTTTATGTGTCATAGTAACCCAAAACCAAATAGTTTAATTACCTCACACATTAGCCTCACTGGGCCCTATCATTCAATGATAATCTTAGAACATCAAAAGAGGAAAACGTGAAGAGAGAAATAGACAGAGGGCAGAAGAGAATGGGCTGACACAAAACCCACAGGCTAATGGGGGGGGCAAGTGACACACCCTTAGCAAACCGTCAACCAGCAGGGAGTCACCTCCTGTCCGCTGACGAATGCAGTCACCACCCGTATTTGGCAGCACCACCAGCTGGCTCATGCAATCGCATGAAGGCCTGGAAGGGTTCCCATATATCCATGGGATGAGATCGGGTAGCATTAAATCACAGTAGGTTACTAGCTGGTTCTGGCAATGCGCTGCATCTCTCAGCCAATCTTCCAAGCAAGGGATAGGGCAGTGACCCCAGCACATTGCCACTCGCCGCTTACTCAGCAGCAACAGCAGTGCAACCAGCTTTCGAAATTCTGGGGGACATCTTTGATATGCCCCAATAGAGCTGTAAGAGGAGTGCATTCAAGTCGCAGGCCCGTCATCTCATCAATAACACCCTGAATGGATTCTCAATATCTCTTAACCCCAGGGCAGTCCCTTGACAGGTGGAGGAAGTTCACGCAGGGTTCCGAGCACCTGACGCAACATGCCTCATCTATGAATCCTCTCTTGCATAGCCACTCTGAATTCGATACAATCTGTGCAAAAACTTGAAGTGAATCAGTTGCAACCTATGATTGGGCAATAGTCCCCTTGCCTGGGCACAGCAGAAAGTCCATTTACCTTCAGGGATAGGCCCCCAAGCAAGACCTCCCACTCCAGACAGGCAGCAGGGACACGAACAGGGGCCATAAGCTGCATTTCAAAGTACAGACTGGCAATCAGCTTGTGCGGGGAAGGGTTCCCAATAAAACTCTTAAGCGCCTGCAGGGTACTACAGGGAATGAAGTATAATAGGTGTGCAAAGCAACCCGGATCTGGTAGTAGGTAAATTGATTGGGCAGGGTCACCCCATCCTCCCCCAATGCCTGCAGTGGGGGAATGAATAAGCCATCTGGGAACGCTGCTCCCATAGTGGTAAGCTGGAGTCACCTTAGCCTATTGCACGTTCCCGCATCCTGGGAAAAGGCAAAAACAGGATGCCTGAGCATTGGCATGGAAGATGCAAACAGGACGTCCAGACGGGCACTCAGGCACAACTCATGCCAAGTCCAAACCGTACAACCAATCGTATCTATTGCCACCTGCGGCCGGGACTGCGCTCTGTATAACACCATATGAAGTGGATGTGGCACTGCATGATTATGCTCCGGCACAGTATGCGCCATAAACTGTGTAGGGTGCAGCCAACAAAATGTAAACTGTGCCTGAGTGCAGCTGTAATATAAACCCAAATCTGGTTCACCCACTCCGCCCTGCTTAAAGGGTAGAGTGAGGATATCCCACGCAATTCTGGGCTGCCTCCCAGCCCATGCGGGAGTCACCAGGCTTGACCGCAGCCTGCACCTGAATCCACTCATAAACAGACGGGGAAGATTGAGGAACAAGTAAAGAAATTTTCGCAAAATGATCATTTTAGCGATGGCAAGCAGTCCCGCCATGGAGAGTGGGAGGCGCAGCCATGCCAACGCTCGGCTGTCCAACTAATCCATCAAGTGTCCATACTTTGACCTCCATAGGATGTCCACTTCCAGACTCAGCCAAATGCCCAAATACTTAATTGGTTCCCTTGCCCAGCAAAGGGAGAATTCCAAGGTGAACTCCTCAGTTGTCTCCATAAGTTGAAAAACCACCGACTATGCCCAGCTAATAGAGATTCCTGAAAGCCCTCCAAATCTAGTAAATTCCTTGATCAAAGGGTCCAGGTTTCTAGCAGGATGTTTAATGATTAATGTGACATTGTCAGCATACATGGAGACTAGCACCACGCAAGGGGCAAAGGCAAGGCCCTGATGGGCATGATGATGTCTGAGACTTGCAGCCAAAGGGTCCATGGCAATAGTAATAAGAATAGGGGAGAGGGGACACCCCTTCAACGCGCCCCGAGAGACCTGTAACGACAGGGAGACCACTTCAATAATCCCAAGCCACGCTGTGGGACCAGCATATAGAAGACCAATCAGTTGAGAAAAATCTGGGCCTAAGCCCCAGATGTGCCGAATGAGCAAACAAGTACGGCCACTTAAGAGAATCAAATGCTTTAGTAGCATCACAAAAAATTGCAGCAGCTGCAATCGAAGTCTCAATCACCTGAAGGATTGCAAAGAAAGTGCATAAATTATGCATGGTGGCCCTACCTGGGACAAAGCCCAATTGATCTGGGTGAGCAATCGGAGGAAGCAGCCGGTGGAGCTATGATGCAATTAATTTGGTCAAAATTGTATTATCCACATTAATCATAGATAAAGGCCTGTAAGACTCGCACCACTGTGGGTCCTTATCAAGCCTCAAAATGGTGACAATGAGTGCCTCTCTTAGCGACTGGGGTAATTTACCCTTTTCCAAGGACTCCCTATACATGTTGATAAGATGTGGGGCCAAGAGGGCGGCATAGTCCTAATAAAACGCGACCGATAGGCCGTCCAGACCAGGGGCCTTATCTCCTGGGAGAGCATTAATAACTTGTCTAGCCTCTTCCTCGGTGAAGGGTTCATCTAGAAAACGGCGATGTCCCCCCTCAAGCCAAAACAACTGGATCGAATCAAAGAATGCAGTAAGGTCTCGGGGGTATGTACCTGTCGTGCTGTATAGAGAGGTGAACAAGAACATCATTTTCTTCTGAACGGCCTCCTGGCCAACAATCAGCTCATCCTCCTCAATGCGAAGTTCAGCAATGTAATCATTAGCCCAGGTTTAAGAAGCAGGCCTGCAAGGGTCTTGTCCGCCAATCCCCTTCACCTTATCTCCTAGCCTGCGCTTCCCGTCCAAGATAGTGTGTTTCACGCAGAGCGGGCTCCTCAAATGTATCTATTTTGCTGTGTATATTACTCAGCACCTCAGCTCGCCGGGTAGCAAAATATTTGCATTCAAATGCCCTTATCTCACCTTCGAGTCGTTTTATATTTCCCCCGAAGCTCTTGAAGGATTCCCACCTGCTTTGCTATACTTTCCCCCTTACCACCGATTTGCAAACCTCCCAAAGCACAGAGGGGGATTCAACGGTGCCCATATTACGGTTGAAGAATTTAACTAACGCTATGCGAATGGCTTCACAGAATGCTTGATCCCTCAGGGCTCCAGGCGGAAGCCACCAAGTGAATGCCCGACCAGAGTAGTTTGGGACCGAAAGTTCAAGCAGAATTGGGGAGTGGTCATAGAAGGTTCTCGGCAAGTGGGAGACAGCCGACACCCATGCCTCCACATCTCTGGATGTGAGCCTGTAGTCAATCCATCACCAGGAGGAAATTGCTCAAGACACCCCGGTTCTCTCCTGCCTGTCCACATGCCTAACCCTCCGAGCATCCCTTAGCCCATTATCTGCCATGAGAGAGGAAAGCTAGGCAGCCACCCGAAGATGAGGGCGACGGGAAGCGCCCGATCTATCATGTTGTGGATCAAGGCTAACATTGAAATTTCCCCCCCACACTGCTGCGTACCTCCAAAGTGCCCGCTACCATCACATATCTCCCCGTTGGTCACATTTAGTGACCCGCGTGAGCCAGCGCAGTCCCTTTCTGATAAGAATTGTCACCTCCTCGTGTAAATGGAATAGCACACTACATGCTGCTCGACTATCCGGGCCTGCTCGTAGACGCATAACAGTTTGACTGGTCAAATGCGCTTCTTGAAGAAAGCAAATATCTGCACTGTGATGCCTCAAATGAGCCAGAACCAGCCTCACTTTGCATCTATGATTAAAGCCACATGTATTACAAGAGATGAACTTCAGGGGTGCCGTGTGTTCAATCGCGGTGTTGGGCAAAAAGTCTCCCTGATGCCATAAGCTGCGCAGGCCCTCCTGAGCACATCAGGATGAATTACTGCAGCCAAAGAGGATGGAAGGGAGAGGGAGAAAGATGGAGAGCAGAATGGAAAGAGTAACAATTGATACACCCCCAACAACTTCCACCCCCCCACCTACTACAGCCTCCCAATTGGGCTGAGTACACGCCACCCCCCTGCCAAAGCCACAAAAGGCTAGTGATACGTACCAACATGGGTATCATCCCAAGGGGGAACACCAGTCGCCCAGCACTTCCCAGCCATCAATGACTGGGTGACCGGAACAGGGAAGTAGTCCGCTGAAACCAAGCACAAAAAGAGCAGCGGAACACCAAGTCTAAGCACCTAAAATCTTACTCGTTTGGAGAACCCTTTGAAAGGAACCCTGTGACTCTGTCAGAGTCTTACTTGAAGTTTCCCAGGTTCTTCACAGGAGCAGAATGACGACTGTTCCCAACGCCCCCTCGTGACTCTCACCACGCCCAATATCAGCCCTTGGTAGCGTGAAGCCAGTCCCGGGGGGAAAGGGGTATGGGACAGAGAAGAGACTGCCTAGTCTTCTATATCTGGCGTCTTCTGTATGCAGCTACTTCTAACTGTTTCTTTCGTACTGCTCTCGTTTCAAGGCGCTGTAACACAAAACACAAATTACTACAGTCCCACTAGAATTAGTCTTCTATTTAATTTCTGTGTTCTACTAGTCTCCTATAACGTACCCGTGAAGAGCTAGGTGTTTGCCCCTCTTCTAGTTGCTGTGTCTACTTTTATCCACTCAGAAATGAATAGTGTGAGGAAAAGGAAAAACCTGTGAAGATAAGCAATATTTATTATATAATTCCTTTTCCTTTTCTCTTCTATTATTTTATTCTTAGCAACCTTTCAATTACCTTTTCCTAGTTTTCTTTGTGATGTTTTAATATTATCTTTTCTTGTTTTCAGGAAGTTCTAACTGGGAGCCTTACTGGAGTTGAAACCTTCAGGTGAGTCTACTAGATATTTATGACCCTCGTTTTAACTTGACAAACTGTCTAAACTGGTAATGAATTTAACTGACTGATTATCCAAATATACACCATACTGCAACTAATACACACAACGCTGCCTTCCTCTATGAGGTACTTGCATGACGGTATTAGGAGCTGGTCCGAAGGGAGAATGCTGAAACTTCACCGGAATCTCTGGAATGCCAAACACTGCTATTGTTTCTCTAAATTGAAGCCCGACGCTAGGAGATTCTTTATCCTTCCGACGGAGTTCGTGAGCGCCTAAAACCTACTCTATAACTACACGGACGCGCAGCCAAGCACTGTTACTCGTGTAACGGTCTTGGTGAAGTGCGCACAGCTGAGGGTGAGCGCGAGCCTCAGCTGTGCTTGGAACCACGCGCTATTGAAAATAGGCTGGAGCGCTAACCCTAGCGCAGCCAGCCATCTTAGAGGCATATTTCCTGAACAGTACTGTCCAGGACTGGTCATTGCGATTCAAATAGAATTTTATTTTGCCAACTCTGTTGTAAGGAACAGAGGTAGCTCCCACTAATTGGTGTCTTTTAGTCCTGAAGCTTGGATTCCTGACAGTACCCCTCCGCAAGGGGGGCTCCCCAGGTTTCGCCTTAAGTGGATTTTGGTCATGAAAGGTTTTCACTAACCTTGGGGCATTCAAATTTGAACATGGTTCCCAAGATCTTTCCTCGGGACCATAACCTTTCCAATCCACTAAATAGTACAGTCTTCTGTTCTTCCACTTAGAGTCCAAAATTCTCTTTACCTCAAATTCTTCCCCATTTTCCGTTTGAATGGGTTTGGGAGGTTTACAGGGCCTAAGAAATGGTGAAGATTTCTTCAACAAGGAGACATGGAACACTGGGTGAATTTTTAGTTGAGAAGGTAGACTCAATCTATAGGTTACTGGATTTAGTTTTCTCTCAATTTTAAATGGACCAATGAAACGAGGTTGGAATTTTCGGGTTCCTTTTAACTTCAAATTTTTTGTGCTAAGCCACACCTTGCTACCTATGGGATAGGCATCCTCTGGTTTTCTCTTTCTGTCTGCAAAGCGTTTATACAGTTCTTTTGATTTTTCTAACTTCTCTCTAGCTGCTTCATGGGTCTCACCCATATGTTTAACTAGGTCCGTGACTGCAGGAACCAAATCCTCAAAGTTACCAAACATCAAATTTGGGTGTCGACCTTAGTTTAAGAAGAATGGAGATTGACCTGTGGAACTATTTTGGGAATTATTGTGTGCAAACTCAGCAGCCCAGAGAAGATCTGTCCAGTCACCTTCCTGGTCTAACAAAAACAATCTTAAATACTGCTCCAACTCCTGATTAGCCCTCTCGGTCTGCCCGTCTGTCTCGGGGTGATAGCTTGTAGAGTATCTAGTTTCTATATTCAACTCCTTGGTATAGGCCTTCCAAAAATGGGACAGGAATTGAGAACCTCGATCAGAAATAAGGACCCTTGGAATCCCATGTAACCTTACTACATGCAAACTGAACTGTGTAGCTAGTTCCTTAGCACTAGGAATGTCTTGGAGGGGAACAAAATGAGCCATCTTGGTAAATGCATCTACAAAAACCAGGATGGTATTGTAGCCCTGACAGGACGGCAGGTCCACAATCAGATCCATGGTTACCGTATGCCAAGGATGGGGGGGTCGGCATAGGTTGTAATAAACCTTGTGGGGCCTGCCGTGTAGGTTTTCCCTGTGCACAAACTCCACAACCCAAAACATATTGCTTAATGTCCTTCGTCATATTGGGCCACCAAAATTGTCTCTTTACCAACTCTTCAGTCTTGTTAATTCCTTTGTGACCAGCCATAGGATGATCATGGCTGTCATGCAAAATTTGTTCTCGTAATTCCACAGTAGGGACGAACAGAGCTCCTTGGTGAAAAGGTAGATCATTTCGGATTTCCCGAGATGAATCAGATGAAACCCATTGCTGAAGGTCTTCAGGCGAGAATGATTCTTTCACTTTTTCCTCAAGAGTTTCATGGGAGATGAGTCCAACTATCTTTGATTCTGGAATGATCTTCTGGTCTTCAATTGATGTCCTTTGTCCTTCTGTACCCAGCCGAGACAAGGCATCCGCCTTACCGTTCTTGTTTCCAGGCCGATAGGTGATCACAAAGTTGTAATCCGCAAAATATAAGGACCATCTGAGTTGGCGTGGTGTCAGAGTTCTGGCTGATTTCAAGAACTGTAGATTCTTATGATCCGTATACACGGTTACAGTGTGTCTGGCTCCCATCAGATAATGTCTCCATTCCTTGAAGGCATCCTTGATTGCCAATAGTTCTTTCTCAGTGATCGTATAATTGACTTCCGCTGGTAGGAGTTTCCTAGAGTGGTACGCAACGGGGTGCAATTGGCCGGTCTCCTTTTGTCTCTGCGACAAGACTCCCCTATAGCTTGATCCGAAGCATCTGTTTCCAAATAAAAAGGTTCCATTGGATCAGCATGGAGGAGAATGGGTGCAGTAGTGAAACTCGTCTTAAGAGATTGAAAGGCATTTTCAGATTCAGTTGACCAGGAAAAGGGAACTCCTTTTCGAAGTAAACGAGTAATTGGAATTACCTTAAGAGAGAAGTCTTGGATAAATCTTCTGTAAAAATTTGCAAATCCAATAAACCGTTGCACCTCTTTCACAGAAGTTGGTGATGGCCAATCCGTAACAGCCTTAATCTTTCGTGTATCCATGGTGATTCCCTCAGGAGAAAGGACAAACCCAAGGAAATCAACTGAACGTACATGAAAGGCACACTTTTCAAGTTTTGCATACAGACTGTTTTCACGCAGCTTCTCCAAAATTCCTTTAACATGTTCTTGATGCTCCTCTTCAGATCCAGAGTAGATTAATATATCGTCAATATAGACGATAGCACACTTGTCAATATATTGATTCAAAATGTCATTAATGAAAAACTGAAAGGCGGCTGGCGCGTTGCAGAGTCCATAAGGCATGACCTGGTATTCAAATAAGCCAAACTTGGTCCTAAACGCGGTTTTCCATTCATCGCCCTCCCTGACCCGGACCAAGTGATATGCTCCTCGCAGATCTAGCTTCGTATAAATTTGCGCTCCTTTCACTTGGTCCAAGAGTACAGAGATTAAAGGCAAAGGGTGTCTGTTCTTAATTGTAATCCGGTTCAGGGCGCGATAATCAATGCAGGTCCTCAGATCGCCTTCTTCCTTCTTGGACACGAAAAACAACGGCGAGGAGACAGGAGACTGCGAAGGTCTAATAAAACCGTTCTCTAAATAAGTTTGGATATATTTTTTCAGAAACTTATCCTCCTTCTCTGTTAGAGCGTAGATTCTGCTACATGGAAGATTCGCCCCAGGTTCCAGTTCAATTTTGCAGTCATAAGGTCGATGTGGAGGGAGTCTTTCGGCATCTACTTCGCTAAACACGTCCTTAAACTCTTTGTAGATTTCTGGAATCTCTTCAGTGTGAATGACACACAACGAAACTCCGTTGTCACATAAACTGTAAGACATGCTGGATTCTTTCTCTGGTTCTTTTCCATGGAAACACACCTCTTTACAATAATCAGAGTTCATGTTAATTGAACGCTTCTCCCAATCGATTTGGGGATTATGTTCAGTTAACCAGGGAAGACCTAAAATTAGCTGGAATTGCGGTGCATCAATGAGATTGAACTGCAAACGCTCCTGGTGCCCATCTGGCAGGATCAGCTCCACCTTTTCCGTGTGACTGACAATGGGACCAGAAGATAGGTTGGTTCCGTCCACGGCTCTTACAGCTTCACTCCGGGGTTTTCGTAAGGCCTGCAACCCAATTCTTGAAGCGAACTTGAGATCACAAAAATTTCCGGTTGCACCAGAATCAACCATAACTGTAATGTCAGTTTGAACTGAAGTTCGATATTTAAGAGTGGCTGGAAGAGTCAAATGAGGAGCTGCTGATTGCAAGGTGTTCGCAAGTTGATGTGTATCAGGGGTTGTGATTTCTTTAGCATCCACCAGTCCAACCCGTCCTACTGGTGGTGCTGCAAGTTTTCCTTCAACTGAGCCTTGGGTTTCTTCGGGCAAACCTTAACAAAATGGCCGCTCATGCCGCAGTACATACAAAGATTGTTTAATCTTCTTTTCTCTTTCTCTTCCTTAGTGAGAGGGCCACGTACTACTCCGATTTGCATTGGCTCACTGTCTGACTGCCCTCCGCTGTTTTAATGCCCTCAGATCTCATTCGATCAAACCTAGGAACACTTGGGCGAAACTCTCTCCGTTTTTCTCCCCGTCTCTCTGTCTGCCGGTAATCCAGTTCCAAAACCAAATCTATGAGGGCAGAAACCTCGGTTGGTCTATTTGGTATCTGAGACAGGGCGTCCTTAAGTTCATCTTTCAGGCCCCTATAGAACAGCGCAGCTCTTTTATTCTCCGGCCAGTCTGTCTCCACAATGAGTTTATTAAATTGGGCTAGATAAGCCACCAGTTCCTTGTTTCCTTGCTTCAATTCGAGCAACTCATTATCAGTAGCTTGAGCCACCTTCCTACGGTCAAATATTCTTAGGAATTCCTTTTTAAATTCTTCAAAGTCGTACAAAATTGCCGAATCCTTAGTAACCAATGGTAAGGACCAGGCCGCTGCGTCACCACTCAAATATGATAGCATGAAGGCCACTCGAGTTTGTGCATCAGGGAAAATGGCGGGACGACACATAAAATGGAGGGAACATTGGGTAAGAAAAATTTGAGCCTTCTGGGGGTCCCCACTAAAACGTTCTGGAGGAGCCAATGGTATAACTGGGGATAAGGAGTGTACAACCTGTGTGGGGGTTCTAGAGTGAATCAGTGGGGTGGAACTTGACGCCTGCGTGCCCTGCGAAAAGACTGAAAAGCTAGTACCTGAAAAGTAACTATCCATTTTTGTCGCTAAGTCAGTGGTTTCTTTTCTAGAGGCAATTACGTCTTGCCTTAAACTTCTGTTTTCCTCCCTAACTCCCATTAGCTCCTTTTGAATAGCTTCTAATACTCCGCCCAAATTCTGGAGATCTAACCCCTCAGTCATTCTGCTCAGGTGAGTAAAATTTCGTGGGCACTTCACTCTGTCAGAGTCTTACTTGAAGTTTCCCAGGTTCTTCACAGGAGCAGAATGACGACTGTTCCCAACGCCCCTCGTGACTCTCACCACGCCCAATATCAGTCCTTGGTAGCGTGAAGCCAGTCCCGGGGGGAAAGGGGTATGGGACAGAGAAGAGACTGCCTAGTCTTCTATATCTGGCGTCTTCTGTATGCAGCTACTTCTAACTGTTTCTTTCGTACTGCTCTCGTTTCAAGGCGCTGTAACACAAAACACAAATTACTACAGTCCCACTAGAATTAGTCTTCTATTTAATTTCTGTGTTCTACTAGTCTCCTATAACGTACCCGTGAAGAGCTAGGTGTTTGCCCCTCTTCTAGTTGCTGTGTCTACTTTTATCCACTCAGAAATGAATAGTGTGAGGAAAAGGAAAAAACCTGTGAAGATAAGCAATATTTATTATATAATTCCTTTTCCCTTTTCTCTTCTATTATTTTATTCTTAGCAACCTTTCAATTACCTTTTCCTAGTTTTCTTTGTGATGTTTTAATATTATCTTTTCTTGTTTTCAGGAAGTTCTAACTGGGAGCCTTACTGGAGTTGAAACCTTCAGGTGAGTCTACTAGATATTTATGACCCTCGTTTTAACTTGACAAACTGTCTAAACTGGTAATGAATTTAACTGACTGATTATCCAAATATACACCATACTGCAACTAATACACACAACGCTGCCTTCCTCTATGAGGTACTTGCATGACGGTATTAGGAGCTGGTCCGAAGGGAGAATGCTGAAACTTCACCGGAATCTCTGGAATGCCAAACACTGCTATTGTTTCTCTAAATTGAAGCCCGACGCTAGGAGATTCTTTATCCTTCCGACGGAGTTCGTGAGCGCCTAAAACCTACTCTATAACTACACGGACGCGCAGCCAAGCACTGTTACTCGTGTAACGGTCTTGGTGAAGTGCGCACAGCTGAGGGTGAGCGCGAGCCTCAGCTGTGCTTGGAACCACGCGCTATTGAAAATAGGCTGGAGCGCTAACCCTAGCGCAGCCAGCCATCTTAGAGGCATATTTCCTGAACAGTACTGTCCAGGACTGGTCATTGCGATTCAAATAGAATTTTATTTTGCCAACTCTGTTGTAAGGAACAGAGGTAGCTCCCACTAATTGGTGTCTTTTAGTCCTGAAGCTTGGATTCCTGACAGACTCACCCATCCCAGCATCACCAGGGGCTAACCTTGTACATTATAAATTATAGGCATCATAAAAAATACTCTCACTCATTTATTGCTTGTGTGGCTGGTTTCGTCAATGCCTTGGGCAAGCTCCAAGTCAGTCTTGACAAGTGGCGCTTTCTTGACAAATTTGACTGTCACTTTCGGATCAGTGAAATATACAGTCTTACCAGCATGGAAGATGCGCAGCTTCGCAGGGTAAAGCAGGGAGTACTTAGCTTCTGTTTTTTGAAGGGAGCACTTCACTGGATTGAAGTCTCACCTCACAGCCTGGATAGCAATCATAGAATCTGGATAAAAGGATATGGTGTTCCTTTGGTAAGACTTGGTGTGCTGCTCCCTAGAGAGTCTGAGTACAGTCTCCTTGTCCCTTTAATTTAGGAGTCTGGCAATGATGGACCGTGCAGGGGTTCCCAGTGGTGGTCTCGAGAACAGCAATCTATGCGCCCGCTCCACAATACATACTGTGGACAGCGATGCCCCAAATAAGGACCCAAGCATTTCCTTCACATAGTCCTCAATTCGATTCATCGCAGTAGATTCCAGTATTCCCATGATTCTAATGTTTCTCTTCAATCTGGCCTCTAAGACCTCATTTTTTTTGTGGATTTCTTCAAGCACTTTTTCCATATATAGTAGCTTTTCTTTCATAGCGTTACCATCATCTTCTACTGCAGACGTGCGCTGTTCAAGTTGCCAAATATGCTCATCATGATTTGATAACGTCTCCTTTAAGTGATCGAGTCTATCCGCCAGAGAGTCTATTTTGCTGTCAATGGCCATGAGAGACTGCTTCAGATCCTTGAACATGGCCCAAATATCAGGTTCCTTGGGGGGTACTCCCATCGGCTGCAGTGTCAGAAAGATGCCCCTCCAGCTGAGTTTCCAGGCCTCACGGTGGCCTCCGCTGCTCAAAGGACAGCTTTGACTGTCTAGCTTCCACCTTTCCCATGTCAGCAGAAGGAGATGAAACCCTTTGGTCCGCAATGCAGAAGCCTGTCAAATCAGGCAGTGGCGGAAGGCTCAAACTCGCTCCCCAGCGGTGGGCAGAAGGGCCAGGACTGGCAAACATCCTCTCGTACAGCAAATCTCCTCCACTAGCCAGCAGGTAACCCAGCTCTGCCTCGGGCGCACAGTATCTATTATACACCCCATGGTGTAGACTTAGGCCCTCTCCAACAGCATGCGCATGACTCCTCTACAAGTTTACCAGAGAGGACCACCCCTGACCGGGTCCTCCCACAGGCAGGGCCCATTGCAGCGTCTGGCGTGGGACCAGGCACAAGGGCGTGCACCTCCACCTCAAATCAATCAGTTTTGAAGCAGCACTGGTGCAGCGGCTAGACTCCTCAACTCCACAGCCGCTACTCAATTCTCCCACCACTCCAGGGAGACTGCAATTAATTGCACTGCTAGCCAGAGTCTCCTCCTCCAAGTGCTGACCAGTCACGTGGCCCGCTGCGATGGCCCACAATGCCTTGAATCTGCCTTGGGGGGTGCTTAACCACCATGGCCCTACCCTTACCTCGCAAAGTAGGCCGGAGGCCCAACAGCTTCAACTCACACCGCCCAAGTAGCACACGGCCAGAGGGCCGGCCTCCTTCCACAAACCAATCTACAGGGCCTCCGCCTCACTAGGTTGCGGAGCCCTGTTTCCTAGAGTCAAATGACAAGCTGGATACATCACAACATGGCTTTCGGGATCAGCATTGTACAGCGTCAGCACTAATTGCAGCTACTGAGGAGATCTGTATCCAGGTAGATGGGGGAGGGAAGGCAGTACTTATTCTGCTGGACCTCTCAGCTGCGTTCGATACTGTAAACCAAGTACTTATTCAGCGATTAGCCAAAATGGGGATTACGGGTGGGGGACTGAGTATTACCAGATCGTTTTTATTAAACAGAGAGAAAACCGTACTGCTGGGTGCACATAAATCCCACTCCTTTGCTCTCCCTTGTGGGGTTCCTCAGGGATCATCGTTATCCCCAACCCTGTTTAATTTCTATGTTACCCCTTTGGCGAAACTCATTCACTCATACGGTTTGATGGCTATCTGTTATGCGGATGATACACAAATAGTGGTGTCACTATCATCCAAGTATCACAAAAGCTTTTTCCTTTGGAGACAATTTAATCCTATGACTCCTATATATTTAATCTATTCCATTCATTCCCAGTCACTAACATCCTCTGCATACATTGGAAGTGAGACCATATATCCCTTACAGATAATCGTGATAACTCCAATTGTAAAAAAGTACAAATCGATTTATTAGTTAAAAAAAACTCATAGAATACACAGTTTAAAAATGAAGACAGTTTTACATAATATCATTGATGTCTTACATTCAATTGTAACAAAAGCATTTAGACAAATCCTAGTTACACATTTAAAAATCAACACTCTAAATAAAAAGAGAGTACATATCACAAGACAAAAAACACTATGTCATTGGCAGCGTACACATCCGTAGGGGAAAACTTGTAAGGGACTAGTGCCTGGTACTGTTCTATTTATAGAATACTCTTTGACCATAGCCACTTGTCGGATTGTGTACTTTTCAACAAGGCGTCAACGCGTTTCGATGGACTCTTATAACACCATCTTTTTCAAGACAAAGAAAACCTTTTGGAACTCTCAAAAAAATACGATAGACATTTGATCAGTTAAAAACAACCTGTTAAATAAAACACAAATGACAATCAGCAAACAAAAGAAATGACGTAGATTGGAATATCATGTTGTTCAAGACAGACTGAGTGTATAAACTCGTTTACAGGGCACATGATGATACAATTTATACGTCTTACAAGAAGATTCATCAAGTTTACACTAGAGACCCAATTGGGAAATTATATTATATAGGTGCCCAAACAGTACATCACATCCTGAGCATAATGTTCATAATACTATAACATTTGTTTGCTACGCAATTCGTCATCCCCATTGTGCATCACCCAATGCCACATGATTATCAAGGTATATATGTCACTCTTCCCACCATTTACACTCATACTTTCACACATCCATCTCCCTCTAGGACCCACACGCGACCTACTGTCACTAGCAGCATGAAAACCAGCTATTTAAATTTTATAAGATCATATTTTTATATAAGTCACTATCATCCAAGCCAGAGGATGTGGCGAAGAAATTTAACAATTGTATGGCCCACATCATCAGATGAATCTAGGTAAACTGTTTAAAGTTAAACACCCAAAAAAACCGAGGTCTTACTATTTGGAAATTATACCTCATTTTAGAAGACCTCCTGGTGGTTGGGTGCTGCTGGACCATGTCCATCCCCCCGTGAAAAATGTAAAAAGTTTAGGACTCGCACTCGACGATCAGTTAACCTTTTCTGACTAGGTTAATCTCATCACATCTTTGTGTTTTTACACCTTGAGGATTCTAAAAAAGATCTTTCCTTTCATTCCGCTGGATCTAAAGAAAACTGTGATGGCCCTACCTGGGACAAAGCCCGATTGATTTGGATGAGCAATCAGAGGAAGCAGCGGGTGGAGCTGTGATGCAATTAACTTGCCCAAAATTGTATTATCCACATTAATCAAGGCCTGTAAGGCTCGCACCACCGTGGGTCCTTATCGGGCTTCAAAATGGTGACAATGAATGCCTCTCTTAGCGACAGGGGTAATTTGTAGGCCTAGGCGGTAAATTCCGCTCCGCTTGCGGAGTTTGCGGAGTTTCCCGCACTCCGCGTTACGTGGAGCTCGCGGAGTTCTGAAAAACTCCGCTTCGCACAGCAGAGCGGAGTTTTTTCCTCGCTTGCGTTCACCAATGTCAAGTTGGCGAGCGCAAGCGAGGAAAATCCACCTACCGGCGAGATTTTTCCTCGTTCGCGATCGCCAACATCAAGTTGGCGAGCGCGAGTGTGGAAAATAAACCTCCCGGCGAGATTTCTCAACGCGGGGGGTCAGGTTTCTCATTGCGAGTGGTCGCGTACGCTCGCGACCGCTTGCGTTGAGAAACTGCCGTTCGCGTTGAGAAAGCTGGCGCTCGAGTTAAAATCTACTCGAGCGGCAGAAAAGGTAAGCTTGCGCTGTGCATGGTGCTGTTCGCAATGATTGCACAGTGCGGACAAGCATCCGGCACTGTGCAATCACCGCGAACAGCATTTTTCTATCGTACTCCGCCGCTCGCGGAGCTCCGCGTAGTGCGACAGAGTTTTTTTGCACTTGGCGTAGCTTCGCGTAGTGCAACTCCGCGAACTCCGCCCAGGGTTAGTAATTTGTCCTTTTCCAAGGATTCGCTATACATGTTGATAAGATGTGAGGCCAAGAGGGGTGCATAGTCCTAGTAAAACGTGGCCGATAGGCCGTCCAGACCAGGGGCCTTATCTCCTGGGAGAGCATTAATAACTTGTCTAGCCTCTTCCTCGGTGAAGGGTTCATCTAGAAAACGGCGATGTCCCCCCTCAAGCCAAAACAACTGGATCGAATCAAAGAATGCAGTAAGGTCTCGGGGGTATGTACCTGTCGTGCTGTATAGAGAGGTGAACAAGAACCTCATTTCCTTCTGCACAGCCTCCTGGCCAACAAACAGCTCATCCTCCTCAATGCGAAGTTCAGCAATGTAATCATTAGCCCAGGTTTAAGAAGCAGGCCTGCAAGGGTCTTGCCCGCCCGATCCCCTTCACCTAACTCCTAGCCTGCGCCTCCCGTCCCAGATAGTGTGTTTCACGCAGAGCAGCCGCCTCAAATTTATCTATTTTGCTGTGTATATTACTCAGTACCTCAGCTCACCTGGTAGCAAAATATTTGCATTCAAATGCCCTTATCTCACCTTCGAGCTGTTTAAGATTCTCCCCGAAGCTCTCAAAGGTTTCCTGCCTGCTTTGCTGTACATTTCCCCTTATCACCGATTTGCATGCCTCCCAAAGCACAGAGGGGATTCAACGGTGCCCATATTATGGTTAAAGAATTTAACTAACGCTACTCGAATGACTTCACAGAATGCTTGATCCCTCAGGGCTCCAGGCTGAAGCCACCAAGTCAATGCCTGGCCACAGTAATCTGGGACCAAAAGTTCAAGCAGAACCGGGGAGTGGTCATAGAAGGTTCTCGGCACGTGGAGACACCCGTCACACACACCTCCACATCTCTGGACGTGAGCAAGTTGTCAATCCATCACCAGGAGGTTAGGCAAGTGGACGGGTTCTGTCCTCCCTGTCCACATGCCTAACCCTCCAAACATGTTAGCCCATTATCTGCCATGAAAGAGGAAAGCTAGGCAGCCACACGAAGATGAGGGCGACGGGGAGAGCCCGATCTATCATGTTGAGGATCAAGGATAACATTTAAATTCCACCCCACACACACTACTGGGTCAGCCCCAGCATGTCTATCTGTTTCCACAGCTCCACAAAGAAGTCGGGGTCATCAGTGTTGGGCCCATAAACAAAAGCAAGTCTAAGTGGGCATACATCCAAAGTGCCCTCTACCATCACATATCTCCCCTGTTGGTCACATTTAGTGACCTGCGTACGCCTGCACAGTCCCTTCCTGATAACAATTGTCACCCTCTTGCGTAAATGGAATAGTACGCTACATGCTGCTTGCCTGCTCGTAGACGCATAACAGTTTGTCTGGTCAAATGTGCTTCTTGAAGAAAGCAAATATCTGCGCTGTGATGCCTCAGATAAGCCAGAACCAGCCTCACTTTGCACCTATGATTCAAGCCACATGTATTACAAGAGATGAACTTCAGGGGTGCCGTGAGTTCAATCGCAGTGTTGGGGCAAAAAGTCTCCCTTATGCCATAAGCTGCGCAGGCCCTCCCGAGCACATAAGGATGAATTAGTGTAGCCAAAGAGGGTAGAGGGGAGAGGGAGAAAGATGGAGAGCAGAATGGAAAGAGTAACTATTGATACACCCCCAACAACTTCCACCGCCATCCACTACAGCCTCCCAATTGGGCTGTGTACACGCCACCCACTCCTGCCAAAGCCACAAAAGGCTAGTGATACATACCAACATGGGAATCATCCCAAGGGGGAACACCAGTCACCCAGCACTTCCCAGCCATCAATGACTGGGTGACCGAAACAGGGAAGTAGTCCGCTGCCGCCGAGCACAAAAAGAGCAGAGGAAGCCCAAGTCTATGGACCTAAAACCTTACTAGTTTGCAAAACCCTTTGAAAGGAACCCTGTGACTCGCCCATCCCAGCATCACCAGGGGCTACACTTGTACATTATATATTATAGACATCATAAGAAATACTCTCAGTCATTTATCGCTTGTGTGGCTGGTTTCGTCATTGCCTCTGGAAAGCTCCAAGTCAGTCTTGACAAGTGGCAATTTCTTGACAAACCTCGCCGCCACTTTCGTATCAGTGAAATATACAGTCTTACCAGCATGGAAGCTGCACAGCTTCACATGGTAAATCAGGGCGTACTTAGCTTCAGCTTCTTGAAGGGAGCACTTCACTGGATTGAAGTCTCACTGCACAGCCTGGATAGCAAGCGTAGATCCTGGATAAAAGGATATGGTGTTCCCTTGGTAAGACATGGTGTGCTGCTCCCTAGCGAGTCTGTGTACAGTCTCCTTGTCCCTATAATTTAGGAGTCGGGCAATGATTGACCGTGTAGGGGATCCCAGTGGTGGCCTCGAGCCCAGCAATCTATGCGCCCGCTCCTCAATACATACTGTGGACAGTGATGCCCCAGATAGGGACCCAAGCATTTCCTCCACATAGTCCTCAATTCGATTCATCACAGTAGATTCCAGTATTCCCATGATTCTAATGTTGTTTCTCTTCAATCTGGCCTCTAAGTCCTCATTTTTTTTGTGGATTGCTTCAAGCACTTTTTCCATATGTAGTAGCTTCTTTCACAGCGTTACCATCATCTTCTACTGCGCGCGTGCGCTGTTCAAGTTGCCCAATATGCTCATCATGATTTGATACCTTCTCTTTAAGCGATCAAGTCTCTCTGCCAGAGAGTCAATTTTGCTGTCAATGGCCATGAGAGTCTGCTTCAGATCCTTGAACATGGCCCGAATATCAGGTTCCTTGGGGGTACTCCCATCGGCTGCAGTGTCAGAAAGATGCCCCTCTGCTGAGTTTCCAGACCTCACGGTGGCATTCGCTGCTCAAAGGACAGCTTTGACTGTCTAGCTTCCACCTTTCCCATGTCAGCAGAAGGAGAGGAAACCCTTCGGTCCGCAATGCAGAAGCCCGTCAAATCAGTCAGCAGCGGAAGGCTCAAACTCGCTCCCCAGCAGTGGCCAGTAGGGCCTGGACTGGCAAACATCCTCTCGTACAGCAATTCTCCTCCACCAGCCAGCAGGTAACCAAGCTCTGCCTCAGGCACGCAGTATCTATTATACACCCTATGGTGTAGACTTAGGACCTCTCCAACAGCAAGTGCCACAACTCCTCCACAAGTTTACCGGAGAGGACCACCCCTGACCAGGTCCTCCCACAGGCAGGGCTCATTGCAGCATCTGGCGCGGGACCAGGCCCAAAGGCGTGCACCTCCACCTCAAATCAATCAGTTTTGAACCAGCAGGGGTCCAGCGGCTAGACTCCTCAACTCCACGGCCGCTACTCAAGTCTCCCACCACTCCAGGGAGACTGCAATTACTTGCACTGCTAGCCAGAGTCTCCTCCTCCAAGTGCTGACCAGCCACGTGGCTCACTACGATGGCCCACAATGCCTTGAATCTGCCTCGGGGGTGCTCAACCACCATGGCCCTACCCTTACCTCACGAAGAAGGCTGGAGGCCCAACAGCTTCAACTCGCACCGCCCAAGTAGCACAAGGGCACAGGGCCGGCCTCTAACCACAAACCAGTCTAAAGGGCATCCGCCTCACCCCCTCACAAGGTTATTGAGCTCTGTTTCCTAGAGTCAAATGACAAGCTGGATACATCACAACATGTCTTTCAGGATCAGCATTGTACAGAGTCAGCACTAATTGCAGCTACTGAGGAGATCCGCATCCAAGTAGATGGGGTTGGGAAGGCAGTACTTATTCTGCTAGACCTCTCAGCTGCATTCGATACTGTAAACCATCAAGTACTTATTCAGCGATTAGCCAAAATTGGGATTACGTGTGGGGCACTGAGTATTATCAGATTGTTTTTATCAAACAGAGAGAAAACCGTACTGCTGGGGGGACATAAATCCCACTCCTTTGCTCTCCTTTGTGGGGTTCCTCAGGGATCATCGTTATCCCCAACCCTGTTTAATATCTATGTTACCCCTTTGACGAAACTCATTCACTCATTTGGTTTTACCGCTATCTGTTATGCGGATGACACATAAATAGTGGTGTCACTATCATCCAAACCAGAGGATGTGGCGAAGAAATTTAACAATTTTATGGCCCACATCATCAGATGAATGCAGGAAAACTGTTAAAAGTTAAACACCCAAAAAACCGAGGTCTTACTATTTGGAAATGATACCTCATTTTAGAAGAACTCCTGGTGGCCGGGTGCTGCTGGACCTTGTCCATCCCCTGTGGAAAATGTAAAAAGTCTAGGACTCACACTAGACGATCAGTTGTCCTTTTCTGAACAGGTTAATCTCATCACATCTTTGTGTTTTTGCACCTTGAGGATTCGAAAAAAGATTTTTCCTTTCATTCCACTGGATCTACAGAAAACAGTGATTGTAGCATTGGTTGTATCAAAGATAGACTATTGTAATGCTACTTATTTCTGATCAAAAAAGTGGATGCAACGGAAGCTACAATCGCTTCAAAAGGCAGCCACACGTTTACTGCTCAAAATTCCCAAATTCAGCCCCGGATCAAAAGGCATTAAGGAACTGCACTGGCTGCCTGTCCAGGCGAGGGCTAAATTTAAGGCTTTGTGCGTTGTTCACCAGGCCCTCCATGGCTCCGGCCCTGTTCAATTTGAAAAAATCCTTAAGTGGTGTGTTCCACGACGTAACCTTAGATCATCCACCGCCTGTTTGTTGGTCATTCCTGGGGCCAAGACAGTAAAGTGGGGGTGTTAGAAGCTTTTTCCACTTGGCCTGTAAACTATGAAACACCTTTCCACTTACTTTGAGGGCTCAAACTAACAGGCAGGTGTTCAGAAAATCTTTAAAAACATGGCTATTTGTATCCTAAGTCTAAGCCTGGTTTCTCCCTTCCCCGTGTGCTTAGTAAAAGCAACTCTAGTGCTAAGACGCCTTGGCATTTGTGCGCTTTACAGACATTTTACTTACTTACTTTCCTCCCACATGGTACTCATCTGATGGGCCTGTGAGCCGCGGCGAAAGTCACACAATCCAACGGGCCTTCATCACCCTCCGCAACTACTCCTACCATATCCTGCTGCGCTCAGTTGCTTCTCTGGTACACCACAATCCTCCTCACCTGGCCCGGAGCCGTCCAAGGTCTGGCCAGAGGTGCACTTTTTCTCATGGTCGGCTGTGATGTCCTCAGGGCTCTGACCCAGCAGCAGCTATCCTCCCCCCATTACATGTCCTAAGGGGAGTTTGTGTTCTGCTCAGCCATGCCCGGCAGCCCCGATGTCTGCTAAGAATCATCGGATAAACGTTCCGGTACGCAAAGCCTCACGGAGTGATGGCCATCTTGCGGCTGGGCTCTCTGGCACCCCCCACATACACATACAATTGCTCACACATGCAGTCAAACACAAATACTCTACTCAGGCACCCTGGCAGTGACTCAAATTCCTACTCACACTCCCACTTACTCACCCACACAGCCACTCAGACACTCACACACACATAAACTCACTCATTCATCCACTTACACACACACATACAGCCGCTCATGCATGCAGTCACTCATAAATGTACTCTCACACTCACTTACTCACTCAAACATCTGCTTACACACACACTTACTCACCCATGGTCTACTCACAGCCACTGTCAGTTAATGATACAGTGTATGACACACCCAGTCACATAAATATATATATATATTCACTGAAAAAAACCATAGGTTTCAGGGGCGTTATAGTTAGTTGGACATTTCACTCGTACAAAACCATAGAAATTCCCCGTTATAGTTAGTTCAGCTAACTATAACTCGTGCGCCCACAATGCACTGCTGATGATGTCACATATTACATCACTCATGACATGGTCAGTGACATCACTCATGACATCACTGATGACATCTCAAATGACATCACTGATGACATCATCCTTGTGATAGAGTGGCAGACCTCCTCTCACCCTAATATAACCTTTGATACACACACTCAAAAATACAAACTAACATTTTCAAAACAATGGACATACCAATACCAGTTACAACACACCTATTCAGTAATTCCAAGATCTACACACACATCCACTCATTCACCAACAGTCCCTATACAGTCACTCATACATGTACTCACTCATCATATGTACTCATACACCTATACATCCTGTTACACACCGCCACTCATCCATAGAGTTACTCACACACATAGTCACACATGCAAACAAAGTATCAAACATCCATTTACTTGCATATACAGTTATACACACACTACCACACTTACTTCTACAGAAACTTACACATACTTACTCTCTTAAACAATCACTTATAGAAACACCTACTTATTTGTACAGGAACTCTTCCAATCTCTCACTCTCACATATACTCACTTATATACACCAATACTCACATATACTAGTTTAAAACATATGTAGTTACTCATAAAGACACTATTGAGACAGTTATTCACTCACTAACACACCCATACACATACTCATCCACCTATACAGTCCTGCACACATGCTGTCTTCAACACATACAAACAGTGAGTCACTCATTCATGCATCTATGCACTAAGTAATACCCCCCACCGAACCATACAGACACTCAGACACTCATACTGATACTCAAAAACCAACTAATAACCCATATAGACACTCATGTAGCTACTCACCAACCCATGCAGCCACTTATACACAAAGTGAGAGACTGATACAGATATTTTCATATTTAAACATTACTCACTAACTCATGTATTCACTAAGATACACTTAGTCAGTTATACAATCAATTTTACAAAAAAATCATCCATTTAGACACTTATATACCCATTTATTCTTCCATCGACCTTGAGATATACATATATAAAACATATTTAATTTTCAGAAAAACACACATTCACTGGATGATGTCATCAGTGATGTCATCAGTGATGTCATTTGAGATGTCATCAGTGATGTCATGAGTGATGTCACTGACTATGTCATGAGTGATGTAATATGTGACGTCATCAGCAGTGCATTGCGGATGCGCGAGTTATAGTTAGCTGAACTAACTATAACGGGGGAATTTCTATGGTTTTGTACGAGTGAAATGTCCAACTAACTATAACGCCCCTGAAACCTATGGTTTTTTCAGTGAATTTCTAAGGTTTTTTAAATGCTAATTTCTAACTATAACGTGCCTGAAACCTATGGTTTTTTCAGTGAATTTCTAAGGTTTTTAAATGCTAATTTCTAACTATAACGTGCCTGAAACCTATGGTTTTTTCAGTGAATATATATATATTTATTATACTATGTATACATGTGAAAATATCTCGGTCCCTGTTTGCCTCGGTGGCACGGAAAAAATGGGTGGAACTGACGTCAGCACGCCGACGAGGTTCTCTTATGGCTCCGATAACGTCAAACGGTGTCGCGAGCGGAGCCGTGCTATTATGACGTCCTCGTTGACGTGGGAGAGCTAGGAAAGAATTTCCGTGGAATGCTGGTGCAGGGGATATTCACCTAAGTGTTCAGGCTAGTACTTTGGGAGCAACTGTTTATGTTGCCACTCCAGAAACCGAAACCAGTGATCCGAGGGCAGAGGCCCTGCAGATGGCACACGAGGTGGGGTGCCCAGTCGTGTGCACCGGCGGGGCAGCGAAGTGACAAGCACCACAACCCACAAAAAAGGTAACGAGGGCACTGAATAACACAGGATCTTCTCTTTGTATCTGGCAGGAACAACGAAGTTAAAATGCCCTAGTACCAAAATGTAGAATTAGTGCTACAACTGTCTTCAAGAGGACCTGCGATGCCGCTTCTGCCTCCCGTACCCTGGAGGTGGCACATGGGTCACGCGGTACGGTCATACTGCGGTGGGACGCACACTCGTTGACCTCTCATGGCACTGCTCCACACTTCAGGGAGGACGCTTTCCATTAGCTATGTTTTCTGATGACATGTCGCGCCGGCCCCGTCCAACAACAGAACTCCTTTAGATCCAAACAGACTCTTCCACTCTCTCACCGGAAGTGAAACCAGGCCACGTGGACACTTTCACAATACAACAGCCGGGAATGCACTTTTCGGTAAAAAAACCACATTCCTTCCTCCTAATTAATCAAATAAACGTCTCACTGAAGAACAGGGGCCAGCTTCGATCGGTAAACAGCCGTTACAACGACTTTTTACTTTGCGATACCATTACAACGCATGCATTACCACGCATGCGTTGTACATCACGAGTCATTACTACCCATTTTTTAGAACGCATGGTCATTTACCACGCATGCCTTTACAACGAATTTTGTTGTAAAGGTATGTATGGTAAATGACCATGCGTTCTAAAAAACATGTAGACGATCCATGTCGTTGTAAGGAAACAGAGGCTGTTCCGTTTCCTCACAACGATGTGCACCGCCCATCAGAGACGACGTGAAGCAGGAACCACGAGGAGAGAGGAACCACGAGGAGTGAGAGGTAAGGGGGATT
This sequence comes from Calotriton arnoldi, assembly GCA_963921515.1. Taxonomy (NCBI): domain Eukaryota; kingdom Metazoa; phylum Chordata; class Amphibia; order Caudata; family Salamandridae; genus Calotriton; species Calotriton arnoldi. The sequence goes on from CAWUFW010005032.1 coordinate 859,540, forward strand.
GGGCATGGGGTGGGGGTTTCTTTTCTAGGGTTTAGGGTAGTGCAGTGGTGTTTGGGTGGTGTAGGGGGTCGTTCTGGGGGTAGTGTTTTAGGGTTTAGGGTAGTGCAGTGGTGTTTGGGTAGTGTAGGGGGTCATGCTGGGGGTAGTGTTTTAGGGTTTAGGGTAGTGCAGTAGTGTAGGGGGTCGTGCTGGGGGTAGTGTTTTAGGCTTTAGGGTAGTGCAGTGGTGTATGGGTAGTGTAGGGGGTCGTGCTGGGTTAGTGGTTTAGGGTTTAGGGTAGTGCAGTGGTGTTTGAGTAGTGTAGGGGGTCATGCTGGTGGTAGTGTTTTAGGGTTTAGGGTAGTGCAGTGGTGTTTGTGTAGTGTAGGGGGTCATGCTGGGGGTAGTGTTTTATGGTTTAGGGTAGTGCAGTGGTGTTTGGGTAGTGAAGGGGGTCGTGCTGGGGGTAGATTTAGGGTTTAGGGTAGTGCAGTGGTGTTTGGGTAGTGTAGGGAGTCGTGCTGTGGGTAGTGTTTTAGGGTTTAGGGTAGTGCAGTGGTGTTTGTGTAGTGTAGGGGTTGTGCTGGGGGTAGTGTTTTAGGGTTTATGTTAGTGCAGTGGTGTTTGGGTAGTGTAGGGGTAGTGCTGGGGTAGTGTTTTAGGGTTTAGGGTAGTGCAGTGGTGTTTGTGTAGTATAGGGGGTAGTGCTGGGGGTAGTGTTTTAAGGTTTAGGGTAGTGCAGTGGTGTTTGGGTAGTGTAGGGGTTCATGCTGGGGGTAGTGTTTTAGGGTTTAGGGTATGGCAGTGGTGTTTGGGTAGTGTAGGGGTCGTGCTGGGGGTCGATTTAGGGTTTAGGGTAGTGCAGTGGTGTTTGTGTTGTGAGGGGGTCGTGCTGGGGGTAGTGTTTTAGGGTTTAGAGTAATGCAGTGGTGTTTGTATAGTGTAGGGGGTTTAGGGTAGTGCAGTGGTGTTTGTGTAGTGTAGGGGTCATGCTGGGGGTTGTGTTTTAGGGTTTAGGGTAGGGCAGTGGTGTTTGTGTAGTGTAGGGGGTAGTGTTTTAGGGTTTAGGGTAGTGCAGTGGTGTTTGTGTAGTGTAGGGGGTCATGCTGTGGGTAGTGTTTTAGGGTTTAGGGTAGTGCAGTTGTGTTTGTGTAGTATATGGGGTCGTGTTTTAGGGTATAGGGTAGTGCAGTGGTGTTTGGGTAGTGTAGGGGGTCATGTTGGGGTTAGTGTTTTAGGGTTTAGGGTAGTGCAGTGGTGTTTGGGTAGTGTAGGGGGTCATGCTGGGGGTAATGTTTTAGGGTTTAGGGTAGTGCAGTGGTGTTTGTGTAGTGTGGGAGGTCATGCTGGGGGTAGATTTAGGGTTTAGTGTAGTGCAGTGGTGTTTAGGTAGTGTAGGGAGTCGTGCTGGGGTAGTGTTTTAGGGTTTAGGGTAGTCCAGTGGTGTTTGGGTAGTGTAGGGGGTCATGCTGGGGTAGTGTTTTAGGGTTTAGGGTAGTGCAGTGGTGTTTGTGTAGTGTAGGGGGTCATGCTGGGGGTAGTGTTTTAGGGTAGTGCAATGGTGTTTGTGTAGTGTAGGGGGTAGTGTTTTAGGGTTTAGGGTAGTGCAGTGGTGTTTGTGTACTGTAGGGGGTCATGCTGGGTTCTAGTGTTTTAGGGTTTAGGGTAGTGCAGTGGTATTTGTGTAGTGTAGGGGTAGATTTAGGGTTTAGGGTAGTGCAGTGCTGTTTGGGTAGTGTAGGGGTCGTGCTGGGGGTAGTGTTTTTGAGTTTAGGGTAGTGCAGTTGTGTTTGGGTAGTGAAGGGGTCGTGCTGGGGGTAGTGTTTTAGGGTTTAGGGTAGTGCAGTGGTGTTTGGGTAGTGTAGGGGTCAACCAACATGAATTTGTCCTTGTTTGATGTAACCAATGCTCATGTAAAGCACTCCAATACCTGACCAGTCTGCACTATATAAAACTGCAAAAAAACTAAAAATAAAAAGTGTTTTGCACACTTCTGTCATTGGGCTATACGTGGGCTACCTCTGGGTGATATTTGTGCTACATTTGGGCTCTTTTTTCTCTGGTGGCCATCTTGGGAGACTTATTTGTTATGAAGTTTCCTAATTTCCTCATTTACTACAGTCTCCTCAGTAGGAAATGCTTTCAGTTTTTACTTTGATTCCATCAAGAAGGCATTCAGATGTGTCACAAATTTGCCATAAATTCAGAATGTCAGCACTCTAGTTGTTCATTAGATCACTGTAGTAAAGCTACTGCTCACCAAGGAGTTAACTGGAAGTCTACTGCTGGTATTGAAAGTGATTGTTTCAGTCTGCATGTCAGAATTTTCTAATGAAATAGAAGAGGATTTGAGATCTCACTTAAAACATGCCCTAAATTTTCTTTTTGCAGCACTAACCATAATTTCTATGGCAAAATGAACCCCTCATTTTGTTCCTTTTTAAATTAAATGTTTTAAGTGTTACCAGTTTATTCCAATCAAGATGGCTTCAGGTGTGCCATACTTTTGTCATAAGTAAGACTGTTAGCGCTCTAGTTGTTCTTTAGAACACTCTGGGAAGCTGCAGTAGAACACAAAGGCATCAACTGACAGGCTGCTCCTGTTGAAATATAACAGGAAGATATTTGAGATCACACTTGAAACATGTCCTAATTTTTCTTTCTACAGCACTAACCATAATTTCTATGACAAAATGAACCCCATCATTTTGTTCCTTTTTAAATTAAATGTTTTAAGTGTTACCAGTTTATTCCAATCAAGATGGCTTCAGGTGTGCCATACTTTTGTCATAAGCAAGGCTGTTAGCACTCTAGTTGTTCTTTAGAACACTCTGGGAAGCTGCAGTAGAACACAAAGGAATCAACTGACAGTCTCTGCCATTGTTGGATGTACATGTTTTACTGAGAATGTCAGACTTCATTCTCACATGACTGAGAAAGATAATGTGAATTTACAGAAAATATGCTCTCATTTTAGCTACTGGAGCACCTTCCAAAACTGTATGGGACAAGCATGTGAAAATAGTTTTCTCTCAAACATGATTCATGATATCCCAGCAGAAGGTTTTTCACAGGGTAAAATCACCTTAGAGCACACCACAATTCCTGAAATTAGTATGGTACCATCAACAAATGAATTCTAATGTAACTAAAGTCTGTTATCACCCTTTATAGTTCTCCTTTTGGTAACCCTCAAAATCTTCGATTCACTACAATGCATTTCAATGGGGTACTATCATTTATATTGGTCCCAAGATGGCTGCCAGCAATTCCAGGATGAAGTGCTGACAGCCAATCAGATCTCACGATGACATGTGTGGTTAGGCTCCGCCCAGATATATATGTGTTTTTACTTTTGATTTTCTCAGCAACTACTGAACGGATTTACACCATTTAACAAAAGGGTTCTTTCTGAACCAAGAACTACCTCTTTGCCAAATTTGGTGTAATTCCGTTCAGCAGTTCGGGCTGTAGCCTTGCATAAAGTTTCCTTTGGGAAATTGATTTTTTGACTCTTATTTTTTTAATTTCTCCGCAACTACTGAACGGATTTACACCACTTAACAAAAAGGGTTCTTTCTGAACCAAGAACTACCTCTTTGCCAAATTTTGTGTAATTCCGTTCAGCAGTTCGGGCTGTAGCCGTGGCTAAAGTTTCCTATGGGAAAAGGAATGGGGAAAACACGTTTTGGGACCCCCCTTTTTTCTCATCCCCCGCTTGACGAATCACCCCAAAACTTTCAGGGTAGGAGCGGACCGGAGCGGGCCATAAAGTTTGAAAATTTCACGAAGATTCGTCAACCGACGCAAGAGTTCTTTCAAATAGAATGTTGCGGATTTCCTATGGAAAATAGGTCCTAACTATAACTATCTACTGGCGACCGCCAGTAGATAATATATATATATATATATATGTATATATATATATTGCTGCACACTTCGCCATACAATCTCCAATATTTCAGGAACAGACGAATGCGGACCCAAAATTCAGTGCAATGAGTTTATTTGAAAGCCCTGCACCACCACCATGACACGTTTCGGCCTACAGGAGGCCTTGATCACATAACACGCATGCGGAGTGCCTTCACATTTTTAAAGTGCAAGTGCCAAAACACGTGACATCAAAGAACCATCATCATAGACATAGAGGAGTGAATGCGATCACCTCAGTACATATGATATAATAGATACATAATGGTTTGAACAAGTTAAAGCAACGATTCATTAAATACTTACAAACTTTATAAATATTTAAAAAGGAAAATGCATCATTAAAATTCAAATTAAAATGCATAAAAGAGCAATCAATGATACTGAAAAAACGAGAGGTTAAATTCGAACACAGTGTGCATTTTAAAACCACGTCTTAAATCAGTCAGTAGAGCTCTTGTGCCAAATAGTACACCAAACAGTAATTTACACTGTTTGTTAGTCAATTGCTTTTACTTCATATGTAACTATTAGACAATCACTCCCAAGTGGGCCATGTCTGTCCCCCTATGACTACGAAACAAAGTGCTAGTGTCAAAATGTGCCACCAAATTAAACCATAATGGTTTATAAAGTGCAAATGTGCAAAACAATACAGTACATGAAGACTAAAACAATATCAGAGGCAGAGCAGTGCAAAATTGCATACTATATACACGGAAACAATCAAAGGCAGGTATAAAAGTCCTCACTGGAGTTAAGGTCCTGCGGCGTCTTAGTATCTAACTCCAGTATGAACCTGGTTTCTAGTTGTCGCAGCAAAGCTTCCCGGTTGCCACCCCGCCTGAGAGGGGGGACTGCATCCACAACAAAATATTTCAAATGTTCCAAATTGTTGCTGTGGGAGTCCTTAAAATGCCTCGCAACCGGGTAGGTTGCATCGCAGTTGGTAATCGCACTGATGTGCTGGAGTATTCTTTTGTGGACCTGCAATTTTGTACTTCCTACATACTGCAGGCCACAAGAACACTCCAGCACATACACTGCGTATTCAGTTTTACAGGTTAGCATCTTGGTAATGGGTACCGGTTCCAACTTAAATGGATTTCTATATGAAGTTTTGCTAACCCCATATTTGCATGTTTTGCATGATGTACATTTAACAAATCCTTTTCTAGAATTTAACCAGTTTTTTTGTAGTTCTTATCTCAGGACTGCTACTAACTAGAGAATCGCTCATAGACAGAGCTTTCCTAAATGTAATGTTTGGAGTCTTTGGAAGTTGGGCCCCAAGGATAGGATCATTCCGTACCAGCACCCAATTTTTGTCCATTATCCTGCGTAAAGACTGATGTTGTCTTTTAAACGTCAGGATTAATCTGGTAGGTTGATCAGACTGGTCTGTAGTTGGAAGACTAGCGCTGGCTCTACTGGTTAATGCCTTGGATCTGCAGATCAGAGCAGTTTTACCAATTGCATTATCGATGGTGGTTTGCGAATATCCCCTAGCCAGGAACTTTCCCTTTGTGTCTTTATACAGTCACTATCTGTACTACAGATTTGCCTTATTCGCAGCATTTCCCCGAAGGGAATGCTGTGAATAAGATGTTTTGGATTGTGACTAGTGGCATGAAGTACTGTGTTTCCAGCAGTCAGCTTTCTATGTAGCCTAGTCTCCATATATATATATACTCACTGTCACACTGAATCACACTGAATCACTGTGCTATTTGGCCAGTAACACTTCTGTTCACTTGCTCATACACCACTCATACACTTGCTCTTTCACCCATGCAGACATTTACACACCCTTTAACTCACTCATACTCCACTCATATACCCTGCTAGTCACTCATACACCCATTCACACACCCACTCACTTACTCATACAACACCTGACAGACCCACTCAGTCACACATACAGCCAGCCAGACAGTCAGGTACTCAACGATTGAAGCACTGACATACCCACTCACTCACCCACACACCTAATTATACAGCAACACGCTCACCTATACAGTTATTCAAACACCCATTCACTTACTGATACAGCCACTCAACACCTATACCTTGAGCTATACAGCCACTCATGCACACTCTCACTCACACATATAGCCTGCCAGACAGACAATTACAAACATACATTTAACACATAATTAGTCTTTCTTTAAACAGAATAGGCAGCTCTAAGAAGAACCATTGTTTTTGTTTTTTATGTTTTGGTATTTTTTAAACTATTTTTGGTGTTTTTTTTTAAAGATTGTTCTCAAAAACTTTCAAACATGGTGCATTCTCAGAGAAAATACAACTTGCACCAGCAACACAGTAAAAAAAACCCTAACATTTATGATTCTTTGCAGGTTCAAGAATCACTGGGATTGACTGCTCCCATACACACAAGACAGTTTTGCATCTCACACAATTCTGGCCACATGCAGCACACTCTGGTATAGTCAGAGGTAGTTCCGATGTTATCACAACACCTGATGATGTGCTTGGTTGACCGCTAGCTCCACTTTCTGCTTGCTCTCTGTTTTCACGGTGTCTCTGCTCACCAAGAAGCCGGGTTGAGTGCATTGTCTGGAGATGTTTTAACATGGATGATGTTCCACACGAATATTTTTTGTACAAACCACGAGACAAAGTCTTCTGACATAATGTACACATCACCTTCCTTACATTTACTTTTTGCTGGCCTTCTGGAATCGTAAAGAAAGCCCAAACTATGCTCTCTTTCTTGTTTTTTTGCAGGTTGTTCTAATTCCTCAACATCTTCTAGATCTTTAGCAGGTGGTGTAGAAGATGCACTCTTGACCAGCACAAAAGTGAAGCCAAACACTAAAAAAACAAATAAAATTGACAGTGAAAATACAAAAAGGTGTTCACCTATAACAGATATGCAAAAGAAGAAGGGAATGGGGTGTGTTCTTCTAATTAGTAAGATAGAAAGCTGTTCAACCAGTAAGATCCTTTGTTTTTTTTATTCACATGGGGTTCACGTACCCAGCGCGCATTCATGCCGACACCGTCACAATGCCGTAAAATACATTACAACAACATTAAAAATGCATTCCCAGTAGAAATGTACTACTTTGAGAACTGAAACAGTAAACCTCTTGCTGTAATCCAAACTTTAATACTGGCTATATATGTCTTTTTGTTCTTTAAAAGTCACAATGAAGTCGCACACCCCCCACGTACCCGGAAATACATTACTTAAACCTATTAGAAACACCTTTAAAAAGTTTATTGTTTATGGTAACATTAGTATTATTAGTTTGTTAGGAAACTCCATATGTCGAACAAAACCTATATATAATATGTAATACCTATGTTACTTTTGAAAAAGCATACCGGAGCCTCGCACCCACTGCAAACCCAAAAAACCATGGCGTGACAGTGCGCGTCGGCATCGCTGCTCTCAAAAACCTATTACAACCATCTTTAAAATATTTCCACTTCATAATTATTTTAGTTGTATAAATATACTTGAAACTACATATCTTCAATAAAACAGTATAACTTTTCCAAAAACCACAGAGGATCCGCACACCCACTGTGACAGGTGTGCGACAGGTACGCAATGCCTACATTAAAAAATAGATGTATTATAAAGGGTCATAAGTCTCATATTTACAGGTATGTTATAGTTACGATGTATAATTATAAAACAACCTGATAAAAATTATGACATAAAAGTAAACACATCTTAGAAATTCACAGAAAATACCAAACATTCAGGTTCATTTTAGTTACAAAAACATTTGAAAAAAACCTTAGAGATTCACTGAAAATACCAAAGGTTACAGGGATTTTAAAGTTAGGAAATAAAATTTAGAAAATTTAGAAACTCACTGAAAAAAAAAAGGTTACAGGGATGTTATAGTTAGGAAATAGAATTTAAAAAAACCTTAGATGTTCACTGAAAAAAACAAAGGTTACAGGGACATTATACTCATGACATGATCACTGACATCACTGATGACATCACTGATGATATCTCTGTTGACATCACTGATGACATCAAAGGTGACATCTCAAGTGACATCACTGATGACATCATCCACACAACCACTGACACACCTACTTATAACACCATACAATATCTCTTACACTCACTCCCACACAACCACTGACATACCCATTCACAGACCCATACAAATACTCATACATCTACTCACTAATCCATGGACCCACTCACACATCAACTTACCCAAACAGCCACTAATGCAACCACTAACTCACATATACAGGCATACTTGCACCTACTCACTGACTTATATGCTCACTCACACAGTCATACAGTCATACAAACACTTACATATCTACTCATACACCCATAGAGACTCTCACACAGTAAATCAGTCACCTATACAGATACTCATACACCTACCCATACAGTCACTCACATACCCACTCACTCACCCATTCAGTTACTCACACACTGACTCACTTACTCATTCATATACTAACACATATACTCCCTCACCTATACACTCACTGAGACAAGCAAATACTCTCCCATGCAACCTCGTTCACAGTCTCTTACTCACCCATATAGCACTCGCACACCGATTCACTCACCCATACAGCCACTCACACATACACTCAGTCACCCATGCACCCACTTACACACCCATTCATGCACCTGTACATCCACTCATATACCCTGTCACTCACCCATTCAGCCACTCATGCAGCCTCGCATTCACCATTTACAACCACTAACACACCCACACACTCACCCATACAGCCACTCATTCACATTCTCATTCACCATTACAGCCACTTGCATACCCACTCTCTCACCCATACAGATTCTCACACAGCTACTCACTTACTCATACATCCACTGACACACCCACTCGCTCACCTATAAAAAAACTCACACACCCACTCACTCATGTATACAGCCTCTCACATACCCACTCATTCTTCTATACACCACACACACACCCGATCACTCACCGATACAGGCACTCCAACAGCCACCTACCTTAGTGTATATGTTTAACACTCACAGTCACTGGGTGATGTCATCAGTGGTGTCATTTGAGCTGTCCTTAGTGATGTCATCAGGGATGCCATTTGAAATGTCATGAGTGACGTAATGAGTGATCTCACTGACCATGTCATGAGTGATGTCATATGTGCGGTCATAAGCAGTGCATTGCAGGAGCATAAGTTATAGTTAGCTCAGGTAACTATAACTACTGAATTTCACTGGTTTTGTACAAGTGAAATGTGAGCCTAACTATGAAGTCCCTGTAACCTTTGTTTTTTTTCAGTGAATATATCTATATATATCTATCTGACTCTATATATATATATCTATATCTATCTATCTATATATCTATATATCTTTTCACTGAAAAAACCATAGGTTTCAGGCACGTTATAGTTAGAAATTAGCATTTAAAAAACCTTAGAAATTCACTGAAAAAACCATAGGTTTTAGGGAAAGTTATAGTTAGTTGGACATTTCACTCGTACAAAACCAGAGAAATTCCCCGTTATAGTTAGTTCAGCTAACTATAACTCGCGCCCGCAATGCACTGCTGATGACGTCACATATGACATCACTCATGACATGGTCAGTGACATCACTGATGACATCACTGATGACATCTCAAATGACATCACTGATGACATCACTGATGACATCATCTAGTGACTGTGTGTTTCTGTAAAGTTTAAATATGTTTAATATATATAGGGAAAGGCGTATTGAAGAATGAGTGGGTGTATAAGTGTCTGAATGGATGATTTAGTAGGTGTGTGACTGACTCTATAAGTGAGTGATTAAATGTATCTTACTGAATGCACGGGTTAGTGACTAAACTGTGTGAATGTCTGTATCCGTCTGTCTGTTGGTGTGTATGCGGCTGCATGGGTTTGAGAATAGCTACATGAGTGTCTATATCGGTTATTGATTGGTTGTCTGAGTATCTGTATGGATGCCTGAGTGTTTGTATGGGTGGGGTGTGTGTGACTCTGTGCATAGATGTGTGAGTGGGTGATTCACTGGGTGCATGGTTTCAAGAGTGCATCTGTGATGGACTGTATGGGTGTGTGAGTGTGTGTATGGGTGTGTTAGTGAGTGAATGTATATCTCAGTGGTACATGTGTGAGTAACTACATATGTGAAAGGCAGTATATATGTGTGTTGGAATATATAAATAGCTATAAGTGAGAGTGTGTGATTATGAGAGTGACTGTATGGATGAGTGTGTGCTTGTATCAGTGATTGTATAAGAGCGTAAGAATGTCCTAGTATTTGTATGAGTAAGTGAGCTGGTGTGTGTATAACTGTATAGGTGAGTAAATGGGAGTGTGATTAATTATTTGCATGACTGACTAGGTGTGTGAGTACCTCTATGGATGAGTGGTGGTGTGTGAGTGTCTATATAGGCGTATGAGTGCATATGATAGTCCTGTACTGAGTGATTGTAAGTATGAGTGACTGTACGGGTGAGTGAGTGGATATGTGTTTAGACCTAAGAATCAGTGAGTGAGTATGTAGTTATTGCTGCTGGAGTGTCTATGGTTTTGAGAATGGGAGTCTGTTATTTAGAGTTGGTGTATCAAAGGTTACATTAGGGTGTGAGAAGATGCATCAAATTATCACATGGATGATGTCATCAGTGATGTCATCAGTGATGTCACTGACCATGTCATGAGTGATGTCATATGTGACGCCATCAGCAGTGCATTGCGGGGGCGCGAGTTATAGTTAGCTGAACTAACTATAACAGGGGAATTTCTCTGGTTTTGTACGAGTGAAATGTCCAACTAACTATAACTTTCCCTAAAACCTATGGTTTTTCAGTGAATTTCTAAGGTTTTTAAATGCTAATTTCTAACTATAACGTGCCTGAAACCTATGGTTTTTCAGTAAATTTCAAAGGTTTTCTAAATGCTAATTTCTAACTATAACATGCCTGAAACCTATGGTTTTTTAAGTGAATTTCAAAGGTTTTTAAATGCTAGTTTCTAACTATGCCTACAGAGGTAGGACATGTGAAGAAAGGAGAAGAAAAGCGCAGAAAGAAGGAAGACAAATGCAGAAAGAGGCAACAGAAGTCCAGAAAGACGAAGAAAAGTGCAAGAAGAAGGAAGAGATGTGCAGAAAGAACCAACAGAGGAGTAGAAAGTACTCCTGTGCCCCCAACTTTTTGCTGATGGGTACTGGTGGTAACTGACTCTGTCTCTGGTGGTAAAAGACACTTAGAATACAGTGAAAACACCTACATACACTAGGGAACACTATGCGTTGGGGTACCCCTGTGATTAGCATGACCTCCTCTGTATTTGCCATGAGTTAGTGCCTGGGTCATTGGATGAGTACATGGGTACTGACTGGATGATTAGAGTACTGCCAGGAGAGTGGATGGTGAATTTATAAGTGCTTGTGTTTTGGCGGAGTGATTGGATAAGTACATGGTGCTTGCTGGTTGATTGGAGGAGTGCATGGGTAGTGACAGGGCGATGGCTGGACTGCATCAGTAGTGCTCAGGGTAAGTTGGAGGATTAATTCCCCTTGAATCCTGAGGGTCCCTATTTGATAAAAGCCCTGGAGGTGGCGGTCCCCGGGGCTTGGGGGGCCTTGGAAGCCCCCAAACATTAAAAAACAAGCCCCGGGAGGTGGCGGTCCCCGAGGCTGCAGGGGCCCCCGCGGGCCCTGCATATATTTGTTGGCAATGCCCCCGGGACCTGGCCCACCCGGAGTCTCAATTAAATGAAGCGCGGTATCCCGCGCTTCATTTTTTACATTTCGGCGGGATTCGCGACCCCAGCACGAATTTCGCCAATTTTGTTTAACAAAATGCTTTTTGGGCCCTGGGGATCCTTCTGGGACCCTCTGAGCAGGCCTAGGGGGTCAGGGTGTTTCTACCCTGCCCCCTTTTCTTCTTTTTCACCTTTGTTTCCCTGTTTTCTTGTGACTCGGTCGAGTCACAAGATGGCTGCCAACACTTCCTGGTTTGGAGTGTTGGCATCCAATTAAAATGAAGCTCGTGGTCGGGAGGGTTCGCGGATCCACCGCGCCTCTAGATATCGATATTTGTTTTTTTACAATTTCTCAGCAACTACCGAACGGATTTACACCAGTTTTAAAAAGGTCGCTTTCTGAGCCAAGCAGTTCTCAAATAGCGACAAAGCACTTTTGAATTATTTTTTATCTCTATTTTTTTTATCCAGTTGACCACTTGATTAAATGTTACGCTTAGGGGAGAAAATGTGGTGTTACCAAGTTGGAGTTTCTGCTTCAGCTCGTCATTCTGTGATTCTGGTCAAATCACTTAATCTCCCCATGCCTACAACCAAAATGAGTTTGTCCTTGTATGATGTAACCAATGCTCATGCAAAGCACTCCAATATCTGACCAGCCTGCACTATATAAAACTGCAAAAAAACAAAGGATAAAATGTGTTTTACACACTTCTGTCATTGGGCTATACGTGGGCTACATCTGGGTGATATTTGTGCTACATTTGGGCTCATTTTTCTCTGGTGGCCATCTTGGGAGACTTCAATTACATTCATTAAACTTTATTCGATCTGATTTAGAAACATAGATCATAAAAGTGTACATAAAAACAGTAAATCCTCTTTCTTAATACAATACAGTGAGAATTAATTAAAACCAGTAGGTAAAAACGGGTGTTACAAAGCCCGGTTCAGAGCAACTTCAGGTTAACAGAATAGTAAAGTTCAATGTTTCGCAAGATCAATCGCATGTACTTCGTGCAAAATACGCAATAAGTGGTCCAAGTAAGATGCAATGCTCCAATACCTGACCAGTCTGCACTATATAAAACTGCAAAAAAACTAAAAATAAAAAGTGTTTTCCACACTTCTGTCATTGGGCTATATGCGGGCTACATGTGGGTGATATTTGTGCTACATTTGGGCTCTTTTTTCTCTGGTGGCCATCTTGGGATACTTATTTGTTATGCAGTTTCCTAATTTCCTCATTTACTGCAGTCTCCTCAGTAGGAAATGCTTTCAGTTTTTTACTTTGATTCCATCAAGAAGGCATTCAGATGTGTCACACATTTGCAATAAATTCAGAATGTTAGCACTCTAGTTGCTCATTAGATCACTGTAGTAAAGCTACTGCTCACCAGGGAGTTAACTGGAAGTCTACTGCTGGTATTAAAAGTGATTGTTTCAGTCTGCATGTCAGAATTTTCTAATGAAATAGAAGAGGATTTGAGATCTCACTTAAAACATGCCCTAATTTTTCTTTCTGCAGAACTAACCATAATTTCTATGGCAAAATGAACCCCCTCATTTTTTTCCTTTTTAAATTAAATGTTTTAAGTGTTACCGGTTTATTCCAATCAAGATGGCTTCAGGTGTGCCATAATTTTGTCATAAGTAAGACTGTTAGCGCTCTAGTTGTTCTTTAGAACACTCTGGGAAGCTGCAGTTAGACACAAAGGAATCAACTGGCAGGCTGCTCCTATTGAAATATAACAGGAAGATATTTGTAATCTCACTTAAAACATGTCCTAATGTTTCTTTCTACAGCACTAACCATCATTTCTATGACAAAATGAACCCCCTCATTTTGTTCCTTTTTAAATTAAATGTTTTAAGTGTTACCGGTTTATTCCAATCAAGATGGCTTCAGGTGTGCCATAATTTTTTCATAAGTAAGACTGTTAGCGCTCTAGTTGTTCTTTAGAACACTCTGGGAAGCTGCAGTAGAACACAAAGGAATCAACTGACAGTCTCTGCCCTTGTTGGATTTACATGTTTTACTGAGAATGTCAGACTTCATTCTCACATGACTGAGAAAGATAATGTGAATTTACAGAAAATATGCTCTCATTTTAGCTTCTGGAGCACCTTCCAAACCTCTGTGGGACAAGCATGAGAAAATTGTTTTCTCTCAAACATGATTCATGAAATCCCAGCAGAAGGTTTTTCACAGGGTAAAATCACCCTAGAACACACCACAATTCCTAAAATTAGTATGGTACCATCAACAAATGAATTCTAATGTAACTAAAGTATGTTATCACCTTTTATAGTTCTCCTTTTGGTGACCCTCAAAATCTTCTATTCACTACAATGCATTTCATTGGGGTGCTATCATGTATATTGGTCCCAAGATGGCTGCCAACACTTCTTGAATGAAGTGCTGACAGCCAATCAGATCTCACGATGACATGTGTGGTTAGGCTCCGCCCAGATATATAAAGTTCTTTTTCCTTTAATATTTAAAAAACTACTGAACGGAGTTACACCATTTTTGAAAAGGTCACTTTCTGAGCCAAGCAGTACCTTTATACCAAATTTGGGGTAAATCCGTTCAGTAGTTTCCGCTGTAGCCTTGCACAAAGTTCCCTATGGGAAATTGATTTTTGACTCTTATTTTTGAATTTCTCAGCAACTACTGAACGGATTTACACCATTTAACAAAAGGGCTCTTTCTGAACCAAGGGCTACCATTTTGCAAAATTTGGTGTAATTCAGTTCAGCAGTTCGAGCTGTAGCTTTGTCTAAAGTTTCCTATGGAAAATAACATGGAGAAAACACGTTTTGGGACCCCCCTTTTTTCTCAGCCCCCGCTTGCCAAATCCCCCCGAAACTTTCAAGATAGGAGCGGACCGGAGCGCCCCATGAGTTTTGAAAATTTCGCGAAGATTCGTCGACCGGCGCCAAAGTTATTGGGAATAGAATGTTGTGAATTTCCTATGGAAAATAGGTCCTAACTATAACTACCTACTGGTGACCGCCAGTAGGTAATATATCTATATATATATATAGATATATTACCTACTGGCGGTCGCCAGTAGGTAATTATAGTTAGAACCTTGTTTCTATTCAAAAAGCGTTTTTACTTTTGCCAATATCTTTGGCGCAGTTTGACGAATCTTGCGTAATTTTCAAAACTAATGGTTCGCTCAGGTAAGCTCATGTCTTGAAAGTTTCGGGGTGATTCGTCAAGTGGGGGCCGAGAAAAAAGGGGGATCCCAAAATGCGTTTTCCCCATGTTAGTTTCCATAGGAACTTTAGACAAAGCTACAGCCAGAACTGCTGAACGGAATTACACCAAATTTGGTAAAAAGGTAAGTCGTGGTTCAGAAAGCGTGCTTTTTTTTTTAAATGGTGTAAATCAAGTTTAGTAGTTGCTGAGAAATTAAAAAAATAAACATATCTGAGCACCGAGGAGGATTCGTGAACCCTTCCGAGCATGAGCTTGATTCTGATTGGCTGCCAACACTCCAAACCGGGAAGTGTTGGCAGCCATCTTGTGACTCGGTAAAACCAAGTCACAAGAAATCAGTTAAAAAAAGGATAAAAAACAAGAAAAGGGGGCAGCGTAGAAACACCCTGACCCTCTAGGCCTGCTCAGGGGGTCCCACAAGGATCCCCAGGGCCAAAAAAGGCATTTAAAAAAAAAAAATATCGGCCAGATTCACGCTAGGTGCACGAATCCAGCCGAACAAATTTTTAAAAAATGAAGCGCAGGCTCCCGCGCTTCGTTTTCTATAAGCAATAGGGGCAATACCTAATTATGTTGTGGGGACCTGCCACCTCCCCGGAGCTTTTTTAAATAAATGCGTGGGGGGGCTCCTGCCCCCCGCTGCCCCGGGGACTGCCACCTCCCCAGGGCATTTACATTTTAGGGCAGGGGGGCCTCGTGGGCCCCCCCAAGCCCCAGGGACCACCACCTCCCCGGGGCTTTGAAAATTTTTGGGCAGGGGGGCCTCACAGGGCCCCCCAAGCCCAGGGAGCTACATGATTTAAATGTGGGGGGCCACGTGGCCCCCCGCAGCCCCGGGGACTGCCACCTCCCCAGGGCTCCTTCCAAAACCAAATTGGGCGTGTTCAAGCTCCCCACACTGCCCCAGGGCCCGCCACCTCCCTGGAGCTTTTTTAATAAATGTGTGGGAGGGCTCCTGCCCCCCCGCTGCTCCGGGGACCACCACCTCCCCAGGACATTTACATTTTAGGGCAGGGGGGCCGCCCCCACAAGCCCCAGGGACCACAACCTCCCCGGGGCTTTGAAAGATTTTGGGCGGTGGGGCCTTGTGGGCCCCCCAAATCCCAGGGGCTACATGATTTAAATGCGGGGGGCCATGTGGCCCCCCGCAGCCCCGGGGACCTCCACTTCCCCGGGGCTCCTTCCAAAACCAAATTGGGGGGGTTCGAGCCCCCCACACTGCCCCAGGGCCTGCCACCTCCCTGAAGCTTTTTTAATAAATGCGTGGGGGGGCTCCTGCCCCCCTGCTGCTCCGGGGACCGCCACCTCCTCAGGGCATTTACATTTTAGGGCAGGGGGGCCTCTACTCCTCTCTTGCTTCTTTCTATACTCCTCTTGCCTCTTTCTCCACACCTCTTACCCCTTTCTGCATGTCTGTTGCTTCTTTCTGCACTTCACTTGCCTCTTTCTCCAACCCTCTTCCCTCTTTCTGCATCTCTGTTGCTTCTTTCTGCACTTATCTTGCATCTTTCTGTACCTCTCTTGCTTCTTTCTGCACCCCTTGTGCATCTTTCTGCAGCCCTCTTCTCTTTCTGCACTCCTCGTGACTCTTTCTGCACCTCTGTTCCTTCTTTCTGCACTTCTATTGTTACTTTCTGCACCTCTCTCGCTTCTTTCTGCACCCCTCTTGCTTTTTTCTCCATCCCTCTTCCCTCTTTCTGCACCTCTGTTGCTTCTTTCTGCACCTCTCTTGTCTCTTTCTCCACCCCTCTTCCCTCTTTCTGCACCTCTGTTGCTTCTTTCTGCACCCCTCTTCCCTCTTTTTGCACCCCTCTTGCCTCTTTCTGCATCTCTGTTGCATCTTTCTACACTACTCTTGCTTCTTTCAGCTCCTCTCTTGCTTCTTTCTGCACCACTCGTGCTTCTTTCTGCACCCCTCGTCCCTCTTTCTGCACCCCTCTTGCCTCTTTCTGCACCTCTGTTCCTTCTTTCTGCACTTCTTTTGTTTCTTTCTGCACCTCTCTTGTTTGATTCTGTATCCCTCTTGCCTCTTTCTCCACCCCACTTCCCCCTTAGTGCATCTCTGTTGCTTTTTTATGCATTTCTCTTGCTTGTTTCTGCATCTCTCTTGTTTCTTTCTGCACCCCTCGTGCCTCTTTCTGCACCCCTCATCCCTTTTTCTGCACTCCTCTTGCCTCTTTCTGCACCTCTGTTGCTTCTTTCTGTACTTCTTTTGTTTCTTTCTGCACCCCTCTTGCCTTTTTCTGTACCTCTGTTCCTTCTTTATGCACTTCTTTTCTTTCTTTCTGCATCTCTCGCTTCTTTCTGCATCCCTTTACCTCTTTCTGCACCTTTCTTGCCTCTCTCTGCACCTCTGTTCCTTCTTTCTGCACTTCTTTTGTTTCTTTCCACAGCTCTCTTGCTTCTTTCTACACCCCCTTGCCTCTTTCTCCACCCCTCTTCCCTCTTTCTGCACCCCTGTTGATTCTTTCTGCTCCCCTGTTGCCTCTTTCTGCACCTCTGTTCCTTCTTTCTGCACTTCTTTTGATTCTTTCTGCACATCTCTTGCTTCTTTCGGCACCTCGTTCCTCTTTCTGCACCCTTCTTCCCTCTTTTTGCACCTATGTTGGTTCTTTCTGCACTGCTCTTGCTTCTTTCTGCACCTCTTTTGCCTGTTTGTTTCTGCAACTCTCTTGCCTCTTTCTGCACTTTTCTTGCCTCCTTCTGCACCTCTGTTGGTTCTTTTTTGCTTTTCTCTTCCTCTTTCCACACCCCTCTTGCCTCTTTCTGCACCTTTGTTGCTTCTTTCTGCACTTCTCTTGCTTCTTTTTTCACTTCTCTTGCTTCTTTCTGCACCCTTCTTGCCTCTTTCTGTACCCTTCTTCCCTCTTTATGCACCTCTCTTGCATCTTTCTGCACCCCTGTTCCCTCTTTCTGCACATCTCTTGCCTGTTTCTACAACTCTCTTGCCTCTTTCTACAGTTCTCTTGTCTCTTTCTGCACCTCTGTTGCTTCTTTCTGCACTTCTCTTGCCTCTTTCTGCACCCCTCTTGCCTATTACCGCACCTCTCTTGGTTGTTTCTCTACTGCTCTTGCTTCTTTCTGCACCTGTCTTGCTAATTTCTGCACCCCTCTTGCCTCTTTCTGCACCCCTCTTCCCTCTTTCTGCACCTCTCTTGCCTCTGTCTGCACCCCTCTTACCTCTTTCTGCACCTCTGTTCCTTCTTTCTGCACTTCTCTTGCTTCTTTCTGCACCCCTCATTGCCTCTTTCTGCGACACTCTTCCC
Organism: Calotriton arnoldi; assembly: GCA_963921515.1. Taxonomy (NCBI): domain Eukaryota; kingdom Metazoa; phylum Chordata; class Amphibia; order Caudata; family Salamandridae; genus Calotriton; species Calotriton arnoldi. The sequence continues at coordinate 877,678 of CAWUFW010005032.1, forward strand.
TCATTCTGCACCTCTGGTGCCTGATTCTGCACCCCTCATCCCTATTTTTGCACTCCTCTTGCCTCTTTCTGCACCTCTGTTGCTTCTTTCTGCACTTCTTTTGTTTCTTTCTGCACCCCTCTTGCCTCTTTCTGCATCTCTGCTCCTTCTTTCTGCACTTCTTTTGTTTCTGTCTGCATTTCTCGCTTCTCTCTGCACCCTTTTTCCCTCTTTCTGCACCCCACTTGCCTCTTTCTGCACCCCTGTTCCTTCTTTCTGCACTTCTTTTGTTTCTTTCTGCAGCGCTCTTGCTTCTTTCTGTACCCCCTTGCCTCTTTCCCCACCCCTCTTCCCTCTTTCCTCACCCCTGTTGCCTCTTTCTGCACCTCTGTTCTTTCTTTCTCCACTTCTTTTGTTTCTTTCTGTACATCTCTTGCCTCTCTCTGCACCCCAAGTGCCTCTTTCTGCACCCCTCTTCCCTCTTTTTGCACCTCTCTTGCCTCTTTCGGCACCTCTGTTGCTTCTTTCTGCACTACTCTTGCTTCTTTCTGCACCTCTTTGCTTCTTTCTGCACCACTCGTGCTTCTTTCTGCACCCTTCTTCAGTCTTGCTGCACCCCTCTTGCCTCTTTCTGCACCTTTGTTGCTTCTTTCTGCACTTCTCTTGCTTCTTTTTTCACTTCTCTTGCTTCTTTCTGCACCCCTCTTGCCTCTTTCTGTACCCTTCTTCCCTCTTTATGCACCTCTCTTGCATCTTTCTGCACCCCTGTTCCCTCTTTCTGCACATCTCTTGCCTGTTTCTACAACTCTCTTGCCTCTTTCTACAGTTCTCTTGCCTCTTTCTGCACCTCTGTTGCTTCTTTCTGCACTTCTCTTGCCTCTTTCTGCACCCCTCTTGCCTATTTCTGCACCTCTCTTGGTTGTTTCTCTACTGCTCTTGCTTCTTTCTGCACCTGTCTTGCTAATTTCTGCACCCCTCTTGCCTCTTTCTGCACCCCTCTTCCCTCTTTCTGCACCTCTCTTGCCTCTGTCTGCACCCCTCTTACCTCTTTCTGCACCTCTGTTCCTTCTTTCTGCACTTCTCTTGCTTCTTTCTGCACCCCTCATTGCCTCTTTCTGCGACACTCTTCCCTCTTTCTGCACCTCTGGTGCCTGATTCTGCACACCTCATCCCTATTTTTGCACTCTTCTTGCCTCTTTCTGCACCTCTGTTGCTTCTTTCTGCACTTCTTTTGTTTCTCTCTGCACCCCTCTTGCCTCTTTCTGCATCTCTGCTCCTTCTTTCTGCACTTCTTTTGTTTCTGTCTGCATTTCTCGCTTCTCTCTGCACCCTTTTTCCCTCTTTCTGCACCCCACTTGCCTCTTTCTGCACCCCTGTTCCTTCTTTCTGCACTTCTTTTGTTTCTTTCTGCAGCGCTCTTGCTTCTTTCTGTACCCCCTGGCCTCTTTCCCCACCCCTCTTCCCTCTTTCCTCACCCCTGTTGCCTCTTTCTGCACCTCTGTTCTTTCTTTCTCCACTTCTTTTGTTTCTTTCTGTACATCTCTTGCCTTTTTCTGCACCCCTCTTCCCTCTTTTTGCACCTCTCTTGCCTCTTTCGGCACCTCTGTTGCTTCTTTCTGCACCACTCGTGCTTCTTTCTGCACCCTTCTTCAGTCTTTCTGCACCTCTCTTGCCTCTTTCTGCACCTCTGTTCCTTCTTTCTGCTCTTCTTTTATTTCTTTTTGCACCTCTCTTGCTTCTTTCTGCACTTATCTTGCCTCTTTCTCCACCCCTCATCCCTCTTTTTGCACCTCTGTTGCTTCTTTCTGCAGTTCTCTTGCTTTTTTCTGCACCTCTGTCCCTTCTTTCTGCAACCCTTGTGCCTCTTTCTGCAGCCCTCTTCCCTCTTTTTGCACCTCTGTTCCTTCTTTCTGCACTTCTTTTGTTACTTTCTGCATTTCTCGCTTCTCTCTGCACCCTTTTTGCCTCTTTCCCCACCCCTCTTCCCTCTTTCCTCACCCCTGTTGCCTCTTTCTGCACCTCTGTTCTTTCTTTCTCCACTTCTTTTGTTTCTTTCTGTACATCTCTTGCCTCTTTCTGCACACCTCTTCCCTCTTTTTGCACCTCTCTTGCCTCTTTCAGCACCTCTGTTGCTTCTTTCTGCAGTACTCTTGTTTCTTTCTGCACCTCTTTGCTTCTTTCTGCACCACTCGTGCTTCTTTCTGCACCCTTCTTCAGTCTTTCTGCACCCCTGTTGCCTCTTTCTGCTCCCCTGTTGCCTCTTTCTGCACATCTGTTCCTTCTTTCTGCACTTCTTTTGTTTCTTTCTGCACATATCTTGCTTCTTTCTGTACCTCGTTCCTCTTTCTGCACCCTTTTTCCCTCTTTTTGCACCTTTGTTGGTTCTTTCTGCACTGCTCTTGCTTCTTTCTGCACCTCTTTTGCCTCTTTGTTTCTGTAACTCTCTTGCCTCTTTCTGCACTTCTCTTGCCTCCTTCTGCACCTCTGTTGGTTCTTTTTTGCACTTCTCTTCCTCTTTCCACACCCCTCTTGCCTCTTTCTGCACCTTTGTTGCTTCTTTCTGCGCTTCTCTTGCTTCTTTCTGCACTTCTCTTGCTTCTTTCTGCACCCCTCTTGCCTCTTTCTGTACCCTTCTTCCCTCTTTCTACACCTCTCTTCCCTCTTTCTGCACCTCTCTTGCCTCTTTCTGCACCCCTGTTCCCTCTTTCTGCACATCTCTTGCCTGTTTCTGCAACTCTCTTGCCTCTTTCTACAGTTTTATTGTCTCTTTCTGCACCTCTGTTGCTTCTTTCTTCACTTCTCTTGCCTCTTTCTGCACCTCTCTTGCCTATATCTGCACCTCTCTTGCCTATATCTGCACCTCTCTTGGTTGTTTCTCTACTGCTCTTGTTTCTTTCTGCACCTGTCTTGCAAATTTCTGCACCCCTCTTGCCTCTTTCTGTACCCTTCTTCCCTCTTTCTGTACCTCTCTTGCCTCTGTCTGCACCCCTCTTGCCTCTTTCTGCACCTCTGTTCCTTCTTTCTGCACTTCTCTTGCTTCTTTCTGAACCCCTCATTGCCTCTTTCTGCACCACTCTTCCCTCTTTCTGCACCCCTCATCCCTATTTCTGCACTCCTCTTGCCTCTTTCTGCACCTCTGTTGCTTCTTTCTGCACTTCTTTTGTTTCTTTCTGCACCCCTCTTGCCTCTTTCTGCATCTCTGTTCCTTCTTTCTGCACTTCTTTTGTTTCTTTCTGCATTTCTCGCTTCTCCCTGCACCCTTTTTGCCTCTTTCTGCACCCCTCTGGCCTCTTTCTGCACCTCTGTTCCTTCTTTCTGCACTTCTTTTGTTTATTTATGCAGCTCTCTTGCTTCTTTCTGCACCCCCTTGCCTCTTTCCCCACCCCTCTTCCCTCTTTCCTCACCCCTGTTGCCTCTTTCTGCACCTCTGTTCTTTCTTTCTCCACTTCTTTTGTTTCTTTTCGTACATCTCTTGCCTCTTTCTGCAGCCCTCGTGCCTCTTTCTGCACCCCTCTTCCCTCTTTTTGCACCTCTCTTGCCTCTTTCAGCACCTCTGTTGCTTATTTCTGCACTACTCTTGCTTCTTTCTGCACCTCTTTGCTTCTTTCTGCACCACTCGTGCTTCTTTCTGCACCCTTCATCAGTCTTTCTGCACCTCTCTTGCCTCTTTCGGCACCTCTGTTCCTTCTTTCTGCTCTTCTTTTATTTCTTTTTGCACTTCTCTTGCTTCTTTCTGCACTTCTCTTGCCTCTTTCTCCACCCCTCATCCCTCTTTTTGCACCTCTGTTGCTTCTTTCTGAAGTTCTCTTGCTTTTTTCTGCACCTCTGTCCCTTCTTTCTGCAACCCTTGTGCCTCTTTCTGCAGCCCTCTTCCCTCTTTTTGCACCTCTCTTGCCTCTTTCGGCACCTCTGTTGCTTCTTTCTACACTACTCTTGCTTCTTTCTGCACCTCTTTGCTTCTTTCTGCACCACTCGTGCTTCTTTCTGCACCCTTCTTCAGTCTTTCTGCACCTCTCTTGCCTCTTTCTGCACCTCTCTTCCTTCTTTCTGCTCTTCTTTTGTTTCTTTCTGCACATCTCTTGCTTCTTTCTGCACCCGTAATGCCTCTTTCTGCACCCCTCTTCCCTCTTTTTGCACCTCTGTTCCTTCTTTCTGCACTTCTTTTGTTTCTTTTTGCACCCCTCTTGCCTTTTTCTGTACCTCTGTTCCTTCTTTAAGCACTTCATTTCTTTCTTTCTGCACCTTTCGCTTCTTTCTGCACCGCTTTTCCCTCATTCTGCACCTTTCTTGCCTCTCTCTGCACCTCTGTTCCTTCTTTCTGCACTTCTTTTGTTTCTTTCTACAGCTCTCTTGCTTCTTTCTACACCCCCTTGCCTCTTTCTCCACCCCTCTTCCCTCTTTTTGCACCTTTGTTGGTTCTTACTGCACTCCTCTTGCTTCTTTCTGCACCTCTTGGGTTTTTTTGTTTCTGCAACTCTCTTACCTCTTTCTGCACTTCCCTTGCCCCCTTCTGCACCTCTGTTGGTTCTTTTGTGTACTTCTCTTCCTCTCTCTGCACCCCTCTTGCCTCTTTCTGCACCTTTGTTGCTTCTTTCTGCACTTCCCTTGCTTCCTACTGCACTTCTCTTCCTTCTTTCTGCACCCCTCTTGCCTCTTTCTGTACCCTTCTTCCCTCTTTCTACACCTCTCTTCCCTCTTTCTGCACCTCTCTTGCCTCTTTCTGCACCCCTGTTCCCTCTTTCTGCACATCTCTTGCCTGTTTCTGCAACTCTCTTACCTCTTTCTACAGTTCTCTTGTCTCTTTCTACACCTCTGTTGCTTCTTTCTGCACTTCTCTTGCCTCTTTCTGCACCCCTCTTGTCTATTTCTGCACCTCTCTTGGTTGTTTCTCTACTGCTCTTGTTTCTTTCTGCACCTGTCTTGCAAATTTCTGCACCCCTCTTGCCTCTTTCTGCACCACTCTTGCCTCTTCCCTCTTTCTGCACCTCTCTTGCCTCTATCTGCACCCCTCTCGCCTCTTTCTGCACCTCTGTTCCTTCTTTCTGCACTTCTCTTGCTTCTTTCTGCCCCCCTCATTGCCTCTTTCTGCGACACTCTTCCCTCTTTCTGCACCTCTGGTGCCTGTTTCTGCACCCCTCATCCCTATTTCTGCACTCCTCTAGCCTCTTTCTGCACCTCTGTTGCTTCTTTCTGCACTTCTTTTGTTTCTTTCTGCACCCCTCTTGCCTCTTTCTGCATCTCCGTTTCTTCTTTCTGTACTTCTTTTGTTTCTTTCTGCATTTCTCGCTTCTCTCTGCACCCTTTTCCCCTCTTTCTGCACCCCTCTTGCCTCTTTCTGCACCCCTGTTCCTTTTTTCTGCTCTTCTTTTGTTTCTTTCTGCAGCGCTCTTGCTTCTTTCTGCACCCCCTTGCCTCTTTCCCCACCCCTCTTCCCTCTTTCCTCACCCCTGTTGCCTCTTTCTGCACCTCTGTTCTTTCTTTCTCCACTTCTTTTGTTTCTTTCTGTACATCTCTTGCATCTTTCTGCACCCCTCGTGCCTCTTTCTGCACCCATCTTCCCTCTTTTTGCACCTCTCTTGCCTCTTTCGGCACCTTTGTTGCTTCTTTCTCCACTATTCTTGCTTCTTTCTGCACCTCTTTGCTTCTTTCTGCACCACTCGTGCTTCTTTCTGCACCCTTCTTCAGTCTTTCTGTACCTCTCTTGCCTCTTTCTTCACCTCTGTTCCTTCTTTCTGCTCTTCTTTTATTTCTTTTTGCACCTCTCTTGCTTCTTTCTGCACTTCTCTTGCCTCTTTCTCCACCCCTCACCCCTCTTTTTGCACCTCTGTTGCTTCTTTCTGCAGTTTTCTTGCTTTTTTCTGCACTTCTGTCCCTTCTTTCTGCAACCCTTGTGCCTCTTTCTGCAGCCCTCTTCCCTCTTTTTGCACCTCTGTTCCTTCTTTCTGCACTTCTTTTGTTTCTTTCTGCACCCCTCTTGCCTCTTTCTGCATCTCTGTTCCTTCTTTCTGCACTTCTTTTGTTTCTTTTTGCACCTCTTTTGCTTCTTTCTGCACTTCTCTTGCCTCTTTCTCCACCCCTCACCCCTCTTTTTGCACCTCTGTTGCTTCTTTCTGCAGTTCTCTTGCTTTTTTATGCACCTCTGTCCCTTCTTTCTGCAACCCTTGTGCCTCTTTCTGCAGCCCTCTTCCCTCTTTTTGCACCTCTGTTCCTTCTTTCTGCACTTCTTTTGTTTCTTTCTGCACCCCTCTTGCCTCTTTCTGCATCTCTGTTCCTTCTTTCTGCACTTCTTTTGTTTCTTTCTGTATTTCTCGCTTCTCTCTGCACCCTTTTTGCCTCTTTCTGCACCCCTCTTGCCTCTTTCTGCACCTCTGTTCCTTCTTTCTACACTTCTTTTGTTTCTTTCTGCAGCTCTCTTGCTTCTTTCTTCACCCCCTTGCCTCTTTCCCCACCCCTCTTCCTTCTTTCCTCACCCCTGTTGCCTCTTTCTGAACCTCTGTTCTTTCTTTCTCCACTTCTTTTGTTTCTTTCTGTACATCTCTTGCCTCTTTCTGCACCCCTCATGCCTCTTTCTGCATCCCTCTTTTTGCACCTCTCTTGCCTCTTTCGGCACCTCTGTTGCTTCTTTCTGCACTACTCTTGCTTCTTTCTGCACCTCTTTGCTTCTTTCTGCACCACTCGTGCTTCTTTCTGCACCCTTCTTCAGTCTTTCTGCACCTCTCTTGCCTCTTTCTGCACCTCTGTTCCTTCTTTCTGTTCTTCTTGTATTTCTTTTTGCATTTCTCTTCCTTCTTTCTGCAGTTCTCTTGCATCTTTCTCCACCGCTCATCCCTCTTTTTGCACCTCTGTTGCTTCTTTCTGATGTTCTCTTGCTTTTTTCTGCACCTTTGTCCCTTCTTTCTGCAACCCTTGTGCCTCTTTCTGCAGCCCTCTTCCCTCTTTTTGCACCTCTCTTGCCTCTTTCGGCACCTCTGTTGCTTCTTTCTGCACTACTCTTGCTTCTTTCTGTACCTCTTTGCTTCTTTCTGCACCACTCGTGCTTCTTTCTGCACCTTTATTCAGTCTTTCTGCACCTCTCTTGCCTCTTTCTGCACCTCTGTTCCTTCTTTCTGCTCTTCTTTTGTTTCTTTCTGCACATATCTTGCTTCTTTCTGCACCCCTAATGCCTCTTTCTGCACCCCTCTTCCCTCTTCTTTCTGCACTCTTCTTCCCTTTTTTGCATCCCTCTTGCCTCTTTCTGCATTTCTCTTGTCATTTTCTGCACCTCTCTTGCCTCTTTCTGCACATCACTTGCCTCTTTCAGCACTTCTCTTGCTTCTTTCTACACCTCTGTCACTTCTTTTAGCAATTCTCTTGCCTCTATCTGTACATCTCTTGCTTGTTTCTGCACCTCTCTTGCGTCTTTCTGTACCTCTGTTGCCTCTTTCTGCACCTCACTTGCTTCTTTCTGCACCCTTCTTGTCTCTTTCTGCACCCCTCTTTCCTCTTTCTGCACCTCTCTTGCTTGTTTCTGCACCCTTCTTCCCTTTTTTACATCCCTCTTGCCTCTTTCTGCAGTTCTCTTGTCATTTTCCCATACCTCTCTTGCCTCTTTCTGCACCTCACTTGCCTCTTTCTGCAATTCTCTTGCTTCTTTCTACACCTCTGTTGCTTCTTTCAGCAATTCTCTTGCCTCTTTCTGCATTGCTCTTGCTTGTTTCTGTACCTCTCTTGCATCTTTCTGCACCTCTGTTTCCTCTTTCTCCACCTTACTTGCTTCTTTCTGCACCCCTCTTGCCTCTTTCTGAGCCCCTCTTTCCTCTTTCTGCACCTCTCTTGCCTCTTTCTGCACCCCTGTTCCATCTTTGTGCACCTTTCCTGTCTGTTTCTGCACCTCTCTTGCCTCTTTCTGTACCTCTGTTGCTTCTTTCTGCACTTCTCTTGCCTCTTTATGCACCCTTTGCGCCTCTTTCAGCACCTCTGTTGCTTCTTTCTGCACTTCTCTTCTTTCTTCCTGCAGCCCTCCTGCCTCTTTCTGTACCCCTCTTGCCTCTTTGTGCACCTCTCCTACCTCGTTCTGCACCCCTCTTGCCTCTTTCTGCACCCTTCTTCCCTCTTTCTGTACCTCTATTGCCTCTTTCTGCACCTCTTTTGCTTCTTTCCACACATTTCTTGCCTCTTTCTGTACACCCATGCCTCTTTCTGCACCTCTGTTGGGTCTTTCTGCACTGCTCTTGCTTCTTTTTGCACCTCTGTTGCAAATTTCTGCATCCCTCTTTCCTCTTTCTGTACCCCTCTTCCCTCTTTCTGCACACCTGTTTCCTCTTTCTTCACTCCTTTTGCCGGTTTCTGCAACTCTGTTGCTTCTTTCTACAGTTCTCTTGGTTCTTTCTGCACTGCTCTTTCCTCTTTCTGCATCCCTCTTGCCTCTTTTTGCACCTCTTTTGCTTCTTTCTGCACTTCCCTCTCCACTTCTCTCTCCTCTTTCTGCACCCCTCTTGCCTCTTTCAGCAACTCTGTTGCTTCTTTCTGCACTGCTCTTCCTTCTTTCTGCACCCCTCATGCCTCTTTCTGCACCCTTCCTCCCTTTTCCTGCACGTCTCTTGGTTCTTTCTGCACAGCTCTTGCCTCTTTCTGCACCCCTCTTGCCTCCTTCTGTACCTCTGTTGTTTCTTACTGCACTCCTCTTGCTTCTTACTGCACCTCTCTTGCACATTTCAGCACCCCTCTTGCCTCTTTCTGCACCCCTCTTGCCTCCTTCTGCACCTCTGTTGGTTATATCTGCACTGCTCTTACCTCTTTCTGCACCTCTCTTGCCTCTTTCTGCACACACAGGGCTACTTTTAAACTGACCTTAGGCTCAGCAGTGCACACATGCAAGTGCAGAAAAGGGCTGCTGGCCTCTAAATTGCCATGCCCTATTATATGCTAGGGACTTAGAGGTAGTTTTAATCCCCCTGCCCTATTATGTACTAGGGCCTTACAGGGGAGGTCATGCCAATCACAGGGGTACCCCAACCCATAGTGTACCCTGGTGTATGTAGGTGTTTTCACTGTATTCTAAGTGTCTTTCAGCATAGCACTGGCTCCGGGCCTGGTTAGGCAGAGCTTAGGGTCAGTCAGAGTTAGTTAACACGAGTACCAGTCAGCAAAAAGTTGGGGGGTACCCAGGGCACAGGATGACTTTGCAACAAGTCCTCTTTCTGCACCTCTGTTGGTTCTTTCTGCATATCCCTTGCTTCTTTCTACACCTTTCTTCCTCTTTCTGGACTTCTGTTGCCTCATTCTGCATTTCTCTTGCTTCTTTCTGCGCCTTTCTTCCTCTTTCTGCACATGTCCTACTTCTGTAGGCATAGTTAGAAATTAGCATTTAAAAAACCTTAGAAATCCACTGAAAAAACCATATGTTTCAGGGACGTTATAGTTAGAAATTATCATTTAAAAAACCATAGAAATTCACTGAAAAAACCATAGGTTTCAGGGATGTTATAGTTAGAAATTAGCATTTGAAAAACCTTTGAAATTCACTGAAAAAAACCACAGGTTTCAGGGACGTTACAGTTAGTTGGACATTTCACTGGTACAAAACCAGAGAAATTCGTCCGTTATAGTTAGTTGAGCTAAGTATAATTCGCGCCCCCGCAATGCACTGCTGATGACATCGCATATTACATCACTCATGACATGGTCAGTGACATCACTGATGACATCATTGATGACATCTCAAATGACAGACTGTGGTTATTTGACGCTAGCAAGCTGTATTATATACTTACCTCAGTTTGTAACAACAACCCGGGTGCATTATGGACATTGTAGGTTTGCACCGGGTCATGTGACCATTGTGGTTTAAAAAGTGCAAGTTCACCCAATGAAAGATTCACCTCACCTGTGAGCAAGGCCAGAAATAACAGCCGAAACGCATAAGGAGATGTCCTGCTACCCATGCAATGCAATAAAGCCAGTGATTTCTACGTTCAGCTTCACTTCTTTGTGTGCTTTTGGTGTTCCAATTCACGGGTCGCTCCATGCCCGTGTCCGTGAAGCCACCCTGCAGGGATGGGGGCCCCTTTCTTGGAGAACTTTTCCGTGGATATATATATATATATATATATATATATATATATATATATATATGAACCACTCTTCCAATGAAGGAAAGTCGACGCCGTGTCGTTTCGCCACGGTTACTTTATTGTCAGCTGATAGTGTCATATATATATATCTCCGAAAATGTCCTAGAATGAGGACGCACTCAGGCGCAGACTGATTTCTCCAAATCCTTTATTCAAATAAAACCGGCATTTTCAGTCCGTTTCGTTTCTTTCCCTGACGCGTTTCGGAGCGCCTCACTCCTTACTCATAGGTGTTCATTGTCTTTCACAGATATGCTCATTAGTACCATTCACTGTGTGCTACCTGCTTTTATGGACCTCCAGTGGACCTCTCCGGTGAGTTTAATTATCCGATGCATGCTGGTACTTGTTGTGTTATTCTTGAGCCCATTATCACCCTCCAGTGGGTTCTGTGAAATTCCAATGTTTATTTCGTTTTACATTTGTGCACAGCCCTCCAGTGGGCCTCAGATTGAAAAAAACGGTTTTCCATTTACTTGTCTGTTACGCTGCCTCGAGGCTCAGAACAGTTCTGAACCCCTTCAGCCCCATATTCAATTAGCATGGTGGTGCGATCCTCTACGGCAGGACTTCCGTTATGTATATCTCCGAAAGTGTCCTAGAATGAGGACGCACTCGGGCGCAGACTGATTTCTCCAAATCCTTTATTCAAATAAAACCTGCATTTTCAGTCCGATTCGTTTCTTTCCTTGACGCGTTTCAGAGCACCTGGCTCCTTACTCATAGGTGTTCATTGTCTTTCACAGATATGCTCATTAGTACCATTCACTGCATGCTACCTGCTTTTATGGACCTCCAGTGGACCTCTCCGGTGAGTTTAATTATCCGGTGCATGCTGGTACTTGTTGTGTTATTCTTGAGCCCATTATCACCCTCCAGTGGGTTCTGTGAAATTCCAATGTTTATTTCGTTTTACATTTGTGCACAGCCCTCCAGTGGGCCTCAGATTGTAAAAACCGGTTTTCCATTTACTTGTCTGTTACGCCGCCTCGAGGCTCAGCACAGTTCTGAACCCCTTCAGCCCAATATTCAATTAGCATGGTGGTGCGATCCTCTACGGCAGGACTGCCGTTATGTAGATCTCCGAAAGTGTCCTAGAATGAGGACGCACTCGGGCGCAGACTGATTTCTCCAAATCCTTTATTCAAATAAAACCGGCATTTTCATTCCGATTCGTTTCTTTCCCTGACGCGTTTCGGAGCGCCTGGCTCCTTACTCATAGGTGTTCATTGTCTTTCACAGATATGCTCATTAGTACCATTCACTGCATGCTACCTGCTTTTATGGACCTCCAGTGGACCTCTCCGGTGAGTTTAATTATCCGGTGCATGCTGGTACTTGTGTTATTCTTGAGCCCATTATCACCCTCCAGTGGGTTCTGTGAAATTCCAATGTTTATTTCGTTTTACATTTGTGCACAGCCCTCCAGTGGGCTTCAGATTGAAAAAAAAGGTTTTCCATTTACTTGTCTGTTACGCCGCCTCGAGGCTCAGCACAGTTCTGAACCCCTTCAGCCCCATATTCAATTAGCATGGTGGTGCGATCCTCTACGGCAGGACTTCCGTTATGTATATCTCCGAAAGTGTCCTAGAATGAGGACGCACTCGGGCGCAGACTGATTTCTCCAAATCCTTTATTCAAATAAAACCGGCATTTTCAATCCTATTAGTTTCTTTCCCTGACGCGTTTCGGCCAATTGAGTATTACAATCACAGTAAAATGCTGCTGGATCTAATTACATGGTGTTTGTATAACAACTATTTCGCATTTGGTCATGATATTTTTTTACAAAAGCAAGGAGTGGCAATGGGGTCTTGCTTCTCCCCCAGCTATGCATGCTTGCATGTTGGCTGGTGGGAGGAGCGGGACCTCAAGGTTAACCATTACAATGAGTATAAAAATCACGTGGTAAATTGGTTAAGATATATCGATGACGTGTTCATTGTATGGCGAGGTGATGAGAGAAGTGCCACTAGCTTTGTCAATCAGTTGAATAATAACACTGTGAATTTAAAGTTCACCTCACAAATAAGTAAGTTGAGCATTGAATTCCTTGATGTAAAGGTGTATGTGAACCAGGGACAACTGGCCACAACGTTGTTCAGGAAAGACACTGCTGGCAATCTAACACTGCATGCCAGCAGTGCGCACCCCAAACATCTCATCCAGAGTATTCCGTTTGGGGAATTGCTGCATTTAAAGAGAATTTGCAGCACTGGTGAGGAATTCAATCAATGCACACAAGAGGCTCTGTGTAGATTCAGAGCAAGAGGTTATAATGAGACTATCTTGAGGGAAGCAGTGGCTAAAATCAATGAAAGAACAAGAGAAGTCCTTTTAACTCTGGATGGGGTGAAGGAATCAGTAAATGAAGATAACAATGTCCCCAGGTTAATAACCACTTTCTGTAAACAAGAAAGAAAAATACAGGCTATCATCAGAAGAAATTGGGGCATCGTCCTCACTGATGGGGTGCTGTCACCCAGGTTACCGGAATTTCCAGTCATAACATACAGGAAAGGTCCTTCTATGCGCAGTCAAATAGTGAAAGCCAGTCCTGAGCTGGAGACTGCGAGAATGTGGCTACAGCCTAGGCAGGGATTTACTAAATGCTCTTCCTGCAGGGCGTGCAAGTTCGGGGAAAATACTACCCACTATTTGTCTCCATTTAGCGCAGAGAGAATAGCCATTCAGGGAAGTTACAACTGTAGAATCGAGTATGCTGTGTATGTTCTGACATGCACCTGCGGCTTGAGATATGTGGGAAGTACCAAGCTGCAGGTGCATGTCAGAATATTGCAGCATTTACGTGCCATCGTAAATAATGACCCGAACTATCCGGTGGCGTGTCACTTTAAACTTAAACATGACAACAATCTCAATTGTTTGAGGTATTTTGTAGTGGCAGCTATTTCTAAACCCCGTAGGGGGGGTGACAGGGAAAAGTTGTTAAGGCAGATGGAATGTAAAATGATTTTGGAAATGGACATCAATATACCGTATGGCCTGAATAACACGGAAGACCTACACCACTTCCTATGATTGGTTATTAGATGAAATTCTAGTGGTAGTGTATGTTGGGTGACCCATTAACGAAATTGAGAAATAATGTATAATATTCAGAAGTTCACCAAGACAGCCTCCAGGTTTTTATCCATTTTTTTGCAATTTTAAATGTGATTTAATTGTGTAAACTTTATTCGCAGCACTTGCACTTTATTGAATGAATAACATCATTGATGGTAGCACTTTAGCACTGAAGCACTTTATTGTATTCTGGGATGATGTATGTGATGAATATGGCGTTAGGGAAGCGAATGGATTTATCCAGTGATTTTCGCATTTAAGCAAGATTAAGGCTAACCATGCAGAATGTATTTGCCTATATGCTATCTTTGCACATGTTCTCAATTTTTAATTTTTATTATCGATGGTAGCACTTTTAGCACTGAAGCACTTTACAGTATTTTGGGATGATTCATGTGATGAATATGGCGTTATGGAAGTAAATGGATTTATCCAGTGATCTTCACATGTAAACAAAAATAAGGCTAACCATACAATATGTATTTGCATTTATGCTATCTTTGCACATGTTCTCAATTTTTAAACTTTGTCTAGTTAGATCTGGTTCACAATTGAATCTATATAATTGTATTTTACAAGGGATTTTAATTAATTTCGATTTTATAAAAAAATACGGGAGTATATGATCTAGGTATTTGTTTTTTTTTTTCCTTTAATTTTTATTGAGAGTTCATAGATATTGCAAACATACAATTATATCATATATAAATACATATTCCAAAATATTGAGGAGAGAAGATGACAACATTAGTCAAAAGTGCAAGCTATTGAAAATTTATAAATACTTAATTCAAAGTGTTCAACAGTACAAACATGGTATTCCTGTAATGCAGAAAAAAATCAAAGCTAGTTAAAGTGCAAAGTGCTAGATCATAAAAATGTACATACCTATAAGTTCTATCATTTAATACCAAATACTACAGAAGTACAAAAAAAGATCACCCTAAGATAAAATGCAGAATAGAATATCAGAATTATTACACACCTATCTGATCCAACCTATTATGTCAACTGCGATATATTATCCTATCATTCAAACATACACCAATATTTCTCATACTTTCTTATGGCTCCTGATCTTATAGCATATTTCCTTTCTAATTCTTGTATTTTAGATAATTTTGCTCTCCATGCATTAAAGGTAGGTACGTTCTCAGATTTCCAAAGTTGCAAGATTAAAGATCTTGCTATTAATGCTGCAATGAACAAAGACTCCTCATGCGAAGAAATAGTAGGAGAACAGCCCAAAACTGCAATGGATTCATCGAATGATATGAGGGGATCTATTGTAATTCTAAGATATTTCTCGATCTCCTCCCATAGACTCAGAATTTTTGGGCACTTCCAGATGATATGCGCCCAGGTGCCTTTCTCAGCGCAACGGAAGCATTTATCTTCTATATGAGGGTATATATTATGAAGAAAGGAGGGTGTTCTATATATCAACCATTTCGAATAATATTGCATGCGTTTAAAATTTTCCCCTCTGAATATAGCTGTGTTAAGCTTATTAAGCCTATTCCAAGTTGGTTTAAAAATCTGTATATCTTCCCTTTTCTTCCATCTATCTCTAATTTTTTCATATAGTGAGAAAGAATTATTTTCCTCAAAGATTTTAATCCAGATACTAATCTTCCGACTAATGGGGCAATTAAGTGCATTGCTAACGCTGGTTTTATAGCGCAGGTTTTCCATATCTAATTTTTCGAAATATAGGTTTTAATCTAATAAATGACCACTTTAAGATTGTGTTAGAATGTTGAAGTCCTATTTCAATCTCCGCCCAGGTTTTCCAACAATTCCCCTTAATAAAATCCTGGATCTGGACGTACCCATTTTCTTCCCACAACCTTAGTATATTATTCTCCAAAATACCTATATCCCCCATATATATATTTGAGAGCCTGGTTGAATTATTAATTCTTGGAATATCATAGTGTGTTAAAAGCTGAGTTTTTTGTTTAAAAAACCATTGTAGGATCTTATAACGTACTTTCTTAGGGTACTTAGTAACTCTTGTAGGATCGATAATATTGTATTCCCTTAAGATCTTTTTCATAAAAAAATTATCTGCCTCTTGGGGATCTAAAAAGAAAAATCTAAAACTGTGATGTGCAAATGTCGCATAATAATAATTTCTAATATTCGGAAGAGATAATCCCCCTTCTGATACAGGATAAGTTAAAGTGCTAAGTGCCAGTCTTGGTACCTTATTTGCCCATAGAAAAGAAGAGAACATACTATCTATCTCTTTAAAAAAAGAGGTCTGTATTGCACAAGGGGCTGCACTGAAGAGAAAGTTAAACAATGGAAGAATAGACATTCGAATTAACGCAACACGTCCTATTATTGATAGCGGGAGCTGGTTCCATCGTAATAGCTGTGAGTTCACCTTTTTCATCAGTGGAATATAATTTAAAGAAAAAAGGTCTTCTACTTTCTCCGTTACCTGAATCCCTAGATATCTCTTGGGGCGGGTGTTGTATATCTGTCTGAACTCAGGTGATAAAGAATTCACACCACAATTGCATAATATAATTTCTGTTTTGGTCTTATTGATTTTATAACCACCTATTTCTTCGAAATCTGCAAATACCCTCATAACTTCCACCTGGGTGTCTATCTTTGAGTCCAAAAAAGAGCAATGTCATCAGCATAAAGTTTTATGTTCATCATGCCTTGAACTGGGACTGTACAGGCTCTTTTTTCCCTGATTGCAATTGCCAGTGGCTCTATAAATAGAGCAAATAAAATCGGGGAGAGGGGCAGCCTTGTCTAGTGCCTCTATTTATTTGACATGTCCCGATATTAGCAGAGTTGATTAAAATTTGCGCATGGGAGTTCGAATAAAGTTGTTTTAATAAAAATATAAACTCAGTTGGGAAGCCGAACTTTTCTAAGATCGTAAAAAGACAATTCCAAGAAACAAGATCAAATGCTTTTTCAGCATCTAAAAACCAGATCTGAGCCTCAACCTTATTAATACTAAAAAAATCCAATGCCACTAATAAAAAATTTGTGTTAGTATAGAGGTGTCTCCCTGCTACAAAGCCGCACTGATCCGTCCCAATAAGTGAACCCACCATCTTATTTAGTCTATTGGTTAAAAGTTTAGTGAAAATGTTATAGTCAGTATTTAAAAGACTTATTGGCCTGTAAGAATTCACATTTTCGCTATCTTTGTCTTTTTTTAAAATGCTGACCACTACTGCGGTACAAAAAGATGCTGGCGGATCACCCCCTTGTAATAAATAATTCGCAAGTCTTAAAAATTCGGGGCGGAGTATTATAGCAAATGTTTTAAAAAATTCCGCGGGAATACCATCTTTCCCGGTTGCTTTGCAGTTTGGCAGGGAGCTAATAACTACATCTAGTTCTTCCTTAGTGAATTCAGCAAGTAACAGCTCTTTAAAATTATCTCCCAAAACTGAGATTGGCAATTGCTGTAGGAATTCATTAATTGAATCTAAGGAGACCTGGTGAGATGTCTGATAGATGTCTTTATAATGTTTAAGAAAAACCTCACCTATTAATGGTGTAGTCGTTACACGCGTTTTAGTTACATTATCCTGAATGCATGCGACTCTATTACAGACTTGCTTCTCCTTTGCTTGCCAGGCTAGCAATCTTCCCGTATACTCACTATTTTCCTAGCTTGACTGAAGGTATAATCTGCTTGCCATATCACCTAATTCATAGTAAAATTCCCTCATTCTCGTTTTTGCATTCAATACTTCTTGTCTAGTATCTAGGGTCCTATTTCTAAAATAAGCTTGATTTGCATGGGCCAGCCTGTTTTCTATCGCCACTCTCTCCTCCTTTTTAGCCTTCTGTTTTGGTATCTCTTTTGAGGTAACTATGCCTCTCAATGTTGCCTTAAATGCATCCCATATTACGTTAATTGGGGCAGAATCCTTATTTATATTAAAAAAGAAGGTAATCTCCTTTTCTATTTCTGCACACCATTGTTTCTCAGCTAAATTAATTCTATTGAAATACCACCTTCTTGATACTTCTTCATCTATCTTTCCTAAAATAATTTCAAGCTTAATAAGGGCATGATCTGAAAAGGGATTTACTATATGCTCATATTTACTAATTTCAAGATTATAAGAAGCTAGAAAAAGTCTAGCCTAGATGCTGAGTCGTATTTTGCCGAGTAACAGGAATACTCGCGTTTTACCGGATTATTGAGACGCCAGCTATCCAGGATATCTAGATCTGACTTACAACTCAGCAAAGCAATAGCAAATTGTGGTTTATTTTGTCTTCGATCTTTTTTGGTTGAATCAACCGCAGGATTTTGTAAAAAATGAAAATCACCTCCCCATATGATCTGACCCGGTATACCAGAAAGTGCTTGCTTTAGCTGTAGAATAGAAAGCGGGTCATCGATGACTGGTGCGTAAAATGTGGCAAATATGAGATTTGTCTGATTTATTTTTCCATGCACGAATGTCCATCTACCGTTCGTGTCTGAATGTGATGCTTCAACATGAAATTGGACATGCTTACCTATAAAAATGCTCACACCTCTCTGAGCTGCCCCAACACAGATGAGCAATAGAAACCCGCCCAATTTCTAAACATTTTGCTAGCATTTGATAAAGCACGAAAATGTGTCTCTTGTATAAAGATCACATCTGGGCGGTAGCCCTTTAGCCAACTCTCTATTGCACACATTTTACGTCTATTATTTAGACCATTGGCGTTTAAAGACAATATCGACAATTTATTCCTATTCATATATAGAATATCTTTCTAAAATACAAACTGTACGAAGAACACCAAGTGCACCTATGAGCCATAGCTTTCAATTTGACTCTTTTCTTCCTAGTAAAAGGGTGGCTGACTATTTTATGCGCTAAAATACAAGCCCTATCTGTTATGCAGACTGCACAAATGTTAGACCAATAGGCTGTCATACATATGATAACAATTGTACAAAATATGCATTAAAATAGAAATCAGACAACTACTAAACAAATATACTGCAATGCCTATTATGTCAAATGTATATAAAATGTGATAAAAAGCGATCGTGCAGCTATTGGACCAATACATTACAGTACAGATAGAATAAAAACAATAGAGATAATATCAATTGTGCAAAATGTGCATTAAAGTGCAAATTGCGCAACTGTTAAACCGGTATAATACAGTACCAATTATGACCATTGTGCAAAATATGCATTAAAGTGCATTAAAGTGCAAAGTTCCATGTGAAATATATATGCAATGTATATTTTCTATTATGCGGTACCACGACTTACTCCTAGACCTTAAAGTACTCATTACTTGATCTCCTCTTCTTGGATTTATTCAAACAAATATTTCCATCAATGAACTCTCTTTTTCTAACTGCTTCACATCCACCACCCCCCACCTCACCCTCTCCAGAAGGAGGGAAAACCCAACCTCCCCACTATCCTTCCCTCCTTCTCCCTCCTTTTACTGGATGCCATCTTGTTGCATCCTGTTACGTCCCCTTATTCACCTCGCAACCGCCCAAAAAACCACTACTGAAATACAGCTGTTTGTTATTCCACACAGACTTATAAACAGAGAGTCTCCTTCTCCTTCTCCTTTTCCTTATGTAGCGTTAAGGCCCTCCAAAAGGTTTTGGGCTTCTAATATGTCCGTAAAGATAAAGAATTTTCCTTTGGCTAAGACTTTTAATTTGGATTGTTGCACAATCATTGCCTGCGCCCCTTTGGCCTTGAAAGAGTGAATCATTTTAATAAAGTTCTTGCGTCTGAGGGCAGAGGCTGCTGACATATCAGAAAAGATTTTAAATTTTTTAATTTCATCCGTTGTAAATGATCTCCTTGCTATTGCAGCGTTTAGAATTCGCTCCTTAATTCTATAGTCTAAGAAATGTATTAAAATTGTTCGTGGGTACTTAAGATTGGCAGGCTTGTATGCGGGTACCCTATGGGCTCTAGTGATTGTGAGATCCCCTTGTAATTCAGGTATTGCTTTTTTCAACAGAGACTCAGTCCATTTTACCATTTCTGCACTCTCCAGTCCCTCTGATATTCCCACAAGGCGTAAATTAGATCTCCTATTATAATTCTCGAGATCTTGTAACTTCGATTCCATCTGGCACTTACTTTTATTCAACACCTGTAGATCCTTCTGCATAGTGACAATATTATCCTCCAGGACTGAGACACGAGTTTCCAGCTCTGTGACCCTTGTGGGTAGGTTACCTAATTTTTCCTCCATCTTAGTTAGTCTATCATGTAGTTGTGATATTTCGTATATTTGTGACGCCTTCAGATCTCTTACCTCTTGCAGAATAATTGTAAGCATTTCTTGGACTGAGGTATCAAGTTCAGCATTTTTTTTCTTTTTTTCTTCTAGTCCCAATGTTTTGCCGACTTTCATAGAGTTAGAGAATATATCCTTTTCCCCTTCCTTTTTCCTTTCCCCCTGCTCTAGTTCTGATTCTGGTTCTGATTCTGAATCGGATACGGACACAGAATCCAGCTTGTCTGACTTGTCTGCTGATGCCCGACTCCCATTCTCCTTTTGCGAGATCCGTGGAGGTACCTGAACGTCTTGAGACGGTGGCTGGTTAATCAGAGATGCTTCCCCCTGGATGGCTGTAGTTATTTCTGCAGCATCTAACACAGCGTGCGATTTCACTTGCAGCTGTGAGTGCATTGTTTGGACTGAGAGGGTATGAGCCGGGGTGGGGGTGGTAGCGTTTTTTGACCTTGGGTATCCTGTGGATCTACCTGACCTGTTAAATCTTCCGGCCTTTGCTCCTCCCTGTTCACAAGAGGAGTGCTGGTCGGTATACTCCTTGTCGCAAGGGTATTACCAAAAAGAGGATACTGTTTGACATTCCCCGAATTATCCTCCATCCTTTTCAATGTATCCCCTGCTTCACCCCCCTTTCTTACTTCTTCTTCACCCCCCACAGCCAACATACTTAACTCAGCTGAAATTTCAGATAGGGTCTCCTCTCCCTCCAAGGTTTTATCAGAGGCATTTTGACCGATCTGAAAGTTTTTCTCAGCCAGTGCCAGTGTTTTAGCTTTAAAATCCAATCTCTGCTGAGCGTTTCTTTTCCCTCTTCTGACATCCTTGGGTGCTAGCACGGGTGTCGGTGGTGATTGACCAGATTTTAGGAACTCTTTCCCAGCCCCAGTTTTAGGCTGTTTATTTCGCATTTTGAACTCGATAAAGTTGACACTCCTTGACCCTCCTGACACCCGACTGTTACAATCAAACGCTGCAGTGATTGCTTACCGCAGCGCCAGGTCTGCTGAAAAAGTCTTGCGTCCCTTTCCGTGTCCGGCGCCCCCCTCAGGTCTCCCGCCTTTCTCGACAAATTAGAAGAGTACGGGAGGGCCGGGCGCGAGCCGGGCGCGAGCAGAAGACCGCAACAAGGAGCCAGCAGTCTCTCACGATCATACAGGGAAGCGCGACCGATTCAAAGGTTTCCAGCGGTTTGGAGAAATCTCACAGAAACGGAGACGGCAACCATTCCAGCGCAGCTCCTCTCACGGGGCAGGGCGGGGCATCGATGAATCAGGAGACGTTACGGCAACGTGCGTGGGTCACGCTCGCCGCATCACCTGAACTTCCAGGCAGTCCATCACCTGAACTTCCAGGCAGGGTCACCTGAACTTCCAGGCAGTCATGATCTAGGTATTTGTACTGACAAAGTTTTGTTGAGTTTAATTTGAATTGCAAATGTTAATTTCATTTGTTGTTTAAAAGAATGGTAAAATGCATCTGTACATATAGGTGGTGGCAGCGCCAACAAAGCAAAGAAAAAGAAAAGATCTTTCACAATACTTTGAGTAAATATGTAAGTGTGTTTTCTATGTTGTTTAAAAATCATGTGGTTTAGCACGTAATGCATTTAAAAAAATGGCGGGCCAGATTCTATGATATGTGATCAAGGGCGAGTGGCGCCCGAAACGCGTCGTGTGAGGAGAAGGAATAAATAGAATTTGCCTACATTTCCTGTGGTCCGCGGCTCTCTTTGTGGCTGGGAAGATAGCGTCGCAAGTGTGAGAGCCTTTGTGGTGTTTTTCATATATATATATATATATATATATACTCACACATACACACACACACGTAGGGTGGTAAGGATGTTTTTAGAGTTTAGGGGTGGGTAAGGGAATAGGGTGGTGGTGTTAAGGGTATTTTTAGGGCTTTGGGTGGGTAAGGGCATTGGGTGGTATGAGTGTTTTTGGTATTTAGGGATGGGTAAGGGTATTCCATTGTAAGGGTGGATGTTTTTAACATTATACTTTGTGTGGTAAAGGCATTGCTTGGTAAAGGATGCGTGGTAAGGCCATGTGTTGTAAACACATGCGTTGTAATCTCATACAAATGCCCAAACCACTGTCTCTATGTGAGCTACTATCAGCAATGTGCCAGCTGTCCACTCTTGGGAAATTGGGAGCTAAACTTTAGTAGAAAGGGGTAGGAAAAGTGGAGATGAAAATGGGGTGGAGGGCAGGAGGCTGGGTAACTTCTTTTTAAAATTTTTGGAAGGAAAGGATTGCCATTTTAAGGTTGGTTCCCTCTTAAAGTTTTTGTCCCTGCACACTACGTCCTTGTCTCTCAAAGTGAATAAGGGGAATATTTTTCACCTTGGGGTTGTGAGTGAGTCATAGACAACTCATTCTTTGTGGCCCCTTTATGTAAGAGTATTCTGCCATAAATAAAATAAGGTAGACATTGCAAATGTAGCTCATACCAGATTGTTCTTCCTGAGACAGGGAGACAGACAGTTTGAACTGTGATATAGCATAAATAGAGTTTATGTACATACAGCCCTCTTGTTGCTTTGGATCCCAGCTGATGTCACTTATCAGTCTCCTCCTTTTTCTGGTGGTGCTATAGAAATTAGCCTCGGGCATTTCACTCTTCTGCACAGGCTGTAGGAAGCTAAACGCCAGTCAAGAACAATTTCCCCACCCTTTTTCATTTTCTCAAAGGGTGGGGTGGAATCAGAAAGCTTCATTAACCACACGCCACCCTGTCATGAAATGGAAAGGGCTGAGCTAAGGAGAGAATTGTTAGAAAGTCACCCTTTCTGGCCTGTTTACTCCTATTATTTTGGTGCTAAATGGAACTGGTGGTAGCTGACTCTGTGTTCTGGGCTCTACTAGTCAGGCCCGGTGCCAGTGCTATGTTAAACACAAACACATACATTGAGGTATACTTATAATTGGCAGGACCTACCCTCTAAGTCCCTAGTAGATAATAAGGCCAGGGGATGAAAACTACCTATAAGTCCCTGGTATATAATGGGGCATGCCAGTTTAGAAGCCAGCAGCCTTTGTTGCACTTACATGTGTGCACTACTGAGAGCCTGAGGTCATTTTAAAAGCAGCGCTGTGTTGCAGCACTGCTTTCAAAAGTAAAATTCACTGCAAACTCGACTTAGTGGTATGGGCACTTTAAAGGTGATAATTAACCTTATTTTTACATTGTGGGTATCTCCAAGGTCTCCCCTAGGTGGTCCAGGAGGTGGGGGTCATGTACCTATAAGCATAGTTCCTATAAAAGAGGTTTTATAAACCCTGTTGAGTAAATGCTGGCCATTTTATTTTTCTTAGTGTAGGAAATTCACTACAATTCGGCTTTGGTGTTGTGGGCACTGTGAAATAATAATCAAAATCAGTTTTGCATATTAGGAACCCCAAAGGTCTCCTCTAGGTGTTCCAGGGGTGGGTGGCCCTGTAATTATGAGCAGGGGCTTTATAAAAGATTTTTAATGAACCCCTGGTGAGGAAGAAATTGTACATTTCATTTTTTCCCCTTGAAGATAGTTGGCCTCATAGGCTCACATGGCAATATGTTATGGACTTATAAATATATAATTCAAAGACTGAACAGAATGATATTGATAAATCCAGCAAAAGGCATTGTTGAATTTATCACAACCTGAACAGAAAAAAAGTTATATCACATTCTGTTCTGTAAGCCAAAATCCAGCCTTTGGCACTCTTCCCTGATTGGTCAGCCTGACGGATTAGCCAGGATGCCTTGATTAGTGATAAGTGGCCTGGCCGGGCAGAGGCTATCTGATGGAGAGAGCACAGTGGGTCACAGGAATGCCATAGCAGGGGGTTGGGCCATAAAGCATCAGCTCCAAAGGAAGAACAGGTCAGCAAGCCTGTTGGCCAGGCCCCCCCCCCCACCATCTCCCTGCCAGGTGGGAGGCTTAGGGAAGGGAAGGAATTCACAGATGTGAGTGAGGACAGTTTATAGAAGTAAGTCATACTCTGAGTTTGGTTTAGTGAGCTCTTGCTGCTCTGCTGAAATTTAAGCCTTGATGGATTTTGAGAGAATAATGCTTTCTGGGACAAGGCTATGCCACACTTTGGAGGAAGTTGTCATGCTTCGGGGTGTTGCCCTGTACCTCATTGGACAGGGGTGCTCCCCTGCTTGTCTCCAGAGAACACTGAATAAATATGTGAAAGGTACAGAGCCTCTCAGTACTGCTGCCTTAAACTACAAGAAGAAGGAGGATTGTCCTGCTGGAATCCTGATCTGCACCCAAGGGTCTGCCTGGTGATGACTGCACCTGCTGCATTATCTGAGATTACAGCTCTGAGGATTTTGCCTTGCTACAAAAAGGAGTAAGGAGTGGACTCCGTGAAGCTACAGGTTAACAGAGCTTAACTGACCCATCTCCATCCAGAATACCCCTCCTGGAGTGCGTCCAGTTGAGTTTTAAGGGGTTGACCAAGTGCATTATGGGAAGTGAAGTCCAGGTTTGCTGAGGACCATCTAGAAGATTCTAGACCCTTGGATTTGTGTTTTGGACATGTGAAGCCCACCAGAAGACCTTCTGGAAGGACATCCAGAAGTTTGAGAAACTTTGGGAAACTTTTAGGAAAAAGTTCCATGAGGTGACCCACCGACCCCGAGAACCAAGCCGGCCCGGATTCCAGGTTTGTCCCACTGAAGAACTCCAGGGATCTGACTTCCAGAGTTTGACCGGGAGCTCCCTGAAAGTCAAGCCAACAAACCCTCACTGAATCTGGACTGGTGGAGAGCAGCGAGGGCCCTTGGTGGAGAAAGCTCTAGAAACGTTTTTTAAGTCCTAAGGTAAAATGTGGACCGAGGCCTACCATGAGGGGTACCCAAGCAGAGCTCCATCACGGTCAGCCTCAAACTTTTACTTTGTCCTGGTCAAGCACGACTAGATGTCCAGAAGTAGTGCTATTGGTTTCTAAGCGCTGGAAAGTGTTTATTCTTTAAAAATTCATATCTCCAGTTCCCTACATTGGATTGCCATGGTTTCAGTGTCATTATAAAGATACAGATATTCCTTATTTCTATAAATTGGTGTGGGATTTGTATTTTGTATTGTGTCTTAGTTATTTACTATAATGGTGTTTTTAAATGCTTTAAATACCTGTCTCCTAAGTAAAGCCGTATTGCTGGGTGTCAGCTACCAGAGGTTGAGCAAGGGACTACTTTATAGAGACCCTATTTAGGATCCAGTACCATGTTGGTGGCCTTGTTGCTTGTGTTAGGTGCGTACCTACCCCTCCTAATATCCCACCTTCCTACAAGTATGAGCTACTGCATAATCCTTGTTCTCTAATGCCAGGCAGTATCCACTTTCAGTTTTTTACTTAGTACACCCAACAAGTCAAAATCCTTACGGTGATCTGACCGTGTCAACCCTGCTGTCAGTGCAAGTGAAGAATCAGAGTTGTGACTTTGATGTGAAAGTGACCTCCAGACATGACTAATGAAAGCAGCTCACTGCAGCTCACTGTGTAACAAAAATGTAAGATCAAACCTTGTATAGTAAAGATAATAACCTGCTCAAGTCTTTAGGTTCGCTAAGGAATGTATTCACTGGAAGGATCTATATTTGACTCCATAATGCAGGTTCAAATCTTGCTAAGCTCGGTCAACATTTCATCCTGCTAAGGTCGATAAAATGAGTACCATTGACTTGAGGTTTAGATGGTGCAATTCCAGGTATGGACTTATTCCCACAACTTTTCCAATCACCAGCCACCACTGATTTTTACAGTGCTCAGGAATAGAGAATGGTCTTTGTCCTCCAATATAATATATAAAGGACCCTAATGGCAAAGGAGTCCCTTTTCTGAACTGATTACCATGAAACTGAAGTGTACAGGAGAACACATTTTCCAGAAAATGAGTATGGCCTCAGGAAAAAAGCTATAAGGAAAAACACAAATGAGCTTTAAAAACACTCCATTTCATCAGACCAGGAGATATAAGATATTGACAAGGAATCTTAGAATTGTTGTGTTGTATCTTTTTACACTCTTTGAAGTCTTGATATTAAACAAATCCCAGGACCAAAATGCAAAAACATTTTTGACATTCATTCCACAGCAAAGAGATGTCATCATTAAATATGTGTGAGATATATTAACTTTTTTACACAAACATGTATAATTTTTAGAGCAATTACCTGAATTACACAGATTTTGTTGCAAAAATTATGTAAAATGACATATAAATTACCCAAAATTCATTTTGCAATATCTCAAGTGAAAATGTAACGCTGGGGTATACCTTGCATTCAAAAGTCATTTGAGATACCAACGGGGGACAGCTTTGCCGATAAAATGTCTCTTGAAACACATTTTCTGCTCAGACTTATATTCTGCTGGACATTTTCTAATGAAATCAGTCCTTTGCAGCAAACAAATGTGCTAAATTTCATGCTGGCATAATTTCCAACATTTTGTGTAATTTGCATAATGCAAGATGAGCGAATTACACAAATTACATAAATTTAACACAATACACTAATTGTTTGAAAACTACTAAATGGAATTACACCAAACTGAGCAAAGATAATTCTTTGAGTAAAGTACTACTTTCATGCCAAGATTTGTAATTCCGTTCAGCCATTTTTAGGTTTCGCCTGCACAGCGCTTGCGCTGTGCTTGTGAAATCTATTGTTATTAATATAAATTTAAAAGGGGCGTTCATCCCGCCCCCTCTCTTTCCTGGCTTTTCATTGGTTCCTGTGGCGCGTTACAGTGAGAGAGAATCTGAGGCTCCCCTGCTTCAACTTCCGTGTAAACTAGTATAAAGATTTGAACTGCTGGGGCGGCTGCGGTGGTCACGCAACATCTCTCTCGCCATTGCTAGCACCAGTGCACACCTCTTCTGCTGGCCATCTGTCCACCCCTCTCCCCACTGCCTTCCAGGTTGTGGGTGTCTGCATTGAGCCGAGCCCTGGAGTCGACCCCAAAGCCACAGCCTGCTGCCTGTTAAATTGCTCTCAGTTTCAGTCAGCACCACGGTGTCACGGAGAGTGCTTCTAGCCTTCCCCTGACACTGCCACTCCGACCACCCACCCTCGCGGCACTGTACAGCGACCCTGTGCGTACTGTCGGTCATTGCGGTGCTCATCTCTGTGTGTTATGTGCAGATTGTGCTGCAAGGTCCGTCACTGTGAATTGTACGAGGGCGGTTCAGTGTTTCATGGGGTTAGATGTGGGCCTTCCCTGGTGAGATCACACGGTTGATGCTACTGGATGTGATGTTAAATAAACCAGTGTTTGATAACAGTGGAGCTAGCTCAAAGCCTATGGGGCCGATTCCGATCTCGGCCGGTAGGGCTCCGATTCGGCTTTACCGGATCCGATTCGGAGCCCTATTTCCCGACCGAATCGTACGTGCGTCCGGGCGAGCGAGTACGATGTGTGCGCTCGCGAAATCTCCGACCGACTCGTACGCAGGACCCGACCGCTCCGACCGACTCACACGGGGACGACTCGCACCGCGCTATGGAGACGTTCCCCGGCTGGGTAAGTACGATGCGCACCTCGACCGCTCCGACCGACTCGCGCAGTCTAGCTCCAAGGAGCTGTCGGAGCCGCACTTTGGGGGTCCGTGTCGGACCCCCTGGAAGCGTTGGCACGCGAGTCGCACACAGGGGGACCCATGGGTCCCCCTACACGTGCATGTACGGTGCGACCCGCATCGACGCGAACACGCTGTAGGGGGCGCCCTTGTTCGCGTCGTGCCCATTGAGTCAATGGGAGCCCGTGTACGCGTCGTACGACTGGCTCCCATTGACTTCAATGGGAGTCCGACCGAATCGAGTCCGATAGCATACGTGCGCATCGTACTCGTTCGGTCGGACTGCTAGGGTCCGATTCGGTCGGAAATCTCTCCGAGTCCGGCTCGGTCGGAGAGATTTCTGGCCCGAATCGGAATCGGCCCCTATCTGTTTGTTTATTGTGGCTTGTTGTATAGTTTGTACTCAGTGACGCATCTAAGAGCCAGTAGCGGACCGTGCAGGGCGTGCTTGCCGGGCGGTGACGTGGGGCGGGGGAGGGGCAGGGTGGGGGGTAGTAAACACCGGAATATGGATAAATGCAGGTAAGTAGACAATTAAATCAATATAACGAATTTCGTTGCGCACTCTGCATCGCAATCGGCGATGCAGCACGCGCAATGTAATTCATTTTATTTATTTATTTATGTACTTAACTCAGTTCGGCTGTAAGCCGGAGTTTACCACCCCCCACCCTGCCCCTCCCCCGCCCGCCCACCGCCCCGCAGCACTCCCTCCAGGAGCCGCTACTGCTTGGCTCCGACCCAGGGCTCTGAGGCCTTCTCTGCTCTCACTAAAGGTGAATGGTTGATGCCAAGTACAGTCAGGCTGGAGACAGAAAAAATACTCTGATAGATATCCCATACACTGGGGGTCAAGGAGTGTCAGCACATAGGGGGTGCAATAACAAGGGTCAGAGTCCAACAGTCAAAGCTATGCCCCAAAAACATTGGCAACAAGAAGAAATGCTGCAGACAGACCCTCTGCTCACCACGCAGCATACCGGGCCCTCTGCACACAAAGCGTATGCCTTCATTTCCACCCAAAGGTAAGCTGCTCCTGCTTACGGCCACCTGAAAATGCGTGTTTTGTTTTTGTACCAGCTGTATGTACATTTTAAAACAGGAAGCATTTTTTTAGCACCTTAAAAATGTTTTAGAATAAAATACAAATATCAAGTTCTGCAGGCTCATTGTTTGCACATATAAGTGGTCACAAGCTTCTTCCACCTCAAGCTTACAGCTGTACTCAACTGCTGCTATGTAAAAATTATTGTGTACAATTAAGCATTGAATCAAACCCTGTTTGGTAGAGTCGGGTCCCACAGTGTCTTTCCATTTCTGGTGCTTTGCTGCAGTTTTAAGATCTGTCACTCATACTCGTTGAATGTCACTCATAAATACACTGAAATTATGAAAATGTCACAGATAAGGAATCTGCAACCATGGCAGCTACGCTTCCTTACTGCCTCCAGGCCGCTATAGCCATCGTCTCCAGTCTTCGTCAAGTCCGCTTCAAGGGGCAGCCTGCTGCATAGTTTAATTTTTCCTGAATTTCTCAGTTTAGTGCCGTACCCACTCCTCAGCTGTGGTTTGTATTAAAGGTATAGTCCTATTTTAGGCAGATGGCTTCCCCGTTATGCCGAATTGTGTGTAAATGCGAACCTGGAAGCAATTTGGAGTCCCGCTTTGCTGAGCAGAGCCGCCCTTTACATTGTTTTTACTACAGAGCAATGCCTAGTTATATATACAGGGGAGTATAGCAGCGTTCAGTACATTTTAAACACTTCATATGCTTACGCCCTATTTTTTCCGGAACACAGACAGACAACGGCATTTGCCCAAGATCACAGAACTTGGAGAAGCGGCGGTTACACGCCCGGTTTCTCTCAACCGCCTCCTATGGAACTTAAAATAGGAAAGACCACTTGTTGACCCTCTAACATTTTTTTGCCCCACATTTGACGGATCGGTATGGACCATGCCATGCTGTACACAAATAAGATAATACTTATTTTTGAAAGTTTCATACAAATTCGTCAAAAGGAGCCAAAGTTATTAGCAAAGCCAAGAAAACTTTTCAGTGGAATGTAATCCCTAATCATAATTGCAGACGTCCTATCACTGCAGCTGTGATATAAATTCATTGAAAAATAGAAAAAAAATCATGCTATGTCTTTCCATTATTATATCTCTTGCCCATAATGTCCCTTGAGAAAGTACACCCTCTGCTTCTTTACGATTCCAGTAATGTCCTCAATTTTAACAGAGGCATAGCTGTATGTGCTATTTGTACTTAAACATTTCATTACCAATATTTCTTTCATGAAACTGCCAACTCATGATTTTGGCAAACTGCATCCACTTTTAGTAATGCCATTCATGTGCAAAATTCATATTTTAAACATAATACATTTAATGCACAATTATCTTCTACCTTTCTCACACTGCTCTCACTCAATCTAATAGAAAGGTTTTTCTTGGACAGACAAGTCATACTGCTATTGCCGAAAGAAATACAATGTAAACTGCAGCTAGGCCTATGATGGATGTAAGAAATACTTGCAGGTTATCTACACATAAATTCAGGAGTCACCGCTTATACAACTACTACTCAACCCAAATTAAACTAAATTACTGCTTTTGTGTTCATCTCTTAATTACAAGCTTCAACCAACAAGTGTACTCAGGTAATCACACAAACATCCATTGACTTCCTGGTCAGAGTAACTGCTCTACCTCGCGCAGCTCCGCCGTTAAGGCACTGCCCTTAGCGCCTTCTGGTGTCCCAGGTAGGTGTTCGAGGCCCTCCTCCACCTGCAGGCTCCTGCCTGCGCCTCATCCCTGGTGGTCTAGTGGAAGAGCCTGCTCTTCTGCTATTCCGCTCTGTGTGTGTCAGCCTTTTCTGTCTTTTCTATTGTGCCTTTCTCTTTCGCCTTTCTCTTCTGTCTTTTTCTCTTCTGTCTTTTTAATTCTTTGCTTTTTTCTCTCTTTTTGCCTCTTTTCAATTTTTTCCCCGCCGCTGCGGCCCCTGCGGCTCCTCCCCCCAGCATGGTCCCGCTCCAGCCTCCCAGCTGCTCACCCTCCCCCGACCCCTACTTGATGGCGGCCGCTGCATGGCCGTGCGCAGTGGGCGCGCTGTTGGCGCGCCAAAGGTGAGCCAAAGGAAAGCCCTTATGTGCCCGTCCGTGACCCGACCAGCGCCAGGGACCCTGGTACCCCGACCCTCGCCAATGCGACCCCAGCACTCTCCATGCACCCAACCCTGGACGCAACAACAACTGCCAGCTCTCGACACCGAGCAACACCCACAGCCCGATCTGCTGCCGACACTGCGGCCGCACCTTCACCCACCTCCTGACCCAAACAGCCACCCCCAACCCACTGGACCCCACAGCACACAAGCTCCTGAGTGGCATCCTCCTCAATGTATGCTCCATGCACTGACACGCCGTAGAAATTTAAGACCTCCTCAACATTTACTCGCACAACGTCGCCTTCCTCACAGAGACCTGGACCAACGCCATCTCCGCCCCAGACATCGCAACCGCCATTCCAGACGGATACAAGATCCTGAGGAAAGACTGCCCCAACCGCCCAGGAGGGTGGCAACAATGACAAAATGGTGGCCCTGAAATACTGAGTTAACTTTTGACATAAGGGTCAACTATGGTATATGGATGACCTGAATTTAAGAATCTGGCACTGGCATATTTATGTCACTTTGATATAAGGGGCACACGTGGCATATGGGGCACCCACGACAAAATGCTGGCTATGGCGCAATTGTGGACATTTTTGACATATGTAGGCACTCATAGCACATTTTTTTTTTTAAACTGAGTCATCTCCTGGGGAATTTGAGGTTCCATTGGTTTGGCACACCATTGTACACCAATAGAAGATTTTAATATTTAATGAGTGCCATTTCAGTGACTATTGCATTTTAGCAAATGTATATAAAAAGTGCGCTTTAAAATGCACTGTTTCTTTCTATTTTTTCTAGGTGAGAAAACCCCCAGAAGAGGTCAGGATTACCTGCTTTGGTCACTCACTACAATTCCGGCAAATATTATGCCCCAGAACCTTCAAAGATCAAGTCAGCACCAATATATACATATATATAAAATAGACATTAGTTTGTGTTATGTTGTTATACTAATCATGCAGTTATTAAGGAACCTCATCGATGTCAATTGTTATGTTAGGGACATGTGACATGTCTAGCTATAAAAAATCAGGGTCAAAGGTCATGTGATGTCACTTCCCATGATGTCATTAAGTCAAAGTGTACGATGGGATGCCCCTTCCGCTGCCCCTGGTATTTTGGTTATTCGATACCCATGTCTGTGACAATTTCACTCAGCTACACAGGGAGCTCCGTTTCATCTAAGGTCAGTAAATTGAATATACATTTGACATTTTTTGATTACTTTAACTAATGGGTCAAGTCTTCAATATGTTCTTTATATTTGAGACTCATTTTGAACAAACGTTAATTCTCGTGTATCTCAGTTTTAAGGATAAGAGTGCACCTCTACAAGGCAAGACCCAGCTTTGAGTTTGTCATTAGATGCTTGGGTGTTGTTTCCTTATAGCGCTAATACTGTTAGTAACAAAGGAGGATGCCTGAGAGGGAATATACGAAGCATGAGAGGGAATATACGAAGCATGAACTATATTATACTGGGTTAGTTCACCATGTCTTCTAATAAGATGGGCGCTTAACACCAGCTGACGAATCCACTAACACGTGTTTGGCATCTTTTTGAAGGACAAATATTTTTTCCTCTCAAGGATGCACAACATTCTACTAACATGAATTGCACAAGACCATTTATATCAGTCACAATTAAAGACAGGTATAGAATAACGTTAAACTGAAATCTCATATAGATGTTTTGCCCGAGATATAAGGTGATACTTTCAATAGTTAAAGTAAGACATTTGATTATAAACATGATCATCTATTTGATAATGTAAATAAGTTCATATTTTTAGATTGCATTGAATATTCGGAGTTTTACATAAGACACTATGGTGATTGTTCCTCCCTAGTATAAACTTTCCTTTTGCAGAGGTATCACCTGATGAAGCCAAGTAGGTAGTTATCGAAATGCATGTTTGTATGCATCTGAAAACTATTACAATCATTCAAGAAGAAATTTATCAGAAGTTTTTAACAACAAGGAGTCATCGACAATAATTAATGAAATTTGAAGAAAGGCTAAAGTGTGCCATTTGACATTTTCTAAAGAAACAATTAACAGAAGACGTCGAGTATTAATAAATACATAGTTATGAGGAGCAAAATTGTGTACCTTCGAAACTGAGCTAACCTGCAGGGCAGAGCAAAATGCACGTTGCGGCAAAATTCCCCACATAAGTGTAAATTAGATTGAGTGCCGTACACCAGGGCATTTGCATATGTACCCAGAATCATTTAAACTTTGGAGTACATTATTTACTCAGTCAGAGCGAATGAGTAAAATACTCTGTTGCCCTGATACCACTGATGGGGAAACAATGCTCCATCAAAACAGTTTCTGTCAATGTATGAAACGTTTGACATACGTCCTTCAAACTTTTAACAGCGTTTTATATTTTCCTAAAGCAGGGTTTTGTTTTTGAAACTTTCAAAAACTAATGAGCTATCTCTCGTGGGCGGTGTGGAGGGTCATTTAGCAGTTTTCATTGCCCAGACAATAAAAACTGACCATTCTAACGCCCACTCTAAATCGGAGGAGGAGTCGAATGGCCAAATGTCTCACAGCCCTTACTCCTGGAGCTGTCGGAGGAGTATGTCAATGATGGAGACAAAGTAGTCTCTGTTACTGATATAATTAAGGTCTGTCCATCTATAAATGAAGAGTGGGGACCTTCAGTTTGGCCGCGAGTGTACTCCGTCACAGTTGCAATGGAGTATCTTTTCCGCCAAACTCTACATCAGCCCCTAAATAAAAAATTTTCATGAACAAGGAGGTAAAACTACCGGCTAGTCTCATGCAATTTGGACAACATTTTCTGATAACCAAATTCGAACAACCATCACATGTTCTTGCAGGTGATGTTGGGCATGCACTCTATCCTCACCCATTTCTGATGTCCAACCATACTGCCTCAACAGAGGTGTAACAGAGCACACACATAGGCTAGCCATCATTGAGCGCCCTTTTGGTATCCTAAAGTTGTACTTCAGAAGTCATGACAATAAAGGCAGAATGCTTCAGTACTTTTGAATAGTGTGAAAGTAGCCTGTTGAGTGTTACATCAGGGGTAGTCCTCAACCATGAACTACAGCCCCATCCAGGTCACTAGGGTGGTGCCCTGAAAAAAGGTCAGTGTTTGCTGGTACATGACTGACAAGTAGCTTCACACTTCACCTGAGCGAGTCTGGTTGTCACATCACAGTGGTTGGACATTGATGAGGCAATGATTAATGGCGGGCCATTTCACCAATTAAATATACCATCTGCACTAAACATTGCACACTTATGTACCCCCTAACATATTATATCTACAGTCATCATTCACTCACACTTTCATTTTCAAGTCACAATATCACATGTATTGCATGGACAATTACATAGAACACGTATTATTATGGCTACACATCTTCATAAATATAAGCACATACACCTACATAACATTATAACATTACTTTATCATTTTATTACATGTACCACTAGAGAGATTTTCTCAACTTCACATATGTGTTCCTCTTTATTTTTTGTGTATACCCATTTAATATATCTAGGTTGTGGATTTCTCCACCTTTGCTCTATAGGTGGAAAACTTCAAATTGGAGGGTAGTCAAGGGAAGTTCTTCACCTATTGCAGCAAATAGGATATGCCATATAAGAAAAGAAAAACTTTAATTCCTTTGCCATTCTATGACCATAACACAATACTCCTCTAAACTAATGTTCATTTTTTGTACAGATAGCCCCCAAATGCCAGAGGATTGAGATTAGTGAGCTCCTAATTTCTCCCAGGAGGAGAAATTATTGGGTTAGGAGGCCCTTGGCTTTAAGGGAACCGGAAACACAGCTGAGCAATGCGACACAGACTGGGATATAGCAGGAATTTGTCTGGTGGTGCAGTTCAGTGGGTGTCCTGTAGGGAGTGCCAAAAGCGCAGGAAAGTTCTTTGGCACTATGTGCGCATAAAGGCACAGGACATGCTGGAGATTCAAAGCCACATACGCGGTACTCGAGGTTATCCACATGGTACAGTTCAGTGGGTGTCCTGTAGGGAGTACCAAAAGCACATGAAATATCTCTGGCACTATGTCCGCATGCAGGCACAGAACATGCTGGAGGTATCTTCCAAGACACATACACAGTACACTAGGTTATCCCTATTGCAGAGAAGATTCCTAAGAATACCATGGACGGTACGCCATGCTCAGGGCGATGCCTATGAGCAAAAGTGAGGCAGTATGTTTGTAAATACGAAAAAGTAAATCTTTGTCTTTGGTTTGAAAGTATAGTATAGTAAATATAGTATATCTGAAATTTATTTTTCATTTTGTCTATGTTGTCAGCAATAAATTATGTCAACTAAAATGTTTAGTTGTATGTTGTATACATGTAAATGTTTGGAAATGAAATAATGCAACTGATTTTAAGTAAATCATTTTAATTTAACAGAATATTATGTTGGCACACAGGAACATTGTTTGACAATTTAAAAAAAAATGTATATCACTATTAGTATATAGCCTTATTTATTTCAACAAGTGACTAAGGGGCTCATTACGATGGCGGGCGGAAGCACAACCGCCGTGCTGGCGGATGCAAAAACCACCAGTTACCGCCGGCACGCAGCAGTCCACACGCCCGTCCAATTACGATGCGAAAAGTAGGCCAAACACCGCCGGCAAGCCAGCAACACCGTCCGCCATCAAAGTGCGCCCGTACACGTAGCGGCGCAGCCTAACTGACACACACCATCCGACGAAACACGTCCCGCCCGGCGTATAAATTACGATGCCGCAAACAAACGGCTCCCACGGCTAAGAGACACCGCACGTGAAAGAGAGGCGGTAACACGGACGCAGAGCACGGACAACGAAGAAGCGGCACCCCGAGCATGAATCCAGCACTGCAGGCCCTTCCCATGCTTCTGCTGATGCACCACCAAGGACGCAACGTACCGCGGAGACGCAGGTAGGCACACACACAACAAGTGCACGCAAACAGCGCACACAGTGCAAGGGCGGAAAAAGCGGACAACCCCCCACCAGCGCGTGTACACTACACATCCACCATTGCATCCACATATGACACACAGGCCAAATCCTAACATCGCGGAACACATGTGTACACACCACCTGGGACTAGGAACCAACCACCCCGTCACGGCCCCAAAGCGGCGATGACGCCGCCACACATGCGCACAACGCAGAGGCCAACCGCAGCGCCATGCATGCGTCGCACACAGACACAGGGACACAACCAAGCAGCACACACATCAGCCCCACCCCGAACGCACATGACACGTGACAGGCCTGCCACAGACATGTCCCCAACGCCCAAATCACGGACAACACCCAACGCCACACAACCGACGCACACATGTCAGTGAAGTCACGCAACAGCAGGACACACCCCAGTGTAACAAACATGGCGTAGCACACAGCGGCGGCAACACCAACTAGGAGAAGCAGGGCCCCTTCGGGAAGAGGAACGCCAGTACCACACTGAAAAACCCATACCACCCTGCACATATGAACAAGACATATAAAACGGAACACCAAAGAGCACGGGGACCGACAACAGGTGGCCCAAGAATAACATTCACACACAAGGCCCAACGCAGAGCGGAAAGGCAGCCTGCCGCCCACACAAGGGAGAGCAGACAGCACTGAATGACCTTCCATTCCAACTCCGAAACCACAGCCCTACGACAGAAGCCGGTGAATACAGCCATTGTCCAAGAATAGACCAACACAGGCATGCTGAGGAGACCGACCACAGGGCAGATAGCGCATATCACAGAAGCACACAACGGACGGGGAAGAAAGAAGAAAACACTCCCCCATGTCGGCCACATGCAAGTTAATTGGAAGGAGTCACACATCACTGACCTTGAACTGTCTGAGAAGCATGTGGGAAGAGGGCCCGTGTCCTCCAAACAAGCAAACAGAACACAAGTCCTGTCTCCCTACGACTACACAGAGCTCACAGCAACCTCGGAGCGTGCACATTGCAGACTGCACACACAGCCGGAGCACGCCACCACAACGCACCGCTGCGAAATGGCAACCGCAACACACCTACCCAACTACGCCGAACAGCTCAAGCTGTACAAAACCAACCTGTTACATACATTGGGATGCGATCTCCTGTCCCTGCTGAACGTAAGTTACCGACTGACTTACCGCATCACATTGTTCAGCTGCGTCATGCCCGTCTTCTACTGTCGGAGGTGTCCCTACCAGCATCCCGTCGAGATATGCCTCTCCAACCCGGCATGTCTGAAGGCGGACCTGCTACCACTACTCCTCCCTCTGGACGCACACAACAGGGCCTGCTCTGCCTATGGGGGCATGGCGTATGTGGCCAACATCGCACCCGCACTGAAATGGGACCACTGTGCCTCCACACGACGGATCATCGAGAACAGCTACATCGAATGTCACCCAGCATGCCCCATCATGGTCCTCCAAGGGACAACTTACGAACAACACCTTGACAGCCACCATCCGCTACATTGGCTGGCAAACATGTACACCACCAATGACATGGAAGCCCTGCTGGACGGCATCGCATACCTGACAACCTGTAAATACGTCGGACCACAACGCAGGTTCCCCGAGTGACCTATGATGTCCAACCCCGCACCCATGCTTAGCTTCCGTACGGACTGGCCAGTCACCACCACAACAGCCATACCAAACGACCGGCAACTGTAACCACACCATCAACGACATCGCCATGACATCGGATATGACCGGGACATGCACACTGTTCCCCATCACATCCAGGAACACCGCATGCATCGTGGGAGGCAGTGGCATGGGCTCTGTGTATCGCACCCACATGGACGGAACTGCACGAACAACCAGGACACGACATGGATCCAGCGCACATGGACACACACACCGCTCAGTGGACATGAATAGGTCGCCTGGAGTCTGTGGGTGCTGCACCCCTCCCACCCCCGCCCCGGGAATCCCATACCAGGACCTATGCATGGACGACAAGTGCATACAACAACAACACGACCCCAGTGACTGTGACATGTCCAGTAACCACCACAGTGCAACAACAAGTGGCACGCCGCTGCATGCACGCAAGCACATGCCCTGATGTCATCTCACATGCACGCGTGCATGAGGAACAACCGCAGCAAACCTGTCACATGGAACTGAGATGGACTGTGCCCATGATGCCAAGCGGTCTGGTAGGCTACATGTATACCGTCTGTGTCAAAGTCCGCAGCTCCGCAGCTATACGTAAATGTACATTAGCACAGCCTTGGCCAAGCAGATGTCACTCTGAAGCCCACATCCCACATGCAACAGCCAATCACATGTAACCCCACACCCTATCCCATTTGCAATCATGCTCAGTATATCCTCAACATGTATTCCGCTGCCAGTAGTGTCCACTATACTGCATCACAGAGGACAGAAGACTCAATATAATGTTTGAAACCAAAACTGTCTCCGCTGACTCATTTCACATGTACGAATGAGAGAGGATGAGAGTATGTGAAGTACACGGCAGTCGTGACATGACCATGTAGTCCACTGGTATTGGATGTCAACGCAAATGAGTAGCACAACTGTGGAAGACACACATGTGTCGTGTGAAGTCGTATGGACGCAGTGCACAGGTGGGTGGGTGTGACGGGTAGATGCGCACATGCCAAGTTGGAGCACGCCGTGTTGGGAGGGGTCATGAACAGTACACCACCGCTTCCCTGGGCATTGTGAGAGGACACCTGTCGGGGGGGGGAGTGAACACGTGTGTGCACAGCAGCCGGGCACACGTACATAGCGGTACCAGGCGCACCTCAGCCCACCCTCTGTGGACAAGCTGGATCCTGTTGTGCGCCCACCATGCCCCTTGACAAGGCACACACAGCCCCAGTCGACCAGGTGTAACCCCAACATAGTCAATCCGCACAGGCGATACAGGGCACGGGATGGCAGTGGAGCATGGTGTGTGAGAGGTCTCCTCGCGCTCCTCCTGGTCATATCACGCAGGCAATAGAACCTCAACGTCTAGCATGGCAAAAAGTCAAATGGAAGTGTAGGGGGACGCACCACAGCACGAGCAGCACTGACGTCACGGGAGGTGGCTCGCACCATCCCATCCATTGCCCATCATACCAACCACGCCACATGCCATTGCGACTAAGTGCAAGCGCGTGCGCCACCACCCCCGAGCCCTCCCCAGAGAGGCCAAAGAGTGAATGTGTGGGCCATCAGCCACAGACGGACGCGGCATGGCCGCAAGGGCAGCCACAGCCACTGGGTGTCGCAGGTGGCGGATCCGGAAGGCGAAGACTGTGATGCATAGTCCATGCAGGCCGGGTCTCCATTTGGGGCACCACGCAGGTGGACGGCGTCCCGCCACACATCATACCCTGAGACAGCCCACTCGTGCAACTGGACCCACACATACACTCCTTGCCCTCTCTGGTGCGAGCTTGGGGCTGCCTGTGCAAGCGCTAGCCTCGCAGGTGAGCATGCATATTGGGGGGCGAGGGGAGGACATGAGGGCTGGGGCGAAGATGACTATATCACTGTCAGTTAGTACAAGGGATGACCCAGATGTGGAAAGGAAGAGACGTGTTCCGTGTGTACTGCAACTAGTCGCCAATCCAACTACCCCCCATGTCCGGAATGTAAGCCCGCACCTAGGCTCGCCCATCCGCCACATCGAACATACCACCAGCACGACAACCTTCCCATTCGAAACACTGACTGGGGGTGGCGACCAGTGAACAATCATGTGTAGCCTACCCACGCGTACATGTGGGCCCTCCATGATCCATGTCACCTGCGGCAAAGACATGACATGCGCAATGAGGGAAGTGAGGAGAGCTGTCCGCCCCACGCACAGACGGTGCATCAGCTCCACAGACCCAGCAGCGAGTCCAGCAGGGGTCACATGTGCAGGGGCAGCTGTGCCTGGTGTGAAGGCACATGCATATAGACAGCACATCGACCAATGTGTAGTCTGCCCACATCCACAGTCCATCATCATGCGGACATAGGAATTGAACACAGGGCAACACATCTTAGTTGGTGCACCCACCGTGACCAACAATGCGCAATCATCGACGTACCCGCCCTGTGCATGGCCCCCCACCCAACGGAGGCACATCCAGTGCCACCATCCCACACACACAAGCCTTCCACGGAACATGCTGTGTCCAATGCTCAGTACAGAGTCAGCGCCCATCTGGTGGATCCTGAACAGGAGACACATGCACACACATGCCAGCTCCCACTATGTACGTCTGCCACCTGGCACGTGCAATGTAACCTCTCACCTGTGACGTGTGACTGCAAGCACACAGCCGTCTTGGCATGGGGCTGTCAATGTGGACACCTGTCAATGTTTCGGGAGGTGTGATCCGTACAGTGCTGTACATAGGGTGCAGTGCTGACACCTACTACTGTCTCATATCCCCTCGTGCCACAGGTCCCACTTGTATTGACCGCTCAGCCTGTGCCCACATCGTCGTCGTCGTGTGCCATACTCATCCAGCCTCGGAAGCAGTTCCATGCTCAGCAGACACTCATGTTGCCGTGGCGTTGCCGCTTGACGAATATGCAGTCAGTCCCCATCAGCACGCCACGCAAGTCATTGGGGCCTAGATCCCCATGTGCATGCACATGGCAGTGGTATGTCTCACTTGCCATTGCCATTGTTGGGAGACCTGTGTAAGTGTATTGTGGCCGTGCCGTCCCAGCTTGACAGCTGGGCTGTGGCTCATGTGCTTGCTCAGTCATGTCAGTGATGTGTATGCGAAATTGCTATGTGTTGTGTTGCTTTGACATGTGTCCTCTGCCATTTTCCCCAGGCGGAGACCGAACATTGACCGCCCATACCAATTGCTGGCGGACATGGACGATACAGAGGTTATTAGGAAGTTTCGGCTGGACAGGCCAACCCTGCATCGACTGTGTGCCATGTTAGAGCCCCATCTCCGTCCCCGCAGGGTGTATCCGACTGCTGTCACCCCCACGGCTAAGGTGATGGCCGCCATGCATTTCTTCGCCACTGGGTCATTCCAGCACACGGTGGGCAGTGGAGGAGGGATGTCCCAGCCCATGTTCAGCAAGGTGCTGAGGGATGTACTGGCAGCCATGATGCTGTACCGAAACAGGTACATCCGCTTCCCCAGGGCTCGT
This sequence comes from Calotriton arnoldi, assembly GCA_963921515.1. Classification (NCBI taxonomy): domain Eukaryota; kingdom Metazoa; phylum Chordata; class Amphibia; order Caudata; family Salamandridae; genus Calotriton; species Calotriton arnoldi. Next base: position 918,061 of record CAWUFW010005032.1, read on the forward strand.
GAGTTGGCGGCAGTGAAGGGTGCATTCTATGCCCTTGGCAGAATCCCACACGTCGTTGGAGCCATTGACTGCACACATGTTGGCCTTGTTCCACCACAGGCCACTGAGCACCTGTACCGCAACAGGAAGCACACGCACTCCCTGAATGTGCAAGTGGTGTGCCTTGCGGACATGGTGATCACCCACGTGTGTACCAAGTTTCCAGGCTCGGCACATGACGCACACATAATGCGCAACAGCATCTTGCCACGACTGATGGCCAATCTGCAACAGGATCATGGCTGTATTGTCGGTGAGTATGTGGAGTGGTGTAGCGTGCTGGTTGTGCGATGCTGTCCCCTGTCCAGTTGGAATAGCAACGGTTCTCTGTGTCCCTCACACCCAGGTGACTCTGCGTATCCGAATGGGGCATGGCTGCTCAGTCCATTGAGGAATCCTCGCACCCCAGCAGACGATCGATACAATGAGGCACATGGGAGGACCAGACGTGTGGTCGAGCGTACCTTTGGCCTCCTCAAGTCCAGGTTCAGGTGCCTGGACCGCACCGAGGGTGCACTGGCGTACTCCCCACAGAAGGTGTGCCAGATAGTGGTGGCGTGCTGCATGCTGCACAATCTGGCCATTCGTAAGCAGATCCCCCTCATTGTGGATGACGGAGATCAACCAGGGCCCCAGCCCGCAGACCAGGACAGCTCGAGTGAGGAGGACAGCGGAGAGGAGGAAGCTGGGAATGTGCGGCAGCAGCTCATCGCCCGCTACTTCACTTGATGGTGAGTGTCCATGTACGACGGCTGATGTGACTGTATCTGTGCAGGTGTGTGTGTGCTGTGTCAGGGTGGCCGTTTGTTCACTACGTGCTGTGTGTCAACGCTCCATGGCCAGGGTAGTATGCCACTGTTGGTGACTGTGGCATTGTGCCCTATTGCTCTGTGCGATGTGTGTACATTGCTTGTAGTTGTTGACATGTACTGTGTGATGGGTGTGTGACACACTCATTGAATGTGCTCCTGTTCTGTCTCCCACCCCTAGGTCCCTACAGGCCCTCCGGATTCCATTGCCATGCCACGCATCAGGTGCCTTTCCGCCCAAGGTGGCCGTTGTATTCCGTACAAATAAAACACAGGGCACAAACAGCAGTTAGTGAAAAAGGTGCATTTATTCCAAACTGTGACATGTGATTGTGTGTAAGGTGATGACAAAAGTGGTGCGTGCAGTGACAATGAGCTGTCGGTCATGGCTGCGTGATGCTCAGGGTGTACCCACTGGTTCTATGTCCATAGTCCAACACACACATGCCATCCAGCTGGCTGTGTGGAGTGGGATCGTAGAGCAAGTCAATGCAGTGGCTGGTCAAGGAAGGCTGGCGGAAGGCTGGCTGGCTGCCTCACTTGCGACTGGAGCGTGCGAAGTCCTCCCGGGAGATCTGTTTCCTCTTCGGACGGCCCCTTCCACGTTTGCGAGGGGGTGCCTGCTTGCGACATGCTGGTGGTTGAGGTGTGCTCACTGGCTGTGGACGCAGGGGAACTGGACACTGCTGCTCGACCCTGCGCCCCGGCAGGTGGTGGCGGAGGGGAGCTGCTATCCCTGGCCGTGTCCTCACCGCCACCACCAGCTGGCCCATGAGGTCCACGAGTTGACCTATACGGGCGTCCATGGACCTCAGCACCCCCAGCACCTCCCGCGTGTCTGAAGCAGACCTGACCCATTGTTCTTGGGCCTCCTCATAGGCCCCAAGGACTCTGGCCATTTGAGGCAGGGCATGGCTCCCAGGGGAGGCTGGCGTTTCCCTGACCCTGCTCCTCCTACCAGTCCTGCTGCCACCGGCCTGCCCACTAGCCACATTGCTCACCACGGTCCTCGCTGTGGCTCCCAGGGTGGATCCAGTCGGCCGGGCCACCACCTGCGCTGGGGCTGGTGCCAGCGAAGACGTGGTGGTGGTGGCGGCGGTGGTGGTCGGTGCGGCGATGGTGGCGGTTGCGGCAGTGGTAGTGGCCGCAATGACCGTGGGTGTGGCCGCAATGACCGTGGGTGTGGCCGCAACGACAGTGGCAGCAGGGGGCTGGGACTGTTCAGCAGCCCTGGATGATGGGTTGGTGGGTAGGAGGGGTCCTGGGGAGCGGCTGGGCCCTGCCACACCAGATGGGCCTGCTTGGTGGTCCGTGTCCGAAGAGGAGGACAGATCCTCCACATCCGTGTGTCCTCGTTGGGGGCTTGTAGGCTGGCTGTGCTGGCTGCTGTCTCCATCCCCAGCATCCGGCAGTTCGTCACCTGTGGAGAGAATGAGATTTGTTATTGTGTTGCACCTGGCGAAGTATGTATTTGTCGTCTGACATTGGCAGTTCGTGCATTCTCGTACATGGGTTTCCCGGAGGCGAGTGTGTGGCTGTGGCATTTGTAGTTGTGTGTGCTTGGCAATGGGACTGTGTGCTGTGCACATGTGGCATGGGACGGATTGGCCATGCCGATGGGTGTGTTGCTGTGCCCCTACTCATTGTGACTCTGGTGTATGCGGGCTCCTGGCCCATCCTGGGTCTGGTTTGTACTTTGCTTTTGGGGTTCATATGGAACGCTTAGGAACGCATATGGCAACATGGGGGCCATGCCCCAGATTCGCATTTGGGAGGGAAGATGCTTTTGGGGTTCAAATGGAACGCTTAGGAACGCATATGGCAACATGGGGGCCATGCCCCAGATTCGCATTTGGGAGGGAAGATGCTTTTGGGGTACATGCTGTGAGCCATGGGTGCCGAACGTGACATGTGTTGTGGCAGCATGACAGTGCATGGTTTGAGGTGTGTGCATGCTTGACATGGCCTGCATATTTGCTGTCTGTTGTGATTACTGGACATGGCATTGGACGCATCGTTATGAGTGAGTGATGGTTGTGTGTGAAAGCCAACGTATTGCAGTTGTCCCATCTCCTTGGTGTGCGTGCTGCCCTGTGCCATGTGCATCACTGCAGTGCTCGTGGGGGGTGTGGCCCATGTTGTGTGTTGTTGCTCACAGTGTGTCGTGCGCTTCATTGACTTCTGGCACATGGTTGGTCATGGGCATGTATCTTAGCGTGACTGCTGTATGTGTGGCAGCTGTGCGGATGACATGCCTTTCATGAGACTGGGGCTGACGGATGGGATGGATGGTATGTTGTATGTGCATGGTGTGTCTGTGTGTTTGATGGGTTCAGTGGTGTTCGTGTGCATTTCTGTTGTTCCGCTCTGTTGCGTCTAGTGTTGTTTGTCTTACATAGGCGTAGTTGTGGGGTGTGTGGTTGACAGGCAGTAGGGGCTACATGGACAGGACTTCAATGGTGTTTCGGTTGTGTGTGATGAGTTGCACAGTGGCTGCCGTGTGGTACTATTTTCAGTGTGGCTTGTGTATGCAGACGTGGCTCCTTGGGTGTTGCTATGTCTGTGATGGGTCATGTGGGGTGTGAGTCTGTTGTTCATGTCCGTGTGCACATTGTTCACTTGTTCATGACGGTGGGCGGTGCTGCGTTTTCGTCTGCTACGTGACATGTCCCATGTGTTGGTCGTGTGCCGGTCCTCATACCTCCAGTAATCCAGCCCTGTCCAGTTTCCCACCTGCAGGTTGTTCGTGCGTGCACTGTACTGGATGCCACATGGCTCTAGCGGGGGTGCTCCATGTTGCAGGTCTGTGGGGGTGGGGGGGTGTTGTGGGTCGTGGGGGTGGCTGGACACCCACTGACACCGATTGCTGTGGACCGTGATGTCTGCCTTTCGGCTGTCGTTGTGCACTGCGGTGGCTGACACGTGGCTGTGGGGTGTGGGGGATGCTCCTCCTTGCTGTGCTGTGGGACTAGGGGCCTGGTGTGTGTTGTACTTGGGCTGTCCACCGTCCCACCCACTGCACTTTGTGTTCCTGCCACTTACCTGTTACTTGTCGGTTTGTGCAGCTGTGGCGGACACATGGGTGTGGTGGGTGCTCGTTGTGGCGCTTCTGGCATATTTGGGGACCTGTTGGTGGTTACGTGGCTGGCTGAATGTACACATGTCCCCATGCATCTTACAGTTGTTCGGTTTGGGCTGTGTGTGGTGGTGTCTGTTGCATGTGTGTGTGATGTGTTGTGTATTGTGTGCTGGACATGGGGGTGTTTGTCCCTGGGAGCTGTGGCATGGTGGTAGTGCATGTGAGTACATAGCGGTGTGCTGGTATACATTAGTTTGTACTTACCAGCCTCCACTCCCCCTGCTAATCCGGCGAGGATCTCGGGATGTATGATGACTCGCACCTTCTCCTCCCACGCTTTGAAGGTCTTGAAGAGCGCGGGATTCCCTCCGCCAGTGACGGCAGCCAGCTCTCTGTTTTTGCCCTCCTTCTTCTTGACCAGGCTCTTGACGTCATTCCACCGTTTGTTAATTTCGACTCTGTTCCTGGGCAGGGTCCCGACTGCATTGACCTGGTCTACGATCCGGTTCCACATTCTGTTTCTGGTGGCTAGTGGTGTGTGTTGGACCATGTTCCCATAGATTTGTGGGTGCACCTTGATGATCTCGTCGACCATGACCGTCAGCTCCATGGGCGTGAACTTGGGCATTCTTTGTGGTGCCATGGTGTTTGTGGTGCTGGTGCGGTGTGTGTTGTGTAATGTGCAGGGGGTTTGTGGTGCCGGTGTTTGGTGGTGTTTGGTGGTGGTGGTGGTGGTGGTGGTGGTTGTGATGTGTGCGTTTCTGTGGTGTGCTGCTGTCCTTGCTGTGTCACTGTGTCCTCTCCTCTCCTCTCTGGTTTGCAATGTTGCAAGGGGTTGTGGTCTGTGGGAGTGCTGCTTTTGTACTTACCTATGTGGGTGTGTCCTCATGGTCTGTTGTTTTCAGGTGTGTTGTGTCTGGGGTTCTGGCCTTTGTAGTTTTTGTTTGTCCGGGGGGTGTTTTCGGGATGTGTACTGTGCTTGTCTATTTGTGCGTGCCTTGCTGTGTGGACTTATTGGCCATGTTGTGTGCTATTGGTTTTGTGAGCGGATGGTTTCTGTGCAGGGACGTGGGCGCCATGGTTTCTGCCGTGTCGATTGGCATCGGCGTTGTTTGCGCTGGCGGGCGGTATATTTGTGGTTTTCCCGCGCTCATGGCGGTGCGATCGTAATTTCACGTGCGGTGTGTCGGCCGTGAGGGCGGGCGGTTTTGTGTTGTCGGGCGTGTTTCCGTCCGTGGCGGGCGGTTTGACTCCGACTCGGACGATGGCGGGCGGTATTTTGTGTGATTTTTCCGCCGATGGCGGTTTTCGGTTTGTGTAATCGTAATGGCGTGGTCGGTGTTCAGACGGTGTATGCGGGCGGATTTTTGCCGCTTCCATGCCTGGCGGATTTATTTACGCCGGGTATCGTAATGGGCCCCTTAGGGCCTTATTCCGAGTGCTGTGGTCCTAGGACTGCCGTACTCGCGGTGACGGTCCAACCGCTGCCACCAGTGTGGGTCTGTCTGCCGTATTTCGAGTGTGGCGGTCAGACTGCCACAGGACCGCCATCTCTGCCAGGATCCAGGATCCCGAAACTGTGGCGCAGCAGAAAGGGGCAGGTATACGTTGGTGGTGCTGCTGTGGCACCGCCGAGCATATTCCGAGTTGCATTTCCACTGCCCATTTCATAGCCGTGAGCCCGCCATGAAAAGGGTGACGGAGGTGCAACTAAGGGGGCTCTAACAGGGTCTTCTGCTGCTTATGGGCCTAGGGGTGCATGTGGGGGGAGCACATCTTGTGCCCCCCTGGAATTGCACCTCCTTTCCTGCATGGTTTGGCATGCATGACATGTTGCATGCCATACTGTGCAGGAACGTGCTGTAGGCACTGTCAGAGAGGGGCAGGAATATGTTGGTGGTACCGCTGTGGCACAGCTGAGCATATTCCGAGTTGCATTTCCACCGCCCATTTCATGGCAGTGAGACTGCCATGAAAAGGATGATGGAGATGTAACTAAGGGGTCCCTAACAGGGTCCCGTGCCACTTATGGGCCTAGGGGTGCATGCGGCGGGGCACATCTTGTGACCCCTGGAATTGCACCCCCTTTTCTGCATGGTTTGGCATGCATGACATGGTGCATGCCATACCGTGCAGGAACGTGCTCTAGGTGCTGTCACAGAGGCGGTCTACTGTTAAGGATCTCCTATGAACCTAACACAGCTGCCGCCATGAGACCACCATAGCACAGCCCGCACGCCCTGTATTCAACTCAAAATCTGGCAAGCGCACCACTCGCTTGGCGGTCCTCCTGCCAGTGCATCAGTGGCAGTGCTGCAGGAGGATTGCCAAACTCGTAGCAAGGCCCTTCGTAAAGTTAAATGCATATATACCCTAGATAAATGTTTGGTGTAAGACAAATTTCTTAGACTATGTACAGCATTTTTTGACTTCTTTTAAGTTACACACATAAAATTGTAATTATCATGTAATGCACATATAATGTACAATTACTAGAATCAGCCATCAAATAAGCACATAATTCCAAGGTGCACTATAGTAATAAATAATACAATCTGGACCTTCAAATTTTATGTATGTTCCTTTTAGCCATCATAATGGGCTATTAGGGTGTCATTGGTACATCTATTCATCCCATCAGCTGAGGTGACATTTCGATTTCTAAATCATAAATAAAGAATAATGCTTATTTGTGAAAAGATCTGTGCATCAGTGGTACTTTGATTAATCAATGTTATGCACTGTTTAAAGTTTCATGTGTAGTTAATAACCTCACATGGCAAAGGGGAATTGATTATTTATTCTCCTCATTCTTTGTTACACTTAAATTTCAAATATTGAAAGAACTTTTTCTTTTCAGGAATTAGTGGACATATGCAGTAATTTGTTTTTTTCCAGTGGGGCCAGGGTTGAAGGTATCGGAGGATCTTCGCCATTAGTTTGGTAGAGGAAGAAAAGAAAGAGAGTAAGAGAATGGGGCAGCTTCTACCAGCAGGGAGGGTGCACCCACCTGGAGAGTCACATGGTTAGAATCTCCAAGATGTGGCTGTGGAGGATGTGGTCAATCTGGACAGCACATGCTGGGAGTAGCAATAAGATGGGGATCCTCCTGGTCAACAGAACTAACATTTGTAGTGGCCCAAGAGCAGGTCTTTTGTCATCAGGACCTGAAGCCACCCCTACAGCACTTAAAAGCCCACCACAACAACGAGGCCTCCAGCTGTTCCCCAAGCACCCCTTCTCCTCCTACAAATGCCCACCCAGAAGATAACTGGTTGAGGGTGAGATTCACCACTGCCAAACCTGAATACTCGCATATGTCCCACACAAACCTCTGAGCATTTTTCCATGGCAGCTTTCCTGGAGGCATGTGGCCATGAGGTAGCTAATTGCTGATCATCAAGCACAATCTGAAGGGTCTTCAAGAGGTACAAGCAGAGGTGAAGGCCAACTGAGAAGCACTTGCTGACCAGCACAAAAAGCTTCACTGCCTACTTGACCTCCTGCCTGCAGGTATTTTTTCATGTTCTGTCCCCCACATCTCTCCTGTTGAAGTGGCCCATGTATGCATTCTCCCCTGTCCCTAACACAACCCTATTGTGCCTAGAATCTCAGGTATTGTGTGTTCTAACACCGCAACCCCATGTGTTTCCTCCTGGAAAGGAGCTGGAGGTGGAAGGTGGCTGGGGACCTCAAACCCTGTCCTCAAACTGAGGGTCTACCTGCTCTATTTAAAGGCAGGAGCACAGTCATGTTTCCAACGGCAGTGCTACTCCTGGCTCCACTGGCAGAAACTGTTGGGCTGTCGATGTAAATGCATGAGCCCATTCTCCCTATTTAGAGCAGACAGCCTGTATTTTTTCCTATGAAGGACACAGGAAATGCAATTACTGCGCAGTGAGGTCACTGTGTTGCAAAATAGAATCTTTTGAACTGAGACTTATGGACATCAATGAGAAGTTTGTTGATATACTTAGATGGGATAGTGAGCTGTGGGAAGTGCAAAAGAAAGTAGTTGATTTAGAAAATAGGAGTAGAAGGGATAATATGAAGATAACGAGGACATAGAAAAGAATTAAGTATTATCCTTTCTTCAGGCTTTTTTGGCTTAATTAATTAACATAAACGTAGATCCTCTGCTAGAAGTCCACAGAGCACATAGAGTGCAATCACATTTTACTGAAACCTTCTAGTAAAATGGGCACATCGTGATGTTCATGTGCAACTACAAGAAGCACACCAAGTTTTTATCGTGTTTGAACAAATTATCTGGAAAAAATATTGTGATACAAAAATAGCATGTCAAGAATATCAGGATGTCAAAAATATCCTTGACAAGAATATCGAATGTAAAAATATTGTTTTTGGTATTGTACTTAATATTGTTGTAAAAAATATTGATGTAAAAAATAACGTTGCATATAGTATCGTTTGTAAGTGTTAAGTGGTACGTAATTTATTACAGTGTGTTTGATTCTATATTTTTTATATAATAATTTCTTTATTTGTGGTTTTAGTAAGATAATTTGTTAGTTATTAAATTGTTGAAATTTGTATTTTTAATTGTTTCAATGTATATAAAAATGGTTTTATACATTTTTTTAGTAGCAGGATATTGGGGCTGTGGGAGACAAGGGTGGGGAGATTTTTAAAAAAGTGTACATTTTAAAATTAATGCTATGTTAATTATTTTAATGATATGCAAATTCGAATTTCCAGTTTTTAAATTTATTTTATTGCAATAATTGTGTTAAAACATTTTCTTTTAAAAATAATTAAAATATATATTAATGGTATTAAACTAAAAAGCACAGTTTTCAAATATTTGTAAAAGTATTTACATTTTAAAAATAATTTAATTTACATTTTAAAAATAATGTAAAAATTAAAATGATGTAAATATTTATTTTAATATAGTATTATAATATTGAAATTTTTCATCGAAAGTTTTTAACTTTATGCTTTTCTGAAAATGCATTTAAATATTACATTGCTTTGTTTTACAATTGTAATTTTATATTAAAAATATATTTGTAAATGTTTTAAATAAAAAATTGGTTTTATTTTTGCTAATTGGTTTAGAAATGGTAGTAAATATTTTAATAATGATATTAATAGAAATAAAATATTATATATTCATGTTTAAACATGAATAAATATGTTTGTAGTTTTGGTTACTGTGTTTTTAGATTACATTTTATTTTATATTTAAAAAATTGTGTGTGAGTATAGATTATTGATTGTGTACATAAAATGTTTAATTTGTATTGCCTTGTTTAAAATGTTTTAGATTACAGTGTAAATGGTAAATTTCACCTCTTTAGCTTCAAAACACCTTCTTCAAATAGCCTTAAATTGGAGTAGTAATAGTAAATGTCACACCTTTAATGTTCAACACCTTCTCCCAATGTGGTTAGATTGGAGTGAAAATAGTAAATGTCACCCTTTTAGTGTCTAACACCTTCTCTAAATTGATATAGGTTGGAACGGGAATAGTAAATTACATCCTTTTTGCGTCCAACACCTTCCCCAAATGGGTTTACATTGGAGAGAGAATGGTAAGTGTCACCTCTTTAATATCCAACACTGCCTTCAAATTGGTTTAGATTGGGGTGGATGGGAATAATATTTTTCACCTCTTTAGTGTCCAACACCTTCTTCAAATTGGTCTAGATTGGAGTGGGAATAGTAAATGCTATCCTTTTAGTGCCCAACATCTTACCCAAATTGGTATATATGGGAATAGTAAATGACACCCTTTTAGTATCCAACACTTTCTCCAAATTGGTTTAAAGTGGAGTGGGAATAGTATGTCAACTCTTTAGTGCGCAACATTTTCTCCAAATTGGTTTAAATTGGAGTGGGACTAGTCCATATCACCCCTTTAATGTCTAACACTCTCCCCAAATTGGTTTAGATTGGAGTGGGAATAGTATATGTAACCCCTGGTGGACGGAAAAGCACTCCGACCGCCGTGGTTGCGGGAAAAAAACGTCCGCCTGTACCGCGGCAAAACTGGTGGTCAGATTAGGATGCACTGCTAGAAAATTCCGACCGCGGCGGACGGATTCCACAAAACTCTGTCGGGAACATCCGGAAAAGCTGAAATCCGTCCGCGGCAGACGGCAATGCTGCGGAAAGCCCCAAAAACGCTGATCGACCAGCGGAATGACTGCAAGTGAAATTATGATATGATGGCGGAGCCAGCAGAACGATCAGTTGTTCCCGACCGCCGCGGTCGCGTGAAAGGATGAATGGTAGAGCCGGCGGAAGGACCATTGCATTCAGACCGCTGCGGTCGCCCGGAAAGAGGAATGGCGGTCGAAAGCAACCACACAACAAGGCTGCCAAGTGTGGCTGTTTTTCTGGCGCAGCCTCCAAAAACATCTGACAGACCCCAATGACACATCCCCATGGCAAGAAAAAAATACAAATCCCAGGTCAACCCAGATAACACACCTGACAGGAATACTCCATTTTGACCCACCCACATAGCTGAGTATAAAACCAACCCCTTCCCTGCCCAGCATCCTTTGCACAACTCCAGAACTGAAGGGCTAAACACCACAGCACAAAGGAGAGGTAAATCAGCACACATTACACCATCACAACCACCTACACAACACTCACCACACACATCGCCACCACCACCTTCACACCTGTGGAGAGGTGTGGTGCAGCGGCCAGGGCAGCTGACTTCGGAGCACAGGGTTCACGGTTCGATCCCTGGCTCCGGCGGCAGCTCAGCTCAGCACCATGTGACTCTGGGCAATAGCTCACTTAATTTCCACTCTGGCGCCTTGAGACTTGTAAGGGTGAGTAGCTGCGCTATATAAAAACGGACTTACATTTACACCTGCACTTTTCACCAATTTGCACATCACACACCATGGCACAGAAAAAAGCCAGTCATGGTAGATGAGATAATCAGAGTAGAACCACATTTGTTTGGAAGCATGGTCCAACAGACTCCAGTAGCCAACAAAGTCAATGCAGTAGGGACCACCCTGCGCACCCTGCGTGACATCAAGAGGAGGTGGCATGACCTCAAGACCAGGGTGAAAGAGCATGCCAACAAGAACCATGAGCTGGCTCAGAGGACTGGCAGTGGCCCTCCCATTCCACCACTAACATTCACCGAATGGGAGGAGAAGGTGCTTGCCATACTGCATCCAGAGAGTCTCACAGGAATACCTGGGGGAGTGGAGGCTGGTAAGTACCAACAAATGTCTCTCATTACACTGCTATGTACTGTCTTGCACAACTAGAAAGTTACACCTCCTAGACACAAATGCACTTACGTACAACACACTCTTCCCAACACATGTCTCACATATCTAGCATTTCCTTCCTCTGAATCACCTCAAAGGTAGCTAGCAATATTTCCATGGGGGCATGTGTAAAGGCAGCCAGCACTACAACTCCCACCAGGCACCCTTATCCCACAGCTGAGCAGGATGGAACACATCCCCCACCCAGAACCATGTGGCAGCCATTTCATTGCGCTCCTCAAACTTACAGGTAGGTAGCCTTCTCATGCTCTCTTGTCTCACCCCTGAGCAGGATGGAACACTCCCCACACCCAGAACCATGTGGCAGCCATTTCATTGCTCTCCTCAAACTTACAGGTAGGTAGCCATCTTAACAGGGAGGGGGGTTTGTGGGTAGGAAGCCAGCACTACAACTCTCACCAGGCACCCTTGTCCCACAGCTGAGCAGGATGGAACACTCCCCCCACCCAGAACCATGTGGCAGCCATTTCATTGCTCTCCTCAAACTTACAGGTAGGTAGCCTTCTCATGCTCTCTTGTCTCACCCTGAGCAAGATGGAGCACTCCCCCCACCATGAACCCTGTGGCAGCCATTTCATTGCTCTCCTCAAACTTACAGGTAGGTAGCCTTCTCATGCTCTCTTGTCTCACCCCTGAGCAGGATGACACACTCCCCACACCCAGAACCATGTGGCAGCCATTTCATTGCTCTCCTCAAACTTACAGGTAGGTAGCCATCTTAACAGGGAGGGGGGTTTGAGGGTAGGAAGCCAGCACTACAACTCCTACCAGACACCCTTGTCCCACAGCTGAGCAGGATGGAACACTCCCCCCACCCAGAACCATGTGGCAGCCATTTCCCTCCACTGTGTCACCGAACAGGTAGGTAGTCAGTGCATGCACCTTGCCATCCTTCTCAAAATGCATGGAGCCATATGACCACACCAGCCCTCACATGTCAGCCAACTTGGCATAGATCCAAAATTTACATCCAGTGTGCAGACAGCTAAGCGCATGTAACTGTCACAGAATTTAAACTTTGACTCACCAAGTCACATGTGAAAGAAATTCATGGCCCAATCATGCACAGCACAGAATGCAATGTGTAAGTGCCATGGCGTCAGAGCATGAAGGCCCATATGAACACAAAACATGCATGGTCAATCTGACAAACAAATTAAAGTACATGATATGAAAAAGGTATGTATAACATTCCAATGGCTAGTTCTTTCTTAGCTGAAACTGATTCCATGAAGAGTAAACAAAAAAGACGCATTATCAAAAGTTGATGTGCTGCAAGTTGGTAGATGATGACATGTCCTTGTAATCACACAATCTGTACGTAACACATGGTTTCAATTTACATGTCACACTATGGACAAGTAATGTATGTACCTCAACATCATGTCATGATGCTCATGATCTTTCAGCCATACCTAGTGATTGCAATGTAAAGTGTTTGGTGTATCAAATGGAACATCCAAAAGTCTAACACCAAGCTTGTGGAGTCCAATTAACTGGCATTTTAACCTCTGTTCAACAGGAGGTCCATAAGCAACTGCAGCTGAACACACCACCAACTTGCAGAGCCTGTCTCACCCCTAGAACGTGAACTCTCTGATCCAGATTCCCTACGTTTCTCGGATGAGGAGCAATAACCTGGCCCCTCAGGACTGCCAGGGCGCATTACGTCTCAGGGCGTCTCAGGGCCTCAATGTCCCCACCACCACCACCACCACAGCAACAACAACAGCGCTGATCCCTGCTACAACGACCTGTGCGGCAGCCACCTGCACCATAACCACTGCTGCGTGCAACACTCTCCATGCCTCAGTGGTTACCAACACCACCACACAATCCGAGGATGCCAGGGAGAGTGTGCGGGTGCGTCGAGTCCCAACGCCACAGTCCTTGTCAGCAGGGCAGGTGGGAGGGCAACTGGGGGACAATCACAGGAGGAGACTGAGACAGAAGCCCTGGCCACCATCGCAAGAGTCCTTGGTGCATATGAACAGAACCAGGGACAGATGGGCCAGGTTGTGGAAGAACTTTGTGAGCTCCGCCTACAGCTGAGGTCCATGGACACACGTATGGGCCAACTTGTGGACCTCATGGGCCAGCTTGTGGGTGTTCTGAGGGACAGACATGCGGCTCAAATGACGGCTCAACCCCCCTCCAGTGGCCAGCCTGCTGATACTCTCACCACCTCAGCTGTGGCCACAGAGAGGGGTGAGCTGCAAGACAATGACTCCTCAGACACCGATGAGCCTGCAGCAGAGGCCCCCCCTGCCAAACACAGGAGGGGACGTCCGAGAAACACCACGGGAGGATCATGTGGCAAAGCACCAACCAAAGGCAAGTCGCTGAGCCAGCCATGATGGCACCTGTGTTGCCCTTGACATTGACTTTGTCAACTATCCTAACCCACATTGCCATGTTGATGGCAGGAGTTTGTTGGACTGTGTGACTACATCAATGTGGTGACTACTCTATTTGTCTCCTTTACCATCACTGACAACTCATAAATTCACTTTGCACAATTTTAAAAACAATCACTTCTCTTTCACAAAAACCTATTGAAAATAAACACTCTTTACACACCTATGTCTTTGTGTCAGTTCTATGTTTATCACAGTATGTACAATGTCAACTCAGATTCCAATGTACCACAAGCTCTGATTGTGACGAGGCATTGATAGGGTGAAGGAACCTAGAAAGACACAAGAGAATGACATTTACTTGTCAGGTGATGCCATTACAGCTAAAACACACCACTAGTCAACAACGTACAAAAACCATCACACATAACAATGAGCAACAACAGCAACATAGACATGAGGTACATGTAAAACAATACCCAGTGCCACCCACATCAGCCATTAGCACTGAGCCAACAACAGCCAGCAGTCAAAAAGCTCATCTATGCCTTGCCACCACCATCAAAGACAACAGACAATGTTTGTGTTGTACAATGTCACTTACATTAAAGGGAAGTAGTTGTCGATGAGCTATTGACGCAGGTCAACACCTTCCTCTTCTCCACTATCATCGTCACTGGGCATATGTGGATTTGCAGTGGGGGGCATCTGCTGGTCATCATCGTCCAGTAGCAGGGGGATCTCTTTGCGCAAGGCCAGGTTGTGGAGCATGCAGCATGCAACTATGATCTGACACACCTTTTGGGGAGAGTAGAGTAGTGCACTTCCGCTCTTGTCCAGACACCGGAATCTAGACTTCAGAAGCCCAAAAGTACGCTCCACTACACGACGTGTCCTCCCATGTGCATCATTGTAGCGGACTTCACCCGGGGTACTTGGATTCCTCAGTGGGCTCAGCAACCAAGGATGGTTGTGATACGCAGAGTCACCTAGGTGTGAGAAACACAGACCAATTTTGCAATATAAACAGTAGCTGAGAACAGCATGTCACACATACAGCACACTACTTGACTCTGCTTACTCACCAACAAGCCACACATGCTCCGGATGCAGATTTGCCATCAATTGTGGGATGATGCTGTTACGCAGTATGTAGGAGTCATGTGCTGAACCGGGAGATTTGGCACAGACATGGGAGATAATCATGACTGGATACTGTGTGGGATGATTAGGCCCTATGTGGTAGTGGCGCTCACTAGTAACTGTCTGTGTTTGACAGTACTTGACTATTTAGATATGGTGCTCAGGGAGGGGGTAATCATCCAGTACCCCTCAATAAAGATCCCTAAAGATCCTTGACAAATTGCTAACAAATCCTAGCACACATAAACAGCCTCTTAATACACATTAATGGTGCAAACAAATTATAGAAAACAATCAATAGTAGTGTGAGGTTGTTGGTTAATGTTCATTCCAGTTGCTCCAGCCAACACGTGTTTCGTCGCTATGGGAATAGGACCCGCGACTTCCTCAGGGCTGGAAAGACACATACATGTAACGATGTGATATCACATCTCATAGTCAGCTCAATACATTGTCAATTGGTGTTGTATAGTGGCACCCAACCACAGCAATAGTGATCAATTTACACCGATAAATGGGCTTGATTGTGAGGCAGATTCTTAATGCGTTATACTATTATTATTGTGCTTTTGATATGAGTGATACATATATTGTTTAGAACAACAAGCGAACGTCAATAATATAGTATATCCATCATGCTGTATTGTATAATGGTGACATGTGAGATTGTATGACGTGGTATTCTAATCATAACCGTATCTGAGTGTCTAATACGTGGGACCGTCCACAGGAGTGCACATGTTCAATATTTTACAGTGTGTTCCCTTCGTGTCTTTGTCGATTGGGTGGTGGGCGCAAGCCCAAGTCTACCTGTATCACTTTTGTAGAATGTGTTCTGCCTAAAGAACTGTAAAACGCATCATAATAAACACCAGGCACATCTATAACTATGATCATCAGTGCACGAAATAATAGAACAGGTAACAGACATACCTTCCTGCCGGTTATACTTCCATCCCGGCCGTAATTAGGCTGGGATAAGATTCAGATTTCCCGTTCCTGGTTATAATTTGTCTGTAAATCAAATATGATGATATTGATCAGTATCATCAGATTTATATGGTTATATGATATATAGTGCGTATATCTACTGTGAACTAAAGAAAGTGACCCCGGGTGAGAAAGGAGACAACCCTATAAATACACATGAAGTGAATAACCTTCGGTGCGCATTTATTACAAAGAGCCTGGGATTTGTGACTACCAACTGGCAAGCTGGTAGTATGTGAGTAGTGAGCTCGGAGCAGGTATTCCACAAGACAAAAATAGCAAGGGCTTACCCGACACTCACGTTGATTCCGTGTCGTGTCAGTGGTCCCATGAAGTACGAAGCTGTGATTAGCAGCTCATAAATGCGCTGTAACTAAAAACAATAGTTAGTGCCTGCGGGGGTCGCGGACTGCCCACCGTTGCACCTCTCTATTCTCTGTAATATTGTTCTGGCATACCTTGTTAGTGCCCTGACGTCGTATTATCCGTCCTCGGCTCCACGTCTGGCCGTAGTAGGTGACAGAACCGGCACAGCATTGTGCTTTTAAATGGCACGCTCGACCGTGAACCACGTCTTGATTACAAAATAGTTTGCAGTTGTGTACTCCCGCCATCTTGGGTTTGCTCACTAGTATGTTGCATGGGCTGTACTTTCAAGGCGATGGCTGGATATCTTTGGTCGCCATCTTCGGTGTACTAAATTTTAATCATATAACTGTATTAATCTATAATAGTAAGTCTCCGACGTAAATGCGATCCGCGATACAGGTGAATAGTTATTCAGCATCATGAATGCGCTACTCTCAGTGGTACGTCAAAATTATGAGTGTCGAATTGTAAATGCTGGGTTACTCCCCGAAAATGCACGTATCTGGTGACGTTATTCTAGACATCACGCTCTGTCCAAATATACAAGAGTGCCTGGAGTGTACCATAGTTTGAATATGGTGCCGGTAGCAAAAATATCTGATAAACGGGGAGTGGACACAAATTGATCCATTTTGCCATCCGATCAATAGTAGGCTAGGGAATAGAGGAGGGTGGTGTATATCCACCAAATTATTGGATAGGAGGGTGAAAAGCGTTATTATATGGTGGAGTAGGTATTATTAGTTCCACGTTTCATGCAGTGTCAGAATCACTAGCCTGTGGGTGGTTAATTTGCATGATTGGAATCATAATACATTTCGATGTGTCACATAGGGTATACAACATAAGTCTAAAAAATTTCTGAAATCATTATGCAGAAGAGGATACATTCTATGGTGAAAATGGGGAGTCAATTTAGTGCATGTCTATTCCGTAAAATATTGATAAGTGTTTGATAGTATCAAGTGGCACCAAATTTTATATAAACATCAGGACTACCATGCATCATTGTGCGTATTTGTTAAAATTGACAACAGCTATTAATGAGATAATTAAATTTCCCAGCGGGTAATACACTCCAGAAAATTCAATAGTGAAACAAAGGGGGGGATCCATTAGATGCCCATGTGCAGCACAAAATATTGGTAGCCGTTTCATAGTAACATACAGAAAAACCAAGTTTGTACAGCACATGATTTCAGTGCATCATTGCACATCTCTGTTGTGAATATATGTGTAGTCGGTGTTACTACAGTGTCATGAGTCAGTCTCCTAGAAAGTAATGCAGTTCATGGTCCATGTTGAGACCCCCTTCCACTGCCTGAAGCTTCATAATCCATAGGGCTTCCCTGCGTCTCAGGTGTAGTTCTATATTACCTCCTCTTGGATCTGTTTCTATCTTTTCAATGCCACAAAAGGATAAGGTCTGATGTTCTCCCTGTGAGGCACAGTCATTAATATGTGTGGCCGTGGGGTATCTGGGGTCGTGGTATCTGATGGCCCTCAAATGTTCATTAATCCTCTCTTTAAGTGGCCTGATGGTGCTTCCAATGTAGAAACGACTGCATCTGCATTTAAGCATGTATACCACAAATTTACTGTTACAGTTTATCATCTGTCTGATTTCATAGCGTCTCCCCTGATTACTCTCAAAGTGTTTGATGTCAATCGCTAATGGACAAATTTTGAAGCTGCCGCATTTGTGAAAGCCAATACATCTTTGTGACAGTCAATTTGCCTTGGGTTAGTGTTTGGGGTAGCTGGGACTGAGAATGGATCTGATATTTTTTCCTCGTCTATATGTGATGAGGGGGCTGTCAGATATGAATTTGTCTAGTGATTTATCTGACCTGAGAACCTGCCAATGTCTTTTCATACTGTTTCTGAGGGCCAACGCTACTTCATTGTAGTCTGTTACAAGTCTGAACTTAGGGGACGTCTTGTCTTTTTGTGGTCCATCTCTAAGAGTGTCAGCTCTATTGGTTAGTGTTATCCTCTTTTCTGCTATAGCAATTGTATGTGTGTTGTAACCCCTGGCTCTAAACTGTTGTTTCATTCCGTTCATACATGTGAGGAAATCTCTGTCATTACTGCAATTTCTTCTAGCTCTTACTAGTTCTCCATATGGTATCGATTCTATCTGATGCTTGGGATGTGCACTTTTAGCGTGCAGTACTGCATTACAGGAGGTGGGCTTGCGATAGAGTCTGCTCTGAATGTGGTTGTTCTCTATAAATAGGGTCACATCTAAAAATTCAATTTGTGTGTGGCTGAGATTGTATGTAAAGGTGATTCACATATCATTAGAGTTTAGAAATTCACAGAATAGAACCAAGTTGTCCATGGGGCCCTGACCAAATCATAATGCAATCGTCGATGTATCTGCCCCAATAAATAATTGATTCACTCCTCTTGGTTCCCTTCGAGCCCCAGATCCACTCCTCCTCAAATCAACCCATGAACAGGTTGGCATACGAAGGAGAGAACCTGGAGCCCATGGCAACTCCCTGCACCTGTTTGTACCATTGTGTTTCAAATAGAAAAACATTGTGCTTCAAAATTAGTTCAATCATGGAGATAAGCATCTCTACATGTTCCCATTGACTAGCCGGTCTTTTGTTTAAAAATCTCCGTACCGCTTGGATTCCTAGTTCCGTTCTAATGTTAGTATACAGACCGGTGACGTCTAGTGTGGCTAAAAGCATCCCATCTTCCCAAGTTACGTCTGCTAGAATACTAAGAATATGTTTTGTATATCTTATGTATGATGGCAGGTTTTTGACCATGGGTTGTAGGAATGCATCCACATATTGAGAAAGTTTCTCAGTAGGTCCCCCAATGTTGGAGATAATAAGTCTACCTGGCGGGAATTCTTGCTGTTTATGTACCTTGGGCAGGGTGTATATGCAGTGGTATCTGGGTTTGTCCACTTTGAGATAGAAGAATTCGTCTTGGTCGATTAGACCTTTGTTGAGCCATTCTCTTAGATGTGTGTTGATCAACAGAGTAAGTGGTTAAATGGGATTGTCCCTGAGTTTCTCATAATAGGTCTGATCCCCCAATTGCGATAGGATCTCCTTATTGTAATCTGGTGTGTTCATAATCACAATATTTCCCCCTTTATCAGCCTCCTTGATGGTGATGTCCTGTAACTTGTTCAGGTCTGCTAGTGCCCTACGTTCACTAGTAGTTAGGTTGTCTTTTAGTCTGTGTTTGTGTCTATGATTGGAATTCAGTACTTTGTACATGTCTCCCAATACTAGCTTGTGAAAAATGTCAATGTTGTTGCCGCTAGGTAATGTGGGTGTCCATCTAGATTTGTTTTTTAGCCCACTAGAAATGGTAAGGTCCGTATCTATATCATGATCTAGCAAGAGTTCTTCAATAGTCATGTGATCACGGTCGTCATCTGTAAGGGAGAGTAATATTTCCGCATCCCTAATATCTTGTATACTTGATGATTCAGAAAAAACATCATTGGGATATGTTTTCATTGCTTTATTGGGTTTCAGATTTGTTTCAAAGAATTTTTTCAATTTGAGATTTTTTGTAAATTTGAACAAGTCTATCATAAAGTTACAAACATCACCAAATTCTTTAGGACAGAAACCCATACCTTTTTCTAATAGGGTGACCATATCATTAGTTATTGCTTTGTCACTAAGGTTGATCACTTCCACCCCTTTAGTCTGACTGTTGTCTAATTCTGTTTGTTCCATGATCTCAATCTCATGCCTCTTTTGTCTTCCTCTAGTCCCTCCTCTCTTCCCTCTCCTTGTCTTTTTGATGTATTTACCTGTCGTTTTGGTTGGTCCCTGTTCCCTCTTTTGATCCTTTTTACCTCGCGTAAAAAACTGATATCTTTGTTGTTGCAACTAGTCATTGATTCTGCCTCACTTTCGCTCGTGGGTATGGTGCTAATTGATGTGGAACTGGAGCTGATGGGAGCAGGTTTAGGTGTACTTTTTGCCTGGTCCCTGTTGTCATGCTCCACCAAGTAGACATACTTCTTGGCAAAGGTAAAGATTCTCCCTTGCTTATAATCAATTTTGTCTCTTTTGAGCTTGCGTGCTTTCCTTTGTTTGATATCTTCCTAATGCTTATTAATCACCCCTTTTAAAATCTCATAGTTCTTTTCTGTAGCTTCTTTTAAGTCCAGATCTCTTATTCCCGATTCTAGTTGTGTTATTTCAGCCTGTAGGCTTTGTACTTTATGTTCTGAATTCTCAATAAGAATTTCCATTAGTTTATATGAGTTAGATGTTAATTCTTTTTCCCAGATGAGGAGTAAGTCCTCATCCAGGTCATCATATGTTGGGAGGATTTGTGATCTTAATCCCCTTGGAATTCTGTCTAGTTTAATATATTGACATAGTGTTGCCCCATCCCACCATTTTGAATTTTCATTTTTCTTAATTTTTCAAGTCTGATAAACTTGTCTTTGAGTCCCTCTTTCTTCTGGTTGGGATTGCCACTCACTAGAGAGGTTGCAACAGTTTCTCCTCTCGCTAAGCTGTCAAAGAGATCCTCTGCTTCCTTACTCCTGTCCATTTTGTTAGTATTTCTAAGTAAACCCGTAGGAGCTGCCCCACTGGTAAAATTCTAGACTGTATACTGTGTGGGAGGATTAAGCCCTATGTGGTAGTGGCGCTCACTAGTAACGGTCTGTGTTTGACAGTACTTGACTATTTAGATATGGTGCTCAGGGAGGGGGTAATCATCCAGTACCCCTCAGTAAAGATCCCTAAAGATCCTTGACAAATTGCTAACAAACCCTAGCACACATAAACAGCCTCTTAATACACATTAATGGTGCAAACAAATGATAGAAAACAATCAATAGTATCGTGAGGTTGTTGGTTTAATGTTCATTCCAGTTGCTCCAGCCAACACGTGTTTCGTCGCTATGGGCATAGGACCAGCGACTTCCTCAGGGCTGGAAAGACACAAACATGTAACGATGTGATATCACATCTCATAGTCAGCTCAAAACATTGTCAATTGGTGTTGTATAGTGGCACCCAACCACAGCAATAGTGATCAATTTACACCGATAAAGGGGCTTGATTGTGAGGCAGATTCTTAATGCATTATACTATTATTATTGAGCTTTTGATATGAGTGATACATATATTGTTTAGAATAACAAGCGAACGTCAATAATATAGTATATCCATCATACTGTATTGTATAATGGTGACATGTGAGATTGTATGATGTGGTATTCTAATCATAACCGTATCTGAGTGTCTACTACGTGGGACCGTCCACAGGAGTGCACATGTTCAATATAAATATTTTACAGTGTGTTCCCTTCGTGTCTTTGTCGATTGGGGGGTGGGCGCAAGCCCAAGCCTACCTGTATAACTTTTGTAGAATGTGTTCTGCCTAAAGAACTGTAAAACGCATCATAATAAACACCAGGCACATCTATAACTATGCTCATCAGTGCACGAAATAACAGAACAGGTATCAGACATACCTTCCTGACGGTTATACTTCTGTCCCGGCCGTAATTAGGCTGGGATAAGATTCAGATTTCCCGTTCCTGGTTATAATTTGTCTTTAATCAAATTTGATGATATTGATCAGTATCATCAGATTTATATGGTTATATGATATATAGTGCGTATATCTACCGTGAACTAAAGAAAGTGACCCCGGGTGAGAAAGGAGACGACCCTATAAATACACATGAAGTGAATAACCTTCGGTGCGCATTTATTACAAAGAGCCTGGGATTTGTGACTACCAACTGGCAAGCTGGTAGTATGTGATTAGTGAGCTCGGAGCAGGTATTCCACAAGACAAAAATAGCAAGGGCTTACCCGACACTCACGTTGATTCCGTGTCGTGTCAGTGGTCCCATGAAGTATGAAGCTGTGATTAGCAGCTCGTAAATGCGCTGTAATTAAAAACAATAGTTAGTGCCTGCGGGGGTCGCGGACTGCCCACCGTTGCACCTCTCTATTCTCTGAAATATTGTTCTGGCATACCTTGTTAGCGCCCTCACGTCGTATTATCCATCCTCGGCTCCACGTCTGGCCGTAGTAGTTGACGGAACCGGCACAGCATTGTGCTTTTAAATGGCACGCTCGACTGTGAACCACGTCTTGATTACAAAATAGTTTGCAGCTGTGTACTCCCGCCATCTTGGGTTTGCTCAGTAGTATGTTGCATGGGCTGTACTTTCAAGGCGATGGCTGTATATCTTTGGTTGCCATCTTCGGTGTACTAAATTTTAATCATATAACTGTTTTAATCTATAATAGTAAGTCTCCTACGTAAATGCGATCCGCGATACGGGTGACTAGTTATTCAGCATCATGAATGCGCTACTCTCAGTGGTACGTCAAAATTATGAGTGTCGAATTGTAAATGCCGGTTTACTCCCGGAAAATGCACGTATCTGGTGACGTTATTCTAGACATCACGCTCTGTCCAAATATACAAGAGTGCCTTGAGTGTACCATAGTTTGAATATGGTGCCGGTTGCAAAAATATCTGATAAACGGGGAGTGGACACAAATTGATCCATTTTGCCGTCCGATCAATAGTAGGCTAGGGAATAGAGGAGGGTGGTGTATATCCACCAAATTATTGGATAGGAGCGTGAAAAGCGTTATTATATGGTAGAGTAGGTATAATTAGTTCCACGTTTCATACAGTGTCAGAATCACTAGCCTGTGGGTGGTTAATTTGCATGATTGGAATCATAATACATTTCGATGTGTCACATAGGGTATACAACATAAGTCTAAAAAACGTCTGAAATCATTATGCAGAAGAGGATTCATTCTATGGTGAAAATGGGGAGTCAATTTAGTGCATGTCTATTCCGTAAAATATTGATAAGTGTTTGATAGTATCAAGTGGCACCAAATTTTATATAAACATCAGGACTACCATGCATCATTGTGTGTATTTGTTAAAATTGACAACAGCTATTAATGAGATAATTAAATTTCCCAGCGGGTAATATAATCCAGAACATTCAATAGTGAAACAAATGGGGGATCCATTAGATGCCCATGTGCAGCACAAAATATTGGTAGATGTTTCATAGTAACGTACAGAAAAACCAAGTTTGTACAGCACATGATTTCAGTGCATCATTGCACATCTCTGTTGTGAATATCTGTGTAGTCGGTGTTACTACAGTGTCATGAGTCAGTCTCCTAGAAAGTAATGCAGTTCATGGTCCATGTTGAGACCCCCTTCCACTGCCTGAAGCTTCATGATCCATAGGGCTTCCCTGCGTCTCAGGTGTAGTTCTATATTACCTCCTCTTGGATCTGTTTCTATCTTTTCAATGCCACAAAAGGATAAGGTCTGATGTTCTCCCTGTGAGGCACAGTCATTAATATGTGTGGCCGTGGGGTATCTGGGGTCGTGGTATCTGATGGCCCTCAAATGTTCATTAATCCTCTCTTTAAGTGCCCTGATGGTGCGCCCAATGTAGAAACGACTGCATTTGCATTTAAGCATGTATACCACATATTTTCTGTTACAGTTTATCATCTGTCTGATTTCATAGCGTCTCCCGTGTTTACTCTCAACGTGTTTGATGTCAATCGCTAATGGACAAATTTTGCAGCTGCCGCATTTGTGAAAGCCAATACATCTTTGTGACAGCCAATTTGCCTTGGATTTGTGTTTGGGGTAGCTGGGACTGAGAATGGATCTGATATTTTTTCCCTGTCTATATGTGATGAGGGGGCTGTCAGATGTGAATTTGTCTAGTGATTTATCTGACCTGAGAACCTGCCAATGTCTTTTCATACTGTTTCTGAGGGCCAACCCTACTTCATTGTAGTCTGTTACACGTCTGACCTTAGGGGACGTCTTGTCTTTTTGTGGTCCATCTCTAAGAGTGTCAGCTCTATTGGTTAGTGTTATCCTCTTTTCTGCTATAGCAATTGTATGTGTGTTGTAACCCCTGGCTCTAAACTGTTGTTTCATTCCGTTCATACATGTGAGGAAATCTCTGTCATTACTGCAATTTCTTCTAGCTCTTACTAGTTCTCCATATGGTATCGATTCTATCTGATGCTTGGGATGTGCACTTTTAGCGTGCAGTACTGCATTGCAGGAGGTGGGCTTGCGATAGAGTCTGCTCTGAATGTGGTTTTTCTCTATAAATAGGGTCACATCTAAAAATTCAATTTGTGTGTGGCTGAGATTGTATGTAAAGTGGATACCCATATCATTAGAGTTTAGAAATTCACAGAATAGAACCAAGTTGTCCATGGGGCCTGACCAAATCATAATGCAATCGTCGATGTATCTGCCCCAATAAATAATTGATTCACTCCACTTGGTTCCCTTAGAGCCCCAGATCCACTCCTCCTCAAATCAACCCATGAACAGGTTGGCATACGAAGGAGAGAACCTGGAGCCCATGGCAACTCCCTGCACCTGTTTGTACCATTGTGTTTCAAATACAAAAACATTGTGCTTCAAAATTAGTTCAATCATGGAGATAAGCATCTCTACATGTTCCCATTGACTAGCCGGGCTTTTGTTTAAAAATCTCCGTACCGCTTGGATTCCTAGTTCCGTTCTAATGTTAGTATACAGACCGGTGACGTCTAGTGTGGCTAAAAGCATCCCATCTTCCCCAGTTACTTCTGCTAGAATACTAAGAATATGTTTTGTATCTCTTATGTATGATGGCAGGTTTTTGACCATGGGTTGTAGGAATGCATCCACATATTGAGAAAGTTTTTCAGTAGGTCCCCCAATGTTGGAGATAATAGGTCTACCTGGCGGGAATTCTTGCTGTTTATGTACCTTGGGCAGGGTGTATATGCAGGGGTATCTGGGTTTGTCCACTTTGAGATAGAAGAATTCGTCTTGGTCGATTAGACCTTTGTTGAGCCATTCTCTTAGATGTGTGTTGATCAACAGAGTAAGTGGTTGAATGGGATTGTCCCTGAGTTTCTCATAATAGGTCTGATCCCCCAATTGCGATAGGATCTCCTTATTGTAATCTGGTGTGTTCATAATCACAATATTTCCCCCTTTATCAGCCTCCTTGATGGTGATGTCCTGTAACTTGTTCAGGTCTGCTAGTGCCCTACGTTCACTAGTAGTTAGGTTGTCTTTTAGTCTGTGTTTGTGTCTATGATTGGAATTCAGTACTTTGTACATGTCTTCCAATACTAGCTTGTGAAAAATGTCAATGTTGTTGCCGCTAGGTAATGTGGGTGTCCATCGAGATTTGTTTTTTAGCCCACTAGAAATGGTAAGGTCCGTGTCTATATCATGATCTAGCAAGAGTTCTTCAATAGTCATGTGATCACGGTCGTCATCTGTAAGGGACAGTAATATTTCCGCATCCCTAATATCTTGTATACTTGATGATTCAGAAAAAACATTATTGGGATATGTTTTCACTGCTTTATTGGGTTTCAGATTTGTTTCAAATAATTTTTTCAATTTGAGATTCCTTGTAAATTTGAACAAGTCTATCATAGAGTTACAAACATCACCAAATTCTTTAGGACAGAAACCCATACCTTTTTCTAATAGGGTGACCATATCATTAGTTATTGCTTTGTCACTAAGGTTGATCACTTCCACCCCTTTAGTCTGACTGTTGTCTAATTCTGTTTGTTCCATGATCTCAATCTCATGCCTCTTTTGTCTTCCTCTTGTCCCTCCTCTCTTCCCTCTCCTTGTCTTTTTGATGTATTTACCTGTCGTTTTGGTTGGTCCCTGTTCTCTCTTTTGATCCTTTTTACCTCGCGTAAAAAACTGATATCTTTGTTGCTGCCACTAGTCATTGATTCTGCCTCACTTTCGCTCGTGGGTATGGTGCTAATTGATGTGGAACTGGAGCTGATGGGAGCAGGTTTAGGTGTACTTTTTGCCTGGTCCCTGTTGTCATGCTCCACCAAGTAGACATACTTCTTGGCAAAGGTAAAGATTCTCCCTTGCTTATAATCAATTTCGTCTCTTTTGAGCTTGCGTGCTTTCCTTTGTTTGATATCTTCCTGATGCTTATTAATCACCCCTTTTAAAATCTCATAGTTCTTTTCTGTAGCTTCTTTTAAGTCCAGATCTCTTATTTCCGATTCTAGTTGTGTTATTTCAGCCTGTAGGCTTTGTACTTTACGTTCTGAATTCTCAATAAGAATTTCCATTAGTTTATATGAGCTAGATGTTAATTCTTTTTCCCAGATGAGGAGTAAGTCCTCATCCAGGTCATCATATGTTGGGAGGATTTGTGATCTTAATCCCCTTGAAATTCTGTCTAGCTTAATATATTGACGTAGTGTTGCCCCATCCCACCATTTTGAATTTTCATTTTTTCTTAATTTTTCAAGTCTGATAAACTTGTCTTTGAGTCCCTCTTTCTTCTGGTTGGGATTGCCAGTCGCTAGAGAGGTTGCCACAGTGTCTCCTCTCGCTAAGCTGTCAAAGAGATCCTCTGCTTCCTTACTCCTGTCCATTTTGTTAGTATTTCTAAGTAAACCCGTAGGAGCTGCCCCACTGGTAAAATTCTAGACTGGATACTGTGTGGGATGATTAGGCCCTATGTGGTAGTGGCGCTCACTAGTAACGGTCTGTGTTTGACAGTACTTGACTATTTAGATATGGTGCTCAGGGAGGGGTAATCATCCAGTACCCCTCAATGAAGATCCCTAAAGATCCTTGACAAATTGCTAACAAACCCTAGCACACATAAACAGCCTCTTAATACACATTAATGGTGCAAACAAATTATAGAAAACAATCAATAGTAGTGTGAGGTTGTTGGTTTAATGTTCATTCCAGTTGCTCCAGCCAACACCTGTTTCGTCGCTATGGGAATAGGACCCGCGACTTCCTCAGGGCTGGAAAGACACATACATGTAACGATGTGATATCACATCTCATAGTCAGCTCAATACATTGTCAATTGGTGTTGTATAGTGGCACCCAACCACAGCAATAGTGATCAATTTACACCGATAAATGGGCTTGATTGTGAGGCAGATTCTTAATGCATTATACTATTATTATTGTGCTTTTGATATGAGTGATACATATATTGTTTAGAACAACAAGCGAACGTCAATAATATAGTATATCCATCACGCTGTATTGTATAATGGTGACATGTGAGATTGTATGATGTGGTATTCTAATCATAACCGTATCTGAGTGACTAATACGTTGGACCGTCCACAGGAGTGCACATGTTCAATATTTTACAGTGTGTTCCCTTCGTGTCTTTGTCGATTGGGGGGTGGGCGCAAGCCCAAGCCTACCTGTATCACTTTTGTAGAATGTGTTCTGCCTAAAGAACTGTAAAACGCATCATAATAAACACCAGGCACATCTATAACTATGCTCATCAGTGCACGAAATAATAGAACAGGTATCAGACATACCTTCCTGGCGGTTATACTTCCATTCCGGCCGTAATTAGGCTGGGATAAGATTCAGATTTCCCGTTCCTGGTTATAATTTGTCTGTAAATCAAATATGATGATATTGATCAGTATCATCAGATTTATATGGTTATATGATATATAGTGCGTATATCTACCGTGAACTAAAGAAAGTGACCCCGGGTGAGAAAGGAGACGACCCTATAAATACACATGAAGTGAATAACCTTCGGTGCGCATTTATTACAAAGAGCCTGGGATTTGTGACTGCCAACTGGCAAGCTGGTAGTATGTGAGTAAGTGAGCTCGGAGCAGGTATTCCACAAGACAAAAATAGCAAGGGCTTACCCGACACTCACGTTGATTCCGTGTCGTGTCAGTGGTCCCATGAAGTACAAAGCTGTGATTAGCAGCTCGTAAATGCGCTGTAATTAAAAACAATAGTTAGTGCCTGCGGGGGTCGCGGACTGCCCACCGTTGCACCTCTCTATTCTCTGTAATATTGTTCTGGCATACCTTGTTAGCGCCCTCACGTCGTATTATCCGTCCTCGGCTCCACGTCTGGCCGTAGTAGTTGACGGAACCGGCACAGCATTGTGCTTTTAAATGGCGCGCTCGACCGTGAACCACGTCTTGATTACAAAATAGTTTGCAGCTGTGTACTCCCGCCATCTTGGGTTTGCTCACTAGTATGTTGCATGGGCTGTACTTTCAAGGCGATGGCTGTATATCTTTGGTTGCCATCTTCGGTGTACTAAATTTTAATCATATAACTGTTTTAATCTATAATAGTAAGTCTCCTACGTAAATGCGATCCGCGATACGGGTGAATAGTTATTCAGCATCATGAATGCGCTACTCTCAGTGGTACGTCAAAATTATGAGTGTCGAATTGTAAATGCTGGGTTACTCCCCGAAAATGCACGTATCTGGTGACGTTATTCTAGACATCACACTCTGTCCAAATATACAAGAGTGCCTGGAGTGTACCATAGTTTGAATATGGTGCCGGTAGCAAAAATATCTGATAAACGGGGAGTGGACACAAATTGATCCATTTTGCCGTTCGATCAATAGTAGGCTAGGGAATAGAGGAGGGTGGTGTATATCCACCAAATTATTGGATAGGAGGGTGAAAAGCGTTATTATATGGTGGAGTAGGTATTATTAGTTCCACGTTTCATGCAGTGTCAGAATCATTAGCCTGTGGGTGGTTAATTTGCATGATTGGAATCATAATACATTTCGATGTGTCACATAGGGTATACAACATAAGTCTAAAAAATGTCTGAAATCATTATGCAGAAGAGGATACATTCTATGGTGAAAATGGGGAGTCAATTTAGTGCATGTCTATTCCGTAAAATATTGATAAGTGTTTGATAGTATCAAGTGGCACCAAATTTTATATAAACATCAGGACTACCATGCATCATTGTGCGTATTTGTTAAAATTGACAACAGCTATTAATGAGATAATTAAATTTCCCAGCGGGTAATACAATCCAGAACATTCAATAGTGAAACAAAGGGGGGATCCATTAGATGCCCATGTGCAGCACAAAATATTGGTAGCCGTTTCATAGTAACATACAGAAAAACCAAGTTTGTACAGCACATGATTTCAGTGCATCATTGCACATCTCTGTTGTGAATATCTGTGTAGTCGGTGTTACTACAGTGTCATGAGTCAGTCTCCTAGAAAGTAATGCAGTTCATGGTCCATGTTGAGACCCCCTTCCACTGCCTGAAGCTTCATAATCCATAGGGCTTCCCTGCGTCTCAGGTGTAGTTCTATATTACCTCCTCTTGGATCTGTTTCTATCTTTTCAATGCCACAAAAGGATAAGGTCTGATGTTCTCCCTGTGAGGCACAGTCATTAATATGTGTGGCCGTGGGGTATCTGGGGTCGTGGTATCTGATGGCCCTCAAATGTTCATTAATCCTCTCTTTAAGTGGCCTGATGGTGCTTCCAATGTAGAAACGACTGCATCTGCATTTAAGCATGTATACCACATATTTACTGTTACAGTTTATCATCTGTCTGATTTCATAGCGTCTCCCCTGATTACTCTCAAAGTGTTTGAGGTCAATCGCTAATGGACAAATTTTGAAGCTGCCGCATTTGTGAAAGCCAATACATCTTTGTGACAGCCAATTTGCCTTGGGTTAGTGTTTGGGGTAGCTGGGACTGAGAATGGATCTGATATTTTTTCCTCGTCTATATGTGATGAGGGGGCTGTCAGATATGAATTTGTCTAGTGATTTATCTGACCTGAGAACCTGCCAATGTCTTTTCATACTGTTTCTGAGGGCCAACGCTACTTCATTGTAGTCTGTTACAAGTCTGACCTTAGGGGACGTCTTGTCTTTTTATGGTCCATCTCTAAGAGTGTCAGCTCTATTGGTTAGTGTTATCCTCTTTTCTGCTATAGCAATTGTATGTGTGTTGT
Organism: Calotriton arnoldi; assembly: GCA_963921515.1. Lineage (NCBI taxonomy): Eukaryota > Metazoa > Chordata > Amphibia > Caudata > Salamandridae > Calotriton > Calotriton arnoldi. The sequence continues at coordinate 947,974 of CAWUFW010005032.1, forward strand.
AACCCCTGGCTCTAAACTGTTGTTTCATTCCGTTCATACATGTGAGGAAATCTCTGTCATTACTGCAATTTCTTCTAGCTCTTACTAGTTCTCCATATGGTATCGATTCTATCTGATGCTTGGGATGTGCACTTTTAGCATGCAGTACTGCATTACAGGAGGTGGGCTTGCGATAGAGTCTGCTCTGAATGTGGTTGTTCTCTATAAATAGGGTCACATCTAAAAATTCAATTTGTGTGTGGCTGAGATTGTATGTAAAGGTGATTCACATATCATTAGAGTTTAGAAATTCACAGAATAGAACCAAGTTGTCCATGGGGCCCTGACCAAATCATAATGCAATCGTCGATGTATCTGCCCCAATAAATAATTGATTCACTCCTCTTGGTTCCCTTCGAGCCCCAGATCCACTCCTCCTCAAATCAACCCATGAACAGGTTGGCATACGAAGGAGAGAACCTGGAGCCCATGGCAACTCCCTGCACCTGTTTGTACCATTGTGTTTCAAATAGAAAAACATTGTGCTTCAAAATTAGTTCAATCATGGAGATAAGCATCTCTACATGTTCCCATTGACTAGCCGGTCTTTTGTTTAAAAATCTCCGTACCGCTTGGATTCCTAGTTCCGTTCTAATGTTAGTATACAGACCGGTGACGTCTAGTGTGGCTAAAAGCATCCCATCTTCCCAAGTTACGTCTGCTAGAATACTAAGAATATGTTTTGTATATCTTATGTATGATGGCAGGTTTTTGACCATGGGTTGTAGGAATGCATCCACATATTGAGAAAGTTTCTCAGTAGGTCCCCCAATGTTGGAGATAATAAGTCTACCTGGCGGGAATTCTTGCTGTTTATGTACCTTGGGCAGGGTGTATATGCAGTGGTATCTGGGTTTGTCCACTTTGAGATAGAAGAATTCGTCTTGGTCGATTAGACCTTTGTTGAGCCATTCTCTTAGATGTGTGTTGATCAACAGAGTAAGTGGTTGAATGGGATTGTCCCTGAGTTTCTCATAATAGGTCTGATCCCCCAATTGCGATAGGATCTCCTTATTGTAATCTGGTGTGTTCATAATCACAATATTTCCCCCTTTATCAGCCTCCTTGATGGTGATGTCCTGTAACTTGTTCAGGTCTGCTAGTGCCCTACGTTCACTAGTAGTTAGGTTGTCTTTTAGTCTGTGTTTGTGTCTATGATTGGAATTCAGTACTTTGTACATGTCTCCCAATACTAGCTTGTGAAAAATGTCAATGTTGTTGCCGCTAGGTAATGTGGGTGTCCATCTAGATTTGTTTTTTAGCCCACTAGAAATGGTAAGGTCCGTATCTATATCATGATCTAGCAAGAGTTCTTCAATAGTCATGTGATCACGGTCGTCATCTGTAAGGGAGAGTAATATTTCCGCATCCCTAATATCTTGTATACTTGATGATTCAGAAAAAACATCATTGGGATATGTTTTCACTGCTTTATTGGGTTTCAGATTTGTTTCAAAGAATTTTTTCAATTTGAGATTTCTTGTAAATTTGAACAAGTCTATCATAAAGTTACAAACATCACCAAATTCTTTAGGACAGAAACCCATACCTTTTTCTAATAGGGTGACCATATCATTAGTTATTGCTTTGTCACTAAGGTTGATCACTTCCACCCCTTTAGTCTGACTGTTGTCTAATTCTGTTTGTTCCATGATCTCAATCTCATGCCTCTTTTGTCTTCCTCTAGTCCCTCCTCTCTTCCCTCTCCTTGTCTTTTTGATGTATTTACCTGTCGTTTTGGTTGGTCCCTGTTCCCTCTTTTGATCCTTTTTACCTCGCGTAAAAAACTGATATCTTTGTTGTTGCAACTAGTCATTGATTCTGCCTCACTTTCGCTCGTGGGTATGGTGCTAATTGATGTGGAACTGGAGCTGATGGGAGCAGGTTTAGGTGTACTTTTTGCCTGGTCCCTGTTGTCATGCTCCACCAAGTAGACATACTTCTTGGCAAAGGTAAAGATTCTCCCTTGCTTATAATCAATTTCGTCTCTTTTGAGCTTGCGTGCTTTCCTTTGTTTGATATCTTCCTAATGCTTATTAATCACCCCTTTTAAAATCTCATAGTTCTTTTCTGTAGCTTCTTTTAAGTCCAGATCTCTTATTCCCGATTCTAGTTGTGTTATTTCAGCCTGTAGGCTTTGTACTTTATGTTCTGAATTCTCAATAAGAATTTCCATTAGTTTATATGAGTTAGATGTTAATTCTTTTTCCCAGATGAGGAGTAAGTCCTCATCCAGGTCATCATATGTTGGGAGGATTTGTGATCTTAATCCCCTTGGAATTCTGTCTAGCTTAATATATTGACATAGTGTTGCCCCATCCCACCATTTTGAATTTTCATTTTTTCTTAATTTTTCAAGTCTGATAAACTTGTTTTTGAGTCCCTCTTTCTTCTGGTTGGGATTGCCACTCACTAGAGAGGTTGCAACAGTTTCTCCTCTCGCTAAGCTGTCAAAGAGATCCTCTGCTTCCTTACTCCTGTCCATTTTGTTAGTATTTCTAAGTAAACCCGTAGGAGCTGCCCCACTGGTAAAATTCTAGACTGTATACTGTGTGGGAGGATTAAGCCCTATGTGGTAGTGGCGCTCACTAGTAACGGTCTGTGTTTGACAGTACTTGACTATTTAGATATGGTGCTCAGGGAGGGGGTAATCATCCAGTACCCCTCAATAAAGATCCCTAAAGATCCTTGACAAATTGCTAACAAACCCTAGCACACATAAACAGCCTCTTAATACACATTAATGGTGCAAACAAATGATAGAAAACAATCAATAGTAGTCGTGAGGTTGTTGGTTTAATGTTCATTCCAGTTGCTCCAGCCAACACGTGTTTCGTCGCTATGGGCATAGGACCAGCGACTTCCTCAGGGCTGGAAAGACACAAACATGTAACGATGTGATATCACATCTCATAGTCAGCTCAAAACATTGTCAATTGGTGTTGTATAGTGGCACCCAACCACAGCAATAGTGATCAATTTACACCGATAAAGTGGGCTTGATTGTGAGGCAGATTCTTAATGCATTATACTATTATTATTGAGCTTTTGATATGAGTGATACATATATTGTTTAGAATAACAAGCGAACGTCAATAATATAGTATATCCATCATACTGTATTGTATAATGGTGACATGTGAGATTGTATGATGTGGTATTCTAATCATAACCGTATCTGAGTGTCTACTACGTGGGACCGTCCACAGGAGTGCACATGTTCAATATAAATATTTTACAGTGTGTTCCCTTCGTGTCTTTGTCGATTGGGGGTGGGCGCAAGCCCAAGCCTACCTGTATCACTTTTGTAGAATGTGTTCTGCCTAAAGAACTGTAAAACGCATCATAATAAACACCAGGCACATCTATAACTATGCTCATCAGTGCACGAAATAACAGAACAGGTATCAGACATACCTTCCTGCCGGTTATACTTCCGTCCCGGCCGTAATTAGGCTGGGATAAGATTCAGATTTCCCGTTCCTGGTTATAATTTGTCTTTAAATCAAATATGATGATATTGATCAGTATCATCAGATTTATATGGTTATATGATATATAGTGCGTATATCTACCGTGAACTAAAGAAAGTGACCCCGGGTGAGAAAGGAGACGACCCTATAAATACACATGAAGTGAATAACCTTCGGTGCGCATTTATTACAAAGAGCCTGGGATTTGTGACTACCAACTGGCAAGCTGGTAGTATGTGAGTTAGTGAGCTCGGAGCAGGTATTCCACAAGACAAAAATAGCAAGGGCTTACCCGACACTCATGTTGATTCCGTGTCGTGTCAGTGGTCCCATGAAGTACGAAGCTGTGATTAGCAGCTCGTAAATGCGCTGTAATTAAAAACAATAGTTAGTGCCTGCGGGGGTCACGGACTGCCCACCGTTGCACCTCTCTATTCTCTGAAATATTGTTCTGGCATACCTTGTTAGCGCCCTCACGTCGTATTATCCATCCTCGGCTCCACGTCTGGCCGTAGTAGTTGACGGAACCCGCACAGCATTGTGCTTTTAAATGGCGCGCTCGACTGTGAACCACGTCTTGATTACAAAATATTTTGCAGCTGTGTACTCCCGCCATCTTGGGTTTGCTCAGTAGTATGTTGCATGGGCTGTACTTTCAAGGCGATGGCTGTATATCTTTGGTTGCCATCTTTGGTGTACTAAATTTTAATCATATAACTGTTTTAATCTATAATAGTAAGTCTCCTACGTAAATGCGATCCGCGATACGGGTGAATAGTTATTCAGCATCATGAATGCGCTACTCTCAGTGGTACGTCAAAATTATGAGTGTCGAATTGTAAATGCCGGTTTACTCCCGGAAAATGCACGTATCTGGTGACGTTATTCTAGACATCACGCTCTGTCCAAATATACAAGAGTGCCTTGAGTGTACCATAGTTTGAATATGGTGCCGGTTGCAAAAATATCTGATAAACGGGGAGTGGACACAAATTGATCCATTTTGCCGTCCGATCAATAGTAGGCTAGGGAATAGAGGAGGGTGGTGTATATCCACCAAATTATTGGATAGGAGGGTGAAAAGCGTTATTATATGGTGGAGTAGGTATTATTAGTTCCACGTTTCATACAGTGTCAGAATCACTAGCCTGTGGGTGGTTAATTTGCATGATTGGAATCATAATACATTTCGATGTGTCACATAGGGTATACAACATAAGTCTAAAAAACGTCTGAAATCATTATGCAGAAGAGGATTCATTCTATGGTGAAAATGGGGAGTCAATTTAGTGCATGTCTATTCCGTAAAATATTGATAAGTGTTTGATAGTATCAAGTGGCACCAAATTTTATATAAACATCAGGACTACCATGCATCATTGTGCGTATTTGTTAAAATTGACAACAGCTATTAATGAGATAATTAAATTTCCCAGCGGGTAATATAATCCAGAACATTCAATAGTGAAACAAATGGGGGGGATCCATTAGATGCCCATGTGCAGCACAAAATATTGGTAGATGTTTCATAGTAACGTACAGAAAAACCAAGTTTGTACAGCACATGATTTCAGTGCATCATTGCACATCTCTGTTGTGAATATCTGTGTAGTCGGTGTTACTACAGTGTCATGAGTCAGTCTCCTAGAAAGTAATGCAGTTCATGGTCCATGTTGAGACCCCCTTCCACTGCCTGAAGCTTCATGATCCATAGGGCTTCCCTGCGTCTCAGGTGTAGTTCTATATTACCTCCTCTTGGATCTGTTTCTATCTTTTCAATGCCACAAAAGGATAAGGTCTGATGTTCTCCCTGTGAGGCACAGTCATTAATATGTGTGGCCGTGGGGTATCTGGGGTCGTGGTATCTGATGGCCCTCAAATGTTCATTAATCCTCTCTTTAAGTGGCCTGATGGTGCTCCCAATGTAGAAACGACTGCATTTGCATTTAAGCATGTATACCACATATTTTCTGTTACAGTTTATCATCTGTCTGATTTCATAGCGTCTCCCGTGATTACTCTCAAAGTGTTTGATGTCAATCGCTAATGGACAAATTTTGCAGCTGCCGCATTTGTGAAAGCCAATACATCTTTGTGACAGCCAATGTGCCTTGGATTTGTGTTTGGGGTAGCTGGGACTGAGAATGGATCTGATATTTTTTCCCTGTCTATATGTGATGAGGGGGCTGTCAGATGTGAATTTGTCTAGTGATTTATCTGACCTGAGAACCTGCCAATGTCTTTTCATACTGTTTCTGAGGGCCAACCCTACTTCATTGTAGTCTGTTACACGTCTGACCTTAGGGGACGTCTTGTCTTTTTGTGGTCCATCTCTAAGAGTGTCAGCTCTATTGGTTAGTGTTATCCTCTTTTCTGCTATAGCAATTGTATGTGTGTTGTAACCCCTGGCTCTAAACTGTTGTTTCATTCCGTTCATACATGTGAGGAAATCTCTGTCATTACTGCAATTTCTTCTAGCTCTTACTAGTTCTCCATATGGTATCGATTCTATCTGATGCTTGGGATGTGCACTTTTAGCGTGCAGTACTGCATTACAGGAGGTGGGCTTGCGATAGAGTCTGCTCTGAATGTGGTTTTTCTCTATAAATAGGGTCACATCTAAAAATTCAATTTGTGTGTGGCTGAGATTGTATGTAAAGTGGATACCCATATCATTAGAGTTTAGAAATTCACAGAATAGAACCAAGTTGTCCATGGGGCCTGACCAAATCATAATGCAATCGTCGATGTATCTGCCCCAATAAATAATTGATTCACTCCACTTGGTTCCCTTCGAGCCCCAGATCCACTCCTCCTCAAATCAACCCATGAACAGGTTGGCATACGAAGGAGAGAACCTGGAGCCCATGGCAACTCCCTGCACCTGTTTGTACCATTGTGTTTCAAATACAAAAACATTGTGCTTCAAAATTAGTTCAATCATGGAGATAAGCATCTCTACATGTTCCCATTGACTAGCCGGTCTTTTGTTTAAAAATCTCCGTACCGCTTGGATTCCTAGTTCCGTTCTAATGTTAGTATACAGACCGGTGACGTCTAGTGTGGCTAAAAGCATCCCATCTTCCCCAGTTACGTCTGCTAGAATACTAAGAATATGTTTTGTATCTCTTATGTATGATGGCAGGTTTTTGACCATGGGTTGTAGGAATGCATCCACATATTGAGAAAGTTTTTCAGTAGGTCCCCCAATGTTGGAGATAATAGGTCTACCTGGCGGGAATTCTTGCTGTTTATGTACCTTGGGCAGGGTGTATATGCAGGGGTATCTGGGTTTGTCCACTTTGAGATAGAAGAATTCGTCTTGGTCGATTAGACCTTTGTTGAGCCATTCTCTTAGATGTGTGTTGATCAACAGAGTAAGTGGTTGAATGGGATTGTCCCTGAGTTTCTCATAATAGGTCTGATCCCCCAATTGCGATAGGATCTCCTTATTGTAATCTGGTGTGTTCATAATCACAATATTTCCCCCTTTATCAGCCTCCTTGATGGTGATGTCCTGTAACTTGTTCAGGTCTGCTAGTGCCCTACGTTCACTAGTAGTTAGGTTGTCTTTTAGTCTGTGTTTGTGTCTATGATTGGAATTCAGTACTTTGTACATGTCTTCCAATACTAGCTTGTGAAAAATGTCAATGTTGTTGCCGCTAGGTAATGTGGGTGTCCATCGAGATTTGTTTTTTAGCCCACTAGAAATGGTAAGGTCCGTGTCTATATCATGATCTAGCAAGAGTTCTTCAATAGTCATGTGATCACGGTCGTCATCTGTAAGGGACAGTAATATTTCCGCATCCCTAATATCTTGTATACTTGATGATTCAGAAAAAACATTATTGGGATATGTTTTCACTGCTTTATTGGGTTTCAGATTTGTTTCAAAGAATTTTTTCAATTTGAGATTCCTTGTAAATTTGAACAAGTCTATCATAGAGTTACAAACATCACCAAATTCTTTAGGACAGAAACCCATACCTTTTTCTAATAGGGTGACCATATCATTAGTTATTGCTTTGTCACTAAGGTTGATCACTTCCACCCCTTTAGTCTGACTGTTGTCTAATTCTGTTTGTTCCATGATCTCAATCTCATGCCTCTCTTGTCTTCCTCTTGTCCCTCCTCTCTTCCCTCTCCTTGTCTTTTTGATGTATTTACCTGTCGTTTTGGTTGGTCCCTGTTCTCTCTTTTGATCCTTTTTACCTCGCGTAAAAAACTGATATCTTTGTTGCTGCCACTAGTCATTGATTCTGCCTCACTTTCGCTCGTGGGTATGGTGCTAATTGATGTGGAACTGGAGCTGATGGGAGCAGGTTTAGGTGTACTTTTTGCCTGGTCCCTGTTGTCATGCTCCACCAAGTAGACATACTTCTTGGCAAAGGTAAAGATTCTCCCTTGCTTATAATCAATTTCGTCTCTTTTGAGCTTGCGTGCTTTCCTTTGTTTGATATCTTCCTGATGCTTATTAATCACCCCTTTTAAAATCTCATAGTTCTTTTCTGTAGCTTCTTTTAAGTCCAGATCTCTTATTTCCGATTCTAGTTGTGTTATTTCAGCCTGTAGGCTTTGTACTTTACGTTCTGAATTCTCAATAAGAATTTCCATTAGTTTATATGAGCTAGATGTTAATTCTTTTTCCCAGATGAGGAGTAAGTCCTCATCCAGGTCATCATATGTTGGGAGGATTTGTGATCTTAATCACCTTGAAATTCTGTCTAGCTTAATATATTGACGTAGTGTTGCCCCATCCCACCATTTTGAATTTTCATTTTTTCTTAATTTTTCAAGTCTGATAAACTTGTCTTTGAGTCCCTCTTTCTTCTGGTTGGGATTGCCAGTCGCTAGAGAGGTTGCCACAGTGTCTCCTCTCGCTAAGCTGTCAAAGAGATCCTCTGCTTCCTTACTCCTGTCCATTTTGTTAGTATTTCTAAGTAAACCCGTAGGAGCTGCCCCACTGGTAAAATTCTAGACTGGATACTGTGTGGGATGATTAGGCCCTATGTGGTAGTGGCGCTCACTAGTAACGGTCTGTGTTTGACAGTACTTGACTATTTAGATATGGTGCTCAGGGAGGGGGTAATCATCCAGTACCCCTCAATGAAGATCCCTAAAGATCCTTGACAAATTGCTAACAAACCCTAGCACACATAAACAGCCTCTTAATACACATTAATGGTGCAAACAAATTATAGAAAACAATCAATAGTAGTGTGAGGTTGTTGGTTTAATGTTCATTCCAGTTGCTCCAGCCAACACCTGTTTCGTCGCTATGGGAATAGGACCCGCGACTTCCTCAGGGCTGGAAAGACACATACATGTAACGATGTGATATCACATCTCATAGTCAGCTCAATACATTGTCAATTGGTGTTGTATAGTGGCACCCAACCACAGCAATAGTGATCAATTTACACCGATAAATGGGCTTGATTGTGAGGCAGATTCTTAATGCATTATACTATTATTATTGTGCTTTTGATATGAGTGATACATATATTGTTTAGAACAACAAGCGAACGTCAATAATATAGTATATCCATCACGCTGTATTGTATAATGGTGACATGTGAGATTGTATGATGTGGTATTCTAATCATAACCGTATCTGAGTGTCTAATACGTGGGACCGTCCACAGGAGTGCACATGTTCAATATTTTACAGTGTGTTCCCTTCGTGTCTTTGTCGATTGGGGGTGGGCGCAAGCCCAAGCCTACCTGTATCACTTTTGTAGAATGTGTTCTGCCTAAAGAACTGTAAAACGCATCATAATAAACACCAGGCACATCTATAACTATGCTCATCAGTGCACGAAATAACAGAACAGGTATCAGACATACCTTCCTGCCGGTTATACTTCCGTTCCGGCCGTAATTAGGCTGGGATAAGATTCAGATTTCCCGTTCCTGGTTATAATTTGTCTGTAAATCAAATATGATGATATTGATCAGTATCATCAGATTTATATGGTTATATGATATATAGTGCGTATATCTACCGTGAACTAAAGAAAGTGACCCCGGGTGAGAAAGGAGACGACCCTATAAATACACATGAAGTGAATAACCTTCGGTGCGCATTTATTACAAAGAGCCTGGGATTTGTGACTGCCAACTGGCAAGCTGGTAGTATGTGAGTAAGGAGCTCGGAGCAGGTATCCCACAAGACAAAAATAGCAAGGGCTTACCCGACACTCACGTTGATTCTGTGTCGTGTCAGTGGTCCCATGAAGTACAAAGCTGTGATTAGCAGCTCGTAAATGCGCTGTAATTAAAAACAATAGTTAGTGCCTGCGGGGGTCGCGGACTGCCCACCGTTGCACCTCTCTATTCTCTGTAATATTGTTCTGGCATACCTTGTTAGCGCCCTCACGTCGTATTATCCGTCCTCGGCTCCACGTCTGGCCGTAGTAGTTGACGGAACCGGCACAGCATTGTGCTTTTAAATGGCGCGCTCGACCGTGAACCACGTCTTGATTACAAAATAGTTTGCAGCTGTGTACTCCCGCCATCTTGGGTTTGCTCACTAGTATGTTGCATGGGCTGTACTTTCAAGGCGATGGCTGTATATCTTTGGTTGCCATCTTCGGTGTACTAAATTTTAATCATATAACTGTTTTAATCTATAATAGTAAGTCTCCTACGTAAATGCGATCCGCGATACGGGTGAATAGTTATTCAGCATCATGAATGCGCTACTCTCAGTGGTACGTCAAAATTATGAGTGTCGAATTGTAAATGCCGGTTTACTCCCGGAAAATGCACGTATCTGGTGACGTTATTCTAGACATCACGCTCTGTCCAAATATACAAGAGTGCCTTGAGTGTACCATAGTTTGAATATGGTGCCGGTAGCAAAAATATCTGATAAACGGGGAGTGGACACAAATTGATCCATTTTGCCGTCCGATCAATAGTAGGCTAGGGAATAGAGGAGGGTGGTGTATATCCACCAAATTATTGGATAGGAGGGTGAAAAGCGTTATTATATGGTGGAGTAGGTATTATTAGTTCCACGTTTCATACAGTGTCAGAATCACTAGCCTGTGGGTGGTTAATTTGCATGATTGGAATCATAATACATTTCGATGTGTCACATAGGGTATACAACATAAGTCTAAAAAACGTCTGAAATCATTATGCAGAAGAGGATTCATTCTATGGTGAAAATGGGGAGTCAATTTAGTGCATGTCTATTCCGTAAAATATTGATAAGTGTTTGATAGTATCAAGTGGCACCAAATTTTATATAAACATCAGGACTACCATGCATCATTGTGCGTATTTGTTAAAATTGACAACAGCTATTAATGAGATAATTAAATTTCCCAGCGGGTAATATAATCCAGAACATTCAATAGTGAAACAAAGGGGGGATCCATTAGATGCCCATGTGCAGCACAAAATATTGGTAGATGTTTCATAGTAACGTACAGAAAAACCAAGTTTGTACAGCACATGATTTCAGTGCATCATTGCACATCTCTGTTGTGAATATCTGTGTAGTCGGTGTTACTACAGTGTCATGAGTCAGTCTCCTAGAAAGTAATGCAGTTCATGGTCCATGTTGAGACCCCCTTCCACTGCCTGAAGCTTCATGATCCATAGGGCTTCCCTGCGTCTCAGGTGTAGTTCTATATTACCTCCTCTTGGATCTGTTTCTATCTTTTCAATGCCACAAAAGGATAAGGTCTGATGTTCTCCCTGTGAGGCACAGTCATTAATATGTGTGGCCGTGGGGTATCTGGGGTCGTGGTATCTGATGGCCCTCAAATGTTCATTAATCCTCTCTTTAAGTGGCCTGATGGTGCTCCCAATGTAGAAACGACTGCATTTGCATTTAAGCATGTATACCACATATTTACTGTTACAGTTTATCATCTGTCTGATTTCATAGCGTCTCCCGTGATTACTCTCAAAGTGTTTGATGTCAATCGCTAATGGACAAATTTTGCAGCTGCCGCATTTGTGAAAGCCAATACATCTTTGTGACAGCCAATTTGCCTTGGGTTTGTGTTTGGGGTAGCTGGGACTGAGAATGGATCTGATATTTTTTCCCTGTCTATATGTGATGAGGGGGCTGTCAGATGTGAATTTGTCTAGTGATTTATCTGACCTGAGAACCTGCCAATGTCTTTTCATACTGTTTCTGAGGGCCAACCCTACTTCATTGTAGTCTGTTACACGTCTGACCTTAGGGGACGTCTTGTCTTTTTGTGGTCCATCTCTAAGAGTGTCAGCTCTATTGGTTAGTGTTATCCTCTTTTCTGCTATAGCAATTGTATGTGTGTTGTAACCCCTGGCTCTAAACTGTTGTTTCATTCCGTTCATACATGTGAGGAAATCTCTGTCATTACTGCAATTTCTTCTAGCTCTTACTAGTTCTCCATATGGTATCGATTCTATCTGATGCTTGGGATGTGCACTTTTAGCGTGCAGTACTGCATTACAGGAGGTGGGCTTGCGATAGAGTCTGCTCTGAATGTGGTTTTTCTCTATAAATAGGGTCACATCTAAAAATTCAATTTGTGTGTGGCTGAGATTGTATGTAAAGTGGATTCCCATATCATTAGAGTTTAGAAATTCACAGAATAGAACCAAGTTGTCCATGGGGCCTGACCAAATCATAATGCAATCGTCGATGTATCTGCCCCAATAAATAATTGATTCACTCCACTTGGTTCCCTTCGAGCCCCAGATCCACTCCTCCTCAAATCAACCCATGAACAGGTTGGCATACGAAGGAGAGAACCTGGAGCCCATGGCAACTCCCTGCACCTGTTTGTACCATTGTGTTTCAAATACAAAAACATTGTGCTTCAAAATTAGTTCAATCATGGAGATAAGCATCTCTACATGTTCCCATTGACTAGCCGGTCTTTTGTTTAAAAATCTCCGTACCGCTTGGATTCCTAGTTCCGTTCTAATGTTAGTATACAGACCGGTGACGTCTAGTGTGGCTAAAAGCATCCCATCTTCCCAAGTTACGTCTGCTAGAATACTAAGAATATGTTTTGTATCTCTTATGTATGATGGCAGGTTTTTGACCATGGGTTGTAGGAATGCATCCACATATTGAGAAAGTTTTTCAGTAGGTCCCCCAATGTTGGAGATAATAGGTCTACCTGGCGGGAATTCTTGCTGTTTATGTACCTTGGGCAGGGTGTATATGCAGGGGTATCTGGGTTTGTCCACTTTGAGATAGAAGAATTTGTCTTGGTCGATTAGACCTTTGTTGAGCCATTCTCTTAGATGTGTGTTGATCAACAGAGTAAGTGGTTGAATGGGATTGTCCCTGAGTTTCTCATAATAGGTCTGATCCCCCAATTGCGATAGGATCTCCTTATTGTAATCTGGTGTGTTCATAATCACAATATTTCCCCCTTTATCAGCCTCCTTGATGGTGATGTCCTGTAACTTGTTCAGGTCTGCTAGTGCCCTACGTTCACTAGTAGTTAGGTTGTCTTTTAGTCTGTGTTTGTGTCTATGATTGGAATTCAGTACTTTGTACATGTCTTCCAATACTAGCTTGTGAAAAATGTCAATGTTGTTGCCGCTAGGTAATGTGGGTGTCCATCGAGATTTGTTTTTTAGCCCACTAGAAATGGTAAGGTCCGTGTCTATATCATGATCTAGCAAGAGTTCTTCAATAGTCATGTGATCACGGTCGTCATCTGTAAGGGACAGTAATATTTCCGCATCCCTAATATCTTGTATACTTGATGATTCAGAAAAAACATTATTGGGATATGTTTTCACTGCTTTATTGGGTTTCAGATTTGTTTCAAAGAATTTTTTCAATTTGAGATTCCTTGTAAATTTGAACAAGTCTATCATAGAGTTACAAACATCACCAAATTCTTTAGGACAGAAACCCATACCTTTTTCTAATAGGGTGACCATATCATTAGTTATTGCTTTGTCACTAAGGTTGATCACTTCCACCCCTTTAGTCTGACTGTTGTCTAATTCTGTTTGTTCCATGATCTCAATCTCATGCCTCTCTTGTCTTCCTCTTGTCCCTCCTCTCTTCCCTCTCCTTGTCTTTTTGATGTATTTACCTGTCGTTTTGGTTGGTCCCTGTTCTCTCTTTTGATCCTTTTTACCTCGCGTAAAAAACTGATATCTTTGTTGCTGCCACTAGTCATTGATTCTGCCTCACTTTCGCTCGTGGGTATGGTGCTAATTGATGTGGAACTGGAGCTGATGGGAGCAGGTTTAGGTGTACTTTTTGCCTGGTCCCTGTTGTCATGCTCCACCAAGTAGACATACTTCTTGGCAAAGGTAAAGATTCTCCCTTGCTTATAATCAATTTCGTCTCTTTTGAGCTTGCGTGCTTTCCTTTGTTTGATATCTTCCTGATGCTTATTAATCACCCCTTTTAAAATCTCATAGTTCTTTTCTGTAGCTTCTTTTAAGTCCAGATCTCTTATTTCCGATTCTAGTTGTGTTATTTCAGCCTGTAGGCTTTGTACTTTACGTTCTGAATTCTCAATAAGAATTTCCATTAGTTTATATGAGCTAGATGTTAATTCTTTTTCCCAGATGAGGAGTAAGTCCTCATCCAGGTCATCATATGTTGGGAGGATTTGTGATCTTAATCCCCTTGAAATTCTGTCTAGCTTAATATATTGACGTAGTGTTGCCCCATCCCACCATTTTGAATTTTCATTTTTTCTTAATTTTTCAAGTCTGATAAACTTGTCTTTGAGTCCCTCTTTCTTCTGGTTGGGATTGCCAGTCGCTAGAGAGGTTGCCACAGTGTCTCCTCTCGCTAAGCTGTCAAAGAGATCCTCTGCTTCCTTACTCCTGTCCATTTTGTTAGTATTTCTAAGTAAACCCGTAGGAGCTGCCCCACTGGTAAAATTCTAGACTGGATACTGTGTGGGATGATTAGGCCCTATGTGGTAGTGGCGCTCACTAGTAACGGTCTGTGTTTGACAGTACTTGACTATTTAGATATGGTGCTCAGGGAGGGGGTAATCATCCAGTACCCCTCAATGAAGATCCCTAAAGATCCTTGACAAATTGCTAACAAACCCTAGCACACATAAACAGCCTCTTAATACACATTAATGGTGCAAACAAATTATAGAAAACAATCAATAGTAGTGTGAGGTTGTTGGTTTAATGTTCATTCCAGTTGCTCCAGCCAACACCTGTTTCGTCGCTATGGGAATAGGACCCGCGACTTCCTCAGGGCTGGAAAGACACATACATGTAACGATGTGATATCACATCTCATAGTCAGCTCAATACATTGTCAATTGGTGTTGTATAGTGGCACCCAACCACAGCAATAGTGATCAATTTACACCGATAAATGGGCTTGATTGTGAGGCAGATTCTTAATGCATTATACTATTATTATTGTGCTTTTGATATGAGTGATACATATATTGTTTAGAACAACAAGCGAACGTCAATAATATAGTATATCCATCACGCTGTATTGTATAATGGTGACATGTGAGATTGTATGATGTGGTATTCTAATCATAACCGTATCTGAGTGTCTAATACGTGGGACCGTCCACAGGAGTGCACATGTTCAATATTTTACAGTGTGTTCCCTTCGTGTCTTTGTCGATTGGGGGTGGGCGCAAGCCCAAGCCTACCTGTATCACTTTTGTAGAATGTGTTCTGCCTAAAGAACTGTAAAACGCATCATAATAAACACCAGGCACATCTATAACTATGCTCATCAGTGCACGAAATAACAGAACAGGTATCAGACATACCTTCCTGCCGGTTATACTTCCGTTCCGGCCGTAATTAGGCTGGGATAAGATTCAGATTTCCCGTTCCTGGTTATAATTTGTCTGTAAATCAAATATGATGATATTGATCAGTATCATCAGATTTATATGGTTATATGATATATAGTGCGTATATCATACCGTGAACTAAAGAAAGTGACCCCGGGTGAGAAAGGAGACGACCCTATAAATACACATGAAGTGAATAACCTTCGGTGCACATTTATTACAAAGAGCCTGGGATTTGTGACTGCCAACTGGCAAGCTGGTAGTATGTGAGTAAGGAGCTCGGAGCAGGTATTCCACAAGACAAAAATAGCAAGGGCTTACCCGACACTCACGTTGATTCCGTGTCGTGTCAGTGGTCCCATGAAGTACAAAGCTGTGATTAGCAGCTCGTAAATGCGCTGTAATTAAAAACAATAGTTAGTGCCTGCGGGGTCGCGGACTGCCCACCGTTGCACCTCTCTATTCTCTGTAATATTGTTCTGGCATACCTTGTTAGCGCCCTCACGTCGTATTATCCGTCCTCGGCTCCACGTCTGGCCGTAGTAGTTGACGGAACCGGCACAGCATTGTGCTTTTAAATGGCGCGCTCGACCGTGAACCACGTCTTGATTACAAAATAGTTTGCAGCTGTGTACTCCCGCCATCTTGGGTTTGCTCACTAGTATGTTGCATGGGCTGTACTTTCAAGGCGATGGCTGTATATCTTTGGTTGCCATCTTCGGTGTACTAAATTTTAATCATATAACTGTTTTAATCTATAATAGTAAGTCTCCTACGTAAATGCGATCCGCGATACGGGTGAATAGTTATTCAGCATCATGAATGCGCTACTCTCAGTGGTACGTCAAAATTATGAGTGTCGAATTGTAAATGCCGGTTTACTCCCGGAAAATGCACGTATCTGGTGACGTTATTCTAGACATCACGCTCTGTCCAAATATACAAGAGTGCCTTGAGTGTACCATAGTTTGAATATGGTGCCGGTAGCAAAAATATCTGATAAACGGGGAGTGGACACAAATTGATCCATTTTGCCGTCCGATCAATAGTAGGCTAGGGAATAGAGGAGGGTGGTGTATATCCACCAAATTATTGGATAGGAGGGTGAAAAGCGTTATTATATGGTGGAGTAGGTATTATTAGTTCCACGTTTCATACAGTGTCAGAATCACTAGCCTGTGGGTGGTTAATTTGCATGATTGGAATCATAATACATTTCGATGTGTCACATAGGGTATACAACATAAGTCTAAAAAACGTCTGAAATCATTATGCAGAAGAGGATTCATTCTATGGTGAAAATGGGGAGTCAATTTAGTGCATGTCTATTCCGTAAAATATTGATAAGTGTTTGATAGTATCAAGTGGCACCAAATTTTATATAAACATCAGGACTACCATGCATCATTGTGCGTATTTGTTAAAATTGACAACAGCTATTAATGAGATAATTAAATTTCCCAGCGGGTAATATAATCCAGAACATTCAATAGTGAAACAAAGGGGGGATCCATTAGATGCCCATGTGCAGCACAAAATATTGGTAGATGTTTCATAGTAACGTACAGAAAAACCAAGTTTGTACAGCACATGATTTCAGTGCATCATTGCACATCTCTGTTGTGAATATCTGTGTAGTCGGTGTTACTACAGTGTCATGAGTCAGTCTCCTAGAAAGTAATGCAGTTCATGGTCCATGTTGAGACCCCCTTCCACTGCCTGAAGCTTCATGATCCATAGGGCTTCCCTGCGTCTCAGGTGTAGTTCTATATTACCTCCTCTTGGATCTGTTTCTATCTTTTCAATGCCACAAAAGGATAAGGTCTGATGTTCTCCCTGTGAGGTACAGTCATTAATATGTGTGTCCGTGGGGTATCTGGGGTCGTGGTATCTGATGGCCCTCAAATGTTCATTAATCCTCTCTTTAAGTGGCCTGATGGTGCTCCCAATGTAGAAACGACTGCATTTGCATTTAAGCATGTATACCACATATTTACTGTTACAGTTTATCATCTGTCTGATTTCATAGCGTCTCCCGTGATTACTCTCAAAGTGTTTGATGTCAATCGCTAATGGACAAATTTTGCAGCTGCCGCATTTGTGAAAGCCAATACATCTTTGTGACAGCCAATTTGCCTTGGGTTTGTGTTTGGGGTAGCTGGGACTGAGAATGGATCTGATATTTTTTCCCTGTCTATATGTGATGAGGGGGCTGTCAGATGTGAATTTGTCTAGTGATTTATCTGACCTGAGAACCTGCCAATGTCTTTTCATACTGTTTCTGAGGGCCAACCCTACTTCATTGTAGTCTGTTACACGTCTGACCTTAGGGGACGTCTTGTCTTTTTGTGGTCCATCTCTAAGAGTGTCAGCTCTATTGGTTAGTGTTATCCTCTTTTCTGCTATAGCAATTGTATGTGTGTTGTAACCCCTGGCTCTAAACTGTTGTTTCATTCCGTTCATACATGTGAGGAAATCTCTGTCATTACTGCAATTTCTTCTAGCTCTTACTAGTTCTCCATATGGTATCGATTCTATCTGATGCTTGGGATGTGCACTTTTAGCATGCAGTACTGCATTACAGGAGGTGGGCTTGCGATCGAGTCTGCTCTGAATGTGGTTTTTCTCTATAAATAGGGTCACATCTAAAAATTCAATTTGTGTGTGGCTGAGATTGTATGTAAAGTGGATTCCCATATCATTAGAGTTTAGAAATTCACAGAATAGAACCAAGTTGTCCATGGGGCCTGACCAAATCATAATGCAATCGTCGATGTATCTGCCCCAATAAATAATTGATTCACTCCACTTGGTTCCCTTCGAGCCCCAGAACCACTCCTCCTCAAATCAACCCATGAACAGGTTGGCATACGAAGGAGAGAACCTGGAGCCCATGGCAACTCCCTGCACCTGTTTGTACCATTGTGTTTCAAATACAAAAACATTGTTCTTCAAAATTAGTTCAATCATGGAGATAAGCATCTCTACATGTTCCCATTGACTAGCCGGTCTTTTGTTTAAAAATCTCCGTACCGCTTGGATTCCTAGTTCCGTTCTAATGTTAGTATACAGACCGGTGACGTCTAGTGTGGCTAAAGCATCCCATCTTCCCAAGTTACGTCTGCTAGAATACTAAGAATATGTTTTGTATCTCTTATGTATGATGGCAGGTTTTTGACCATGGGTTGTAGGAATGCATCCACATATTGAGAAAGTTTTTCAGTAGGTCCCCCAATGTTGGAGATAATAGGTCTACCTGGCGGGAATTCTTGCTGTTTATGTACCTTGGGCAGGGTGTATATGCAGGGGTATCTGGGTTTGTCCACTTTGAGATAGAAGAATTTGTCTTGGTCGATTAGACCTTTGTTGAGCCATTCTCTTAGATGTGTGTTGATCAACAGAGTAAGTGGTTGAATGGGATTGTCCCTGAGTTTCTCATAATAGGTCTGATCCCCCAATTGCGATAGGATCTCCTTATTGTAATCTGGTGTGTTCATAATCACAATATTTCCCCCTTTATCAGCCTCCTTGATGGTGATGTCCTGTAACTTGTTCAGGTCTGCTAGTGCCCTACGTTCACTAGTAGTTAGGTTGTCTTTTAGTCTGTGTTTGTGTCTATGATTGGAATTCAGTACTTTGTACATGTCTTCCAATACTAGCTTGTGAAAAATGTCAATGTTGTTGCCGCTAGGTAATGTGGGTGTCCATCGAGATTTGTTTTTTAGCCCACTAGAAATGGTAAGGTCCGTGTCTATATCATGATCTAGCAAGAGTTCTTCAATAGTCATGTGATCACGGTCGTCATCTGTAAGGGACAGTAATATTTCCGCATCCCTAATATCTTGTATACTTGATGATTCAGAAAAAACATTATTGGGATATGTTTTCACTGCTTTATTGGGTTTCAGATTTGTTTCAAAGAATTTTTTCAATTTGAGATTCCTTGTAAATTTGAACAAGTCTATCATAGAGTTACAAACATCACCAAATTCTTTAGGACAGAAACCCATACCTTTTTCTAATAGGGTGACCATATCATTAGTTATTGCTTTGTCACTAAGGTTAATCACTTCCACCCCTTTAGTCTGACTGTTGTCTAATTCTGTTTGTTCCATGATCTCAATCTCATGCCTCTCTTGTCTTCCTCTTGTCCCTCCTCTCTTCCCTCTCCTTGTCTTTTTGATGTATTTACCTGTCGTTTTGGTTGGTCCCTGTTCTCTCTT
The DNA here is from genome assembly GCA_963921515.1 of Calotriton arnoldi. Taxonomy (NCBI): domain Eukaryota; kingdom Metazoa; phylum Chordata; class Amphibia; order Caudata; family Salamandridae; genus Calotriton; species Calotriton arnoldi. The sequence continues at coordinate 967,483 of CAWUFW010005032.1, forward strand.
TTGATCCTTTTTACCTCGCGTAAAAAACTGATATCTTTGTTGCTGCCACTAGTCATTGATTCTGCCTCACTTTCGCTCGTGGGTATGGTGCTAATTGATGTGGAACTGGAGCTGATGGGAGCAGGTTTAGGTGTACTTTTTGCCTAGTCCCTGTTGTCATGCTCCACCAAGTAGACATACTTCTTGGCAAAGGTAAAGATTCTCCCTTGCTTATAATCAATTTCGTCTCTTTTGAGCTTGCGTGCTTTCCTTTGTTTGATATCTTCCTGATGCTTATTAATCACCCCTTTTAAAATCTCATAGTTCTTTTCTGTAGCTTCTTTTAAGTCCAGGTCTCTTATTTCTGATTCTAGTTGTGTTATTTCAGCCTGTAGGCTTTGTACTTTACGTTCTGAATTCTCAATAAGAATTTCCATTAGTTTATATGAGCTAGATGTTAATTCTTTTTCCCAGATGAGGAGTAAGTCCTCATCCAGGTCATCATATGTTGGGAGGATTTGTGATCTTAATCACCTTGAAATTCTGTCTAGCTTAATATATTGACGTAGTGTTGCCCCATCCCACCATTTTGAATTTTCATTCTTTCTTAATTTTTCAAGTCTGATAAACTTGTCTTTGAGTCCCTCTTTCTTCTGGTTGGGATTGCCAGTTGCTAGAGAGGTTGCCACAGTGTCTCCTCTCGCTAAGCTGTCAAAGAGATCCTCTGCTTCCTTACTCCTGTCCATTTTGTTAGTATTTCTAAGTAAACCCGTAGGAGCTGCCCCACTGGTAAAATTCTAGACTGGATACTGTGTGGGATGATTAGGCCCTATGTGGTAGTGGCGCTCACTAGTAACGGTCTGTCTTTGACAGTACTTGACTATTTAGATATGGTGCTCAGGGAGGGGGTAATCATCCAGTACCCCTCAATGAAGATCCCTAAAGATCCTTGACAAATTGCTAACAAACCCTAGCACACATAAACAGCCTCTTAATACACATTAATGGTGCAAACAAATTATAGAAAACAATCAATAGTAGTGTGAGGTTGTTGGTTTAATGTTCATTCCAGTTGCTCCAGCCAACACCTGTTTCGTCGCTATGGGAATAGGACCCGCGACTTCCTCAGGGCTGGAAAGACACATACATGTAACGATGTGATATCACATCTCATAGTCAGCTCAATACATTGTCAATTGGTGTTGTATAGTGGCACCCAACCACAGCAATAGTGATCAATTTACACCGATAAATGGGCTTGATTGTGAGGCAGATTCTTAATGCATTATACTATTATTATTGTGCTTTTGATATGAGTGATACATATATTGTTTAGAACAACAAGCGAACGTCAATAATATAGCATATCCATCACTCTGTATTGTAAGTGATTGAATGGGATTGTCCCTGAGTTTCTCATAATAGGTCTGATCCCCCAATTGCGATAGGATCTCCTTATTGTAATCTGGTGTGTTCATAATCACAATATTTCCCCCTTTATCAGCCTCCTTGATGGTGATGTCCTGTAACTTGTTCAGGTCTGCTAGTGCCCTACGTTCACTAGTAGTTAGGTTGTCTTTTAGTCTGTGTTTGTGTCTATGATTGGAATTCAGTACTTTGTACATGTCTTCCAATACTAGCTTGTGAAAAATGTCAATGTTGTTGCCGCTAGGTAATGTGGGTGTCCATCGAGATTTGTTTTTTAGCCCACTAGAAATGGTAAGGTCCGTGTCTATATCATGATCTAGCAAGAGTTCTTCAATAGTCATGTGATCACGGTCGTCATCTGTAAGGACAGTAATATTTCCGCATCCCTAATATCTTGTATACTTGATGATTCAGAAAAAACATTATTGGGATATGTTTTCACTGCTTTATTGGGTTTCAGATTTGTTTCAAAGAATTTTTCAATTTGAGATTCCTTGTAAATTTGAACAAGTCTATCATAGAGTTACAAACATCACCAAATTCTTTAGGACAGAAACCCATACCTTTTTCTAATAGGGTGACCATATCATTAGTTATTGCTTTGTCACTAAGGTTGATCACTTCCACCCCTTTAGTCTGACTGTTGTCTAATTCTGTTTGTTCCATGATCTCAATCTCATGCCTCTCTTGTCTTCCTCTTGTCCCTCCTCTCTTCCCTCTCCTTGTCTTTTTGATGTATTTACCTGTCGTTTTGGTTGGTCCCTGTTCTCTCTTTTGATCCTTTTTACCTCGCGTAAAAAACTGATATCTTTGTTGCTGCCACTAGTCATTGATTCTGCCTCACTTTCGCTCGTGGGTATGGTGCTAATTGATGTGGAACTGGAGCTGATGGGAGCAGGTTTAGGTGTACTTTTTGCCTAGTCCCTGTTGTCATGCTCCACCAAGTAGACATACTTCTTGGCAAAGGTAAAGATTCTCCCTTGCTTATAATCAATTTCGTCTCTTTTGAGCTTGCGTGCTTTCCTTTGTTTGATATCTTCCTGATGCTTATTAATCACCCCTTTTAAAATCTCATAGTTCTTTTCTGTAGCTTCTTTTAAGTCCAGGTCTCTTATTTCTGATTCTAGTTGTGTTATTTCAGCCTGTAGGCTTTGTACTTTACGTTCTGAATTCTCAATAAGAATTTCCATTAGTTTATATGAGCTAGATGTTAATTCTTTTTCCCAGATGAGAGTAAGTCCTCATCCAGGTCATCATATGTTGGGAGGATTTGTGATCTTAATCACCTTGAAATTCTGTCTAGCTTAATATATTGACGTAGTGTTGCCCCATCCCACCATTTTGATTTTTCATTTTATCTTAATTTTTCAAGTCTGATAAACTTGTCTTTGAGTCCCTCTTTCTTCTGGTTGGGATTGCCAGTCGCTAGAGAGGTTGCCACAGTGTCTCCTCTCTCTAAGCTGTCAAAGAGATCCTCTGCTTCCTTACTCCTGTCCATTTTGTTAGTATTTCTAAGTAAACCCGTAGGAGCTGCCCCACTGGTAAAATTCTAGACTGGATACTGTGTGGGATGATTAGGCCCTATGTGGTAGTGGCGCTCACTAGTAACGGTCTGTGTTTGACAGTACTTGACTATTTAGATATGGTGCTCAGGGAGGGGGTAATCATCCAGTACCCCTCAATGAAGATCCCTAAAGATCCTTGACAAATTGCTAACAAACCCTAGCACACATAAACAGCCTCTTAATACACATTAATGGTGCAAACAAATTATAGAAAACAATCAATAGTAGTGTGAGGTTGTTGGTTTAATGTTCATTCCAGTTGCTCCAGCCAACACCTGTTTCGTCGCTATGGGAATAGGACCCGCGACTTCCTCAGGGCTGGAAAGACACATACATGTAACGATGTGATATCACATCTCATAGTCAGCTCAATACATTGTCAATTGGTGTTGTATAGTGGCACCCAACCACAGCAATAGTGATCAATTTACACCGATAAATGGGCTTGATTGTGAGGCAGATTCTTAATGCATTATACTATTATTATTGTGCTTTTGATATGAGTGATACATATATTGTTTAGAACAACAAGCGAACGTCAATAATATAGTATATCCATCACGCTGTATTGTATAATGGTGACATGTGAGATTGTATGATGTGGTATTCTAATCATAACCGTATCTGAGTGTCTAATACGTGGGACCGTCCACAGGAGTGCACATGTTCAATATTTTACAGTGTGTTCCCTTCGTGTCTTTGTCGATTGGGGGTGGGCGCAAGCCCAAGCCTACCTGTATCACTTTTGTAGAATGTGTTCTGCCTAAAGAACTGTAAAACGCATCATAATAAACACCAGGCACATCTATAACTATGCTCATCAGTGCACGAAATAACAGAACAGGTATCAGACATACCTTCCTGCCGGTTATACTTCCGTTCCGGCCGTAATTAGGCTGGGATAAGATTCAGATTTCCCGTTCCTGGTTATAATTTGTCTGTAAATCAAATATGATGATATTGATCAGTATCATCAGATTTATATGGTTATATGATATATAGTGCGTATATCATACCGTGAACTAAAGAAAGTGACCCCGGGTGAGAAAGGAGACGACCCTATAAATACACATGAAGTGAATAACCTTCGGTGCACATTTATTACAAAGAGCCTGGGATTTGTGACTGCCAACTGGCAAGCTGGTAGTATGTGAGTAAGGAGCTCGGAGCAGGTATTCCACAAGACAAAAATAGCAAGGGCTTACCCGACACTCACGTTGATTCCGTGTCGTGTCAGTGGTCCCATGAAGTACAAAGCTGTGATTAGCAGCTCGTAAATGCGCTGTAATTAAAAACAATAGTTAGTGCCTGCGGGGGTCGCGGACTGCCCACCGTTGCACCTCTCTATTCTCTGTAATATTGTTCTGGCATACCTTGTTAGCGCCCTCACGTCGTATTATCCGTCCTCGGCTCCACGTCTGGCCGTAGTAGTTGACGGAACCGGCACAGCATTGTGCTTTTAAATGGCGCGCTCGACCGTGAACCACGTCTTGATTACAAAATAGTTTGCAGCTGTGTACTCCCGCCATCTTGGGTTTGCTCACTAGTATGTTGCATGGGCTGTACTTTCAAGGCGATGGCTGTATATCTTTGGTTGCCATCTTCGGTGTACTAAATTTTAATCATATAACTGTTTTAATCTATAATAGTAAGTCTCCTACGTAAATGCGATCCGCGATACGGGTGAATAGTTATTCAGCATCATGAATGCGCTACTCTCAGTGGTACGTCAAAATTATGAGTGTCGAATTGTAAATGCCGGTTTACTCCCGGAAAATGCACGTATCTGGTGACGTTATTCTAGACATCACGCTCTGTCCAAATATACAAGAGTGCCTTGAGTGTACCATAGTTTGAATATGGTGCCGGTAGCAAAAATATCTGATAAACGGGGAGTGGACACAAATTGATCCATTTTGCCGTCCGATCAATAGTAGGCTAGGGAATAGAGGAGGGTGGTGTATATCCACCAAATTATTGGATAGGAGGGTGAAAAGCGTTATTATATGGTGGAGTAGGTATTATTAGTTCCACGTTTCATACAGTGTCAGAATCACTAGCCTGTGGGTGGTTAATTTGCATGATTGGAATCATAATACATTTCGATGTGTCACATAGGGTATACAACATAAGTCTAAAAAACGCCTGAAATCATTATGCAGAAGAGGATTCATTCTATGGTGAAAATGGGGAGTCAATTTAGTGCATGTCTATTCCGTAAAATATTGATAAGTGTTTGATAGTATCAAGTGGCACCAAATTTTATATAAACATCAGGACTACCATGCATCATTGTGCGTATTTGTTAAAATTGACAACAGCTATTAATGAGATAATTAAATTTCCCAGCGGGTAATATAATCCAGAACATTCAATAGTGAAACAAAGGGGGGATCCATTAGATGCCCATGTGCAGCACAAAATATTGGTAGATGTTTCATAGTAACGTACAGAAAAACCAAGTTTGTACAGCACATGATTTCAGTGCATCATTGCACATCTCTGTTGTGAATATCTGTGTAGTCGGTGTTACTACAGTGTCATGAGTCAGTCTCCTAGAAAGTAATGCAGTTCATGGTCCATGTTGAGACCCCCTTCCACTGCCTGAAGCTTCATGATCCATAGGGCTTCCCTGCGTCTCAGGTGTAGTTCTATATTACCTCCTCTTGGATCTGTTTCTATCTTTTCAATGCCACAAAAGGATAAGGTCTGATGTTCTCCCTGTGAGGTACAGTCATTAATATGTGTGTCCGTGGGGTATCTGGGGTCGTGGTATCTGATGGCCCTCAAATGTTCATTAATCCTCTCTTTAAGTGGCCTGATGGTGCTCCCAATGTAGAAACGACTGCATTTGCATTTAAGCATGTATACCACATATTTACTGTTACAGTTTATCATCTGTCTGATTTCATAGCGTCTCCCGTGATTACTCTCAAAGTGTTTGATGTCAATCGCTAATGGACAAATTTTGCAGCTGCCGCATTTGTGAAAGCCAATACATCTTTGTGACAGCCAATTTGCCTTGGGTTTGTGTTTGGGGTAGCTGGGACTGAGAATGGATCTGATATTTTTTCCCTGTCTATATGTGATGAGGGGGCTGTCAGATGTGAATTTGTCTAGTGATTTATCTGACCTGAGAACCTGCCAATGTCTTTTCATACTGTTTCTGAGGGCCAACCCTACTTCATTGTAGTCTGTTACACGTCTGACCTTAGGGGACGTCTTGTCTTTTTGTGGTCCATCTCTAAGAGTGTCAGCTCTATTGGTTAGTGTTATCCTCTTTTCTGCTATAGCAATTGTATGTGTGTTGTAACCCCTGGCTCTAAACTGTTGTTTCATTCCGTTCATACATGTGAGGAAATCTCTGTCATTACTGCAATTTCTTCTAGCTCTTACTAGTTCTCCATATGGTATCGATTCTATCTGATGCTTGGGATGTGCACTTTTAGCATGCAGTACTGCATTACAGGAGGTGGGCTTGCGATCGAGTCTGCTCTGAATGTGGTTTTTCTCTATAAATAGGGTCACATCTAAAAATTCAATTTGTGTGTGGCTGAGATTGTATGTAAAGTGGATTCCCATATCATTAGAGTTTAGAAATTCACAGAATAGAACCAAGTTGTCCATGGGGCCTGACCAAATCATAATGCAATCGTCGATGTATCTGCCCCAATAAATAATTGATTCACTCCACTTGGTTCCCTTCGAGCCCCAGATCCACTCCTCCTCAAATCAACCCATGAACAGGTTGGCATACGAAGGAGAGAACCTGGAGCCCATGGCAACTCCCTGCACCTGTTTGTACCATTGTGTTTCAAATACAAAAACATTGTGCTTCAAAATTAGTTCAATCATGGAGATAAGCATCTCTACATGTTCCCATTGACTAGCCGGTCTTTTGTTTAAAAATCTCCGTACCGCTTGGATTCCTAGTTCCGTTCTAATGTTAGTATACAGACCGGTGACGTCTAGTGTGGCTAAAAGCATCCCATCTTCCCAAGTTACGTCTGCTAGAATACTAAGAATATGTTTTGTATCTCTTATGTATGATGGCAGGTTTTTGACCATGGGTTGTAGGAATGCATCCACATATTGAGAAAGTTTTTCAGTAGGTCCCCCAATGTTGGAGATAATAGGTCTACCTGGCGGGAATTCTTGCTGTTTATGTACCTTGGGCAGGGTGTATATGCAGGGGTATCTGGGTTTGTCCACTTTGAGATAGAAGAATTTGTCTTGGTCGATTAGACCTTTGTTGAGCCATTCTCTTAGATGTGTGTTGATCAACAGAGTAAGTGGTTGAATGGGATTGTCCCTGAGTTTCTCATAATAGGTCTGATCCCCCAATTGCGATAGGATCTCCTTATTGTAATCTGGTGTGTTCATAATCACAATATTTCCCCCTTTATCAGCCTCCTTGATGGTGATGTCCTGTAACTTGTTCAGGTCTGCTAGTGCCCTACGTTCACTAGTAGTTAGGTTGTCTTTTAGTCTGTGTTTGTGTCTATGATTGGAATTCAGTACTTTGTACATGTCTTCCAATACTAGCTTGTGAAAAATGTCAATGTTGTTGCCGCTAGGTAATGTGGGTGTCCATCGAGATTTGTTTTTTAGCCCACTAGAAATGGTAAGGTCCGTGTCTATATCATGATCTAGCAAGAGTTCTTCAATAGTCATGTGATCACGGTCGTCATCTGTAAGGGACAGTAATATTTCCGCATCCCTAATATCTTGTATACTTGATGATTCAGAAAAAACATTATTGGGATATGTTTTCACTGCTTTATTGGGTTTCAGATTTGTTTCAAATAATTTTTTCAATTTGAGATTCCTTGTAAATTTGAACAAGTCTATCATAGAGTTACAAACATCACCAAATTCTTTAGGACAGAAACCCATACCTTTTTCTAATAGGGTGACCATATCATTAGTTATTGCTTTGTCACTAAGGTTGATCACTTCCACCCCTTTAGTCTGACTGTTGTCTAATTCTGTTTGTTCCATGATCTCAATCTCATGCCTCTCTTGTCTTCCTCTTGTCCCTCCTCTCTTCCCTCTCCTTGTCTTTTTGATGTATTTACCTGTCGTTTTGGTTGGTCCCTGTTCTCTCTTTTGATCCTTTTTACCTCGCGTAAAAAACTGATATCTTTGTTGCTGCCACTAGTCATTGATTCTGCCTCACTTTCGCTCGTGGGTATGGTGCTAATTGATGTGGAACTGGAGCTGATGGGAGCAGGTTTAGGTGTACTTTTTGCCTGGTCCCTGTTGTCATGCTCCACCAAGTAGACATACTTCTTGGCAAAGGTAAAGATTCTCCCTTGCTTATAATCAATTTCATCTCTTTTGAGCTTGCGTGCTTTCCTTTGTTTGATATCTTCCTGATGCTTATTAATCATCCCTTTTAAAATCTCATAGTTCTTTTCTGTAGCTTCTTTTAAGTCCAGATCTCTTATTTCCGATTCTAGTTGTGTTATTTCAGCCTGTAGGCTTTGTACTTTACGTTCTGAATTCTCAATAAGAATTTCCATTAGTTTATATGAGCTAGATGTTAATTCTTTTTCCCAGATGAGGAGTAAGTCCTCATCCAGGTCATCATATGTTGGGAGGATTTGTGATCTTAATCACCTTGAAATTCTGTCTAGCTTAATATATTGACGTAGTGTTGCCCCATCCCACCATTTTGAATTTTCATTCTTTCTTAATTTTTCAAGTCTGATAAACTTGTCTTTGAGTCCCTCTTTCTTCTGGTTGGGATTGCCAGTCACTAGAGAGGTTGCCACAGTGTCTCCTCTCGCTAAGCTGTCAAAGAGATCCTCTGCTTCCTTACTCCTGTCCATTTTGTTAGTATTTCTAAGTAAACCCGTAGGAGCTGCCCCACTGGTAAAATTCTAGACTGGATACTGTGTGGGATGATTAGGCCCTATGTGGTAGTGGCGCTCACTAGTAACGGTCTGTGTTTGACAGTACTTGACTATTTAGATATGGTGCTCAGGGAGGGGGTAATCATCCAGTACCCCTCAATGAAGATCCCTAAAGATCCTTGACAAATTGCTAACAAACCCTAGCACACATAAACAGCCTCTTAATACACATTAATGGTGCAAACAAATTATAGAAAACAATCAATAGTAGTGTGAGGTTGTTGGTTTAATGTTCATTCCAGTTGCTCCAGCCAACACCTGTTTCGTCGCTATGGGAATAGGACCCGCGACTTCCTCAGGGCTGGAAAGACACATACATGTAACGATGTGATATCACATCTCATAGTCAGCTCAATACATTGTCAATTGGTGTTGTATAGTGGCACCCAACCACAGCAATAGTGATCAATTTACACCGATAAATGGGCTTGATTGTGAGGCAGATTCTTAATGCATTATACTATTATTATTGTGCTTTTGATATGAGTGATACATATATTGTTTAGAACAACAAGCGAACGTCAATAATATAGTATATCCATCACGCTGTATTGTATAATGGTGACATGTGAGATTGTATGATGTGGTATTCTAATCATAACCGTATCTGAGTGTCTAATACGTGGGACCGTCCACAGGAGTGCACATGTTCAATATTTTACAGTGTGTTCCCTTCGTGTCTTTGTCGATTGGGGGTGGGCGCAAGCCCAAGCCTACCTGTATCACTTTTGTAGAATGTGTTCTGCCTAAAGAACTGTAAAACGCATCATAATAAACACCAGGCACATCTATAACTATGCTCATCAGTGCACGAAATAACAGAACAGGTATCAGACATACCTTCCTGCCGGTTATACTTCCGTTCCGGCCGTAATTAGGCTGGGATAAGATTCAGATTTCCCGTTCCTGGTTATAATTTGTCTGTAAATCAAATATGATGATATTGATCAGTATCATCAGATTTATATGGTTATATGATATATAGTGCGTATATCATACCGTGAACTAAAGAAAGTGACCCCGGGTGAGAAAGGAGACGACCCTATAAATACACATGAAGTGAATAACCTTCGGTGCACATTTATTACAAAGAGCCTGGGATTTGTGACTGCCAACTGGCAAGCTGGTAGTATGTGAGTAAGGAGCTCGGAGCAGGTATTCCACAAGACAAAAATAGCAAGGGCTTACCCGACACTCACGTTGATTCCGTGTCGTGTCAGTGGTCCCATGAAGTACAAAGCTGTGATTAGCAGCTCGTAAATGCGCTGTAATTAAAAACAATAGTTAGTGCCTGCGGGGGTCGCGGACTGCCCACCGTTGCACCTCTCTATTCTCTGTAATATTGTTCTGGCATACCTTGTTAGCGCCCTCACGTCGTATTATCCGTCCTCGGCTCCACGTCTGGCCGTAGTAGTTGACGGAACCGGCACAGCATTGTGCTTTTAAATGGCGCGCTCGACCGTGAACCACGTCTTGATTACAAAATAGTTTGCAGCTGTGTACTCCCGCCATCTTGGGTTTGCTCACTAGTATGTTGCATGGGCTGTACTTTCAAGGCGATGGCTGTATATCTTTGGTTGCCATCTTCGGTGTACTAAATTTTAATCATATAACTGTTTTAATCTATAATAGTAAGTCTCCTACGTAAATGCGATCCGCGATACGGGTGAATAGTTATTCAGCATCATGAATGCGCTACTCTCAGTGGTACGTCAAAATTATGAGTGTCGAATTGTAAATGCCGGTTTACTCCCGGAAAATGCACGTATCTGGTGACGTTATTCTAGACATCACGCTCTGTCCAAATATACAAGAGTGCCTTGAGTGTACCATAGTTTGAATATGGTGCCGGTAGCAAAAATATCTGATAAACGGGGAGTGGACACAAATTGATCCATTTTGCCGTCCGATCAATAGTAGGCTAGGGAATAGAGGAGGGTGGTGTATATCCACCAAATTATTGGATAGGAGGGTGAAAAGCGTTATTATATGGTGGAGTAGGTATTATTAGTTCCACGTTTCATACAGTGTCAGAATCACTAGCCTGTGGGTGGTTAATTTGCATGATTGGAATCATAATACATTTCGATGTGTCACATAGGGTATACAACATAAGTCTAAAAAACGTCTGAAATCATTATGCAGAAGAGGATTCATTCTATGGTGAAAATGGGGAGTCAATTTAGTGCATGTCTATTCCGTAAAATATTGATAAGTGTTTGATAGTATCAAGTGGCACCAAATTTTATATAAACATCAGGACTACCATGCATCATTGTGCGTATTTGTTAAAATTGACAACAGCTATTAATGAGATAATTAAATTTCCCAGCGGGTAATATAATCCAGAACATTCAATAGTGAAACAAAGGGGGGATCCATTAGATGCCCATGTGCAGCACAAAATATTGGTAGATGTTTCATAGTAACGTACAGAAAAACCAAGTTTGTACAGCACATGATTTCAGTGCATCATTGCACATCTCTGTTGTGAATATCTGTGTAGTCGGTGTTACTACAGTGTCATGAGTCAGTCTCCTAGAAAGTAATGCAGTTCATGGTCCATGTTGAGACCCCCTTCCACTGCCTGAAGCTTCATGATCCATAGGGCTTCCCTGCGTCTCAGGTGTAGTTCTATATTACCTCCTCTTGGATCTGTTTCTATCTTTTCAATGCCACAAAAGGATAAGGTCTGATGTTCTCCCTGTGAGGTACAGTCATTAATATGTGTGTCCGTGGGGTATCTGGGGTCGTGGTATCTGATGGCCCTCAAATGTTCATTAATCCTCTCTTTAAGTGGCCTGATGGTGCTCCCAATGTAGAAACGACTGCATTTGCATTTAAGCATGTATACCACATATTTACTGTTACAGTTTATCATCTGTCTGATTTCATAGCGTCTCCCGTGATTACTCTCAAAGTGTTTGATGTCAATCGCTAATGGACAAATTTTGCAGCTGCCGCATTTGTGAAAGCCAATACATCTTTGTGACAGCCAATTTGCCTTGGGTTTGTGTTTGGGGTAGCTGGGACTGAGAATGGATCTGATATTTTTTCCCTGTCTATATGTGATGAGGGGGCTGTCAGATGTGAATTTGTCTAGTGATTTATCTGACCTGAGAACCTGCCAATGTCTTTTCATACTGTTTCTGAGGGCCAACCCTACTTCATTGTAGTCTGTTACACGTCTGACCTTAGGGGACGTCTTGTCTTTTTGTGGTCCATCTCTAAGAGTGTCAGCTCTATTGGTTAGTGTTATCCTCTTTTCTGCTATAGCAATTGTATGTGTGTTGTAACCCCTGGCTCTAAACTGTTGTTTCATTCCGTTCATACATGTGAGGAAATCTCTGTCATTACTGCAATTTCTTCTAGCTCTTACTAGTTCTCCATATGGTATCGATTCTATGTGATGCTTGGGATGTGCACTTTTAGCATGCAGTACTGCATTACAGGAGTGTGGGCTTGCGATCGAGTCTGCTCTGAATGTGGTTTTTCTCTATAAATAGGGTCACATCTAAAAATTCAATTTGTGTGTGGCTGAGATTGTATGTAAAGTGGATTCCCATATCATTAGAGTTTAGAAATTCACAGAATAGAACCAAGTTGTCCATGGGGCCTGACCAAATCATAATGCAATCGTCGATGTATCTGCCCCAATAAATAATTGATTCACTCCACTTGGTTCCCTTCGAGCCCCAGATCCACTCCTCCTCAAATCAACCCATGAACAGGTTGGCATACGAAGGAGAGAACCTGGAGCCCATGGCAACTCCCTGCACCTGTTTGTACCATTGTGTTTCAAATACAAAAACATTGTGCTTCAAAATTAGTTCAATCATGGAGATAAGCATCTCTACATGTTCCCATTGACTAGCCGGTCTTTTGTTTAAAAATCTCCGTACCGCTTGGATTCCTAGTTCCGTTCTAATGTTAGTATACAGACCGGTGACGTCTAGTGTGGCTAAAAGCATCCCATCTTCCCAAGTTACGTCTGCTAGAATACTAAGAATATGTTTTGTATCTCTTATGTATGATGGCAGGTTTTTGACCATGGGTTGTAGGAATGCATCCACATATTGAGAAAGTTTTTCAGTAGGTCCCCCAATGTTGGAGATAATAGGTCTACCTGGCGGGAATTCTTGCTGTTTATGTACCTTGGGCAGGGTGTATATGCAGGGGTATCTGGGTTTGTCCACTTTGAGATAGAAGAATTTGTCTTGGTCGATTAGACCTTTGTTGAGCCATTCTCTTAGATGTGTGTTGATCAACAGAGTAAGTGGTTGAATGGGATTGTCCCTGAGTTTCTCATAATAGGTCTGATCCCCCAATTGCGATAGGATCTCCTTATTGTAATCTGGTGTGTTCATAATCACAATATTTCCCCCTTTATCAGCCTCCTTGATGGTGATGTCCTGTAACTTGTTCAGGTCTGCTAGTGCCCTACGTTCACTAGTAGTAGTTAGGTTGTCTTTTAGTCTGTGTTTGTGTCTATGATTGGAATTCAGTACTTTGTACATGTCTTCCAATACTAGCTTGTGAAAAATGTCAATGTTGTTGCCGCTAGGTAATGTGGGTGTCCATCGAGATTTGTTTTTTAGCCCACTAGAAATGGTAAGGTCCGTGTCTATATCATGATCTAGCAAGAGTTCTTCAATAGTCATGTGATCACGGTCGTCATCTGTAAGGGACAGTAATATTTCCGCATCCCTAATATCTTGTATACTTGATGATTCAGAAAAAACATTATTGGGATATGTTTTCACTGCTTTATTGGGTTTCAGATTTGTTTCAAAGAATTTTTTCAATTTGAGATTCCTTGTAAATTTGAACAAGTCTATCATAGAGTTACAAACATCACCAAATTCTTTAGGACAGAAACCCATACCTTTTTCTAATAGGGTGACCATATCATTAGTTATTGCTTTGTCACTAAGGTTGATCACTTCCACCCCTTTAGTCTGACTGTTGTCTAATTCTGTTTGTTCCATGATCTCAATCTCATGCCTCTCTTGTCTTCCTCTTGTCCCTCCTCTCTTCCCTCTCCTTGTCTTTTTGATGTATTTACCTGTCGTTTTGGTTGGTCCCTGTTCTCTCTTTTGATCCTTTTTACCTCGCGTAAAAAACTGATATCTTTGTTGCTGCCACTAGTCATTGATTCTGCCTCACTTTCGCTCGTGGGTATGGTGCTAATTGATGTGGAACTGGAGCTGATGGGAGCAGGTTTAGGTGTACTTTTTGCCTAGTCCCTGTTGTCATGCTCCACCAAGTAGACATACTTCTTGGCAAAGGTAAAGATTCTCCCTTGCTTATAATCAATTTCGTCTCTTTTGAGCTTGCGTGCTTTCCTTTGTTTGATATCTTCCTGATGCTTATTAATCACCCCTTTTAAAATCTCATAGTTCTTTTCTGTAGCTTCTTTTAAGTCCAGGTCTCTTATTTCTGATTCTAGTTGTGTTATTTCAGCCTGTAGGCTTTGTACTTTACGTTCTGAATTCTCAATAAGAATTTCCATTAGTTTATATGAGCTAGATGTTAATTCTTTTTCCCAGATGAGGAGTAAGTCCTCATCCAGGTCATCATATGTTGGGAGGATTTGTGATCTTAATCACCTTGAAATTCTGTCTAGCTTAATATATTGACGTAGTGTTGCCCCATCCCACCATTTTGAATTTTCATTTTTTCTTAATTTTTCAAGTCTGATAAACTTGTCTTTGAGTCCCTCTTTCTTCTGGTTGGGATTGCCAGTCGCTAGAGAGGTTGCCACAGTGTCTCCTCTCGCTAAGCTGTCAAAGAGATCCTCTGCTTCCTTACTCCTGTCCATTTTGTTAGTATTTCTAAGTAAACCCGTAGGAGCTGCCCCACTGGTAAAATTCTAGACTGGATACTGTGTGGGATGATTAGGCCCTATGTGGTAGTGGCGCTCACTAGTAACGGTCTGTGTTTGACAGTACTTGACTATTTAGATATGGTGCTCAGGGAGGGGGTAATCATCCAGTACCCCTCAATGAAGATCCCTAAAGATCCTTGACAAATTGCTAACAAACCCTAGCACACATAAACAGCCTCTTAATACACATTAATGGTGCAAACAAATTATAGAAAACAATCAATAGTAGTGTGAGGTTGTTGGTTTAATGTTCATTCCAGTTGCTCCAGCCAACACCTGTTTCGTCGCTATGGGAATAGGACCCGCGACTTCCTCAGGGCTGGAAAGACACATACATGTAACGATGTGATATCACATCTCATAGTCAGCTCAATACATTGTCAATTGGTGTTGTATAGTGGCACCCAACCACAGCAATAGTGATCAATTTACACCGATAAATGGGCTTGATTGTGAGGCAGATTCTTAATGCATTATACTATTATTATTGTGCTTTTGATATGAGTGATACATATATTGTTTAGAACAACAAGCGAACGTCAATAATATAGTATATCCATCACGCTGTATTGTATAATGGTGACATGTGAGATTGTATGATGTGGTATTCTAATCATAACCGTATCTGAGTGTCTAATACGTGGGACAGTCCACAGGAGTGCACATGTTCAATATTTTACAGTGTGTTCCCTTCGTGTCTTTGTCGATTGGTGGGTGGGCGCAAGCCCAAGCCTACCTGTATCACTTTTGTAGAATGTGTTCTGCCTAAAGAACTGTAAAACGCATCATAATAAACACCAGGCACATCTATAACTATGCTCATCAGTGCACGAAATAACAGAACAGGTATCAGACATACCTTCCTGCCGGTTATACTTCCGTTCCGGCCGTAATTAGGCTGGGATAAGATTCAGATTTCCCGTTCCTGGTTATAATTTGTCTGTAAATCAAATATGATGATATTGATCAGTATCATCAGATTTATATGGTTATATGATATATAGTGCGTATACATACCGTGAACTAAAGAAAGTGACCCCGGGTGAGAAAGGAGACGACCCTATAAATACACATGAAGTGAATAACCTTCGGTGCACATTTATTACAAAGAGCCTGGGATTTGTGACTGCCAACTGGCAAGCTGGTAGTATGTGAGTAAGGAGCTCGGAGCAGGTATTCCACAAGACAAAAATAGCAAGGGCTTACCCGACACTCACGTTGATTCCGTGTCGTGTCAGTGGTCCCATGAAGTACAAAGCTGTGATTAGCAGCTCGTAAATGCGCTGTAATTAAAAACAATAGTTAGTGCCTGCGGGGGTCGCGGACTGCCCACCGTTGCACCTCTCTATTCTCTGTAATATTGTTCTGGCATACCTTGTTAGCGCCCTCACGTCGTATTATCCGTCCTCGGCTCCACGTCTGGCCGTAGTAGTTGACGGAACCGGCACAGCATTGTGCTTTTAAATGGCGCGCTCGACCGTGAACCACGTCTTGATTACAAAATAGTTTGCAGCTGTGTACTCCCGCCATCTTGGGTTTGCTCAGTAGTATGTTGCATGGGCTGTACTTTCAAGGCGATGGCTGTATATCTTTGGTTGCCATCTTCGGTGTACTAAATTTTAATCATATAACTGTTTTAATCTATAATAGTAAGTCTCCTACGTAAATGCGATCCGCGATACGGGTGAATAGTTATTCAGCATCATGAATGCGCTACTCTCAGTGGTACGTCAAAATTATGAGTGTCGAATTGTAAATGCCGGTTTACTCCCGGAAAATGCACGTATCTGGTGACGTTATTCTAGACATCACGCTCTGTCCAAATATACAAGAGTGCCTTGAGTGTACCATAGTTTGAATATGGTGCCGGTAGCAAAAATATCTGATAAACGGGGAGTGGACACAAATTGATCCATTTTGCCGTCCGATCAATAGTAGGCTAGGGAATAGAGGAGGGTGGTGTATATCCACCAAATTATTGGATAGGAGGGTGAAAAGCGTTATTATATGGTGGAGTAGGTATTATTAGTTCCACGTTTCATACAGTGTCAGAATCACTAGCCTGTGGGTGGTTAATTTGCATGATTGGAATCATAATACATTTCGATGTGTCACATAGGGTATACAACATAAGTCTAAAAAACGTCTGAAATCATTATGCAGAAGAGGATTCATTCTATGGTGAAAATGGGGAGTCAATTTAGTGCATGTCTATTCCGTAAAATATTGATAAGTGTTTGATAGTATCAAGTGGCACCAAATTTTATATAAACATCAGGACTACCATGCATCATTGTGCGTATTTGTTAAAATTGACAACAGCTATTAATGAGATAATTAAATTTCCCAGCGGGTAATATAATCCAGAACATTCAATAGTGAAACAAAGGGGGGATCCATTAGATGCCCATGTGCAGCACAAAATATTGGTAGATGTTTCATAGTAACGTACAGAAAAACCAAGTTTGTACAGCACATGATTTCAGTGCATCATTGCACATCTCTGTTGTGAATATCTGTGTAGTCGGTGTTACTACAGTGTCATGAGTCAGTCTCCTAGAAAGTAATGCAGTTCATGGTCCATGTTGAGACCCCCTTCCACTGCCTGAAGCTTCATGATCCATAGGGCTTCCCTGCGTCTCAGGTGTAGTTCTATATTACCTCCTCTTGGATCTGTTTCTATCTTTTCAATGCCACAAAAGGATAAGGTCTGATGTTCTCCCTGTGAGGTACAGTCATTAATATGTGTGTCCGTGGGGTATCTGGGGTCGTGGTATCTGATGGCCCTCAAATGTTCATTAATCCTCTCTTTAAGTGGCCTGATGGTGCTCCCAATGTAGAAACGACTGCATTTGCATTTAAGCATGTATACCACATATTTACTGTTACAGTTTATCATCTGTCTGATTTCATAGCGTCTCCCGTGATTACTCTCAAAGTGTTTGATGTCAATCGCTAATGGACAAATTTTGCAGCTGCCGCATTTGTGAAAGCCAATACATCTTTGTGACAGCCAATTTGCCTTGGGTTTGTGTTTGGGGTAGCTGGGACTGAGAATGGATCTGATATTTTTTCCCTGTCTATATGTGATGAGGGGGCTGTCAGATGTGAATTTGTCTAGTGATTTATCTGACCTGAGAACCTGCCAATGTCTTTTCATACTGTTTCTGAGGGCCAACCCTACTTCATTGTAGTCTGTTACACGTCTGACCTTAGGGGACGTCTTGTCTTTTTGTGGTCCATCTCTAAGAGTGTCAGCTCTATTGGTTAGTGTTATCCTCTTTTCTGCTATAGCAATTGTATGTGTGTTGTAACCCCTGGCTCTAAACTGTTGTTTCATTCCGTTCATACATGTGAGGAAATCTCTGTCATTACTGCAATTTCTTCTAGCTCTTACTAGTTCTCCATATGGTATCGATTCTATGTGATGCTTGGGATGTGCACTTTTAGCATGCAGTACTGCATTACAGGAGTGTGGGCTTGCGATCGAGTCTGCTCTGAATGTGGTTTTTCTCTAAAAATAGGGTCACATCTAAAAATTCAATTTGTGTGTGGCTGAGATTGTATGTAAAGTGGATTCCTATATCATTAGAGTTTAGAAATTCACAGAATAGAACCAAGTTGTCCATGGGGCCTGACCAAATCATAATGCAATCGTCGATGTATCTGCCCCAATAAATAATTGATTCACTCCACTTGGTTCCCTTCGAGCCCCAGATCCACTCCTCCTCAAATCAACCCATGAACAGGTTGGCATACGAAGGAGAGAACCTGGAGCCCATGGCAACTCCCTGCACCTGTTTGTACCATTGTGTTTCAAATACAAAAACATTGTGCTTCAAAATTAGTTCAATCATGGAGATAAGCATCTCTACATGTTCCCATTGACTAGCCGGTCTTTTGTTTAAAAATCTCCGTACCGCTTGGATTCCTAGTTCCGTTCTAATGTTAGTATACAGACCGGTGACGTCTAGTGTGGCTAAAAGCATCCCATCTTCCCAAGTTACGTCTGCTAGAATACTAAGAATATGTTTTGTATCTCTTATGTATGATGGCAGGGTTTTGACCATGGGTTGTAGGAATGCATCCACATATTGAGAAAGTTTTTCAGTAGGTCCCCCAATGTTGGAGATAATAGGTCTACCTGGCGGGAATTCTTGCTGTTTATGTACCTTGGGCAGGGTGTATATGCAGGGGTATCTGGGTTTGTCCACTTTGAGATAGAAGAATTTGTCTTGGTCGATTAGACCTTTGTTGAGCCATTCTCTTAGATGTGTGTTGATCAACAGAGTAAGTGGTTGAATGGGATTGTCCCTGAGTTTCTCATAATAGGTCTGATCCCCCAATTGCGATAGGATCTCCTTATTGTAATCTGGTGTGTTCATAATCACAATATTTCCCCCTTTATCAGCCTCCTTGATGGTGATGTCCTGTAACTTGTTCAGGTCTGCTAGTGCCCTACGTTCACTAGTAGTAGTTAGGTTGTCTTTTAGTCTGTGTTTGTGTCTATGATTGGAATTCAGTACTTTGTACATGTCTTCCAATACTAGCTTGTGAAAAATGTCAATGTTGTTGCCGCTAGGTAATGTGGGTGTCCATCGAGATTTGTTTTTTAGCCCACTAGAAATGGTAAGGTCCGTGTCTATATCATGATCTAGCAAGAGTTCTTCAATAGTCATGTGATCACGGTCGTCATCTGTAAGGGACAGTAATATTTCCGCATCCCTAATATCTTGTATACTTGATGATTCAGAAAAAACATTATTGGGATATGTTTTCACTGCTTTATTGGGTTTCAGATTTGTTTCAAAGAATTTTTTCAATTTGAGATTCCTTGTAAATTTGAACAAGTCTATCATAGAGTTACAAACATCACCAAATTCTTTAGGACAGAAACCCATACCTTTTTCTAATAGGGTGACCATATCATTAGTTATTGCTTTGTCACTAAGGTTGATCACTTCCACCCCTTTAGTCTGACTGTTGTCTAATTCTGTTTGTTCCATGATCTCAATCTCATGCCTCTCTTGTCTTCCTCTTGTCCCTCCTCTCTTCCCTCTCCTTGTCTTTTTGATGTATTTACCTGTCGTTTTGGTTGGTCCCTGTTCTCTCTTTTGATCCTTTTTACCTCGCGTAAAAAACTGATATCTTTGTTGCTGCCACTAGTCATTGATTCTGCCTCACTTTCGCTCGTGGGTATGGTGCTAATTGATGTGGAACTGGAGCTGATGGGAGCAGGTTTAGGTGTACTTTTTGCCTAGTCCCTGTTGTCATGCTCCACCAAGTAGACATACTTCTTGGCAAAGGTAAAGATTCTCCCTTGCTTATAATCAATTTCGTCTCTTTTGAGCTTGCGTGCTTTCCTTTGTTTGATATCTTCCTGATGCTTATTAATCACCCCTTTTAAAATCTCATAGTTCTTTTCTGTAGCTTCTTTTAAGTCCAGGTCTCTTATTTCTGATTCTAGTTGTGTTATTTCAGCCTGTAGGCTTTGTACTTTACGTTCTGAATTCTCAATAAGAATTTCCATTAGTTTATATGAGCTAGATGTTAATTCTTTTTCCCAGATGAGGAGTAAGTCCTCATCCAGGTCATCATATGTTGGGAGGATTTGTGATCTTAATCACCTTGAAATTCTGTCTAGCTTAATATATTGACGTAGTGTTGCCCCATCCCACCATTTTGAATTTTCATTTTTTCTTAATTTTTCAAGTCTGATAAACTTGTCTTTGAGTCCCTCTTTCTTCTGGTTGGGATTGCCAGTCGCTAGAGAGGTTGCCACAGTGTCTCCTCTCGCTAAGCTGTCAAAGAGATCCTCTGCTTCCTTACTCCTGTCCATTTTGTTAGTATTTCTAAGTAAACCCGTAGGAGCTGCCCCACTGGTAAAATTCTAGACTGGATACTGTGTGGGATGATTAGGCCCTATGTGGTAGTGGCGCTCACTAGTAACGGTCTGTGTTTGACAGTACTTGACTATTTAGATATGGTGCTCAGGGAGGGGTAATCATCCAGTACCCCTCAATGAAGATCCCTAAAGATCCTTGACAAATTGCTAACAAACCCTAGCACACATAAACAGCCTCTTAATACACATTAATGGTGCAAACAAATTATAGAAAACAATCAATAGTAGTGTGAGGTTGTTGGTTTAATGTTCATTCCAGTTGCTCCAGCCAACACCTGTTTCGTCGCTATGGGAATCGGACCCGCGACTTCCTCAGGGCTGGAAAGACACATACATGTAACGATGTGATATCACATCTCATAGTCAGCTCAATACATTGTCAATTGGTGTTGTATAGTGGCACCCAACCACAGCAATAGTGATCAATTTACACCGATAAATGGGCTTGATTGTGAGGCAGATTCTTAATGCATTATACTATTATTATTGTGCTTTTGATATGAGTGATACATATATTGTTTAGAACAACAAGCGAACGTCAATAATATAGTATATCCATCACGCTGTATTGTATAATGGTGACTTGTGAGATTGTATGATGTGGTATTCTAATCATAACCGTATCTGAGTGTCTAATACGTGGGACCGTCCACAGGAGTGCACATGTTCAATATTTTACAGTGTGTTCCCTTTGTGTCTTTGTCGATTGGGGGGTGGGCGCAAGCCCAAGCCTACCTGTATCACTTTTGTAGAATGTGTTCTGCCTAAAGAACTGTAAAACGCATCATAATAAACACCAGGCACATCTATAACTATGCTCATCAGTGCACGAAATAACAGAACAGGTATCAGACATACCTTCCTGCCGGTTATACTTCCGTTCCGGCCGTAATTAGGCTGGGATAAGATTCAGATTTCCCGTTCCTGGTTATAATTTGTCTGTAAATCAAATATGATGATATTGATCAGTATCATCAGATTTATATGGTTATATGATATATAGTGCGTATACATACCGTGAACTAAAGAAAGTGACCCCGGGTGAGAAAGGAGACGACCCTATAAATACACATGAAGTGAATAACCTTCGGTGCACATTTATTACAAAGAGCCTGGGATTTGTGACTGCTAACTGGCAAGCTGGTAGTATGTGAGTAAGGAGCTCGGAGCAGGTATTCCACAAGACAAAAATAGCAAGGGCTTACCCGACACTCACGTTGATTCCGTGTCGTGTCAGTGGTCCCATGAAGTACAAAGCTGTGATTAGCAGCTCGTAAATGCGCTGTAATTAAAAACAATAGTTAGTGCCTGCGGGGGTCGCGGACTACCCACCGTTGCACCTCTCTATTCTCTGTAATATTGTTCTGGCATACCTTGTTAGCGCCCTCACGTCGTATTATCCGTCCTCGGCTCCACGTCTGGCCGTAGTAGTTGACGGAACCGGCACAGCATTGTGCTTTTAAATGGCGCGCTCGACCGTGAACCACGTCTTGATTACAAAATAGTTTGCAGCTGTGTACTCCCGCCATCTTGGGTTTGCTCAGTAGTATGTTGCATGGGCTGTACTTTCAAGGCGATGGCTGTATATCTTTGGTTGCCATCTTCGGTGTACTAAATTTTAATCATATAACTGTTTTAATCTATAATAGTAAGTCTCCTACGTAAATGCGATCCGCGATACGGGTGAATAGTTATTCAGCATCATGAATGCGCTACTCTCAGTGGTACGTCAAAATTATGAGTGTCGAATTGTAAATGCCGGTTTACTCCCGGAAAATGCACGTATCTGGTGACGTTATTCTAGACATCACGCTCTGTCCAAATATACAAGAGTGCCTTGAGTGTACCATAGTTTGAATATGGTGCCGGTAGCAAAAATATCTGATAAACGGGGAGTGGACACAAATTGATCCATTTTGCCGTCCGATCAATAGTAGGCTAGGGAATAGAGGAGGGTGGTGTATATCCACCAAATTATTGGATAGGAGGGTGAAAAGCGTTATTATATGGTGGAGTAGGTATTATTAGTTCCACGTTTCATACAGTGTCAGAATCACTAGCCTGTGGGTGGTTAATTTGCATGATTGGAATCATAATACATTTCGATGTGTCACATAGGGTATACAACATAAGTCTAAAAAACGTCTGAAATCATTATGCAGAAGAGGATTCATTCTATGGTGAAAATGGGGAGTCAATTTAGTGCATGTCTATTCCGTAAAATATTGATAAGTGTTTGATAGTATCAAGTGGCACCAAATTTTATATAAACATCAGGACTACCATGCATCATTGTGCGTATTTGTTAAAATTGACAACAGCTATTAATGAGATAATTAAATTTCCCAGCGGGTAATATAATCCAGAACATTCAATAGTGAAACAAAGGGGGGGATCCATTAGATGCCCATGTGCAGCACAAAATATTGGTAGATGTTTCATAGTAACGTACAGAAAAACCAAGTTTGTACAGCACATGATTTCAGTGCATCATTGCACATCTCTGTTGTGAATATCTGTGTAGTCGGTGTTACTACAGTGTCATGAGTCAGTCTCCTAGAAAGTAATGCAGTTCATGGTCCATGTTGAGACCCCCTTCCACTGCCTGAAGCTTCATGATCCATAGGGCTTCCCTGCGTCTCAGGTGTAGTTCTATATTACCTCCTCTTGGATCTGTTTCTATCTTTTCAATGCCACAAAAGGATAAGGTCTGATGTTCTTCCTGTGAGGTACTGTCATTAATATGTGTGTCCGTGGGGTATCTGGGGTCGTGGTATCTGATGGCCCTCAAATGTTCATTAATCCTCTCTTTAAGTGGCCTGATGGTGCTCCCAATGTAGAAACGACTGCATTTGCATTTAAGCATGTATACCACATATTTACTGTTACAGTTTATCATCTGTCTGATTTCATAGCGTCTCCCGTGATTACTCTCAAAGTGTTTGATGTCAATCGCTAATGGACAAATTTTGCAGCTGCCGCATTTGTGAAAGCCAATACATCTTTGTGACAGCCAATTTGCCTTGGGTTTGTGTTTGGGGTAGCTGGGACTGAGAATGGATCTGATATTTTTTCCCTGTCTATATGTGATGAGGGGGCTGTCAGATGTGAATTTGTCTAGTGATTTATCTGACCTGAGAACCTGCCAATGTCTTTTCATACTGTTTCTGAGGGCCAACCCTACTTCATTGTAGTCTGTTACACGTCTGACCTTAGGGGACGTCTTGTCTTTTGTGGTCCATCTCTAAGAGTGTCAGCTCTATTGGTTAGTGTTATCCTCTTTTCTGCTATAGCAATTGTATGTGTGTTGTAACCCCTGGCTCTAAACTGTTGTTTCATTCCGTTCATACATGTGAGGAAATCTCTGTCATTACTGCAATTTCTTCTAGCTCTTACTAGTTCTCCATATGGTATCGATTCTATGTGATGCTTGGGATGTGCACTTTTAGCATGCAGTACTGCATTACAGGAGTGTGGGCTTGCGATCGAGTCTGCTCTGAATGTGGTTTTTCTCTATAAATAGGGTCACATCTAAAAATTCAATTTGTGTGTGGCTGAGATTGTATGTAAAGTGGATTCCCATATCATTAGAGTTTAGAAATTCACAGAATAGAACCAAGTTGTCCATGGGGCCTGACCAAATCATAATGCAATCGTCGATGTATCTGCCCCAATAAATAATTGATTCACTCCACTTGGTTCCCTTCGAGCCCCAGATCCACTCCTCCTCAAATCAACCCATGAACAGGTTGGCATACGAAGGAGAGAACCTGGAGCCCATGGCAACTCCCTGCACCTGTTTGTACCATTGTGTTTCAAATACAAAAACATTGTGCTTCAAAATTAGTTCAATCATGGAGATAAGCATCTCTACATGTTCCCATTGACTAGCCGGTCTTTTGTTTAAAAATCTCCGTACCGCTTGGATTCCTAGTTCCGTTCTAATGTTAGTATACAGACCAGTGACGTCTAGTGTGGCTAAAAGCATCCCATCTTCCCAAGTTACGTCTGCTAGAATACTAAGAATATGTTTTGTATCTCTTATGTATGATGGCAGGTTTTTGACCATGGGTTGTAGGAATGCATCCACATATTGAGAAAGTTTTTCAGTAGGTCCCCCAATGTTGGAGATAATAGGTCTACCTGGCGGGAATTCTTGCTGTTTATGTACCTTGGGCAGGGTGTATATGCAGGGGTATCTGGGTTTGTCCACTTTGAGATAGAAGAATTTGTCTTGGTCGATTAGACCTTTGTTGAGCCATTCTCTTAGATGTGTGTTGATCAACAGAGTAAGTGGTTGAATGGGATTGTCCCTGAGTTTCTCATAATAGGTCTGATCCCCCAATTGCAATAGGATCTCCTTATTGTAATCTGGTGTGTTCATAATCACAATATTTCCCCCTTTATCAGCCTCCTTGATGGTGATGTCCTGTAACTTGTTCAGGTCTGCTAGTGCCCTACGTTCACTAGTAGTTAGGTTGTCTTTTAGTCTGTGTTTGTGTCTATGATTGGAATTCAGTACTTTGTACATGTCTTCCAATACTAGCTTGTGAAAAATGTCAATGTTGTTGCCGCTAGGTAATGTGGGTGTCCATCGAGATTTGTTTTTTAGCCCACTAGAAATGGTAAGGTCCGTGTCTATATCATGATCTAGCAAGAGTTCTTCAATAGTCATGTGATCACGGTCGTCATCTGTAAGGGACAGTAATATTTCCGCATCCCTAATATCTTGTATACTTGATGATTCAGAAAAAACATTATTGGGATATGTTTTCACTGCTTTATTGGGTTTCAGATTTGTTTCAAAGAATTTTTTCAATTTGAGATTCCTTGTAAATTTGAACAAGTCTATCATAGAGTTACAAACATCACCAAATTCTTTAGGACAGAAACCCATACCTTTTTCTAATAGGGTGACCATATCATTAGTTATTGCTTTGTCACTAAGGTTGATCACTTCCACCCCTTTAGTCTGACTGTTGTCTAATTCTGTTTGTTCCATGATCTCAATCTCATGCCTCTCTTGTCTTCCTCTTGTCCCTCCTCTCTTCCCTCTCCTTGTCTTTTTGATGTATTTACCTGTCGTTTTGGTTGGTCCCTGTTCTCTCTTTTGATCCTTTTTACCTCGCGTAAAAAACTGATATCTTTGTTGCTGCCACTAGTCATTGATTCTGCCTCACTTTCGCTCGTGGGTATGGTGCTAATTGATGTGGAACTGGAGCTGATGGGAGCAGGTTTAGGTGTACTTTTGCCTGGTCCCTGTTGTCATGCTCCACCAAGTAGACATACTTCTTGGCAAAGGTAAAGATTCTCCCTTGCTTATAATCAATTTCATCTCTTTTGAGCTTGCGTGCTTTCCTTTGTTTGATATCTTCCTGATGCTTATTAATCACCCCTTTTAAAATCTCATAGTTCTTTTCTGTAGCTTCTTTTAAGTCCAGATCTCTTATTTCCGATTCTAGTTGTGTTATTTCAGCCTGTAGGCTTTGTACTTTACGTTCTGAATTCTCAATAAGAATTTCCATTAGTTTATATGAGCTAGATGTTAATTCTTTTTCCCAGATGAGGAGTAAGTCCTCATCCAGGTCATCATATGTTGGGAGGATTTGTGATCTTAATCACCTTGAAATTCTGTCTAGCTTAATATATTGACGTAGTGTTGCCCCATCCCACCATTTTGAATTTTCATTTTTTCTTAATTTTTCAAGTCTGATAAACTTGTCTTTGAGTCCCTCTTTCTTCTGGTTGGGATTGCCAGTCGCTAGAGAGGTTGCCACAGTGTCTCCTCTTGCTAAGCTGTCAAAGAGATCCTCTGCTTCCTTACTCCTGTCCATTTTGTTAGTATTTCTAAGTAAACCCGTAGGAGCTGCCCCACTGGTAAAATTCTAGACTGGATACTGTGTGGGATGATTAGGCCCTATGTGGTAGTGGCGCTCACTAGTAACGGTCTGTGTTTGACAGTACTTGACTATTTAGATATGGTGCTCAGGGAGGGGTAATCATCCAGTACCCCTCAATGAAGATCCCTAAAGATCCTTGACAAATTGCTAACAAACCCTAGCACACATAAACAGCCTCTTAATACACATTAATGGTGCAAACAAATTATAGAAAACAATCAATAGTAGTGTGAGGTTGTTGGTTTAATGTTCATTCCAGTTGCTCCAGCCAACACCTGTTTCGTCGCTATGGGAATAGGACCCGCGACCTCCTCAGGGCTGGAAAGACACATACATGTAACGATGTGATATCACATCTCATAGTCAGCTCAATACATTGTCAATTGGTGTTGTATAGTGGCACCCAACCACAGCAATAGTGATCAATTTACACCGATAAATGGGCTTGATTGTGAGGCAGATTCTTAATGCATTATACTATTATTATTGTGCTTTTGATATGAGTGATACATATATTGTTTAGAACAACAAGCGAACGTCAATAATATAGTATATCCATCACGCTGTATTGTATAATGGTGACATGTGAGATTGTATGATGTGGTATTCTAATCATAACCGTATCTGAGTGTCTAATACGTGGGACCGTCCACAGGAGTGCACATATTCAATATTTTACAGTGTGTTCCCTTCGTGTCTTTGTCGATTGGGGGGTGGGCGCAAGCCCAAGCCTACCTGTATCACTTTTGTAGAATGTGTTCTGCCTAAAGAACTGTAAAACGCATCATAATAAACACCAGGCACATCTATAACTATGCTCATCAGTGCACGAAATAACAGAACAGGTATCAGACATACCTTCCTGCCGGTTATACTTCCGTTCCGGCCGTAATTAGGCTGGGATAAGATTCAGATTTCCCGTTCCTGGTTATAATTTGTCTGTAAATCAAATATGATGATATTGATCAGTATCATCAGATTTATATGGTTATATGATATATAGTGCGTATATCTACCGTGAACTAAAGAAAGTGACCCCGGGTGAGAAAGGAGACGAGTAAGCCTGGGCGTAGTTCGCGTAGTCGCGCTACGCGAAGCTACGCGAAGACTTCGGAGCGCTACGCGAGCTACGCGTAGCTTCGCGAGCGTGCGTAGCTACTTATCGCGCCCATTCGCGATGCGTTTTTCTTGCTCGGGAACGCGTTGTGCGTGTTCGGGACGCTGTTTGCGTGCTCGGGGGCGCGAACTTACCCATGCGGTCGCCTATGGGCGCGGCCATTTTGTTTTTCACTTGTCCCGCCCGTTCGCGATCCCTTATTTCCTGTTCCGGGTCGCGTACAGCGTGCTCGCGATGCGCATTCCTTGTTCGGGAACGCGTTGTACGTGTTCGCGACGTTTTTTTGCGTGCTCGGGGACAAATATCGCGCGAACTTACCCACGCGGTCGCAATGGGCGCGTCCATCTTGTTTTACCACTCTATGCTATGGTTCTGGGCCTGCTTTTCTATCCTCCCTCAATCTTTGCAATCCTTAGTTTTTTACACTGTTTTTCAATTTTTCTTTATTTCTTATCTATCTCTCTCTCTGCTTAAGTCTATATTTTGCATTTTTTTCTACTTTTTACTGTGTTTTTTTTACTTTTCGACTGTTTTATATAACTTTCTTCTTTAAGCTCCTACTTCTTCCCCTAACTTTATTTTTCCCTTCTAACTTTTCTTTGTCACCTCCTCCCACCCCAGAACCATGGCGAAGGGTAGCAGCAGCGGCTCAAAGGGCAAGGCGCGTGCGCCCAATCGCCGCCTGCCTTGCGGCAGACTGCGCCCTGCAGGGGTGCAAGCCCGCCAGCTGTTTACTGAGGCGGAGGTGGCCGCCCTTGTTTTTTTTATTCAGCGCCACCTCCCCTTGACCTTGGCAGCAGGCGGCAGGCCAGGCTCCGGATACCCGACCCAGGAGCGTCACCGCCGGTGGGCGAAGGTGCGTCTGGCAGTGTTTCGCTGCTCCGCGGTCTGGCGCACCCATAACCAGCTGGCCCACCGGTGGTCAGACATCCTTGACCGGGAGCAGGACCTGTTGGACCTGCTAGGTGTCGAGGTCGTGGGGCTTGGTGAGTAGCCAATATATATAGTAGTATAAGTATTGTGATTTGTGTATACATTTTTTACAAATAACAAGAATACTGCTGCTTACATTGCAGGTAAATTACGTTTCAAAATCTTCTGTGATTGTAGGACACAGGTGCTGGGCGGTACTCTTACTTTTTTGCAACTTTGCGCTCGCTTGTCATTATTATGTAAGAGTTTACTTTAGAGAACTTCAGTTAGGTAATGCTATTGCTAGAGAGACTGTAGTCCTTCCTTTGTCCTCCTGTCAAATAGTGGTGGATGCATTTGATACTAGGTTTAGTTACTATTAGTTGATAATTTTTGAGCGGTCTGCGTGACGCATCCTCTGTCACTGAGTGCTGCTTACCCCAGTCCTTAGAACCTTTTGTAGTTTGTTTAGTGAGTGGTACTGGTAAGCTTAGCTTAGCAGTGTCAGTCAGCTGCAGAACATCAGACGCAACCAACCAACAATTTGGTGTATGCATTATGCACTTTATGCATGTGTCCTCCTTCTCATCTATGCATTTTTGATGGCAAAAAAAATGGAAATGCAGGCTTAATGAACAATTGGCCCGCCTGGAATAGGTGGGCTAGGTCAGGTGGTACTTAGGCCTAGTTAGTGTTCTGGATTTTATTTGAATCAATCAGAATGGAACACTGAATTAGTGTTCCCAAATAAGTAGACTGTCCGTGAATCCCGCAAGCCAGTAGTCGATCGGATTAGATAGGTCAATTTTATTGCAATTTTTGTTTCCTAAAACGTTTTTGAGCGTTTTTTAGATAATTTATTTGTTTCACAGCAATCATTAATGTTTGTGTCTTTCTTTTTCTTTATTATATCTTACATGATCACTGATGTGCAGCACCCAGGGGCAAGAAGACGGGGTCCGAGTCGGCGGGGCAACCACCAGAGGACCGCTCCTCTACCGAGGGCCCTGCTGCTGGTCCCAGTAAGTCCTCCAGTGGTTAATATTAACAATTATATTGCCCTAACTTTTACTGCACCTTATTTTTCAGAACTATTAATTCTGGCTCCACTCCCTAATTCTATTTTTTACAAAAGATTCTTTGATCTTGACTTGACTATCTGTTTCTAAATTCTGGTTATCCCTGCCTCTAAGTTCTAACTGCCTCTGCTATGAATGTCTGTACTCTGTACTACTAATATTAGTCTGTCGCTAAGCTTGCCCAGTTTGCATTGCCACTCTTTATTGTACGGTTTTGAATAAAACTCAGATTGACCAATACTAATAGCTATAGCCACTGAGTCCAGTCCTTTCGGTTGTCCTCTTCTAGGCTTCTTAATCTTGAGGCTTTGACAATTACCACAAACAAAATGCCCAACCAGATATTTTACTATTTTTGATAGGATATAGTACATACTACTTGGATTCTGCACAGCCCCATGCAGAACTATGCACAATGAAATAGGATGTTGGTGATGCGAGTTTGGAACTTGGACGTTCCTCACACCTCAGTCAGAAGTGAACCCACAATCCCCTGAACGACTAGCTATAGTGTCTCATTAGGTCCCCGAACCCCCATCCGAAGATACCCAATGATTATGATTACACAACCCAGAACATAACACCCTTTCGCTCACTCACTCGTGTAAGTCCACCACCACCACCACACCAAATACCACAGAGTCTATGTGTAAGTTCAAAAGGTTTATTTTCAACTAACAAGCTCTGTATGTATGTTGTTCTATAAAATTCAGTGTACTCCAGCCTGCTCCAACAGCAAAATGCATAAGATTAAAACAATAAACAGTGTTGCAACAAGTGCATGATCATTGATGATATAAGACAAAAGATCTGTGCGAATTCTGGGCGACTCCTCACCGTAGAACGTAGAATTACTGGTTACATGCATCATTCATAAGCTCTGCAAATCTCTGGTTCGTAGAAGGGAATCCTCTGCCTGAGAAAAATGGTGCGTGTTATATAGTATAATGCAAGCATTTCTCAGTCCTGCCCAAAAAGTGTAACATGTTACCTATGGCTAAGCAATACGGACTAACCGAACTCCATAACAAAGTGGCTTGTTTTTCGACCACTTGTACGCAACGCTCAGACAGTAGCTGTATGTGCTCAAAAAGGCGTCTTACTGTTACTGCACAACAAGCTGCGAGGTAACATGCGCAAAAGACATGAAGCGAAAAATGGTTGCATGGCTCAGGCTAACTTTGCAAAGAGTAGAGTATAGTATAATAATGACCCTAGGGACCATAACACTACTAGTGTCTACTGACTGTACTCTAGTACCCGATTTGGACTATTGAATGTGATTTATAATAATATGTATGTATTAACTTTTTTTTCAATCTTGCTAGTGAAAAAGAATAAATAGGGGAGGTGTACAGGCATCTAAAAATGTGTCATGTTTTTATCTAGGCGTACTAGCGACCACCAG
This sequence comes from Calotriton arnoldi, assembly GCA_963921515.1. Classification (NCBI taxonomy): domain Eukaryota; kingdom Metazoa; phylum Chordata; class Amphibia; order Caudata; family Salamandridae; genus Calotriton; species Calotriton arnoldi. Next base: position 998,581 of record CAWUFW010005032.1, read on the forward strand.
TGGCGGCGGGGCCACCAGCGATTCTAGCGTTCCGGAGGGGCAGGAGAAGATGCGGCACCTGCAGGAGCTACAGGGGGGAGCCAGCAGCAGTGGCGGGCGGTGGTAAGTTATATTCATGACTTATTGACATTGCACTAGCTGGAAGGGTGTGTGGACTTCACTCACTGTACTGTTGTTGAGACTTATTAGGTATGAAGTTGTAGTGAACATTATACAACGGTTAAAGAAGACACCCTTTACTTAGCATGAGCAATGCAGTAGCAATAGCATTACCAGCGTGACTTGATTAACCAATGGCCTCTTATATCTGACTCCAACTCAGCTGTGAAAGTTTTATGGAGGAGAATAAAAGTCAGATCAGATGACCTTGATGGATGTGTTGAACAAAAAGGGAAAGAAGGGTGGAAGGAGGAAGGGCGGGCGTTATTTAATATGATGACTGGCAGAGAAGGATACGTTGGAAGCATGGATAGGTGGCTGATAGGAATCAGATGCATGTGTTGTTGAAGGATGGGTGGAAGGTGAAAGAAGAATGGATGCCTGCCTGGGTGGGCGACACAGTATGGGTGGATACTGTGGATAGCAAGAATCATCAGCGGTGTTTGGGTGAAACTCAAAGCCAAGGCAAGCAACGGAGTGAGTGGACGCATGCGTTGTTGTTGGTGAAACAAAGTAAGGTTTGTGGAGAGATTAAGAAGAATGATTGACATTTACTTAGAATGGATGGATGCCTGTATGTATTCATCATAGACAGCATAGGTGGAGACTGTCACGGGATGCACAGTTTTAGGGAATGTAAAAGAAACCGCGCCAGAGTAGCAAAGCTGATGTGGGGAGGGGCAGGGTGGGGGTAGTAGTAAACAATGTATTACGCGGGCAAATACAGGTAACTTTACTGTAAACATACAAATAAATAAAGCGAATTTCATTGTGCGCACTGCACCGCCAAATGCGATGCAGTGTGCGCAACAAAATTAGTTTCATTTATTTATATGTTTACTTACCTGTAATTGGCCGTAATCCATAGTTTACTACCCCCATCCTGCCCCTACCCACGTCACCGCCCGGCCGAACTCCCCGAGTCCCACCACCGACCGCTACTGACCTTATGTCGTTGTCCCATATAAAAGCAACGATCATTGGATCAGATATATAATCTGCCTTTTTGTAGTAGCCAAGGCACTGTGAAATTGAGCAATTGCCCTCCATGTAACAGAGAGAGTATGGCCAGTGCCACCCGTAATAGAAAAATACGAGCTTCCCCACCTGCAAACAGTAGTAAATCAAACTAACGTGAGTCTGCGTCATGACTCGTATGTTTGTCTTGGGTGCAAGCATAGATGACCGAGCTGGCAATGCCAGCTACAACCAGGTTATGTCATTTCACTAAACTAGAGATAAGAAGAACACTGGTGTACTGTGTACTGGTTGGAGTCCATAGTGCTAGTATAATGCCTGAAACTCCCACAAATGTTAGAGGCCGAGGAAGTGGGAGGATAGATAGATTATTACCACAAATGTTATGTACTGTGCTTCTTGCTAGTGCTACTGTGCCATTATGTGTTGAATTAATTTTGTGTTACTGTTTAGCTAAGAGTACTGGTTACAACAATATTTTTTTTCTTTCTTGATATAGATAGTACTCCTTCCCAAGACAAACCACCGCGGAAGGAGTTGGCAGCCAGGGCCCGGCGCCGGAAACTGGAGGCCATATGCCAGGAGTACCGGCGGCTGGTGGCTCAGGCGGAGGAGGAGGAGGCGGCAGCAGCAGCTGCAGCCTCGTCCGATGCCCCGGGCCCCAGCCAGGCCACAACTCCAGCGGTACGGCGCCGCGGTCTGGTAGCCGCCCGCCGCCGCAATTCGCTAGCAGCCAGCACTGCTGTCCCCCATCCTGGATGCCACTGCAGGGCATTTCGCAGGAAGATTCTCCTCCGGATGTCACGGCTAGAGGAGCAAATGGAGGAGCGGGTAAAAATACTGGTGGACAAACACCTCAAAGCCCGCCGAATTTAACATCGAGGACCCTGTTGCTTTGCCCCTTTTTATTCCTTGTTTTGGTGGGTGGGAATTGGGCGTTGGGGTTTCGGGACATTCTTTGGACTTTTTTCGCTTTGGACATTGGTTGGGGTTAGGGAGAGGGGTGGGTCGGGTGTGGGATAGTTTATTTTTGTTAGGGTAATAAATTATATTTATACTTAAACATACAATGTTAATGTTTTGTGGGGGTTACTGTTTTACGAATTAATGTCACATTGGTTTCCTTGCTGCTGCAGGGCCGCAGCCAGTGTTTGATTTAAATAATCTGCCGATGATGATGTAACACAAACAGATAGATGCGGTACCCCTCACTGAGTTATTTGTCCTACTAGTACTGTCAGTCTCTCCTCCTAGTCCATTTATACCTCCCACCAAACTTATCTTACCTGTGATTGATGATGATTACGTTCGGCACAGCGATGGCTGCATGGTTTCCAGAGAGAATGTAGAAGATGCCATGGTTGTGGTGGTAGTAGTAGAGTAGACACTGGCAGTAGCATTTGCTTAAAAATTAAAAAAGAGACAGTCACTTGCCTGAGAGCGACTGTGGGAGGAGTAGTAGAACGAAGTACAATACAGTACAGAAGAAGACTGCCAAACAAACAATATTGCAGTTGCAACTGCTAAAGTCAAATTAAACATAATGGTGGCGGGGACAGCCTAGTACAAGAAGTTACAAACTGTAGTTGTGTCGAGTGAGTCACTTAACTTAACACAATCGTAATTCGTAACCTTTACTGCTGTGTGGTAGGAGTTTGATGATTAATCCAATCAATGACGGCAATTAATTATGATGTACTACTATTAGCCGGTGACGGCTTGCACATAGACTGAGCATGGGTGGGCAAGCAGAAGAAGCTCCTCGCCCTGCCTTGCAATTGAATTAGTGTTGCTTTCACCACATCTGCCCCAGCAAGCGTGTGATCAATTGGTGTACATTTTATGTAGTCACATCACACCTCAATATAAATCACAGCCCGGGGAAGAGAGTTAGGGTTTGATGAATGGATGGGAAGGGGGTTTGGGGAAAGGTTTGAGAATGAAAAACAGTACGCATGGACAACAAAAGCAAAGCGCAATCTTGGCAGACGACCATGATCTTATACAAAAAATCTATAAAGGGAGAAAAGGGAAATGCATGCATGATGATGAAGATAACTTGATGGTTAATGAGTAGTACTTAATAACTCCTACTAGACAATTAGACAGTACAGGGCAGCAGTATATTCTATGCAATTTGCCTTGCCTGTAATATGCCCTCAGAGACCCAAATTCCATGTTGTACTGGGCTTACTTGTAAAGATAGCAAAGACAATTAAAACACAGTTGTAGGGATCAATTAGCAAACAAACAACACACAACACACAGTCCTAATGATTGAAGAGAAAAAAGGATTCAAATTAATTAAAAGTTGAATGATGAATGATACTAAAGTTACTGTATTATCATGCTCAAATTGTGGAGTTGAATCTCGTCCTTCCTCTTGGTCCTATCTTCCATGGACGCTCCGCACATCAATCTTGGTGGCCTTCCTGATGCCGATTGGTAAGGTAAATGTGAGTTGTGTCTCCCAGTATAGCAAGCACAGGGTAAAGGCCGGCCTGTAACGTCTAGATGGAAAAACAAAAGGGGTATTGAAAAATCAATGTATAAAAAAAAACATCAATTACGGTGGAGTCCAAGAAGAGAAGAGAGGACACTTTCAGACATAGGCGGCTTGGATATATCGTGTATATTCCGTTTACAGCATTAAGCTACAACAACAACAGGACAGAACAGGCCCACCACAGCACCAGCCTGTGACCCAACCTCAATTTACCTTAATTTTTGACAGAGCCAGACAAAAGGCATATATACAGCAACTTAGCATTTTCAAAATTAAGTGACAAAATCAATGCGCCGCTGTCAGTCATAACTACACTGACTCGACTCCACCACTACATGGACATGTAGGTCTGCTGTGTTTACTTTCTTGTTGAATTGTTGTGTTTCTGTTTACCTTATGCCACTTCATGAAATGCAGTTATTTCTTGAATCATCTCCGATCCAACTGACTGACTGCGTGCAAAGATAGTATGGTCATCATCATGTTGTGGTAGGTGTTGTCCAACTCCAACTCAGTCTGTAGTGACTCCGATTAAGTCCATATTCCATATTAAAAAATTGCAACAGATATTGGCCTGCACCTGCAGTAGTAGGAGTACAATCTGGTTATTAAACAACAAGAAGGGAAACATTGAGTGTCACTTGAGTCACTTTGTAGATTAACTAGTAGAGTAGAGTTCGACTTCATGCACAACACAACATCAACACAACAAACACAACAGCAATCGCTCAGAGTCAGCAAGCATCCAATGCATTCCATCATTACCTGTCTTGCTCTTCTCTTTGGCTGTCAGATCATCAGATGCCTAGTTCTGACAGTTGTTTTTTTTTTTACGGGGCAGTGGCCTCATCATTACTCCAGTCCACATTCATTTTGAGTGTTAGTCGCTGTTTCAGTTTTCGTCTTATTCATCTGTGGCACTTTGTCACAGTTTAAGTTGCTTCCCATGGTCAGCACTGTGATGATGGGCCGCGGCCTGGGTAGCGCTCATTGCTGGTCATTTGAGTTTGCACAAATGTCAGCAAGTTTCTTCGAAGAGTCTCTTGTCTTTCTCTGCCAAGTACCTTCTGTCCTGACAGTGAGGACCTTTGGATGCCTGCTGAGGCTGTAGCCTTCGGACACTGATGAGTTTCGGCTCGAAAACAAAACGGAGGATAGCTATAGTCACGTTTCACTTCTTATGGAGGCGGGACTGGTAAAGGCAACATTTCTTGTACTAATGTCTGGCTTGATGGAAATGTACTTGTGCGAGACAGGAAGATGAAGCAGGACTCTGAAGAGTGGACAGTTAAATGCACAGACATGCAACTCCAATAGGGAAATAAAAAGAGAAGACGGTGGTGATGGATTTGTTGTGATTTGATTTGAACCAGAAAGACAGATACACAGACACATAAAGGAAGGAAGAAAGTAACAATTTGAAAGCCTAGTTGTCAGGGAAGAGGAGCTCGTCCTCAAACTCTGGTGGTTCGGACAGAAGTAGGTCCTGTAACGCACTATTTACGTCATCCAAGTCGCTCTCCTCTTCCTGCTGTGATTCACGTATTTTGTAATCCGGTGGTATAAAGTGCTGATTCATTTTGATCATGGTTAACCTCTCCACGCTTTGGGCCGAGAGACTGGTCCTTTTCGAAGTTACAATGGCACCAGCAGCACTGAAAACACGCTCAGAAGAGACACTTGCGACAGGGGAAGCCAGATACTTTATCGCCAGCCTGCTGAGCACTGTCCATTGGCTTCTTTTCCCATACCAATACACCAATGGGTTTCGATCCATGAAGACCTCTGTTGGGTCATCCAGATAGGCCTGGACCATCCGCTCAATGTTCAGGGGTGCTCCGATGTGCTCGGCCTGTTTTGCCTTTGCATCAGCACTGGACTTGCCATACTCCTGCCGTAGAAACCAATCAGTTGCACATTGTGCTGTTGATGATCCTGTTCTTGATGTTATTATATGGTGGAGTAGGTATTATTAGTTCCACGTTTCATACAGTGTCAGAATCACTAGCCTGTGGGTGGTTAATTTGCATGATTGGAAACATAATACATTTCGAAGTGTCACATAGGGTATACAACATAAGTCTAAAAAACGTCTGAAATCATTATGCAGAAGAGGATTCATTCTATGGTGAAAATGGGGAGTCAATTTAGTGCATGTCTATTCCGTAAAATATTGATAAGTGTTTGATAGTATCAAGTGGCACCACATTTTATATAAACATCAGGACTACCATGCATCATTGTGCGTATTTGTTAAAATTGACAACAGCTATTAATGAGATAATTAAATTTCCCAGCGGGTAATATAATCCAGAACATTCAATAGTGAAACAAAGGGGGGGGATCCATTAGATGCCCATGTGCAGCACAAAATATTGGTAGATGTTTCATAGTAACGTACAGAAAAACCAAGTTTGTACAGCACATGATTTCAGTGCATCATTGCACATCTCTGTGGTGAATATCTGTGTAGTCGGTGTTACTACAGTGTCATGAGTCAGTCTCCTAGAAAGGAATGCAGTTCATGGTCCATGTTGAGACCCCCTTCCACTGCCTGAAGCTTCATGATCCATAGGGCTTCCCTGCGTCTCAGGTGTAGTTCTATATTACCTCCTCTTGGATCTGTTTCTATCTTTTCAATGCCACAAAAGGATAAGGTCTGATGTTCTCCCTGTGAGGCACAGTCATTAATATGTGTGGCCGTGGGGTATCTGGGGTCGTGTTATCTGATGGCCCTCAAATGTTCATTAATCCTCTCTTTAAGTGGCCTGGTGGTGCTCCCAATGTAGAAACGACTGCATTTGCATTTAAGCATGTCTACCACATATTTACTGTTACAGTTTATCATCTGTCTGATTTCATAGCGTCTCCCCTGATTACTCTCAAAGTGTTTCATGTCAATCGCTAATGGACAAATTTTGCAGCTGCCGCATTTGTGAAAGCCAATACATCTTTGTGACAGCCAATTTGCCTTGGGTTTGTGTTTGGGGTAGCTGGGACTGAGGATGGATCTGATATTTTTTCCTCGTCTATATGTGATGAGATGGCTGTCAGATGTGAATTTGTCTAGTGATTTATCTGACCTGAGAACCTGCCAATGTCTTTTCATACTGTTTCTGAGGGCCAACGCTACTTCATTGTAGTCTGTTACAAGTCTGACCTTAGGGGACGTCTTGTCTTTTTGTGGTCCATCTCTAAGAGTGTCAGCTCTATTGGTTAGTGTTATCCTCTTTTCTGCTATAGCAATTGTATGTGTGTTGTAACCCCTGGCTCTAAACTGTTGTTTCATCCCGTTCATACATGTGAGGAAATCTCTGTCATTACCGCAATTTCTTCTAGCTCTTACTAGTTCTCCATATGGTATCGATTCTATCTGATACTTGGGATGTGCACTTTTTGCGTGCAGTACTGCATTACAGGAGGTGGGCTTGCGATAGAGTCTGCTCTGAATGTGGTTGTTCTCTATAAATAGGGTCACATCTAAAAATTCAATTTGTGTGTGGCTGAGATTGTATGTAAAGTGGATTCCCATATCATTAGAGTTTAGAAATTCACAGAATAGAAGCAAGTTGTCCATGGGGCCTGACCAAATCATAATTCAATCGTCGATGTATCTGCCCCAATAAATAATTGATTCACTCCACTTGGTTCCCTTCGAGCCCCAGATCCACTCCTCCTCAAATCAACCCATGAACAGGTTGGCATACGAAGGAGAGAACCTGGAGCACATGGCAACTCCCTGCACCTGTTTGTACCATTGTGTTTCAAATAGAAAAACATTGTGCTTCAAAATTAGTTCAATCATGGAGATAAGCATCTCTACATGTTCCCATTGACTAGCCGGTCTTTTGTTTAAAAATCTCCGAACCGCTTGGATTCCTAGTTCCGTTCTAATGTTAGTATACAGACCGGTGACGTCTAGTGTGGCTAAAAGCATCCCATCTTCCCAAGTTACGTCTGCTAGAATACTAAGAATATGTTTTGTATCTCTTATGTATGATGGCAGGTTTTTGACCATGGGTTGTAGGAATGCATCCACATATTGAGAAAGTTTCTCAGTAGGTCCCCCAATGTTGGAGATAATAGGTCTACCTGGCCGGAATTCTTGCTGTTTATGTACCTTGGGCAGGGTGTATATGCAGGGGTATCTGGGTTTGTCCACTTTGAGATAGAAGAATTCGTCTTGGTCGATTAGACCTTTGTTGAGCCATTCTCTTTGATGTGTGTTGATAAACAGAGTAAGTGGTTGAATGGGATTGTCCCTGAGTTTCTCATAATAGGTCTGATCCCCCAATTGCGATAGGATCTCCTTATTGTAATCTGGTGTGTTCATAATCACAATATTTCTCCCTTTATCAGCCTCCTTGATGGTGATGTCCTGTAACTTGTTCAGGTCTGCTAGTGCCCTACGTTCACTAGTAGTTAGGTTGTCTTTTAGTCTGTGTTTGTGTCTATGATTGGAATTCAGTACTTTGTACATGTCTCCCAATACTAGCTTGTGAAAAATGTCAATGTTGTTGCCGCTAGGTAATGTGGGTGTCCATCTAGATTTGTTTTTTAGCCCACTAGAAATGGTAAGGTCCGTGTCTATATCATGATCTAGCAAGAGTTCTTCAATAGTCATGTGATCATGGTCGTCATCTGTAAGGGACAGTAATATTTCCGCATCCCTAATATCTTGTATATTTGATGATTCAGAAAAAACATCATTGGGATATGTTTTCACTGCTTTATTGGGTTTCAGATTTGTTTCAAACAATTCTTTCAATTTGAGATTCCTTGTAAATTTGAACAAGTCTATCATAGAGTTACAAACATCACCAAATTCCTTAGGACAGAAACCCATACCTTTTTCTAATAGGGTGACCATATCATTAGTTATTGTTTTGTCACTAAGGTTGATCACTTCCACCCCTTTAGTCTGACTGTTGTCTAATTCTGTTTGTTCCATGATCTCAATCTCATGCCTCTCTTGTCTTCCTCTTGTCCCTCCTCTCTTCCCTTTCCTTGTCTTTTTGATGTATTTACCTGTCGTTTTGGTTGGTCCCTGTTCCCTCTTTTGATCCTTTTTACCTCGCGTAAAAAACTGATATCTTTGTTGCTGCCACTAGTCATTAATTCTGCCTCACTTTCGCTCGTGGGTATGGTGCTAATTGATGTGGAACTGGAGCTGATGGGAGCAGGTTTAGGTGTACTTTTTGCCTGGTCCCTGTTGTCATGCTCCACCAAGTAGTCATACTTCTTGGCAAAGGTAAAGATTCTCCCTTGCTTATAATCAATTTTGTCTCTTTTGAGCTTGCGTACTTTCCTTTGTTTAAATCTTCCTGATGCTTATTAATCACCTCTTTTAAAATCTCATAGTTCTTTTCTGTAGCTTCTTTTAAGTCCAGGTCTCTTATTTCCGATTCTAGTTGTGTTATTTCAGCCTGTAGGCTTTGTACTTTACGTTCTGAATTCACAATAAGAATTTCCATTAGTTTATATGAGTTAGATGTTAATTCTTTTTCCCAGATGAGGAGTAAGTCCTCATCCAGGTCATCATATGTTGGGAGGATTTGTGATCTTAATCCCCTTGGAATTCTGTCTAGCTTAATATATTGACGTAGTGTTGCCCTATCCCACCATTTTGAATTTTCATTTTTTCGTAATATTTCAACTCTGATAAACTTGTCTTTGAGTCCCTCTTTCTTCTGGTTGGGATTGCCACTCGCTAGAGAGGTTGCCACAGTGTCTCCTCTCGCTAAGCTGTCAAAGAGATCCTCTGCTGCCTTACTCCTATCCATTTTGTTAGTATTTCTAAGTAAACCCGTAGGAGCTGCCCCACTGGTAAAATTCTAGACTGGATACTGTGTGGGATGATTAGGCCCTATGTGGTAGTGGCGCTCACTAGTAACGGTCTGTGTTTGACAGTACTTGACTATTTAGATATGGTGCTCAGGGAGGGGGTAATCATCCAGTACCCCTCAATAAAGATCCCTAAAGATCCTTGACAAATTGCTAAAAAACCCTAGCACACATAAACAGCCTCTTAATACACATTAATGGTGCAAACAAATTATAGAAAACAATCAATAGTAGTGTGAGGTTGTTGGTTTAATGTTCATTCCAGTTGCTTCAGCCAACACGTGTTTCGCCGCTATGGGAATAGGACCCGCGACTTCCTCAGGGCTGGAAAGACACATACATGTAACGATGTGATATCACATCTCATTGTCAGCTCAATACATTGTCAATTGGTGTTGTATAGTGGCACCCAACCACAGCAATAGTGATCAATTTACACCGATAAATGTGCTTGATTGTGAGGCAGATTCTTAATGCATTATACTATTATTAATGTGCTTTTGATATGAGTGATACATATATTGTTTAGAACAACAAGCGAACGTCAATAATATAGTATATCCATCATGCTGTATTGTATAATGGTGACATGTGAGATTGTATGACGTGGTATTCTAATCATAACCGTATCTGAGTGTCTAATACGTGGGACCGTCCACAGGAGTGCACATGTTCAATATTTTACAGTGTGTTCCCTTCGTGTCTTTGTCGATTGGGGGGTGGGCGCAAACCCAAGCCTACCTGTATCATTTTTGTAGAATGTGTTCTGCCTAAAGAACTGTCAAACGCATCTTAATAAACACCAGGCACATCTATAACTATGATCATCAGTGCACGAAATAACAGAACAGGTATCAGACATACCTTCCTGCCGGATATTCTTCCGTCCCGGCCGTAATTAGGCTGGGATAAGATTTAGATTTCCCGTTCCTGGTTATAATTTGTCTGTAAATCAAATATGATGATATTGATCAGTATCATCAGATTTATATGGTTATATGATATATAGTACGTATATCTACCGTGAACTAAAGAAAGTGACCCCGGGTGAGAAAGGAGACGACCCTATAAATACGCATGAAGTGAATAACCTTTGGTGCGCATTTATTACAAAGAGCCTGGGACTTGTGACTACCAACTGGCAAGCTGGTAGTATGTGAGTAGTGAGCTCGGAGCAGGTATTCCACAAGACAAAAATAGCAAGGGCTTACCCGACACTCACGTTGATTCCGTGTCGTGTCAGTGGTCCCATGAAGTACGAAGCTGTGAATAGCAGCTCATAAATGCGCTGTAATTAAAAACAATAGTTAGTGCCTGCGGGGGTCGCGGACTGCCCACCGTTGCACCTCTCTATTCTCTGTAATATTGTTCTGGCATACCTTGTTAACACCCTGACGTCGTATTATCCATCCTCGGCTCCACGTCTGGCCGTAGTAGGTGACGGAACCGGCACGGCATTGCGCTTTTAAATGGCGCGCTCGACCGTGAACCACGTCTTGATTGCAAAATAGTTCACGGCTGTGTACTCCCGCCATCTTGGGTTTGCTCACTAGTATGTTGCATGGGCTGTACTTTCAAGGCGATGGCTGGATATCTTTGGTCGCCATCTTCGGTGTACTAAATTTTAATCATATAACTGTATTAATCTATAATAGTAAGTCTCCGACGTAAATGCGATCCGCGATACGGGTGAATAGTTATTCAGCATCATGAATGCGCTACTCTCAGTGGTACGTCAATATTATGAGTGTCGAATTGTAAATGCCCGGTTACTCCCCGAAAATGCACGTACCTGGTGAGGTTATTCTAGATATCACGCTCTGTTCAAACATACAAGAGTGCCTGGAGTGTACCATAGTTTGAATATGGTGCCGGTAGCAAAAATATCTGATAAACGGGGAGTGGACACAAATTGATCCATTTTGCCGTCCGATCAATAGTAGGCTAGGGAATAGAGGATGGTGCTGTATATCCACCAAATTATTGGATAGAAGGGTGAAAAGCGTTATTATATGGTGGAGTAGGTATTATTAGTTCCACGTTTCATACAGTGTCAGAATCACTAGCCTGTGTGTGATTAATTAGCATGATTGGAATCATAATACATTTCGATGTGTCACATAGGGTATACAACATAAGTCTAAAAAACGTCTGAAATCATTATGCAGAAGAGGATACATTCCATGGTGAAAATGGGGAATCAATTTAGTGCATGTCTATTCCGTAAAATATTGATAAGTGTTTGATAGTATCAAGTGGCACCAAATTTTATATAAACATCAGGACTACCATGCATCATTGTGCGTATTTGTTAAAATTGACAACAGCTATTGATGAGATAATTAAATTTCCCAATGGGTAATATAATCCAGAACATTCAATAGTGAAACAAAGGGGGGGATCCATTAGATGCCCATGTGCAGCACAAAATATTGGTAGATGTTTCATAGTAACGTACAGAAAAAACAAGTTTGTACAGTACATGATTTCAGTGCATCATTGCACATCTCTGTTGTGAATATCTGTGTAGTCGGTGTTACTACAGTGTCATGAGTCAGTCTCCTAGAAGGTAATGCAGTTCATGGTCCATGTTGAGACCCCCTTCCACTGCCTGAAGCTTCATGATCCATAGGGCTTCCCTGCGTCTCAGGTGTAGTTCTATATTACCTCCTCTTGGATCTGTTTCTATCTTTTCAATGCCACAAAGGGATAAGGTCTTATGTTCTCCCTGTGAGGCACAGTCATTAATATATGTGGCCTTGGGGTATCTGGGGTCGTGGTATCTGATGGCCCTCAAATGTTCATTAATCCTCTCTTTAAGTGGCCTGATGGTGCTCCCAATGTAGAAACGACTGCATTTGCATTTAAGCATGTATACCACATATTTACTGTTACAGTTTATCATCTGTCTGATTTCATAGCGTCTCCCCTGATTACTCACAAAGTGTTTGATGTCAATCGCTAATGGACAAATTTTGCAGCTGCCACATTTGTGAAAGCCGATACATCTTTGTGACAGCCAATTTGCCTTGGGTTTGTGTTTGGGGTAGCTGGGACTGAGAATGGATCTGATATTTTTTCCTCGTCTATATGTGATGAGGGGGCTGTCAGATATGAATTTGTCTAGTGATTTATCTGACCTGAGAACCTGCCAATGTCTTTTCATACTGTTTCTGAGGGCCAACGCTACTTCATTGTAGTCTGTTACAAGTCTGACCTTAGGGGACGTCTTGTCTTTTTGTGGTCCATCTCTAAGAGTGTCAGCTCTATTGGTTAGTGTTATCCTTTTATCTGCTATAGCAATTGTATGTGTGTTGTAACCCCCGGCTCTAAACCGTTGTTTCATTCCGTTCATACATGTGAGGAAATCTCTGTCATTACTGCAATTTCTTCTAGCTCTTACTAGTTCTCCATATGGTATCGATTCTATCTGATGCTTGGGATGTGCACTTTTAGCGTGCAGTACTGCATTACAGGAGGTGGGCTTGCGATAGAGTCTACTCTGAATGTGGTTGTTCTCTATAAATAGGGTCAAATCTAAAAATTCAATTTGTGTGTTGCTGAGATTGTATGTAAAGTGGATTCCATTATCATTAGAGTTTAGAAATTCACAGAATAGAACCAAGTTGTCCATGGGGCATGACCAAATCATAATGCAATCGTCGATGTATCTGCCCCAATAAATAATTGATTCACTCCACTTGGTTCCCTTCGAGCCCCAGATCCACTCCTCCTCAAATCAACCCATGAACAGGTTGGCATACGAAGGAGAGAACCTGGAGCCCATGGCAACTCCCTGCACCTGTTTGTACCATTGTGTTTCAAATAGAAAAACATTGTGCTTCAAAATTAGTTCAATCATGGAGATAAGCATCTCTACATGTTCCCATTGACTAGCCGGTCTTTTGTTTAAAAATCTCCGTACCGCTTGGTTTCTAGTTCCGTTCTAATGTTAGTATTCAGACCGGTGAAGTCTAGTGTGGCTAAAAGCATCCCATCTTCCCAAGTTACGTCTGCTAGAATACTAAGAATATGTTTTGTATCTCTTATGTATGATGGCAGGATTTTGACCATGGGTTGTAGGAATGCGTCCACATATTGAGAAAGTTTCTCAGTAGGTCCCCCAATGTTGGAGATAATAGGTCTACCTGGCGGGAATTCTTGCTGTTTATGTTCCTTGGGCAGGGTGTATATGCAGGGGTATCTGGGTTTGTCCACTTTGAGAAAGAAGAATTCGTCTTGGTCGATTAGACCTTTGTTGAGCCATTCTCTTCGATGTGTGTTGATCAACTGAGTAAATGGTTGAATGGGATTGTCTTTGAGTTTCTCATAATAGGTCTGATCCCCCAATTGTGATAGGATCTCCTTATTGTAATCTGGTGTGTTCATAATCACAATATTTCCCCCTTTATCAGCCTCCTTGATGGTGATGTCCTGTAACTTGTTCAGGTCTGCTAGTGCCCTACGTTCACTAGTAGTTAGGTTGTCTTTTAGTCTGCGTTTGTGTCTATGATTGGAATTCAGTACTTTGTACATGTCTCCCAATCCTAGCTTGTGAAAAACATCAATGTTGTTGCCGCTAGGTAATATGGGTGTCCATCGAGATTTGTTTTTTAGCCCACTAGAAATGGTAAGGTCCGTGTGTATATCTTGATCTAGCAAGAGTTCTTCAATAGTCATGTGATCACGGTCGTCATCTGTAAGGGACAGTAATATTTCCGCATCCCTAATATCTTGTATACTTGATGATTCAGAAAAAACATCATTGGGATATGTTTTCACTGCTTTATTGGGTTTCAGATTTGTTTCAAAGAATTTTTTCAATTTGAGATTCCTTGTAATTTTGAACAAGTCTATTATAGAGTTACAAACATCACCAAATTCTTTAGGACAGAAACCAATTCCTTTTTCTAATAGGGTGACCATATCATTAGTTATTGTTTTGTCACTAAGGTTGATCACTTCCACCCCTTTAGTCTGACTGTTGTCTAATTCTGTTTGTTCCATGATCTCAATCTCATACCTCTCTTGTCTTCCTCTTGTACCTCCTCTCTTCCCTCTCCTTGTCTTTTTGATGTATTTACCTGTCGTTTTGATTGGTCCCTGTTCCCTCTTTTGATCCTTTTTATCTCGCGTTAAAAACTGATATCTTTGTTGCTGCCACTAGTCATTGATTCTGCCTCACTTTCGCTCGTGGGTATGGTGCTAATTGATGTGGAACTGGAGCTGATGGGAGCAGGTTTAGGTGTACTTTTTGCCTGGTCCCTGTTGTCATGCTCCACCAAGTAGTCATACTTCTTGGCAAAGGTAAAGATTCTCCCTTGCTTATAATCAATTTCGTCTCTTTTGAGCTTGCGTGCTTTCAACCTCACACTACTATTGATTGTTTTCTATAATTTGTTTGCACCATTAATGTGTATTAAGAGGCTGTTTATGTGTGCTAGGGTTTGTTAGCAATGGGAGATAATCATATCTGCTTGGCATACCACTTACACATTAATGGAATGGAAATGCTTCCCGTTCCGGTAGATGTGCTCACGTGCCTGTGGTGGAACTAGGCCAACATGTGTGCAGTCAATGGCTCCAACCACATTAGGTATGTGTCCAAGATCATAAAAATCACCCTTCACACCTGCCAATTCATGTCTCCTTGGAAAGTGGATGTAGCGGTCCTTGTAGGCCAACATTGCGGATAGGACATCATGTAGCACCATGCTGAACATAGCCTGAGACATCCCACCGGCGATGGCCACTGTGTACTGAAGTGAACCGGTGGCAAAGAAATGCAGGGCCGCCATCACCTTAACTGTTGGCGTCAAAGCAGTAGGACAGGTTCAGTGAGGCCTCAGATGGGGCTCCAACTGACCACATAGGTCTTGAAGGGTAAGGCGATCCAGATGGAATTTCCTTATGATGTCCTCATCCTCCATGTTCGCCAGCACTGGGAAAGTCCGATGCACATTTGGTCGTCTACTACATAATATGAAAGAGGGCACATGTAAATTTAATTCACCAATGAGATGTGTCAAACATCTTACATATTGACTAATACAGCGCCTACATTGACAGGACGGTAACAACAGCTTAATGCACAAGTCACATGCACAGACACCTTGATCTCATGTAGTCATACATGTGGTCAGTATGTACATACTGACTACTTCCAAATGAGAATCTGACTATGTGAATGGTAATTGGTACAGTCCTACATCTTGTGTCATCAGCCCTGGGTGTAGGTGAGACAGCACATGTGGCAAACAGCAACACTGCTGACTGCTGCGTAGCTGCTGTACCTGACACACCTTCTTGCTTAAGTCGCACAGAGCACATCTTTTTTACACAATGAGCACAGTGTGTGTAAGCTGATCAACTATCAAAATGAATACAGCAATGTACACAGTGAAATAGGCACATTATGTGCTCAGTCCATCATTACTGTGGGTTGATTAGCCATCTTACACATTGACATGTTCACAAATATGAGACTCCACTACACACCAAATCTGTGTACATGCACACAAATATCATATGTGACATGTGAGGAAGTACATGCCAATGCATGTAATCATGTGCACTGACATGGCATATGTGGGCATCAGTGAGTTAAATGTCACACTTGCATTTAACTTTACAACCAGGTGCTAGTATACATTGTAAAGGTATAGTGTTCAATGATGAAAATTGGCTAGTGCCAATGCAATAGCACAATGTGTCCATAGGTGCGGTAGGCGTGCACCGCCACTGCGGTCACGGTCATTGGATACAATTGAAAGATGCCTGATTGCGGAAGACACCACCTGGCCACCGCGGTGTGACACCGCATATGCCAATGCCATTGCAGCCAATGGGAACCGCCATCGCGGTAGTGCAATGCAGTTTTGAAACTCGCGGTAGGCGTGCACCGCCACCGCGGGCCTGGTCATTGGATACAAATGAAAGATGCCTGATAGACTTAAAACCAGGGGAGGGAAAACTGCTACAGTACTTGGTGTAAAAGCCTGGAATTTTATGCCTAACAAACTGAGAATGATGTATTCAGAAAAACTGTTTAGGAAAGCTCTAAAGACCTGGATCTATGGATTAAGTGACGTATGCAGTCTTGCCCTTATCTAGGTTCTATCGCCTTACTAGCTCGCCTGTTATCTGAATAGCGCCAGGAGGCTCCTTTCGGAGTGACAGTCTGCGCTCTATAAGTGCCCATTTCATTTCATTTCATTTCATTTCATTGCGGAAGACACCACCTGGCCACTGCGGTGTGACACCGCATATGCCAATGCCATTACAGCCAATGGGAACCGCCATCGCGGTAGTGCAATGCAGATTTGAAACTCGCGGTAGGCGTGCACTACCAACGCGGGCCAGGTCTTTGGAGACAATTGAAAGATGCCTGATTGCAGAAGACACCGCCTGGCCCCCGCGGTGTGACACCGCATATGCCAATGCCATTGCAGCCAATGGGAACCGCCATCGCGGTACTGCAATGCAGTTTTGAAACTCGCGGTAGGCGTGCACCGCCACCGCGGGCCTGGTCATTGGATACAATTGAAAGATGCCTGATAGACTTAAAACCAGGGGAGGGAAAACTGCTACAGTACTTGGTGTAAAAGCCTGGAATTTTATGCCTAACAAACTGAGAATGATGTATTCAGAAAAACTGTTTAGGAAAGCTCTAAAGACCTGGATCTATGGATTAAGTGACGTATGCAGTCTTGCCCTTATCTAGGTTCTATCGCCTTACTAGCTCGCCTGTTATCTGAATAGCGCCAGGAGGCTCCTTTGGGAGCGGCAGTCTGCGCTCTATAAGTGCCCATTTCATTTCATTTCATTCATTTCATTTCATTGCGGAAGACACCACCTGGCCACTGCGGTGTGACACCGCATATGCCAATGCCATTGCAGCCAATGGGAACCGCCATCATGGTAGTGCAATGCAGATTTGAAACTCGCGGTAGGCGTGCACTGCCAACGCGGGCCAGGTCTTTGGAGACAATTGAAAGATGCCTGATTGCAGAAGACACCGCCTGGCCCCGGCGGTGTGACACCGCCTATGCCAATGCCATTGCAGCCAAAGGGAATCGCCATTGCGGTAGTGCAATGCAGTTTTGAAACTCGCGGTAGGCGTACACCACCACCACGGACCCGGTCATTGGATACAATTGAAAGATGCAAACCAGGCAGACCAATTGCAACAGCAGAGTACCATTGAAACAACCCTAGGGGCCTATAAATGTCTGTGAGAGAGCCACACATGTCACTTGCATTCAGACACTGCTGCCTGCTAGTCATAACCACCAACTGCTGCTGTACCTGTACTGTGGTTCCAGTGATGGCGCGAACAGATAACATCAGGGCCCGTCCCTTCACCACAGAGGAGCTGGGGGTCCTGGTGGACGAGTTCCTTGCACAGTATGGGAGGCTATATGGTGCTCCAGATGTACTGGTAAGTGTCTGAGTGAAATTTAGAGAGTGCTCAGTATGCTTACATGATGGTACTGTACAGTAGTATGTGCCTGTGAGTGTAAGCCAATGTGCATGCATCAATATTTTGCCAACAGCATGCTCCATACATGACCTAGTACTAATTGCACTTGAGTACTTGGGGAGGATGTCAACATGGACACTTGTCCAGCTCTTCTTAAGCCAAAATGAACATATGTTGTTCTGAGACTGTGTAATGTAAATGTGTGAGACACTGCCTAGCATGCTCACTTCACGTCAATGGAGTGTGTAGCCTTATTTCCACAGATCCCTGACTGCATTTAGGGATGGGAATGGCATACTGTGGTCTGGCAGTTACCCAGTTACCCGTCTGGTTTGAGAGACTCGAAGTCTGAACACACATTCCCTGTGCTATGTGATGTCCTAGTCAATTAAGTGTTCATATGCTCATTTGAGACATTACAAATGTAGCTTGGCCAGAGGGTACTGAATAATGTTTGTACCTTTTTAAATATGACCCTATGGAGATGTGTCCATTCTGCACAGGAGTACAATGCCTGAGTCTATCACTCTTGGGGGGTAATTCACCTATGACACATCAGCTAAATGTGAGTTGGACATGTCATCCTACTATGGATTCCATGATGTGTAGAGTCTCGCATGTGTATGCACTGTATCTCCATTCATATTGTACATGCATGTGATTTATGTGATGGGCCACATTTATCCTCATTGTGAGGCCCTCTGGCCTGCACAGAAACTGCCCAATGTTACAAGGACCCATCAACAAAAGGACTGAGTGAAACATATGTGTTGTCCACAACCCTATTTCTCAATGAGCCATCATAGGCCTGAGGATTGCACAAGGCAGGATTCCACCTTGTGAGAAGAGTGTGAGATTGTAAGATCAGGGCCCTAAATCTGACTACCATGACACATGTAGCTAGGCAATGGTCAGGGACATTAAGGGGCGTGTAGTGTAGGACACAGTGAGTCTGACCTCTACACATCATTTCCAGTGTATTGTATGTCACGCTCACTCACATAGTTCATCACAGCTGAGGGCAATTTTTACATTGGTTTCTGTGCTGGCACTCTGCATGTGTATGGGATGGGCATGTAGTGTGTCCATCATCATATATGTAACCATTGCAATGATATGTTTTGCTCCAAGTGTACTATGTGACATGCTGTATGGGCTCTGCTCTCCATTGATGTGTTAGTGTGCTATGTATTTTCATGCTCCTGTATTGTCACACAGTGGTATACAACACAGTTTCACAGAAACCTCCTATTCTTGTCTCCCATGCCTGCAGCTTAAGGTCCATCAGCGTAAGGCCATATGGAGGGCCATTGCACGCAAGGTGCGATCTCTGGGTGTCTCCAACCGACTTCATATGCACTGCCACAAGAGGTGGGATGACATCTGCCCCCTGAGCAAAAACGTCGCTGAGATGACGCTGGGGGTGCTCCCTCGAAGTGGCAGGTTGGCACGCCGGAGCATGACACCACTAATGGCCCGCATCTTGGCAGTGACCCAGCCAGAGCTGGATGGACGCTTGAGGGCCCATCAGCAGCAATTTGGGGGTGAGTATTGTGCAAAGTGTGAAATGGCGTATGAGTGACTGCATGAATCCCAGCCCTGAGCCTATGCGGAGCTCTGTGATGTCTCTAGTGTGATGCAATGGCTTCTAAGTGGCCTCTGTGTTGAGTGCAGCTGTTCTGCATTTGTATGACATTTTGTATCTCATGTGTCAACAACCCATGAACCTTGTCACATTTAATCATTTTGAATTTTTTAAAACTCACATTGCATGAATGTTGTCTGCACTGAGACCCCCCTACACAGGATAAATCATTGTGTGAAGTGGGTAGCCCAGGACAATTGTCGTGCTTGTGTGCGCTGTGTGGCTAGCTCAATAGTGTGCTCATGTGATGATGTGTTAGTGGCTACAGACACGCACAGATGTGGACTCAGGGAGCAGTGAGTTGGTAAGGGTCACACCTGTCCCACGGGTCCCTTTTTCCACAATGATAGAGAGGACAGCAACATTTAAAAGTGTATTAGCCCAATTTCAGCTGCATGGCATTACATGATGGAATTACCTGCCATAGTGACAGCAAGTGCACATAGGTGCTGAAAGGGTAGATGGTGATGATTGCAGTGATGCATTGGCTAGTTTCCCTTTGTGCACATGGCAACATGATTGGGATAGTTAGACTCTGTGTTTCAAATGCAATGTAGCATAACCTGGCTATTGCGAAATTGTTTAGGCACTATGGAGTGTCAGTCCTCAGTATGTGTGCATTGTGGAGGGGTGTCCTTGTGCATCAGTGCATGGTTAAATTATGGCTAATGCTTTTAATCAGTGTGTGACTTATTGGCACATTGATGTGTCCTCAATGTCATTAGTCAGCACAACACATGGATGTCATTAGCCAGACCCTAGGTATTCTCACACATTAGCTATCCTTATGTAGTCCACCAACTTCATCATCAACAACAGACACAGTCCTGCCTTGGATCAATGAGGGACTGTCAGGGACTTGTGGACATGTTGGTATGTGACATGTCACAACCTATGAAGGCCTTGCATTAACTTCCCATTCTCATGCTATAGTGCTTTGTGTTTGTGACTACATTGTGCAATGGTGCTCATTGGCACTTCATTGACAGATAAGATGTGGCCTTGTGACATATGCTGCAGTGTGAGTGTCATAGACATCAACTGGCAGTGAACAGCAGTGAGCATCATGTTAGTGTGCATTCATAGATGTGTGCTGTGCACAACAGATAAATTGTAACATCTACACAGCTGACACCAATGGACAACTGTAGTTGTGCTTCGAAGCC
Organism: Calotriton arnoldi; assembly: GCA_963921515.1. NCBI lineage: Eukaryota > Metazoa > Chordata > Amphibia > Caudata > Salamandridae > Calotriton > Calotriton arnoldi. The sequence goes on from CAWUFW010005032.1 coordinate 1,019,361, forward strand.
CAGCATGGTGGATATCAGGAGCTGGTAGCCCTTGCAAAAGGACATATTGGAGTTTGTATTTGTGGTGTTCCCTTAAAGAGACTCCATATGTGACTAAGACAACAACTTTTGATGTATAGCTATCTCACCTACAGGCACGTAGGTATGCATACAGACAATAGTATGTGTTTTTACAGGGAGGCACAGGCCCAGCTATTTTACTGTGTCAATGCCATATGGAGCATTACTATCAACTATGCATGTTTCCATGCATCATCTGATGATTGCATAAATGTAGCATAAGCTGGAAGTACATGGAGGAGTTCAACATGGGAGTATCATTTTAAAGTTTGGTGCTTTGCTTGCATATGATGTTTGTGGGTATGGCTCTATACTGAGCCTATGTCTCTGTCTCTTGCAGCATCTACCGAGGGCAGGGAAGGACGGGGGACCGACACCATTTGGGAAGCTACTGGCACGACTGCTACACAGGAGTTCAGTGACACTGAGGGGACCAGCGCCTCGGAGCGGGACAGGAGTGCCCTGGATCATTCCCACCCGGAAATGCCAACCTCCACATCTTCTAACTCCAGCGGTGACTCCTCGGTGTTGGCGGGCACAGGAAGTTCAAGATCTGCATCTTCTTCCGCCACACCTCGTCCAGTGCCCACCCTCCTGGATGCTTCCCCAAGTGCTGTCCGTGCACGCAGACCTATGAAGGGTAGAGTCTCCTTCCCCCCAGGCACCACTGCCCCTGCCCCAGTCTCCGCTGCTGCCCTCAGTGTGGAGGCGGTAGACATTTTGCGCCAGCTGTGTGTGGGTCAGACTGCTCTCCTGAATGCCCTCCAGGATCATGGCAACAAGTTGGCACAGGTTGTTGCATTCATGGAGGACATTCATTCTGACGTGGGTGGCCTACACCGAACTGTCCAGTCTTTGCCCTCCCCAGTGACGGCAGCCATTCAGCAGTCTCAAGCTCCCAGTCCAGCTCCTGTCCCTTCAGCAACCACCCTGCCAGTGGCACCACCTGACGAGAGTGCACAAGCCAGAGCCCTCAGGCACCCAGTCATCCACAAGCAGCACGCAACAGCAGCACTCTAAGCGTACCAGACCACAGACACCATCACCACAACACAAAACAGGCACACATGAGCGCAAAACAAAAAGCCCATCACATGACACTCAGGGGCATCAGGCCAAAAAGCAGGCATCAACATCACATTCACCAACATCATCACCATCCAAGGGCACTCCCATCCCCACACCTGATCCCAAAGACCCACAAACACTTGCCCTGTCTGCTGTGAACCTGGTGCCTGCCACAACTAAGCCCAAACACATTCCAAAGGCAGATTCACCCAAAACATCAACTCCCACCCACACCCCTGTGAAGCAGGGACAAGAGAGCAAAGTGGGTGGTTTACCTCGACAACAGGGGATGCAGGGGAAGAGGCAAGGCCACCCCAAGAATACCACCAGGTCCAGTAAATCCACAGGGGGAGAGCCACCTGCACCTACTACACCTTTGGGGCAGAGTGAGGCTGTTGTGCCCACCTCACTTCCCACTCCGGCAAAGACACTTGTGGGCTATCGGATCCCCAAGCAGTTGAGACCCTGCCCTCAATATTCACCCTCAGCCACTGTGCCTCCACACAGCATGTCTCCACCTCCCCGTGCCACCACTCCACCCGGTCCAAGCAGCCCTCAGGCTCCCACAGCCACAGATCCCTCTACCTCAGATAGTTCTCTCCCTCCCAGGTCCAGTCCTCTAACTGGCCCCAAAATCAGCCCCCTCCCAGTTCAACTTAAAGCCAAAGTTGAAGCCAAGTCCCCCTCCCCACACCATTTCTCCCACAGCGGTGCCTGGACTGCCCATTTGAAGCCCCTGAGCTCTGACGATTCCCATGGCAGTAGACTGTGTTACCCATTTGATGTGCAAGTTCTTATGCACACATGTGCGGACTAGAACATTGGACTGACCAATGGCCTTGATGTTTTGCACTTTTGATGCCTATCCAGAGATTATGTAATAAAGACTGTTACTCATGTTGTGTGCTTTGTCGCTGCCCTTGCTAATGAAAAAGTTTAATGTATGTGTATATGTTCATGTGACACATGCTCTGTATGCCACATTCTCATTGGCAATTACTTGATTTACTTTTTCAGAGGTTGCCTGAGGTTACATGCACTTTTGTGCTTCTTGACTCTGAGGCTTGAGGGTGCAATGATGGTTGTCTGTGATGATCTACTCTTATCCTAATCATTTTATTGTCAGGTCTCCAATTTTGTAGACATGTCATATTCTGATGCAGTACCACGACAGAAGTGAATTCTATCCACAGGATAACTTGCGGGGTGGACAGGGTCCGTCATATCTGTGGGATCTTTCTTGATGTGTGAACAGCAGTGTAGGTGTGTCTTCATAGTCACATGGGTACTTTTGAATGTGTGCACTTGAGTAATCATACAGTGTGATTGGCCTGTCATTGTCAGAAGTGTTGATGTGTATGTGCCCCTGAACACGACACCTACACACATGTATGATCCAGGTAATGAGTGCCTGTTTGTTTACATTATCAGACATGTGCTTTTGATAGTGGGCACATGTAGGAGTTGTTGGTTGAGCACTGTGCAGTGTGTCGGTGTGACCTTGCAATCCTGGGGTACACCTACTTGTTGTCGCTGTCAGTTGTGAGTATGCAGAGTGGTTCACTGCAATGTCTGTGTTGTGTTTTGTTGATCAGCCATGGCTCTTGTTTAAGTTTGTGCTCACTGTGCTGACCTGCTCAGGCAAACTGACATTATATGTGACTTTTCTCATACCATGCTGTCACTTGACACATTTTTGGGACAAGTATCTGGTATGAAGAGTCATACCATCCCCTATAGGTGCTTTTGATGCCTACACATTGTAAGTTACTCCTCTATGGGTTTTTGCACTGTACACTCCTCACCTGTCCAATACTGATGTCCACAACACTTCAGTCTAATATCTTCCACCCCATGCCTTGCCAGTGTGTGACCCTCCCCACCACTTCATAGTGTGACACTATACTGTGGGAGGATGATCTGTGTACAGGACCAATGTGCCACACAGGACAGTTTCACAATTTGTTATGTGGTATTTTCTTCTACTTGATTTCAGTCATGGTTGCTCATGTGCAGTGCATATGTTTGACCAGCACAGTCCTCTAGTCATGTTGGATGCATATGGGTTTTCCTGAGTTGTGCAGCTGTGGGTGATAGCTAAGGTGTATTTCTGTTTGCTGACGTACTGCTACCCTTCCTGAGTGTGATGTGATCTGTGATCTGTGGCCTGTGATGATTTGTGGTGTGGAAGTTCATGGTGGAGCACGCAGATATGTGTGATACTGGTTTTGTTGGTGTTCATACACTGTGCATACACTGCTGTCAGTGTATGTTGCCTTGTACTTGCCTGGTTTGCATCCCCCTGATGTCCAGCTGAGTTTGCTATGTGATGAATTGGTATGTGCATATGTTGTGTATTTGTTGTTGATGGATGCAGTGTTTGGCCTGTGTTGGCTCTTTCTACTGCCAGGTGCATGTGTGTGTGATGTTCTATTTGCATGACATTGTGTGTGAGTAGTTTGTGGATTGTAATACATTCAGATGTGTGTTGAGTTTGTAGTGTGCATTTCTTGTGTGAATGTCACATGCAGCAATGTGGATTCTTGTTTATCAGTTTCTTTTGAGTGCACAATTGTGCTATGTCCTCCTATATTTGACCTGTCACTTGTCAGGAGTATGCATGTGCATGCTTGTGCTACGCATTAACACCATGCTCACTTGGTAACTGTTGTAGTGTCTATGTCTGTGTTAGCTGATTTGTCCTATTGATCACAGTTAGTGTTTAAGATTAGCATTTGATAATGCATATTTTGTTTGGGTTGGGGTATGGTGTCTGTGCATTTTGCCTGAGTGAAAATGTTGTGTATTCGTGTTCTGTCTAGGGTCACATTGCTTATCCACTATTTGCCTGCACATTGCTGAGCTTGTTGGACTTCTTTGGATGTTTTTTGTGAGATGTGTGTTTGGCTATTGGTTTTTGATCAGCATTGGTTCAGACATCCCTGAGTGGGATTCTGACATTTGTAGATACACACCAGGGGGAGCGACCCCTAACCTTGACTGGTAGGTCGCTCCCCCACCACACAGCTCCGTCTGTGTGCCCTGCTGCTGCCCCTGATTGTGCTCGTTTTCCTTTCTGTGCCCCCTTGCTGCCCCTGATTGTGCTCGTTTTTCCTTTCTGTGCCCCCTTGCTGCCCCTGATTGTGCTCGTTTTTCCTTTCTGTCCCCCCTTGCTGCCCCTGATTGTGCTCGTTTTTTCCTTTCTGTGCCCCTCTTGCTGCCCCTGATTGTGCTCGTTTTTCCTTTCTGTGCCCCCTTGCTGCCCCTGATTGTGCTCGTTTTTCCTTTCTGTGCCCCCCTTGCTGCCCCTGATTGTGCTCGTTTTTCCTTTCTGTGCCCCCTTGCTGCCCCTGATTGTGCTCGTTTTTTTCTCCTTTCTGTGCCCCCTTGCTGCCCCTGATTGTGCTCGTTTTTCCTCTCTGTGCCCCCCTTGCTGCCCCTGATTGTGCTCGTTTTTCCTTTCTGTGCCCCTTGCTGCCCCTGATTGTGCTCGTTTTTTCCTTTCTGTGCCCCCTTGCTGCCCCTGATTGTGCTCGTTTTTCCTTTCTGTGCCCCCTTGCTGCCCCTGATTGTGCTCGTTTTTTTTCCTTTCTGTGCCCCCTTGCTGCCCCTGATTGTGCTCGTTTTTCCTCTCTGTGCCCCCTTGCTGCCCCTGATGGTGCTCGTTTTCCTTTCTGTGCCCCCTTGCTGCCCCTGATTGTGCTCGTTTTTTCCTTTCTGTGCCCCCTTGCTGCCCCTGATTGTGCTCGTTTTTCCTTTCTGTGCCCCCTTGCTGCCCCTGATTGTGCTCGTTTTTTTTCCTTTCTGTGCCCCCTTGCTGCCCCTGATTGTGCTAGTTTTTCCTCTCTGTGCCCCCCTTGCTGCCCCTGATTGTGCTCGTTTTCCTTTCTGTGCCCCCTTGCTGCCCCTCATTGTGCTAGTTTTTTTTTTCCTTTCTGTGCCCCCTTGATGCCCTGATTGTGCTCGTTTTCCCTTCTGTGCCTGTTTCCCGCCGCTGCGCCCCTGCGGCCCCGCCCCCTCACTGCCCATTCGCTGCCCCATTCCCTGCTCCTCCCTCCCACCTCCCCATTTATGGTGGCCGCTGTGCGGCCGCGCAGCGGACGTGCGCAGCGGGCGCGCCGCTGGCGCGCCGAAGGCGCGCCTAAGCAAGCCCGTCTGCGCCCGTCCGCGCCGTGACCGCGCCCAGCGCCAGACCCCCTGGTCCGGGCATCCCCCGCGCCCGCTACATCAACAGACGCCGATACGACGCCAGCACCCTCCACGCACTCAACCCCGGAAAAGATCACGCCTGCTACCAGGCCACCCCGAAGCGCACCCAAGGGCCCTTCACCTGCCGGAACTGCAGCTTCGCCAGCACCCGCCCCGCCAAACCACCGCCCAGGAAAGAACCCAACTACCTCAGATGCATCCTCCTCAACACCCGCTCCGCCCGCAAACACGCCATCGAACTCTGGGACCTTCTCGACTCAACCTCCCCAGACGTCGCATTCCTGACGGAGACCTGGCTGAATCCCGCTTCAGCCCCCGACATCGCCATTGCCATCCCGGACGGATACAAGATCACCCGCAGGGACCGCACCAAGTGAGTCGGAGGAGGCATCGCCATCGTCCACAGGAACACCCTCAGAGTCTCAACCAACACCGACGACACCCTCAGCACCGCCGAACACATGCACTTCCAGATCCACACCGTTCCCAACACCACCCTCAGAGGAACCCTCATCTACAGACCCCCGGACCCCGACCACAGTTCAGCGATTCCATCGCTGACTTCGTCAGCACACACGCCATCGCCTCCACGGACTACATCCTCCTCGGGGACCTGAACTTCCACCTCGAGAACAACAAGGACACCAACTCCACCACCCTGATCGACAACCTCGCCACCCTCGGACTCAGACAGCTCGTGACTACACCCACCCACGCCGCCGGCCACACGCTCGACTCCATCTTTTCCGCAAGCCCACACGTCTCCTTCAACCACACCTCCGAACCCCACTGGACTGACCACCACTGTATCCACTTCACCTACAGGAAGCCCACCACGCACCACCGCACCGAACAAATGCCTCGCCGCTGCTGGAGCAGAGTCACGGAAGACCAGCTAACCACAACCCTCGCCCTGAGCCCACCTGCCGAACCCTCCGACCCCGACACCGCCGCCCGCAACCTCAGACAGTGGATCGACGACTGCGCCAACACCCTCGCCCCGCTCAAGAATCCGCCCAACAGCCACACCAGCAAGAAAGCCACCTGGTTCACCTCCAGGCCTCCAAACGAACATGCCGAAAACTGGAGAAGATCTGGCTCCACGAACGGACAGTGGACAGCTACGCCGCCCACAAGAGCGCCACCCGCAGTCACCATCACCTCATCAGATCCGCCAAAGGGCCTCACTCAAAGACCGCCTAGACAACAACGCACACAACAGCAAAGAGCTCTTCAACATCGTGAAGGAACTCTCCAACCCCAGCTCCAACACCAACGACATCCAGCCGTCGCGAGACCTGTGCGACTCACTGGCCACCTTCTTCCACCGCAAAATCGCCGACATCCACGACAGCTTCAACACCACGACCGCCCCGGCAACCACCGAGACCACTGACCCCACAACCACCAACCGCCTGCTCTCCTGGACCAACATCAACGACGAGGACACCAGCGAGATCATGAACACCATCCACTCCGGTTCACCGCTAGACCCGTGCCCTCACCACATCTTCAACAAAGCCAGTACAGCCATCGCGCCCCATCTCCGGAAAATAATCAACATCTCCTTCGAGACAGCAACCTTCCCGGAAAGCTGGAAGCACGCCGAGATCACCGCCTTACTCAAGAAACCCAAGGCAGACCCCAAGGACCTCAAGAACTTCCGACCCATCTCTCTGCTCCCGTTCCCCGCGAAGGTCACCGAGAAAATCGTCAACAAACAACTGACCCGCTACCTCGAGGAGAACAACATCCTGGACCCTTCCCAGTCCGGCTTCCGCAGCAACCACAGCACCGAAACCGCCCTCATCGCCGCCACCGATGACATCAGGACCCTGCTAGACAACGGAGAAACAGCAGCCCTCATCCTCCTGGACCTATCAGCCGCCTTCGACACGGTCTGCCACCACACACTACGAACACGCCTTCACGACGCCGGGATCCAAGAGAAGGCCCTGGACTGGACCACATCCTTCCTTTCCGGCAGAACACAAAGCGTCCGCCTCGCCCCCTTCCGATCCAAGGCCACCAAGATCATCTGCGGCGTACCCCAAGGCTCCTCCCTCAGCCCAACGCTGTTCAACATCTACATGGCACCCCTCGCCCACGTCGCCCGACAGCACAACCTCAACATCATCTCCTATGCCGACGACACCCAGCTGATCCTCTCCCTCACCAAAGACCCTCACACCGCCAAAGCCCACCTCCACAAAGGAATGAAGGCCGTCGCCGAATGGATGAGGACCAGCCGCCTGAAGCTGAACTCGGACAAGACGGAGGTCCTCATCCTTGGTTCCAACCCTTCAGCCTGGGACGACTCCTGGTGGCCAACATCACTGGGAACAGCCCCGCCACCCACCGACCACGTACGCAACCTAGGGGTCATCCTCGACCCCACCCTCTCCATGACTAAGCAGGTCAACGCCGTTTCCTCATCCTGCTTCAACATCCTCCGAATGCTCCGCAGGATCTTCAAGTGGATCCCCACCGAAACAAGAAAAACAGTCACCCAGGCCCTCGTCACCAGCAGGCTGGACTACGGAAACGCCCTCTACGCAGGAACGACGGCTAAGCTCCTGAGACGGCTGCAACGCATCCAGAACGCCTCTGCACGTCTTATCCTCGACATCCCCCGACGCAGCCACATCACACCCCACCTGAGAGACCTGCACTGGCTCCCTGTCAACAAGAGGATAACCTTCAAGCTCCTCACCCACGCACACAAAGCACTCCACAACTCCGGACCAGCCTACCTCAACAGACGACTCAGCTTCTACACCCCCACCCGCCAGCTCCGCTCGACCAGCCTCGCCCTCGCCACAGTCCCCCGCATCCGGAAAACGACCGCCGGCGGCAGATCCTTCTCCCACCTCGCCGCCAAGACCTGGAACACCCTCCCCACCAACCTCCGACAGACCCAAGACCTACTGGCCTTCAGAAGACTCCTCAAGACCTGGCTCTTCGATCAGTAGCAGCACCACCCCCCTCTTCCCCCAGCGCCTTGAGACCCTCGCGGGTATGTAGTGCGCTTTATAAGTGACATGATTGATTGATTGATTGATTGGTTATCAGGAAACTCACAGGACCTTATTTGCAACTTTATCTGTGTATCTCACAGGTGTGAGTAGTGCAGGTGTGAGATGGGTAGATGAGGGATATGTGTGAAGGTCATACTTGGCTTTGACAGTCAGGGAGTGTGACAATGAGCCTTGTGTTGTGCTGGTGGCATACAAATGTCAAGGTAGTTGACACAGATGTGTGGCTGGTCACTATATGGCTTCTGACACTTCCTATCATTCCTGGGCCAATGCATAGCTTGCATTGCTGTATCCCAGAGATATTGCACAGATGTTACTTTAGTTCAATTTCAATCACTGTGCCACCCATGTCTGATTTGATGGCCTAAGTGTAGTGTCATATGTTCCTCCTCTTGCATGTCATGTACAAATGCTATGTGGCTTGTTCCATGTTTTTCCTGCACTGTGCACTCCACTTTAGGCTAGTCTATTCATTGTCATACATTGCTGCTGACTTATGGTATGTGTATGTGGCTGAGTTTCAGTGTGTGATCTGTCTGAGTGACTTGACATGCAGTGTGAACAGTTCCATGGTTGTTAATCTGCAGAGTGACTCTTCATTTCTTAATTCACTCACTTTGATTCACATGAGTGGAAGGCAGGTGTGAGGAGGAGGGTTGTCCTTAGCGTCAGGTCAGAGTTTCCTGCTGTCAAGATGTACTCTTCCTGACACTTTGGCATTCATTCACTACTTAGTAGTGGGTGCTCACTTTGTTGAGGTGGAGTGATGGTGTGTGGGTGTTCTGTGAGTAGTTTGCAGTGTAGTCAGTGTTGTTGATGTACTAGACATACTCACATGGTGTAATTTATTTCAGCAGTACATTTGTAGGTGAAATGCACAGTGGTGCTTACTTTGAGTTTTCTGTTTGAGTCAGAAATGTTGTTCTGTGCTGCATGGTATGGGCTGTCATTGTGTGATATGGTCTGCCATTGTATGTGATGGGCCTATCAATGTCTGCTTGGGGGCTGTGGTGATGTGTGGTTGTGTGGCAGTGGTGTGTAATATGCTGTGTCATCTACCTGACCTCACTGACTCATTCCAACACCTTTTTGGCCTACTGTGAAGTTCACATACACACTACTTGGTCTGCCCTCCTCTGTTCCACATTGTATGTGGACTGACCCTTATTTGTGTGCAATGATGACTTTAGTCATTTTGGAGGGACTCTTGCCTCACCCCACACTCATGTTCCTATTTAATTGGTGATGACCTTAAGGAGATGTCACTGTAGACAGTGTATCTGCACATGACTACTTGCTGCAGATATGTTGTGCTGAGTGGTGCTTCTTTTATGTTACATGTGGTGTGGATGTTGTGATGTTGGTCTTGCTTGTGTGTGATTATGTCCTGGACTCTGGGGCGCTTATAGAATTTAATGGGCCGTGGTCCTAAAGGGAATGTGCGAGGCCCCTCTAATTTACTTAGTTGACTCCTTGCAGGGAGACCATTCTGAGACATTGCGGGACGCCCAGTGTCCAGCATTTTTGCACCACATTTTTTACTTTAAGCCCACAAGCAATTCTCACACCTTCAGTGGATAGGTGTGAGAATTGCCTGTGGGCTAAGATTTAAAAATGTGGGGGAGTTAAAATGCTGGACACTGGGCGTCCCGCAATGTATCTGAATGGTCTCCTTGCAATTGGCACAGGAGGAAGCGTCTCCCTCCCCTAGGCCTCCAGGCACCATCCCTGGGAGGCCCGTGGAGGGTACCCCTCCCATGGTGCCTATTTGCAAGGAGACACCTTTCTTGTTTTTAGATGGGCAGGGAAACGACAGGACACACAATCGGTGCGGGGCCCCATGTTGATAGGCTGGATGCGAGGCCCTGGGCAGCTGCCCACACTGCCCATGACTAGCGCCGGCCCTGCCTGGACTCCTACTACCAGGGCCGGTCCTAGGATTTTTGGGGCCCTGGGCAGTAAGTGGATGGGAGAGGCCCCCCTAATTTGCATACGGCATAACACAGCCATGGTATACCCCTGCAATGCCGAAGGTAGGGGGCCCTCTCTTGGGCCTCGCAGCAATTGTGTAGTGGTGTGAGACTCAGGCTAGGGGGCCCCTTCCTTAGGCCTCGCAGTGATTGTGACCACGGCAACAAATGAGGCACCCTCGTGAGCAGCGGAGACAGTGTGGCTGCTGTTTTCTCCACCCCGCACCTGACATTCTGTGCAGGGTGTTAATCTTCACCCCCACTGTCCCAGACAATCTACCTTGCCCTTTGAAGTGGGAGGTGCGAGGTCGAGCCACACCTGGCTGCTAAATAGTGCATGGATGGGGGCACAAGAGGAGCACACAGCATGGGCAGAAATGCATGTGAGAGGCATGCTGTGGGCTGTGACCAACTGATGCGGGGCCCCATGTGGGTACGGTAAAGGTGGGGCCCTGGGCAGCTGCCCACACTGCCCATGCCTGGCGCCGGCCCTGCCTACTACATTGTGGGCAGGTTTTCCTGCGGCTTCACCGCTGCGGTGACATGACCGGGACCTTGCAATGATTTCTATGTTGATGGGTGACCCCGATGCAGAAGTGACAATTTCTAGCAAGCAGGACATGTGTAAGTACACTGGGGGATATGTTCCTGTCTCCATCAGGGTGTCTGATGTAGACAGGAAACGTATTTCAGCACAACAGTTGTGTGTTGTGGTTGTATGCGGAGATGTGTTATTTACTTACCTGCTGTGTTGACCGCGGCGGCGTCTTATCTGCTGGTAGTGGATCAGGTACAGCAGCGGAAGGGCTTGTAGAGCTGGATCCATGGCGGTCAGGAATGTGTGGAGGTGCCCCGGATTCGAGTTTATATCTCCGCAATTGTGCTTCCGCCGTCTCCGGGTGGCTGGTTTCTCCGCTGCGTTCTGATGGGCTGTTTGAGGCATCGTGATTTGTCCGGCGGTCGTAACGTCATTCCGAACGGCGGTCTTTCTCTATTGGCTCCCTCCGCCACCATTGCGGAAGGAAAAATCTGGCGGATCCCGAAACTCCGCAGCGGACGGGAAATGGGCTATCTTTGCCCATTGTAATATGGCGGACGCGAGGACACAGTCAGTACAACAGGTTAAAACTGAATGAAAACAGAACCGTTTTTAGTGCTTTCCAAAATTTATTACAGTCAGGACAGGTTCTGACATTAAATGGCAGTGTGTTCCAAAAGGTAGGCGCCAGATAGGAAAAAGATCTTCCACCCCATCTAGATCATCGAATACGGGGGAGTGACAGTAGTTCCTTCTTACTGGAATGCAAGTTTCTAGCAAGTTAATATCATTTGAGTCTCTGACAAAGATACTCGGGACCCTTGCCCAGCCTGGCTTTATAGCGTAGGCAGCACATTTTGAATATTATCCTGGTCTTCACCGGCAGCCAGTAAAGGAATTTTAGGAGAGGAGCAAAAGCTGATCTAAGAGGTTTATTACAAATCAACCGAGATGCTGTGTTTTGCACGACCTGTAGTTTCGACAATAGAGACTCATTAGCAGAGGCCAGTAGTGCGTTGGCGTAATCTAGCCGATTTACAACAAGAGCCTGTACCAAGGTCTTCATAGCAGATAAGAGGAGAACTGGGAAAACTTTCTTCAATAGGTGTACATGTAGAAACATGTGCCCGTTGTGGATTAGACTTGGTCTTTCATATTAAGTTCCTGATCTAACTTGATTCCTAGGTTTTTTACTACCTTGCTAGTTATGGGGGCCTTGCCTTGCTCTGGTGGCCACCAATCTGGAGTCCATGGGGTTTGTGCTTTCCCAAACAGAGTAATCTCTGTTTTCCTTGGCTTCAGCTGTAGGAAATTATCTGGCATCCACTTGACAATCGCCTTCCTGCCCTCCAAGAAGTGACACTTCACTTTGTCAAAATCATCGGCATAGGACAAGACCAGCTGAGTATCATCCGCATATGACAGGAATTCAAACCGATATGCTCTGATAACTTTAGCAAGGGGTGCCACATAAATGTTAAATAAAGTAGGGCTCAGACATGACTCTTGAGGAACCCCTTTATCAACCTGCCTGGGCTTGGCTTTGAAGGCTCCTGGTGAGACGCACAGTATTATATCTTTCAGGAAGTCCTGGAACCAGGCCAGGGCAGGCCCTTCAATCCCAACATGTTGAAGTCTTTGGATTAGCTTAACATGGGACACAGTATCAAATGCTGCAGATAGGTCTAAGAGCACAACCATAGTAGGTGTACGAGCATCCAGCGAGCACCTGATGATGTTCGTCGCTGCCACCAATGCCGATTCAGTGCTATGCTCTGCTCTGAAACATGATTGTGAAGGATCCAATATTTTGTTCACTTCAAGATAATAAGTCAGTTGTTTGTTGATTAGACTTTCCAGCGGCTTGCCCAGACACGGAAGTAGTGAAATGGGTCTGTAGTTTGAGAGAATAGATGGATCCAATTTGCTCATCTTTTGGATAGGTATAATCTGTGCCCATTTCCATTTTGCCTGACTCGATGGATAATTGAATAATGATCTAACTGCAGGAGCAATTTGTCCCCAAATTGCTTTAAATTGGAATGGGAAAATCATTTTTCACCCCTTTAGTGTCCCACACTTTCTTCAAATTGGTATAGATCGGAGTAGACATAGTAAATGTTACCCTTTTATTGTATAAGACCTTCACCAAATTGGAATAGGTTGGAGTGGGAATAGTAAATTACACCGTTTTAGTCTCTTTCTTAAAAATAGTTTACTTTGAAGTGTAAATATATAACTTTATAATTTCTGTCTGAAATCCTTTGTTTTAATTTTATTTGTATGTGGTAGAAATAGTTTGTGCTATTTCATGAGTATTGTTGATGGTTAGACATATAAAAAATAGTTCTAATAATTGTATGTTTTCAAGCAATACTATAATTAATTACATTTTTGTTATAGAATAAAGACGTTACAACTTTTTTGTCATTTCAATTATGCTTTCAAAGCTTACTTAATGTATCTTTTTACATTTTTAAACATATATATTTCAACTTAAAAAAACATATTTATATATGGTTAAGTAAATACATATTTTTAATGATGTTTTATTGGTTAATAAAAAATCTGTATTATATTTAAATACTATTGTATGGTATTATTTTTCACTTTTATTTTCCATTGTTTAAAACTTTTTAAAACACTTCTTAAATTGCTTTATATTCATATTTTAAAAATCATTTTAACATACATTTTTCCTGTATGCATTAAATAACTGTATATCTTTTGTACCATTATTGAATTAATATTTTGCAATTTGTTAACAGTTTTTGCAACATTTATTTACATGTTTTCATCTTTAATAATTTTTTGTATTTTTCTATATATTCATTGAACATTTTGCCTACATTTCCCATTCATTTCTCTGGAGAGATAGTCTTTTTTATTTAGAGGCCAATTTGTTTGACCACAACTTTCTATTTTGTAATCTGTTTCTGTTATTTTTAGTCTATTTTCCTGGAACCAGGTGGCGGTAAGGTGCTGCTGTTTGTTGGAACAGGTAAGTCCTTTTTTAAGGATTTTGTTAAGGGTTATGTGGGTAGGGGAGAAAGTTTAGGAGGGAGGTCCACAAGGGTCTAATTAGAAGTCTGTCAGTCCAAGTACCACCAGACCCGTGGTGGTGTGGCAGTGGCTGTGCAGCCACAGCCGCACCGGTGATCCGACCGCCCTATTATGACTTGGGCAGTCGGACCGTAATTGGACTGCCAGCGAACCGCTGTTCCCCGGTGGTGGCGCGGCAGTCAGGGACTATGTAATATGCAGGTAGCGCCGCTGCAACACCGCCATGCATATTACAAGCTTCAGGTCCACCAGTGGTTTCATGGAGGTCTTTCCTCCATGAAAAGGCTGGCGGTGCTGTAATAAAGGGGGCCCTCAGCCTGGGGATGCATGCAGGGGGGCACGACATGTGCCCCCCTGTGTGCATGCACCCAGGTTCCTGCACAGCATGGACTTTAGAATCCATGCCGTGCAGGAACCCTGTGTGGCATTCCTATTGTCGTGCCTCTTTCAAAGGCACCACCGCCTTTGACAGATGCATCGCAGTGGGACCGCAAAGCTGCTTGCCCGCCAGACCACAAAATTGGTCATAATCTTGGGGGGGGAGGCGGCAGTGACCTTCAGTGGAGCGGTGGCGTGGCGGCTGCCACCGCCGATCCACTGCTCCGCCAAAAGTCATAATTAGGCCCTTAGTGTTTGTGGTTTTTTTATAGTTAGATGTATTAATAGTGATGTTTTTCATTAGCTTGTGGTTTTAGGTTCTCACATACTATTTTAGTAATGTATCATTATGTTAAATTGTGTTATGTTACTTACATTTCATATTTTCTGCATATGCCGACGATATTATCCTGTATCTCCATGATCTTCGATCTACTCTGGATCCTCTCGCTGAGGTATTTGAGCAAATTTCGGGCCTTGCCATAAATCCAGTGAAATCGCATGTATTCTTCTTCAGAGAGCATGTAAACCCAACAGAAATTAAGTTTGGCGCTAAAAAGTTCCAGGTTGCACAACATACGTTCAAATACTTGGGTATCCAAGTTTATCGAACGCACGTAGACATGTTGGATGGTAATCTTCACAGAGCACTCAGAGCCCTACACTCTAGTATTGCTTTCTGGACTACTTTACCGTTATCAGTCGCGGGTAGGGTGGCCATAGCAAAAATGGTGGTCCTCCCACGACTGATTTATTATTTTACAAACCTACCAATTGTGATACCACACACCACATTTAAATTAATGAATACAATGTTAATTGATCTTATATGGGGATCTGGCACACGGCGAATAAGTCTCAAAAAATTACAACTCAGCACAAATGGAGGGGGTTTGGGTGTACCCGACCTTAGTGCGTACTATTACGCATGTCAACTACAATGGTTGTCCTTCTGGACTGCTGGACGTAATTTACAAGAGATAGGATTCACGGAACAGGATATAGACCGAGGAGCCGTACATGCCCTGTTACTGCCCTGAAGCAAAACCCCACAACATCTCCCTCCTTTGCTACGCACAGCATTACAGTGCTGGAAAGCGGCATTACAATATACAAGCGCGCCTCCTGCTTATGCCGGTAATATCCTATTACAGGGAATACCACTGTTGGGTGGTCAAATAACAAAGCGTAGGATAACACCTTGGTTAGACGAAGGGATCAGCACGGTGGCTGACTTATTTAATGACGGGATACTATTGGATCATGATAATTTTGTTAGACAGACGGGAGCACCTGCCCACTTATATTTACTGCATGCTGCATTGACACAATACGTCAAAGCCCAATGGGCCCCGCAGAGGCAGGAACCCCCTACACATGAACTAGTCAAAACACTTTACTACATGGGCGGAGGTAGACATCTTATCAAGTGGTTATATGCGGGGATACGTTCCCAGACAAAGGTTGATCGAACCTCACTGCGTAATGCCTGGGCAGAGGACATAGAGCGGGCTCTAGAAGATAAGGAATGGGAGACAATCGTAGAACATCCCAAAAAGATATCAAGAAATGCGAAATTTTAATTTATACAAACCATGATCCTCCATAGAGCTTATCTTACCCCCCACAAATTAGACAAAATGTTTCCACAGACACAGCATCACTGCCCCAGGTGCCAAACGGAAGGTGCTGACCTCACACACATGCTATGGTCATGCCCACGCATACGGGGGTTCTGGGACTCTGTTAGGCATCACACGAACGCGATCACACACCGGGAGATACATAATACTATAGAGGAATGTATTCTAGGCTTGCATAAAAACGCGGCCAAACAAAAAGCACAATATCGATTTGTAAATCTGGCGCTTATCTTAGCAACACGGGCCATCACTATGCGATGGAAATCAAAGACACCACCCATTGAACACATATGGCACAGTGAATTAACCCGCTGGGGCAGAGCAGAGAGTGCTGCAATAAAACGGGAGGAGGTGAGAGGCCTGCGGAAAATTCCAATAGCACTAGAATGGGATGTTATGCTAGAAACCTGTAAAGTATTGGACATAGATTTTAATAGTGCCGTTAGTAATACACAATAGGGCACATAGGACAGAGACCCTAACCCGAACGGACTGGAACAAGATGTACGATTATTGCAAGATGTGTTGTAATGAGCCACACAGGGTCAGTACAAATAAGCCGAGATCATAAATGTATATAGGACTAGTGGGAGGGGGAGGGAGTGTTTAAGAAAGGGGTTACTTTACTAATTGTTAGTGATATGTAATGATGTGGTTTACGAACATATGACAGACAATGATAAATGGTACAGCAAAAATTCATAGCACCTGCTAGAGTAGTGGACTGTTAGGCATGTGACGAAGTGGCTGCTACATAATATATATCATTTCTACTTCTGTACAAAAGAAGGCTACCAAAGCCTTTTTCATACTCTCTTCTCATAACTGTAATTTGTCACGTACCTATGATATTGTAATGTACCGATGATTTATTGAAATACAAAAAAACGTAATAAAATTTGTTTAAAAAAAAAAATGTTACTTACATTTCATTGAGGGGCTGATTATGATGCGGCTTGGAAAGCTCAGACTGACGGTCGGAGCCTTCCGAGCCGCATCGTAATGGGCTCCTCGGTTTACTTTTCGACTGCCTAATTATGATATAGGTGGTCAGAAAGTTAACCAGCTGGTCATTCCGGCTGGATTCTGATGAGCTCGTAGAGCCCGTCGGCCAGTCGGAATCCAGCCAGTAATCTTAAGGGCCGGCCTTTCCGCACTTGAGATTACAATGCTTGGTTTCCGACATGGCTTCCATGCCGGCCTGTCCGGCATGGAAACCATGTCGGAAAGTGTGTTTGGGGGCCCCCAGCAGGGCCCCCTTTGGTGCACGGTCTCCGGTTGGAGGCCGAGAGGGCACCTATGGTGCCTGCCACGGGGTGCATGGATGAACCACACCTCCCATTTCATTATGGGAGCATGCATTATGGCCAGTTTAGGTCCGTAATGCATGCTCCAATAGTGAAATGTAGGAATGCGACCGAACAGTGTTCAGTTGCATCCTAATGAGGATGTCGGCACCGCCGACTGGGTGTCGGTTTGTCCCAGGACCGAGTAGGTGTTGGGCGGAAGCAATTCCACCCGACATCGAAATCAGGCCCTCAGTGTGATGTACATATATGTTTGGGAATGTAATGTGTTTTGCTGGTGGGTTTTCTTATTTACTTTACAGGTTTTTGTCTACAAACGTCTCCTATGGACATTGGGAGTTTCCATTTTTATATTAAAGGAAGTCAATTTTGGTTTATAATACACATATGCTTCTTACTTTGATTTTCTTTTTCTCGAGTTTCCTGGAGCATTTTCTTTTTTTAATCCCTTTTTCAGGTTTTTTATGGTTCTTAGATGCTTTGCATTGCTTTGATAGTTCTCTATTGGTTCTGTTTTATTTTTGCATTTTTTGGCCTTCATAGAAAATATTTTTCCCATTTTCAGTGAATTGCTATTTTTGACTACATGGATACAGAGGAAGATCTGCAACTACAGAATAGTACGTTTTGTCTATTTTATTCCTTTTGGTGGTAAATGGGATATCTTATTTTTTTCTGAAAATATTATGTGATTTTTATTTAGACTAGCATAGGCTAGTGTTTTAATTTTTTTATTTCAAAGGCAAATTGACTGTTTGTAGAATATTCTGCACTTAGGGTCTAATTACGAGTACGGCGGTCCATAGACCACCATACTTGCAGTGGCAGTCCAACCACCACCACCCAGGCAGTCCGACCTCCGCATTACGATTGTGGTGATGGGACTGTCAGCAGCCTGACAGAAGACTGCCTCCACTACCAGGATCCTGGATCCCAATGGGGCAGCAGTGGGGAAGGCAGCGGTCTGCCGTGGTGGTGCGGATCCCTGCCCCACCGTGAAGATTATGACCTGCCTTTTCTCCAAGCATGTCATGGAGGTAACCCCACCATGAAATGTTTGGCAGAAAGGCATGTAAAGGGGCCCTGGCTGAATCTCCCCATGGGGGTGTGTTGAGGGCACATGATGTGCCCCCCAAAAGTGCATGGTCGTGCTTGCACCTTATGGCATGCATGGCAATGGTGCATGCCACACCATGCACGGATGAACTGGAAGTGCTGTCACGGTGGCAGTATGCTTGTAAGGCTCACCTATGGGCCAAACATACCGCCAACATGATGTCATCGCCGCCGTATCGCCAGCCCTGGATTACACTCGTAATCTGGTGGGCGAGAGACCGCAGGCTTGTCGTTCTTCTTGAGACCGCCGCATTGGCGTTCTGATGGGAAGAAAGACCAACTCATATACTGGCCCTTAGTGCAGAATGTTGGAGGTGTCTCCATATTCTTTGACTGAAATTATAGTATCAGCCTTTTATGGCTGTGTGGGGGTACATTTTTAAAATCATTTGAATCATGGCTTGCTCAAAGTCTATGATTATTTTTTAGGGGTAGTAGTTATTTGTTTTATGTTTAATGTTGTTTAAGAGGTCATAGTAAGTGCTGCTTTGTTGTTTGGTAGTAAGGCACATATAAAAAGGATATTTGTGTTTTGATATTCACCACCTATGGTTTATATCTGAGTGAATAATTTGGGACACATTTTGAAAGTACCATCCATCAGTTTCAGTAAGTTATTTGCTGTAGAAAATATTAGGATTGCTTTCTCATTGTCAAGGTTGTTATGTAAAAGGAAAGGTTCCTCATTATGTTTCATTGTAAGATGTTCAGGTATTTATATGTAGGTATCTTGTAGGGACAGGATGAGAAAAGCTGGTAACTTTTTAGTTTATCCAATTAAGGGCCTCATTACGATGTCAGTCGGAAATGCTCCGAATGGCATTCGTATTTTTGAAATCCGAGTCGGAACCCATGTTTACGACCGACTCGGAAACATTTCTGACAGACCGATTAGGATGGTAGGCAACCGTTCTGTCTGTCCGACTCGGTTCTGACCGGCATTCGGAGACTCCGAGTCGATCGGAGCCGAATCGTACAGTTCTACGGACCATGTTTCCGACTGGCGTATTACGATGTGGGATTCAGACAGCCTTTCCAACTCGGAACGGCTGTCGGACACTGCCTTTGGGGGCCCCACCATGAACTGCTTATGACCTCAGATATTACAGCACTCATGATAGGTTCTATGACATCATTTATGACATCACAGAATTTTCACATATATCTGTCACTTTGAGGGAGATGTGTCAGCAGAGAGACCAGTCCCTCTCCACACCCTACGATGCACACCTGTCATCCAAGATAGTGGTAGAGGCAGAGAGGCAGTCTCTCCTCAAACATTACTATGCACAGTTATCACTCTCAACCATTGGTAATAATTGATGCCACTTCATACCTCTGTGGCCAATCCAAATAATATCCAGGTTTGGAAATCCAAGATTTTTGTTACTACCACAATTAATAGCATATTTTGTAGCTCAGTGGTTATCTGGATGCATAATTTTCTGTCTTGCTCAGTATCCATTTTGTCTTGCTCACTTCTATGACACGCAATGATGAAAATGATGACAAGGCCTGTAGAACGTGTACAGCTTACAATGATCTTTTGTCGACCAATGCACTCTGCTGAAATAAGCAGCGTCTAATATAAGAGACTGCAAGGCTTGCTCAAGCACTCATGATTTATCAAAGCATGCTAGCTCAGCAGTAAGAGGCTATTTTTGTAAAGAACACCTGTTATTTGCTACTGTATTTCGCACTTCTGGAAGTACCCAACTATTGGCAGTTACGACACGTGGGTCGCTGTTATGTTTTTGCTTATTATGCACTATTAATCTTTGTTCTGAATGCATTCTATGTATATCTATTTTTCAATCTTAATTCAAAGTTACTAGACACGTGATGTACTAGTCCAGACTTTCCGAGAAATTGTCATATACTCAATATATTTTTGGACAATTAACGCAAAGTTACTTCCTTTTGTGGTTTGGGCAAATAAAGTATTGTGAGTAACTTCTGTTTTCAGGCACTTGGTTGAACACTGATGGACAGCCAACTGCTCCTGTGACACTTAAAATAAACCTTTATTCCTTTGCATGATCTAATGACTTTTGTCTTCAATTATATTTAGGCTTCTACAGATGAAGCTGTGTCCCAAAATCCAGAGGCGAACCAAGATGCAGTATGGGGATTTCAGTCATGATAGGAGTGCTCAGCAGAATGAGTAATATTCAGGAAGAATGGGGAGTTACAGGAAAGGGAAAAAATGGGAGCGAGGCAAACGTACACATGCTAGTGACAGAAAAGTAGGTTAGGTTGTAAGCACCTGTTGTTTGTATGATGCATAGTTATTGGTTATACAGTATGAGTTTTACTATTTGGTGAGTTTGAAATTCTGCTATGATCCCACAAGAGTCTTGCAAGATTTATTTACAGGCTTCTGCTGGTGAAGCTTGCTGTGTGGGCTCGTACAGTCCCATAAGACTTTTGTGGGAGTTGCATGGAAATTTGCCGAGTGGCCGTGCCAAGAGTTGATTTTATGATCCTGCGAGAGTCTTGTGAGCTGGATTGGACAGGGACAGTAAAATGCATGTACTAGCATAGCATAAGTGTAATTAACTGTTTAAATATACTGCAAAACAATAGAAATACACCCCAGCTTTTCTATATAATAATTATGTTAAGTTAAAAGCTTACAAAGCTCATTAAAGGGGATTATGGTATATGTAGAACATATATCATGGAAGAGATACATTTGTTGTGCTATCAATGCAAGACTGAGGTTATATTAGGCTTAACCAATAGTTGACATTCCCACTACAAATCTTTAAAAAAGCTATGATGTTATTGGCTGCAAGGCTTGAAGGTTCAGATACTTATATCTGTTGTCATACCACACACACCTAAGATTGGCATTGGTGGCGGGAGGTGAAATAAGTGTGATCTCTTTGACTTGTGCTTAGCAGGGGCAATTTGATTTTGGAATAAAGGAGATTGGTGTATTCAGCTACCTTAATCATACAGCTTCATATGCAGGTTCTTAAAACATAGTGTATTTAAAAGATAGAGTGTGTGACTAAATATTTAAATAATATAATATTTTTTAAACCAGTTTGAAAATGTTTGTTTATTATGAGACTACTGATAATTTGAATGGTTAAAATGTGAATGCCAAGTGTTTGCTATTACATTTTTTTTTTTTAATTGATAAGAAATTAATATTGAAATTTATTGAGAAATATTGTTTTTCTGGTGGTAACTGGACTTTTGTCTTTGTTGTTTGTATATATTTTACTATGTTTGTTGCTGTGGAAATTTTATATTTTTTACAAAATTAAGTGCCATATATAAATTAACAGTTCTTCCTATTGAACCTTAGCTGATTCTATATCTGATATTTTGTTGACTTCATACGTGGCTATTGAGATATTTTTGTATTGAGTTGTAGGTTTCTCTCAAGAGTTGATGATGTATTCTAGAGAGTGGATGTAGCAAACACAATCAATAAGCCTGTTCATAAATATAAAAGGTGGTTGAAAGGGAGAGACTTTTTCAATGAACTTATACTACCCAAATATCACTCAGTAGAGAGGTGTCATTTAAGAGGCTATGTTGTCAAAAAAGAGAAGTATTGACCCTGTATAGAGTACTAAGATGAGGTAGTTTATAAAGGTGTACTGTAGAGATTGTGTACCCTGTCATAACGTGAAAAAAGAGAGCATAGTGATTCTGTTATACCATCTACATAGAGTCTTTGTAGTGATGTGTAACTGGTAGAGGCTGTTTTTAAAAAACCCCATTATTTACCCTGTTTTCTGAACAAAAGGTGTCCGTGGAGAGCTTAACTCCTCACTAAAGGTTTTCACACCCATCCATGAGTCTTTTGACAATAGAAAGGCTGCTCTTAGTGAATCAAACCATAGACACTGCTCACTCAGAGAAAACATGTTTGTGCAAGGATGAATTGCTCACTAAGGGCCAGATTCACAAACAATAGTCATAGCTATTACCAAATAGGGATTTTTTGTGAATCACTATTTGGTGGTCACTATTACTAATGTACAATGGGGTTATGCAGACCCTATCCTTAAATAGCAATTTGTAGTGGTTCACAAATAGGCCTACCTCATGTATATTAATGAGGTAGGTCACAATTTGTGACCCACTGCGATTCGCTGCCATCACAGGGATGGTGGCCTGCTGGGGACAGCAGACCACCATGTCTATGATTGCTTTTAAATAAAACAATCTTTTTTTAAATGCAGCCCATTCTCCTTAAAGGAAAATGGAATGCATTTAAAAAGAAAAAAAAATGAAACTTTTAAGTTTTATTTTTAAGAGCTGGCAGTGGACCTTTGGGCCACTGCCTTCTCTCAAAAATAAAAATTCAACCACTCTCAAAGGGAAAGTGGTCCCTTGGGGACCCCTGCCCATTTGTGAATGGGTTACCACCAACTTTGAGTTGGCGGTAAAGGGCAAATGTTTTGTGACCGCATTTCAGTTACAAAACATTGATTCATACCAATGTTAATCTGTATTTTAGAGGGACACCCTAAACGCGCTCCTTCCACATACTGATTCACAAAACCAAATTGCAATTCGATAACAGGTTCCCGAATCGCAAATAGGGCTTGTACATTTGGAAATGCCTTTTTCCATTTGCAAATGGCCCGATTCTGTGAGTCGGGCTGTTTGTGACCACAAAATGGCTTTGTACATCGAGCCCAAAACTCTTTAACACTCAAGTTTTACCATGTACAGAGGTGTTAGAAGAGAGAGCATGTTGTTGTTAAACTGAAGCATTTACACCATACAGAATTGTATGAGATAGACTCAGTCTTTGATGTACCTTATTTATTCTGCATCTGTTAAATTGTGTTAGCACAGGGCCTAGAGAGCTTCTTGTTTATAATCCCATTGATACACCATTTTCACTAAGAGAAACAGTCTTTGTAGAGGGGTGAGTTACTCACTAAAGCCTTTTACAGCTAGCCTTTGCCCTGTATAGATGTGTTAGTAGGGAGGATATATTGTCATAAACTGAACCATTCACTCTGAATAGAATTATATTACTGAGGTTCACTGTTATAACAAACTTTACCATACTCAACCTGGACTGTGTTAAAATGTGGTAGTAAAGAGCCTAGTGTTTCTCTGAAACCTTCTATACACACCCTTTACTCTGTTCAGAGCTGTCACTAGAGAGGGCTTTGTTTGTAAAACTATTCATACATCCTGTTCACTTAGAGAAAAGGTCTTTGTAGAGGGATGAGTTCCTCACTAAAGCTTGTTACACCCAGCATTTATCATATAGAGAGGTCTCAGCAGAATGCTATGTTGTCATAAAATGAAGCTTTTATCCTGTACACAGTTATAAGACAAAAGCCTCTCTTTCATCAAACTGTACCATACAGAATCTGCGCCCTCTTTAAATGTGATAATAGAAGGCCTAGTGTTTCTTTAGAGCTTTCCCATAGAACCTTTACCTTTTTCAGAGGAGTCAGTTGACAGATTGCTCTTTGTAAACTGAATCAAACACTCTGTTTACCCTGATAAAGGGTTTGTACAGAGAGAAGAGTTAATTACTAAAGCCTTTCACACCCACTGTTTAACCAGTCAAGAGGTGTCAGCAGAGACGGTATGTTGCCATAAAACTGAACCTTTCACTCTATATGAACTTGCATGAGGAAGAGTAAGTCTTTCATCACACTCTATGATACACAATCCATATACTGTTAAGATGTGCTAGCACAGGTGTTTCTCTAATACCGTGTCCACAGAGGTTTTATTCTGTTCAGAGATATCAGCAAAGCGCTTGCTATTTGTGAACCCAATCTTACACCATGTTCACTCAGAGAAAAGGTCTTTCCAGTGGGGTGAGTTACTCACTTAAGCCATTTACATCCAGCCTGTATGCTATACAGAGATATCAGTGGAGAGTATATGTTGTCATAAACATGAACCAATGAACCCTTCACTCTGTATAGAATTGTATTACAAAGGTTTACTGCTACATCAAACCTTACCATACACAATATGCTCTCGGTGAAAATGTGGTAGCACAGGACCCTCTACACACACTGTTTACTCTGTTCAGAGCTGTCACTAGAGAAGGTTCTGTTTGTAAAACCAATCATACTTCCTGTTCAATCAGAGGAAAAGTCTCTGTAGAGGGATGAGTTCCTAACTAATGCATTTTAAACCCAGCAATTATCATGCAGAGTGGTCTCTGGAGAGACACCATCCTGTCATAAAAATAAAGCTTTTACCCTGTATACAGTTATAAGATGCCTCTCTTTCATCAAACTGTACTATACAGAAGCTGCACCGTCATTAAATGTGATAATATTGATCAGGTTTTTCTTTGAGCTTTCCACATAGATCCTGCAAGAAGACAGATTGCTCTTTGTAAACTCTGAGAAAAGGTCTTTATAGAGGGGTGAGTTATTCACAAAGCCTCTTACACCCAGCCTTTACCATGTACAGAGGTGATAGGAGAGAGTTTGCTGTTTGTAACCCCATATAACACAGCACCCAGTATCTCTCTGAATTATTCTACACAGACCTTTACCTCTGTGCTGAGGTATCACTAGAGAGGCTGTTGGTATAGATGAGTATGAGATAGGATCACTGTTTCTTCAAACTCTACCATACAGAATGTACAGCATGTTGAAATGTACTAGCATAGGACTTAGTTTTTCACTTAATTCTTCTACACACATTGTTTACTCTGTTCAGAGGTATTACTACAAAGAGTGGCCTTACTGTACTGAACCAAACACCCTATGCACTCAGAGAAAAGTTATTTGTAGAACGAAGAGTTTCTGAGTAAACTCTTTCACACCCCCTTGCAGAGAAGTTTCAAAAGAGAGGGCATGTTGTCATAATATTCAAGCATTCACCCTTTATAGAGGTGTTAGATATGAAGGCAATCTTACAGAAAAGTCTTTCACAGAGAATCACAACCCTGTAATGTGATTGGACACGGCCTAGTGTCTCTGTACAGCCTTCTCCACAAAGCATTTACTCTGAGCAGAGATGTCAGTATAGATGTAGCTGTATAGATGTGTAAGAAAAGGAAGCAGTCTTGTAGCTTGTACAATGTACAGAGCTGTCGCTATGGGGAACTGTCTAAAGAAAGCCAAACATACACTGTATTGACATATCGGTAAGGTTACACTGCAGAATGCTGTGTTCCTTAGTAAAGCCTTTTATACCCAGCTTTTGCAATACAGAGATGTGTGAGCATACAGACTGTGTTCTTATAAAATTCAAGCATATAAATGAAGGATTCACCCAGTATACAGTTGTATGAGGAGTCATTATTTCAATAAACTGCACCATTTACGATATGCATCCTTTTAAGATGTGATAACACAAGGCCAAGTGTTTATCTGAATTCTTCTAGAGAGACCGTTTCCAATCACTACAGAATATTTCTAACTGTTGTTATGTATAAGATACTGTGAAACAATCTGCTTTTTTATTGATAACTGTGAAAAGCAGAAATGAATACTAAGGGGTCGATTCCGATGTCGGCCGGAAGCGCACCTAACAGTATTCGTCTGGAAAAAATACCAGCCGAACGCGTGTTTTCCGACCGACTCGAACACTCTACCGAACGAACAAGTACGATGCGCATAACAGCCCAGATTCCGAGCGAGCCGTACTTACCCATTCCAGCTCCTGTGCCCCGCCCGAGCCGGATCCGTAAACGCCGAATCGAGTCGCACGGAACCAAATACACAGCACCTTCTGGCCGAACTAGTACGATGCGTCTTCCGTACGCGCCGAACTCGTCGCTACGTCCGGCACGTTTGAGCATCCGGCGAGCCGTACATGAGCTCCGTTTTGCGCCACAAGACGATCCACGGCTACGAGATGAACAAGCCTGCTACGAGTACGACTCGAAGACACGAGAAACCCGAACGAGACGATCCAAGCATGAATCCCATTGCGCAGGTCCTACCTATACTCTACATCTATTACCGGGACCGGCACGGACGCGTACGGCGCAGACGGTAAGTCAAACACCAACAATACAAACAAACCACACGTACACGAAACATGTCACACACACATAGGGATGCACAAATAACGTACACTAGCAACAGCAGAACCATAGGGGTGGGATGGCCAACACCAATGCCATACACACCCATAGGGGGCTGGATGCCTGCCACTACTACCACCCCTACCCAGGGGTGCCTGGATGCCTGCCACTACTACCACCCCTACCCAGGGGGCCTGGATGCCTGTCACTACTACCATCCCCACTCATGGGGGCTGGATGCCTACCACTACTACCATCCCCACTCATGGGGGCTGGATGCCTACCACTACTACCATACCCACCCTTAGGGGGATGGATGCCTGCCACTACTACCACCCCTACCCAGGGGGCCTGGATGCCTGTCACTACCACCACCCCTACTCAGGGGGCCTGGATGCCTGTCACTACCACCACCCCTACCCAGGGGGGCCTGGATGCCTGTCACTACTACCATCCCCACTCATGGGGGGCCGGATGCCTACCACTACTACCATCCCCACTCATGGGGGGCTGGATGCCAGGCTGGATGCCTACCACTACTACCATCCCCACTCATGGGGGGCTGGATGCCTACCACTACTACCATACCCACCCTTAGGGGGATGGATGCCTACCACTACTACCATCCCCACTCATGGGGGCTGGATGCCTACCACTACTACCATACCCACCCTTAGGGGGATGGATGCCTGCCACTACTACCACCCCTACCCAGGGGGCCTGGATGCCTGTCACTACCACCACCCCTACTCAGGGGGGCCTGGATGCCTGTCACTACCACCACCCCTACTCAGGGGGGACTGGATGCCTGTCACTACCACCACCCCTACCCAGGGGGGCCTGGATGCCTGTCACTACCACCATCCCCACCCTTAAGGGGATGGATGCCTACCACTAATACCATCACCACTCATGGGGGGCTGGATACCTGTCACTACAACCACCCCTACTCATAGGACGGGTAATGCATGACACAACTAGCATACTCCCACATAAGGACTGTCAGTAAATTACATCCCAGCCTACAACACCATGACAAGCGTGTGTGGTCTGTGTCAAATGCATACAACACTGAACATGACATTGAACATACAATGTGACCCCCTAACACATGTGTCACACATAATTGTGTGTGTGGCCTACACAATGCAAGCAGACCATGACCACTGTGGCAATGTGGCCCAAAGCCCCATCACCACAGTGCCCATAAGGTAAGTGTGTGCTCCATAGCTGAAGCACATTTTGAACAGTGTGGCAATGGGGCCCAAAGCCCCATCACCACAGTGCCCAAAAGGTAAGTGTGTGCTCCATAGCTGAAGCACATTTTGAACAGTGTGGCAATGGGGCCCAAAGCCCCATCACCACAGTGCCCAAAGGTAAGTGTGTGCTCCATAGCTGAAGCACATTTTGAACAGTGTGGCAATAGGGCCCAAAGCCCCATCACCACAGTGCCCAAAAGGTAAGTGTGTGCTCCATAGCTGAAACACATTCTGAACAGTGTGGCAATGGGGCCCAAAGCCCCATCACCACAGTGCCCAAAAGGTAAGTGTGTGCTCCATAGCTGAAGCACATTTTGAACAGTGTGGCAATGGGGCCCAAAGCCCCATCACCACAGTGCCCAAAAGGTAAATGTGTGCTCCATAGCTGAAACACATTCTGAACAGTGTGGCAATGGGGCCCAAAGCCCCATCACCACAGTGCCCAAAAGGCAAATGTAGTCCTGGTGAAAGCTGCAAAAACATAACTGCAGGGATTATTCCTGGCCACACAACACCAAACACTACAGTGGCATTGTAGTGCTTGTGTCCCATAGCAACATAGATT
The DNA here is from genome assembly GCA_963921515.1 of Calotriton arnoldi. Classification (NCBI taxonomy): domain Eukaryota; kingdom Metazoa; phylum Chordata; class Amphibia; order Caudata; family Salamandridae; genus Calotriton; species Calotriton arnoldi. The sequence goes on from CAWUFW010005032.1 coordinate 1,047,568, forward strand.
GTGTGAGGCAAGCAGTGCAGTGCCAATGACACATCGTTCTGGCCATGTGCACACACACATCAGCCATGGGGGGCCACATTGTCTACATTCACAAATAACACAATGACAGAAGTGAGCATCATAATGCAGACCCACATATCAGCACCAATGGACACACAAATGTAGATATCCTGTGGAGACTGTAGATGTCAGGTGAACAAATACCATACCATGGAAGCAATGGGACATACTAACCATGATCAATGTGCTGACTGATGACCTAGCAGTCCCAGGGCCAGCAGGGGAAAGCCAACAAACAACATACAGCCAATGGCAAACTAAAGATATGCCAATGCAGTGGTGCAAAAGCACAAACACAAACAGGCAGACTCACACTGCACATCATACACAACAGGTGAGGGGGTTGTGTGCCAGTGTCCCCAGGCAAACACACAACCCATGAGGAGGCCAGATTCACTGATACACAGATGTCAACACAGTCACAAACAAAAGTAACTCATGGATTGGATTCCCTATGTGGGCAAACAGGCATTGTGAGATGAGAGGGAGCCCAAATTACACATGTCACACAAACTTGTAGGAACAGCAACACACACAGCAAAAGACCGAACCACCACAGCACTCCCCCCAGGGACCCCACATTGTGGTGACACTAGCCTGCATGACAATCACACTGTGATGACAAAGGTAGATGTCATCCACACTGTGAACCACTGCCATGTGTCTTGAGCAACAAACTACCATCACACCTATACAAGCACAAAGCACTCAGCACGGCCTGCCAGCTACATATGGAGGTAGTGCCCCAGCCGTGCAACAACTCACATTTGCACACACTCAAACCCACACACCTTGAACTCCACCAATGTGCAGCGTTGAAGCTCACATGGACTGCTGACATTGCACATGCACCCATGACAATCCCAGGGGTGGTGGGGGGAAATAAGGTGCAGAAACCCATCACACATGGCCAGTCAACAATACTTGTGAATGTCTGACACACTGCACAGTATGCCGTACATGGGCATGACGTGAAATCCACCCCAAACAATGGGATCCTGGCCATAGTCACACACCAATGAAGATGCCAAGCTGACCCACAAAGGACATACATAGACAACTTCCAACATTGCACCTCTGACCCTGAGGAGTGGCAGCAGTCACACACACAACGTGTCACAATCACTGAAAGCATACACAAACAGAAAATCACATTACTCGTGTAACCAACAAGTGCCAAGAGGAATCCTGACTGTGTCCCATCTGCTTTTGCCCACATCCCCAGCCCTGACAACAAAGACAACTAGGGATGACAACCTCATGAACATTAGTTTGCCATGCACCCACATCCCGGAGTAACCAGGTCCAAGATGCTGGATGAACACAGAACAACTCAGCAAGCATCACAAACAGGAACATCCGTAGGGACACAGCCTGTGTAGGAAAAGGAGAAGGGAACACGCACAGACATGCCTACACAACACACAACATGGGCACAGCCTATATCATGGAATCACGCACTGCCATGAGGGCACTGCACTCCTGTGGAAGGTCAGCTGTGCCAAACCTTGTCTGTGCATGACTCAAACATATCAGCAGAACACTCGGTCAGTGAGTCAACAACTACAACACACTGAAGGCTCTGCTCATATCAGCCTGGGTACGGGAGTGTCACGTCAGTCATCTGCATACACCCAAGACACGTGTCAAGCAACTTGCACTGTGTACACAGAGGAGTCCTCCAAATTTGATGTCCTAAACTGCATGTCCATTGCAGACGGGCACACAGTCAGGGTACTAGGAACATTGGACAGTGGTAAGCCCGCCAGATGTGCATCAGTGTAGGACAAAGATGGTAATCTACAAATGCTAAACGTACATCCCTGTGTCAAATGCTGAACATAACACCCTCAGACTGCAGCAAAGGATGCTATAGATCCAGACTAGATTAGGACACATATCCCATGGACCACATGGAGCCCATCACAGCAAAACTTCATTTACCTGATCTGAACACTATTACAACAGCAAATGCATGATTCTACACATCTACATCATGTACCTCCAAAGATTAACCACAAGTAAACAAAAATAGGCTTTATTCAGCAAGTGTGCAACTCAAATCAAAAGTCCAAAATAAACTAAGGCCAATGGCCAGTCCAAATATACAGTCCCAACAGGGTGATGTGTGACAACTTGTCAACTATTGCTTGCCTGCACAGGTACGGACAGGGGACATCCCCCTTGGAGGGGCATACGAGGGGCAGGCCAGGCACTGCAGGGACAGGATCAGGGGATGCCAGAAGGAGGCAGTGAAGGGGAGGTGGGTGCAGGAGTGTCACCGGCAACTGCAGTGGAGGTGTCTGACTCAGGGGGCTGGCACCACCGCAGGGCTCAAGTCAGATGGAGTTGGTGCTGCAACCACTGCAGTGGGCTGGTCAGATGGAGTGGACTGGGTCCCCAATGCAGTGCCCGAGTCAGACGGGGTGGTTGTGGACTCCACCGCAGTGCATGATTCCAAGGTAGTGGAAGGGGGGCAGAAGAGCTGGGCAGGACAGAGGGGGGACACAGTCTCCACACCAGTGGCACAAACAGGCAGAGCGTCTGGTTTTGGGGTGGAAGAGCAAGTGGCAGGGGAGGGCCTAAGCAGTTTGGGGATGCGGTATCGGTGTGTGGGGGAACCTGGGGCAGGGTGTGGCGGTGGAACCTGTGGAGTGGTGGCCTGGGGGATGGAGGTGAGAGACTGGGTGGTTGACTTGCAGGGCGGTGGCGGGGTCTTGCTCTTCCGGGACCGGGGGACTTGCGGGTGGGGGGCTCACTCTGCCTGCGCCTGGGGGAGGGTGTCCGGGGGCGAGGGGCACTCCCCTCTGTGTGGGTGGACTTCCTCTTCCCCCGGTATGCTGGATCAGCAGGATTGGAGGGGAAGAGGCCAAGGTCACACAGGAAGATCTGCTGTGTAGGTGTGTTAGCAGGCGAGGCAAGGGAAGGGTCTTGGAGGGAGAGGATTTGGAGGACTGCGGAGTTAATGTGGATGCCTGTGTGTGTGTGTGTTCCCCGTCCCCTGTGTCTGTGGTATCAGTCCCCTGAGGATGCGTGTGTGCACGTCTTGCCTTTCTCTTGGGTGTGTCTGTGCTGCTCGTGTCTGTGTGTTTGGGTGACTGTGCAGGTGTGCATGTGCTTTGGACAGGTAGGGGTGCAGGAAGTGTTGATGGGGCAGAGGTGGGAGGGGTGAGGGACTGTTGGAGGAGGGACACTGCTGCCGTCAGGGAGGAGTCCATGGACCTATTGCTCCTCTGTAGGGCAGACATACCCGTCGAGATGCCCTCCATGAACGACACCAGCTGTGTCAACAGAGTGGTGTGTGCATGGAGGACACTCAGCATTGCTGTCTGCCCTACATGGAGCTGCCGAAGGAGGTACACAGACTCCTCACTCAGGGCAGCAGGGGACACAGGGGCAGGGGCTGCGGTGCCTGGCATGAAGGAGACATGCTCCCGAGTACGGGAGCCTCCACGGACCTCAGGAATGGGAGCCAATGGGAGGGTGGTGGTGGTGGTGGTGGTGGCGGGGCCAGACAGACTAGCTGGCCTTTGGTGGCTGCTGAAACCCGCCTCCACAAGGGAGTCATCCTCCGAGCTGCTGTGGTCCTCAGCTGAGGTGGATGGTGCTGAGGACTCCTCGGTGTGGCTCCCCTCGCCTTCCGTGCCACTGGGTCCCTCTGACCACCCGTCCGATGCTCACCCAGTCTGGCTCCGCTGCTCCTCCTGGTCCGTGGAGCTGTCCCCTCCTGTGGCCGTGGATGTATCTGCAAACAATTAGGGAAACAGACAAACATCACACCTGCACTGACCGCACACACCACAGTAAGTACAGCACATTACAGAGCAAGCCCTGGCATCCTTAGTTGAACATTGCCTAAAGTCCTCACACAGATTCGGGGAAGCCAATTGTCAGTCTGATGGTCAACCATGGGACTCACACCCCTCCTGCCCTTGCACCCATCTGTCCGGTGCCTGTCTGATGGTAAGACCCCAGTGTGGACACATGCACCACCTACACAGTTGTTGGACATTGCAGGGAACACGGTGAAGTATGTGAACATGCACACATCACATCTCCTGCCACTGAGTCAGTGCAGGTGTCCGGATAAAGGGATGGCCAGAGTCTAAATAGAAATGCATGTGATGCATACCAGCACCAGACACCATGATGCACCCATGTCCGGATAGTCAATGCCACAATGGGGTGCATGTTGCACATGTCACTCCCCTGCAGGATCAGTCTCAGGGAGTTGAATGCCATGACACAGGAATGCGTGCAAAGTCATACATTACTGTCTCAAGTCACATGGCCATGGCAGCCAGCCAACAACAGTCTGCACTGTGTCACAATCTGAGGGCATGGGGAATGCAAGTTATGTGACTGACAAGTGCACATGTCCATCCCCCAAATACCACATCATCTGTACTACTATTTGTCCACGTGATACCAACTGGACATATGGGGGACATGAAACACAACTCTCAGAACATGAGCACCTCACAGTGTGCTGTGAATGACAATACAGCTGACTGAAAGTCACAGTTGCAAACACCTGTGTGCACAGTCAAGTGATCAGACACCTATAAGTCACAGAAGTATCGTCTATCATGGTCACATCTCAGATGGCATGCTGAGCCCTAACCGATAAACATACCAGTAGTCCTGACAACGAAGACACAGCACAATGAGACAGAGGCAGACACCTGAGGGTACATTACACTGATCACAACATGCCAGATGATACACGGGAGTGGGAGTACAGAGTGCATTGCATGCCCTGGAGTAGGCATGACTGTCCAGCTCCACCTGTAAGAGGGATGAGTCCTGGACAGTAGGCAGGTGGCTAAGCATGTGTGACACACTGGATACACATACTCCTGAGGCCCAAACATTGTTCCCACCAGCAGCATGGGTGTGTGCCAAATTCCCCAGGGACATGTGGTGAGTCAGAGCAGCAAGTGGACCACATATCAAAGTTACACCCAGATTACATGTCAGAACTTAGGCATTGTGTAAGCAATTGACCCACCCATGAATCGCACAACATAGTCACAGGAACAAATGCTGTCCCCCAGCTTGAGCAAAGCTTAATGCAATGACACAGTCCCCAAATGACACAATTTCCTGACTATAAGGGCCACACATATGCGTATCAGAGGAGAAGTGGGCATGTTACAAATGAGGGACATGGGTCCTGGACCACATGACTGATGTACTGTGGAAGTTTAACCAGGCCAGAGGAGGGCACATAGCATGTCAGACAAAGTGCACAGTGCAGTCATGGACTCACCCCCTCCTTGCTGCTGTCTGTCCTTCAGCTGCCCATCCAGGTCAGGGAAGACCACCGCCAGATCCGGAGCATTGGGGGGTCAGGGTCCGGTGTCAGCCCCTCCTGCGAGGAGGCGACAGCTTCAGCTGGACCCTTGCGATCCTCCAGGTCCAGCCACGAAGGTCCTGCCACCTCTTCTGGCAGTTGCGGATCCTGCGCCTGTAGACCCCCACGGATCTTACTTTCCGGGCGATGGTCAGCCAGATTTCCTGCTTCTGGTGGGCATCAACCTGTGCGGATGACAAAGTGAAAAGGCCATTACTACACATGCAACATATACGTGCATCACACAGTTGGATATACATGTCTCAATCACAGGGGCATATGATGTACACAGGCAGTGCAACAATGGCTATGAACAGTTTGCCAGCAGTCACTACATGGTATCATTGCATGGGAAGTAAACATAGTTGGAATGCACTGTTACTGCACTGTACCAGTTCAGTGCATGTGACTACACACTTTGGGGTGTGACAACTACTCAGTGGGCATGCTAGCCAGTGGTGTGCACACTGAAAGCCCTGCTAGTCAGACAACATGCACAATTAGTGAGGCAGTGGACAGCACACTCACCTGCTCCCCTGGTTTCCCATACAGCTTGCTGTACTGTGGAAGGAGGCTGTCCAGCAGGGCCTGGTTCTCCTCAAGGCTGAAGGCTGGGGCTCTCTCCACAGTACGTGCCATTGCAGGAGCCAGAGGATGCATAAACAGCAGCAGTGTTGGTGGCAGATGTCGTCCTGGAGCATGTAGTGCAGGCAAGTGAGCTCTCAGGGGAACAGCCAGCATTATATGTGTGCTGCAGAGGCAGATACTGTCCCATGTGTCCAAAGTGATAGGTCCAAGTCGTTTGCATCTTCTGAATTTGACCAATCCATGGAATGGCAGCACTAATACACGCCCACAGCATCCTTCAAATCTTCAACTTCATGACACCCATGATTTTGCAACATTGTTGTGGCTGGCCAACTGAATTCACTGCATCAGACTAGTTGGAGCTTCGAAAACGCGTCCGTTGCCATGCCAGGCCCCAGCCAATGTGTGCGCACCGTTCTGTCCATTGCTGTACAACGCGTACCAGGCATACAACGCGTACCCGCTCACATACAATGCAATGGGCCGGCCGGGCACACCGATCGGTCCATTGCTGTACAACGCGTACCAGGCATACAACGCGTACCCGCTCACATTCAATGCAATGGGCCGGCCGGGCACACCGATCGGTCCATTGCTCTACAACGCGTCCCTGGACAGGTCACACGCATATGTCACCATGCTGGTCACTGGTGAACCTATGCCAGCCACATTTACTTTCCAGGGACTCAGGGGCACACCTACAACACCACACCCAGTCCACACTGTCTATAACGCATGTGTGGCAGCATAACCTTATCTGTGTATGGGGGTGAACATGTGGATTTTGGGGTGGCACTTGGGGGCAGACACACCCAGGCTGTGCACGTGTTAATGGGGACAGGGTCCTTTGTGTGTTGTGCACCTGACCACTGTGGTGTGCAACTTTTCATTTCTGAGCATGTGTCATGGTCACATTTCCAGGTTGTGTATGTGTATGACATGTCACATACCCCCAGGCTCACATGTGGGAAGGCATGTACGTCACAGGGTGGCCCATTCCAACAATAGTGATGTCCCTCCACAGTCTGTGTGCATGTTGTGTATCACATGTCTCTGACTCCATGTGCACAATGGGAGACAGTCTCCACATCCACGTGGTTTGTGCATGAACTTTGATGGTGTGTGTGTGTGTGTCACAGACGTCCATGTCTGTCCTGCAGAGGCTACAGGAGCCACTACCTGTGGGTGTCATGTTTGTTTTTCTGACGTGTACATGATACACCATGTCATGCCAGTGTCCATGTGGCAAGACAGGGTCCCTGGGAATCTACCTGTCAATGAGCTGTGATGCCTGTGGAGCATCTGTCCAGACATGTCACTGTGGTATGTGTGTGGAACGTGAGAGCAGTTAATGGGTACTGTGACACAGCCTAATGGTGTCCCATAGCACACCCTGGAACCTGTTGTCAACACTTGTTGAACAGAGATGTTAGATGATGTCCATGTAGGTGCCATATATGTCCAAACGGAACGACACACACATCAAGTACTTGTGTATGTTGATGATGTATCATGTGAAATTGAGTATGGTGAACGGCACATAGGTGGGGTGACTGACAATCTTGCTTTCTTCACCTATGCACTGCAGGGCTCCTGCTGTCCATCGACCATTCCCAGACCTGGCAACGATGGTGGAACGTGACAGCATCCGACGGTACCGCTTCACCAGGCAGCTGATTGAGGATTTGGCAGTGCGGTTGGACCCACATTTGCAGCCTGGCCGGCCGTATCCTACAGCGCTGACCCCCAAGGTGAAGGTGATGGCAGCCCTACACTTCTTTGCCACTGGTACCTTTCAACACACTGTGGCAACTACTGGTGGGATGTCACAGACTATGTTCAGCCGTGTGCTACGCGATGTTTTGGGGGCAATGTTGAGATACCTCAACCAGTACATCTATTTCCCAACACGTCAACGACTCACTGACGTCAAGAGTGACTTCTATGCCCTGGGGAGGATGCCACATGTAATTGGCTCCATTGATGGGACACATGTGGCTTTGATACCACCACAGGCACATGAGCAGGCATACCGGAACCGTAAACATTACCATTCGATCAATGCTCTGGTGGTATGTCTTGCAGATATGACCATCTCACATGTGTGTGCCCGTTTCCCCGGTTCGGCACACAATGCATACGTGATGAGGAGTAGTCGCATCCCGAGGATGATGTCACAGATGCCGAACCAGCGTGCCTGGCTTGTTGGTGTGTACTGACTTTGTACCATTGTGTGTGTTCTGCTATGTTGTTTTCCGCACACATTTTCAAATCGGCTAATGTGCAATTGCCTGTATGTAGGTGACTCAGGATACCCCAACATGCCATGGTTGCTGACACCCCTCAGGAACCCTGTGACACCAGCCCAGATGCGCTACAATGAGGCACATGGTCGGACGAGGAGGGTGATTGAGCGGACCTTTGGTCTCCTGAAGAGCCGCTTCCGCTGCCTGGACAAGACAGGAGGGGCCCTCCCATATGCCCCAGCAAAGGTGTGCAAGATTGTCATCGTCTGCTGCATGCTACACAACCTGGCAGTGCGGAAGGAGTTGCCTCTCATCCTGGATGACGATGACCAACGTCCGCCACCTGTGGAAGATCCTGGCCTGGGTCACGATGCCAGTGAAGATGATGATGATGATGATGGTGATGTCCGCACACAGCTCATCACCAACTTCTTCAGCTGAATGTGAGTCTCCAGAGGGTTGTGATGTCAATGATTTGAGTTTGCATGATATGTGTGTGTGGTGCTCTGGTGCTGTTTGAGTGTGGCCATGTGCTACTTGACTGGATGCGTGCAGCGATGTGTCCTTGCAGGTGGTCTGTACTGCCCAAGAGTGTTGACATGCTAACTTGGTTTTGTGTAGTTATCTCGTGACATGTATTAGACATGAGTATTGTAGTTCTGTGCTGTTCTTCATTGTTTTTGACTGTGTGTCATGTCTGTCCTTCACAGGGTGCTGCCGGAGTTGTCTCATCAACTTGGATGCCCAGAATCCATGATTCAACTTCCAAGGTGGAAGCAGTCGTTTCCCTACAGGTGATGTGCCACACACCCCTGGACTTTCTATCTTCTGTTTTTTTGACTTTGTGGCCACAGCCAGGTTGGATTAGCTTGCATTTGTAGTGGAAACAACATGTTGCAAATGTGTAATAAACCTGTGCTTCACTTTGGGATGTGCGTTGTCTGTAGTCACACATCTGACTGACATTTGCTTACTGCACCTGTAGTCTAGTTGACAGTGACTGTGAATAGGTGGCGTGTCTGTGCATTCCACTGTATTTAGTTGCAACATCAGTATAGGTGATGAGTCTGATGGCCCTGGTGTGTATGTGTTGTGTGGCCCTAGTGGTGTGTCTCCCTCATATGTGTCACGTCGCCATGACTGACATGACGGTGTTGGACTTGCTGTAGCAGTTAGCATGCACAGTGTCATTTAGCAGATCACCATCTACATGACAAAAACCACGTTGGAATCACAACAGAGGCAGATATGGTGTATTGGTGAGTTTATTTACATACAGGTGTGAGGATGGTGCACAGGATGGTGGGTGCTGTACATAGAAATTGGAATCCAAAGTTCCCATGTGTATTGGAAGTCTTGGTAGCTGACATGTCCAGAGTAAAGTCCACAGTCATCTGATTAATTTGGCCAACTAGAGCTCCCCATGTCATGTGGGAGAGTTGGGTTGGGTTCGACAGGGCGTGCAGTTTGCACACAGAGGAAAAGTTCCAGAACAGGTGTTGGCTTCCTGGGGGATGTAGATGGCCATCGGCCTCTCAGTTTGGCCTCTTCGGACGGCCCCTCTTCTTGGGGGGACCCTCAGGTGCAGGCTGCGGCGGTGCAGGGGACTCTCTGCCAGAGTCCTCCTCCCTCCCTGTGGCATTTGCAGTTGTTTCAGCAGCAGTTGTTGTGGGCACACAGGGAGGTGAGGCCATGTTGGTGCTGATCTGGCGGAGGCATGTGAGTATGTCCCTATGCACCGCTGTCAGTTGTTCCAATGTGTCCCACTTGGACTCCATGCCAGACATGTGAGTCTCGACACGTGACATGTGTGTCTCGACATGTGACATGTGTGTGTCGACACGGGACATGTGGGAGTCCAAGCGGGCATGATGGGCAGCCTGCTGCTGTTGTATGTCCTTGAGGATCCCCACTACCTGGCTGACCTCTCCGGTGCTAGTCTGGTACGCATCCACGATGCATGCCAGTTGTGGGTCATCATGCAGTCCAGACCCCTCTGCAAAGAGCGACCTATGTCTACCACCCCTCCCACCACCCCTGGCGACACGTGCAGGACCTACGGTGGCACGCACAGGTGACCGTGGGCCCACTTGGGTGTTATTCCTGGGCTCGTTGTCACCAGCTCCAGTTTGGGCCTGGGTCCCTGCGCTGTTGTCATCTGTGGTCCTTGGTCTGTCCGTGTTGGCAGGGGTGGCCTGTGTGTTGGCAGTTGTTGGAGGGGTGGGTGCAGGGGGTGCAGATGTTGGTCCTGCTGGTGCTGCATGATGACTCACACCGGAGGTTCCAGCTGGTTCTTCGCCATCCGAGGAGTGCAGTGGCTGATCCACACCAGTGAGCTCAGTGTTCCCCGGAGCCTGGGACAGGGACTCCTCCTCGTCTGCTGCTGTGTCCCCATCATCACCTGTTTTGGGGCGAGACACAGATTGTATGTTATGTTTCTACTGGCATCAATTGTTCAAACACCTGACAGTTGTGACTGTACCTCTGGATGTGGGCCAGGACATTGCATTCTCCTAAATTGTGACAGTCAGAGAGTGATATTGGTGTAGCACATTGTCCTGCCAACCTGTGGCATGTCAATGTGTATGTTGAGGTGTGTGCATGACCAGCATTGGTGGTATTTGGTTGCCATCCAGGCCTCCTTCTCCCCCAGCCCAGTTATCCCACCATGAAGCGTGCTTCCATTGCAGGGAGTGCAAGTTGTCTTTAAGGATGTCAGTCAGTGGTGTCCTGCTGTTGGTTGTTGCACAGTTCCCAGCAGGGCCTTGTGCTCCCCCAAGCAGTACCCAGTGTCAGCCATCTTGTGAGTCCTTTTCCACTCCCTGTGATGTGAGCATGGTTGAGAGTGGTGTTGATGGGCCAATTGTGAGGGTGAGCAATATCTGTGCCTACAACTCCCATCATGCTATTGCCTCCACCCCCTTCCCAGCATGCCCATCCTTCCTTCCTTTTGACTCTGCTTCCCTGTGGGGTGGGGTGCCTGTGCTGACAGGATGGCTGGGAGTGTTGTCCTGGCAGTTGTTTGGCTACAAGTCCCAAGAGTGTCCCTGTGCTTCACACAGCATAACCCAGGGTGGTGGTTCTTTGTGGGATCTTCAGTTAGGATGTGAGGCATTGCATTCTCCCAGGTGGGTTATGTGGAGTTAGTGTTGAGGGGTGTGTGAGGGGAGGTCCTTGTAACTATGGTCAGTGCTGTGAGTCCTCCTTCACACCCAGCCAGATATCCCACCATGGAACGTGCTTCCATTGCAGGGAGTGCAAGTTGTCTTTCAGGATGTCAGTCAGTGGTGTCCTGCTGTTGGTTGTTGCACAGTTCCCAGCAGGGCCTTGTGCTCCCCCAGCAGTACCCAGTGTCAGCCATCTTGTGAGTCCTTTTCCACTCCCTGTGATGTGAGCATGGTTGAGAGTGGTGTTGATGGGCCAATTGTGAGGGTGAGCAATATCTGTGCCTACAACTCCCATCATGCTATTGCCTCCACCCCCTTCCCAGCATGCCCATCCTTCCTTCCTTTTGACTCTGCTTCCCTGTGGGGTGGGGTGCCTGTGCTGACAGGATGGCTGGGAGTGTTGTCCTGGCAGTTGTTTGGCTACAAGTCCCAAGAGTGTCCCTGTGCTTCACACAGCATGACCCAGGTTGGTGATTCTTTGTGGAATCTTCAGTTAGGATGTGACGCATTGCATTCTCCCAGGTGGGTTATGTGGAGTTAGTGTTGAGGGGGTGTGTGAGGGGAGGTCCTTGTAACTATGGTCAGGGCTGTGAGTCCTCCTTCCCACCCAGCCAGATATCCCACCATGGAACGTGCTTCCATTGCAGGGAGTGCAAGTTGTCTTTCAGGATGTCAGTCAGTGGTGTCCTGCTGTTGGTTGTTGCACAGTTCCCAGCAGGGCCTTGTGCTCCCCACAGCAGTACCCAGTGTCAGCCATCTTGTCAGTTGTTTTCCACTCCCTGTGATGTGAGCATGGTTCAGAGTGGTGTTGATGGGCCAATTGTGGGTGTGACCAATATCTGTGCCTACAACTCCCATCCTGCTATGGCCTACACCCCCTTCCCAGCATGCCCATCCTTCCTTCCTTTTGAGTGGACTTCAGTGTGTGTGAGTGTGACAGCAATGGCAAGATGGCTGACAGTGTGGTCCTGTTGTTTGTTGGTGCCCAGTTCCCAGCAGGGCCTTGTGCTCCCCACAGCTGTGGCCAGTGTCAGACATCTTTGAAGTGGCTTTTGACTCCCTGTGAGGTGTGCATGCTTCAGTGCTAACTTGCTGGGCCATGGGGGTGTGAGATGTTGATCTGTGACTACCACTCCCATCATGCTATTGCCTACACCCCCCCTTCCCAGCATGCCCATCCTTCCTTCCTTTTGAGTGGACTTCAGTGTGTGTGAGTGTGACAGAAATGGCAAGATGGCTGACAGTGTGTTCCTGTTGTTTGTTGGTGCCCAGTTCCCAGCAGGGCCTTGTGCTCCCCACAGCAGTAGCCAGTGTCAGCCATCTTGTCAGTTGTTTTCCACTCCCTGTGATGTGAGCATGGTTCAGAGTGGTGTTGATGGGCCAATTGTGGGTGTGACCAATATCTGTGACTACCACTCCCATCATGCTATTGGCTACACTGACTTGACCAGCATACACAGAATTCCTTCCTTTCAGTGAGCTTCCCTGTGAGGTGGTGTTCTAGTGGTGGGTAAATATCTGGGAGTATTTGTTGGTTCTATTTGTGCCACTGCCTTGCTGTATTTGTTGTTAGGTTTGTAGATGTCATGACACAGTTACATATCACTATGGGATGGCAGGTATTGTGTTTGTCTGACTAGCATTCACATCTTGGGATGGATATCTTTGGTTGCTGTGTATTTGCTAAGTGTGCATGGTTTGCCTACCCCCTTGACTGTGATGTGTGTGTGTAGTCACACCATATTGTGTATATTAGTTGTGTACTCACCAGGCTCTGGGATGTCTGTTAGTCCGTATACGCTCACTGGTGGTAGGATGGCCCGCACCTTCTCCTCCCAGGGCCTGAGGTATACTGGTTTTGCAGGAGGGCCACTGCCGGTGTGCTGGCTGAGGAGGTAGTCCTTTTTGAGTAGGTCCCTGACCCTCCTGCGCACATCATACCACCTGTTCTGGATGTCTTCTTTTGTGCGCAAACATGGTGATTGTGCGTTAACCCTGTCGACAATCCTCGCCCACATATTGGTTTTCTGCGACATGGGGGTCTGTTGTACCAATGTACCAAACAACTGTGGCTCTACCCTGAGGATCTTGTCTACCAGGACTTCCAATTCACAATCTAGGAACTTATGGTTCTTCTTTGGGGGCATGGTGATGGGTGGTGGTGGTGATTGATGTGTGTGTGTGCAAGTGGGGGTGTGTGAGTGTAGGTTTAGCTGGGTGTGTGTGAGGGTGCTATTTGTAGGTGTGGTAATGGTGTGTGGCTTGTGTGATGTATGAGCTGTGAGTGTGTCTGTGGTTGCTGTGTGATTGTGTTCTGTCTGGCAGGTCAGTGGAATTTGCAAGGGATCATGGTAGGGATTTGTGGCCTTTATGTAGGTGGAGTTGGAGGTGTGTCCTTGTTCCATTTTGTTTTCCTCCCTGTATTTATTGGCTTAGTGGTTGCTTGTTTGGCCCTTTTTAAAAAAAAATTTCCTTGGTGTTTTTGGTGCATGTAGGAGTCGTTCTTGTGTCCGAGTAGGACGCTGCAGTTGTGTGGTGCGATCTTGTCCGACTCGTTCCCGCTGTGTGTCAGCTAGGTTTCATATGCGGCGTACGAGTCGGTCGCGTAGTATTGGGTTGCTTCGGCTGGGTTTTGTATGCGTGTCGGTCGTACGGCTTGTGCTCCGGGCGAGTCGGTCGTGTTTTGCACGCACAGCATCGTACTACGCGGGTCGGAGTTCGCGGGTACGTTTCGTTCGGGTTCAATTCGAGTGAATGTCGGTCGGTTCGTTTCGCGTGATTTCCCGGCCGGATGGCTTGTTTCCGTCCGGCTCCGGTCGGTCGTTTTGTATTCCGTCCGAGTCTGTCGGATTTCACATGCATTTCATCGTACTACCCGGGTCGTGCGGTGCCGGTCCAAGTCGGTCAGACTAAATTCCCGTACCGAGTCGGTCGGTACGTTTTCCGGCCCGAATCGGAATCGGCCCCTATGTGTCTTTAATTTTTTATGTATGGTTTTCAATAGATTGAAGATGCCAACGAAATAGTAGAAAAAAAGAGTAAGAAGCAAACCTATTACAGAAAAGTCTTGAAAGATGTCATACAGCAAGCAGAAGGAAATTAAGGTAAACAATATTAAAATATGGAAAGAGCACCCAGTCTTTCAAAATTGAAAACATCATGTAACTTTTCTCATGCAGGTGAAAGTACTAAAGAAGATAGATTCAGTGTAAGAAAATATAGTATTCCTTTTGAAAGGAAACAAATAGTAGAAAAGAAACTGTGGTGGTAACAAGATTTATAAAGAAGAAATTCAAACAACTACAGCAGAAGTTCTACCATGCTAGAATATTAAAATTTTTAATAAGGAGCATGAAAGGAGTAAAAAGGAGAAAAGCAATAATTCAACACATAGAGTTTATTGAGTCAGTAATAGAGAAGGCATTTGTGTTAAAGAAAATACTTTTATTCTAATTTTGAACAGAATGAGATGTTTAGATAAACTGGTTAGTTTACTTAAAAGGAAATGTCATCAACGGATGCAAGATAACAAACCAAATTTTTGCACTCTTTTCCAGGGAAAGTGGAAACACACTTTCGGCAGTGAGCTTTTTTTATGAGGGATGTTACTTACAGGAGAATTAATTAGGTTTTGCAATCGATACAGATGGTCGTTCATATGAAATGAATGAAGGGACACCAACTGAAAAAGAGAAATGAATGCCTAGAAATGTAAAAGAAGAGGTAACCAATGAAATCGAGGACAATGTCCCTTATGTCTAGTTTTTGAGGGGAAGTGTGGAGAAATTTGCAACAGAAGGCAAGAGTCTATTCAGAAACTTGTTGAATTTTTAACTAAGTACAAAAAAGGAACTGAGAAACAAAAAATCAAAATACTGCAACGCCTTGATCCTCGTTGAGTAAAAAGACTGACAAACCATTTGGGGAATGAATTGCTAGGTGTCTATCACTGTTATGAAGATGCTTTCAATGCAGTGAAAGACATTATTCAATGTGAAGTGTTCCCTACATATCTGAAAATGTTAAATGATGAAATTCAGCAAGAGGAAATAATTACTATAGAGGTTGCAAAGGACAGTTAACAAGAGAGCCAGAGCTCAGACCCTACTAATCAAGATCCCCTTGGCCAGCCCTTCATTGAAAATGAGGCATCCATAGCAATGAATGAAGTGGAAAATGCTATGGGCCACGTGATGAGGGAGAGCATTGATTTAGAAAAGTTGATATCTCAACTAAATGAAGAACAGGTAGCAAGTTTTGAACAAATAACTATGGGCCCTATTATGATGGTAGGCGGAAGGCCATCCAACAGCTCGTTG
Organism: Calotriton arnoldi; assembly: GCA_963921515.1. Classification (NCBI taxonomy): domain Eukaryota; kingdom Metazoa; phylum Chordata; class Amphibia; order Caudata; family Salamandridae; genus Calotriton; species Calotriton arnoldi. Next base: position 1,063,304 of record CAWUFW010005032.1, read on the forward strand.
GTGGCGTTCCGCCCGACATCTGGGGCATCGGTCCGACTGCCCTATTATGATATTCGCGGTCCAACTGATGCCTGCGGGGGGAATCTGCTCTGCCTCTGACAGGCTCAAGGAGCCCATCGGGGTGGAGGGCTGATCTTAGTCCCCAAAATGGAGGCGGTGCCTGCTCAGGCACTACTGTGGAGATTACAATGCATGTTTTCTACAGCCTTTCTATGGCAGTCCGATCGCCCTGGAAAGACTGTCGGAAATGGACTTTGAGGGCCCCTAGCAGTGCCCCTGTCCCCCCGCGGCCTCCGCTATGAGGCCTGGGGGGCACCTGTGGTGTCTCCCAAACATCCATGCACCTTGTGTCGGGCCTCATGTGGTCCGTTTGGCATGGTGCCTCCTACACTGTGCATTGATGTTTCAAAAGTGTATATTTCCTATTGCGGCTTATGCTGCAGCCCAAAGCACAAGCCGCAATAGAAAAAAAGATACACTTTCCAACCTCCATGAAGGCGGTCACATCCTAATATTGTAAGCGGGATCGCAACTCCTTGTTGGGCGGTCCTGTTTCCGACACACTGCTGGTCAGATGGTCATTTGCCTGGCATCATATTGGGCCCATAATAAGCAGAGCATGGACCGTTACATGATAAGTCTGAATGTTCATGTACAACATTCAATCCTACACTTCTGTATGTCAGTATTTAGGGAGGTACAGACAAAATGTTTCTGATTAAAGTGGTGACTGCATTTGTTCATATTAAGACTGGATGTGATCTTTCATGCGCTATGACTGCTCCTACTGGACTAGGTGCTCACAACATTAAAGGAATCACATTACTTTGACCAGTTATGTTGCCTGTGGAACAAAACAACAAGCTAGAGTACTTGAAGTTAAGTTATCTGGTGATGCATTTCATGAAGTCTCCAGAATTCTTAAAAGATTGAAGGTCCTGATTATTGATGAGGTTAGCATTGTTTCAAATATAATGCTAGCTTTCATTCATCTGAGGATGCAAGAGGTCCTCAGAACTGATTAAGTTGTTCTCTTTGGTGGTAAGCACGCCATAGCTTTTGGTGACCTTCTACCATTGATTCCTGTCAAAGGTCACCATTTTTAAAAAACTGCTTCATGAACAAACCAAAATGTCTTTAGGAAGTGTTGGAAATGTTAACCCATGGTTATATTTTCAGTAGGCTTTGTTAATAAAAAATATGGGACAGGCTGTAGATCTGAAGTATGGCAATATATTAAAAACACATGAATAGGAATAATTAGGGAAGAAGTATAGAAAGTTCTTGCTTCTCGGATACGTTTGCTTTCTCTTCCCACATAATGACTCACCAGCATCTGTAATGCAACATCTCTTGAAACGTTATGGACCAATTGTGTTTCTCATGCCAACATTGGGCGAGTGCGCCCAGCATAACTATAGTTGGAGCTCTTAGCAAAGCCAAACATACACCCCATTTATATAGAGAAAAGTCTTTGTAGAACGCCGAGTTTCTCACTAGAGGCATTGACACCTACTGTTTCAGCAGAGAGGCCTGGTTGTCATAAAACTGAAGCATTGAGCTGTATAGATGTGTAAGAAAAGGAAGCAGTCTTGTTGCATTTACTATGTACAGAGCTGTCACTATGGAGAACTGTCTAAAGAAAGCCAAACATACACTGCATTGACATATTGGTAAGGTTACACTGCAGAGTGCTGTGTTCCTTAGCAAAGCCTTTTATACCCAGCTTTTGCAATGTAGAGATGTGTGAGCATGCAGACTGTGTCCTTATAAAATTCAAGCATAAAAATGAAGGATTCACCCTGTATACAGTTGTATGAAAAGTCATTATTTCAATAAACTGCACCATATACGATCTGCATCCTGTTAAGTTGTGATAACACAGGGCCTAGTATTTATCTAAAATCTTCTAGAAAGACCGTTTCCGATCACTACAGACTCATTTCTAAGTATTGTTATATATAGGGTCCTGTGAATCAATCTGCTTTTTTATTGAAAACTGTGAAAAGCAGAAATAAATACTAAGTGTCTTTAATTTTTTATGTATGGTTTTCAATAGATTGAAGATGTCAACAAAATAGCAGAAAAATAGAGTAAGAAGCAAACCTATTACAGAAAAGTCTTGAAAGATGTCATACAACAAACAGAAGGAAATTAAGGTAAATAATATTAAAATATGGAAAGAGCTCCCAGTCTTTCAAAATTGATAACATCATGCAACTTTCTCATACTCGTGAAAGTACTAAAGAAGATAGATTAAGGGGCCGATTCCGATTCGGGCCGGAAATCTCTCCGACCGAGCCGGACCCGGAGAGATTTCCGACCGAATCGGACTCTGGCAGTCCGACCGATCGAGTACGATGCGCACGCATGCCATCGGACTCGAGTCGGTCGGACTCCCATTGAAGTCAATGGGAGCCTGTCGTACAACGCGTACGCGGGCTCCCATTGACTCAATGGGTGCGAGGCAGACAAGGGCGCCCCCTACAGCGTGTACGCGTCCATGCGCATCGCAGCGTACATGCACAGGTAGGGGGGACCCATGGGTCCCCCCTGTGTGCGACTCGCGTGCCTACGCGTACAGGGGTCCGACGCGGACCCCCAAAGTCCGGCTCCGACAGCTTTTTCGAGCCGGACGGCGCGAGTCGGTCGGACTGCTCGCGGCGCGCATCGTACTTACCCGGCCGGGATACGTCTCCATAGCGCGGTGCGAGTCGTGTCCATGCGAGTCGGTCGGAGCGTGTTGAAGCCGCGTTCGAGTCGGTCAGAGATTTCGCGGGTGCCTGCATCGTACTCGCTGGGCCGGACCCGCGTACGATTCGGTCGGGAAACAGGGCTCCGAATCGGATCCGGTAAATCCGAATCCGATTCGGAGCCCTACCGGCCGAGATCGGAATCGGCCCCTAAGTGTAAGAAAATATATTATTCCTTTCCAACGGAAACAAGTAGTATAAAAGAAACTGTGGTGGTAACAAGATTTATAAAGAAGAAAATTCAAACAACTACAGCAGAAGTTCTTCCATGCTAGAATAGTGAAAAATATAATAAGGAGCATGAAAGGATTGAAAAGGAGAAAAGCAATAATTCAACACAGAGAGTTTATTGACTCAGCAGTAGAGAAGGCATTTGTGTTAAAGAGAAAGACTTTTATTCTGATTTTGAACAGAATGAGATGTTTAGATAACCTGGTCAGTTCACTTAAAAAGAAATGTCATCAAAGGGCGCAAGTTCACAAACCAAATTTCTGCACTCTTTTCCAGGGAGAGTGGAAACACACTTCCAGTAGTGAACTTTTTTATGAGGAATGTTACTTACAGGAGAATGAATTACATTTTACAATTGATACAGATGATCGTTCATATGAAATGAATGAAGGGACACCAACTGAAAAAGAGAAATGAATGCCTGGAAATGTAAAAGAAGATGTAACCAATGAAATCGAGGACAACGCCCCCGATGTCCAGTTTTTGAGGGGAAGTGTAGAAAAATTTACAACAGAAGGCAAGAGTCTATTCAGAAACTTAGAGACTTTTTAACTAAGTACAACAAAGGAACTGAAAAACAAAAAAATCTAAATACTGCAACGCCTTGACTGACATTCATTGGATTGCTTATCACCACAGACGTTCCATTACATACGGATGCTGTCTATACATCACCCTAAAATGTGTAACCTAGTAAAATTATATTTTGTCAAAAGCCCACCCCTTCACCTTCAAAAATTAAATAATACTTTACTGAGAGATACACTTTCTGAAGTTTCAACTGTTATAGATGATATTTTGCTGAAATATTTTGACCCTGAAAGCCCCACTGAAGACAGCTAGGAGATATTGGACCTCTAGAATGAAATCCCAAATGCTGAGAATGCTTTAGAAAGATTTAGAAAGGTAATTGATACATTTGCTACGACATCTGCAGGAATTACAAAGCTTGAGTTTGTTGCAGGTGAACCCACTTCAATGTACAAACAAAGAAAATGTACATTTGTGAGAAAACAGAAGACACTGATCTGGTGCAGTGGTGTAAACTAGCTTTTTACTTTATAGGTAGATTGTATGAAAATATTGTATTGACAAACTGGATGATAATAAAATTAGAAGTTTTTTCTGATCCTTCTGAGCTTGAATACCTCAATGTGTATGAAAGTATTCTAATCCAGGTAGTGCATCCATTCCAAGCAATTGTTAGAATACAGACCAAAAAGAAAAAACTACCTCTTTATAAATTATTAAAAGGACTAAAAGATAAAGTTGAGTTTTTCCCTTTAAATATAAAGGAGAATATTGGACGTATAGGTGCAGATTGAGAAGAAGAAGAACCACTGGGGGTTCTAGTAAATGGAGTGCCTACTAAAGCTAAAAAAAAGTGGCAGAATCTTATAAGGATTGAAAGGGTTAAGAAGGCTTTACAATACACTAAAGTAGAAAATGTGTTTTACAAAGATGTTGAGGTGGAAGGTCTTGTTAGTAGTGTTACAACAAAGAGCTTATAAGCACAGTATTTTCCAGGTTTGTTCTTAACAGGAGAAGGTGGTCGTTAAAATGAACGTCCAGTACAGATTCCTGCATCAGAATATAGATCAAGTTGATTATATTCTAAAGATCCCTCGTTTAAGCAAAACATTCCACATATTTTCCATCTTTTGTTTGCAAGTGATCTCTCAGTGCTATTTTATGTTGTAGGACATTTTTGAGAACAAGGACATATCACTGCCAGAGATTTTGTTGAAAAAGTACACAGAAAAGATGAGGGGCAGATGTACGACCATTGACCTTTGCGACTCACAAATTGCGACAAATTGCGAGTCGCAAAAGTCAATGTACAACAGTGTTTGAGACACTGTTTGCGATTCCCAATGGGGTCGCAAATCGCATGCCTCATGAATATTAATGAGGCTATCGCAATTTGGACACCATTGGGAATGGCTGGCACTCCCAGGGATGGTGGCCTGCTGGGGTCAGCAGACCTCCATGTCTGGGACTGCTTTTAAATAAAGAAGTTTTTTTTTTAAAAATGCAGTCCGTTTTCCTTGAAGGATGCATTTAAAAAATAAAAATGTAACTTTTCATTTTCATTTTTTAAGGGCAGGCTGTGGTCCCTGGGACCACTGCCTGCCCTTAAAAAATGTTTGCGCATGCATTCCCAAAGGGGAAGGGGTCCCCTGGGGACCCCTTGCCGTTTGCGAGTGCTTTACCACCCTTCTGAGAAGGGTGGTAAACTGCGAGTGTTTTGCAACCGCAAATGCGGTTGCAAAACATTCTTACATAGCTTTTGAGGTCGCTATTAGGAAGGGAACACCCCTTCCTAATAGCGAGTCGCTAAATCCTATTTTGCGAGTCGCAAATTACTTGCAACTCACAAAATAGAGTTGGTTCATGGGCCACACATTTTTTGCAGTCGCAAACGCGCCTAAAACCCCTTTGCGACCGCAAAAAACAGTCGTACATCTGGCCCGAGGTTCTAGAGAGTAATGTGATGAGAAACATGGCTTGCCCACGTAGTACCAAAGATTATTGGTTCTGTCGTCACAGTGAGCTAAAGTGCATGTTACACAATTTGGATGCACCTACCTGGTTTGCCACTGAACTGTGCAGAGTATGCCTGGGGTGATGTACATGACCGGTATTTATTTTAAAACTTAAGCACAGATTTAAATGCATGCTCCATTTTATCCTGTCAAAGGTCAACAATTTTTAAGAAACTGCTTTATGAACAAACCAAAATGGTGGAAATAATTGCGGGGACCGGAGTCCCTTTCAAATAACAAGCCAGATTGGGGCAGAAACATTACAGGCCCCATGGATTTGTACTTGTTGACACACAAGGGAATGTCCAGAAGTGGAATCACATAGTTTGCCTTTAAGAAAAACTTCTCTTTCAGCCCATTGACAATGATACGTAAAAGGTAGGGACCATAACTCATGTATGTAACTGTTCCCAAGGGGTTCATGTCTACCTATAGGGAAGTGTTTCCTACAGGCAGTAAATTGAAACATCGAAATGGGCAACAAGATAAACCCTTGTATTAACCAAATCGCAGAATGAGTTTCCACTGCAGTGAAGGGAAGCTGTTCAAGTTTTTCTATATGTAGCATGGTATAACTAGCATCTTTCATAGCCATTAATTGCTGTTTGCGTGTTAAATTTAATGGTAAGGACAATGTGCTACAATTCACGTAATGATAAGGCACGTGCCCATTTTTAAGTGTTTGCAGTGTCCAAACAAATTTCATAACCGATCTAAGTTGTTTTTTTTTAATTAATTTTTTTCCTTATTCCTTTTTCCTCATCCCGCCATCTTTTTTGCTGGTGCAGCTCTCATCTCCAGAGTGGGAGAGGAGGAAACCTGTACATGCAAATATATTGCTGTTCCACAGTAATCTCCCTCATCTACATAAAAGAGAGAAGGAGAAGAAACAGGGACCTCCAGCATTTATGGCTTAATCATTGGACCCCACTTGTTTTTTGCCATATATATAGAGTACCCAGATCCTCTCCAAACTTTTTGGGTCGCTTGCAATATCTATCTGGCTTGCGTGCTTAATGATTTTGAGACAATGAGCTATAAGTGGGGAATTTACGGATTTCCAAAGCCTACATAACTCTCGTCTCGCCAGCAAAACCACATAGCAGACAAATTTCATTATGGGAGAGTTTGCCCGCAAACCTGCTTCTGGATAAAGCCCAAAAAATATAAGTTGAGGGATTACCTCTATCTGCTATCCCGTCACCTTACTGATAAATTTACATACTAATGTCCAAAAGGGAGCAATACTTGGACACTGCATTAACATATGTACGTTGTCCGCCGCTGGAAACATACACTTTGGACATCCGATTTCTTTCCCTGTGGCTCTTGAAAGCTTGGCTGGAGACCAATATACGCGGTGTGTGGTAAACAGATGATTTCTCTGGGGCAGGTTTCATCACTGCACACAAAGTAGAAAAAGATACTTGCCATATTTGCTTTAAATTTCCGTCCAAACTACCCCCTCCCCACGTGGTAGTTATATCTGGGAAGCTCTTATCTTCTGCCTCCAAAAAGGCCCAATACCAGATTGAAACTTCCTTCTTCAGGGGAACGACTTTTATCACCTGTTCAAGCCATGACTCATCGTCCTCTTCAACCCACTTTTGGGAGGCCAACCATGATTGCAGCTGATAGTATTTGAATCCTGTTAGCTGGCCATTAGTGCAAATCCTTAACACCTCCCATTCCACCAAGTCCGAACCCGCTCTAAGATCAGCCCAATAACTTAAACCAGCTGTTTTTAAGGGTTGACTGAGCTGGTCTACCAAGCAATCTGGGGTGCCCGGTGAATCCCAAATAGGTGCCAAAGAAGTATAATAGGGTATACTAAACATCCTTCGGAAATATAGCCATGTTCTTAATGCCGTTTTCAAAACGTTCAACCGTTTAAAAATATTTCGGGTCACCATATTTAAACAGAAAGTGACTCTGTCCCAGGTCGCTAAGCATTGTCCCATACAATCTGCCCAGTGGAGAGCTATCTGGCTTATTAGCTAGCATGCAAAAGTTCTTGAAGTGGAAAGCATAACAATATATCAGCATTTTTAGGAGAGCTAGTCCCCCCACCCCAAGCTTTCTCCTCAACCTTTTCCAGTCGATCCTCTGTCCCTTCGCCGCCCAAATAAAACTCCCAATTTTGCCCTGCAATTAAGCTATATCCTCTCTCAAGAAAGTAAGGCATATAGAGTTAAAGAGGAAAGTGATTTTAGGAAGAATAATCATCTTAATAAGGTTAACTCTACCATAGATGTTTAAAGGTAAATTAGCTCCATCTTACCAAGAGTCTCCCCACCTCTTGGCTCAATTTTTTCCAGTTGACCCGTGAAATATATTCCAGCCTCTGAGTTATTAGAATGCCCAAGTATCTCATTTGGGATTTTGCCCCTTGACTGATCTTTCCCTGGTTCCAATCCATTACATCGGTTTTGTCCACATTAACCTTATATCCCGATATCTTGCCAAAACTCTCAGCCCTAGACATCAGACTGGGTATTGTAGACTGTGGATTTGTTGTACATACCACCATATCGTCTGCATACAGAGCTAATTTGACCTCCAACCCAGCTGACTTAAAAGGAGTTATGATGGTATCTGCTCTAATCTGTGCTATGGGCTCAATATATAGGTTAAAAAGTAGAGGAGATAGAGAACAGCCCTGTCTTGTACCTCTAGTTATGTGGAACCAGTCTGAAAGCTCACCATCAACCAACAGCCTCGCTATGGGCAACCTATACAACTTTTGCACTGCTGTTACTACAGTTTGGGGAAATCCAAAGCTTTTAAGAGCTTCCCAAAGATATTCTCAGTGTACCCTATCAAAGGATTTAGCCGTTTTTACAGCTACTACTGTTAAGGGGGATTTCTGAACTTCCACCATATCAATAACCCCATCATCAAATATGTAAGCTCGTTTAGCTGCCGCCCCAGGATAGAGCCCCTCTGATCTGTGTGGTTAATGCCCTTGATAACCTGAGCCACCTTTGAAGCTAATATCCCAGAGAAGATCTTAAAATTGGTGTTCAATAAGGATATTGGTCTATAGGATTCTGCTTTTACAGGGTCTTTATCTGGTTTCAAAATGAGAACCACAGTTGCCTCTGACCAGGATGCCGGCGCTTCGTCTCCCTCTATATATACTGCATTAAAAACTCCCTTTAAAAAGGTGATTTGCTTCTCGATAATTGCTTTATAGAGCTCTATTCGAAGACCATCTGGGCCAGCAGCTTTCCCCCACTCAGTTTCCTACATTGTACCATTATCTGCTCTTCGGTGATCTCCGGCCCTAGTAGATCCACTTGTTCCCTTGTTATTTTTGGAAGATCTAGCTCCCTTAACCAGGCCACAATACACTCCTTTCCTGGCCGAGGATCCTCTTCATTTAGACTGCTCTTATACCTCCATGCTTCCGCTCTAATGTCTGCATTTGTTTTTAAGAGCACCCCAGTCTCCTGATTCGTCAGACTCTGTATTGAATTCCTGGCTCTATCTACCTTAACCTTCCAGGCCAAAAGTGAGCTACACCTCTCACCGTAGGAGAAATGTTGCAACTTGTTGACTTTCCATCAGCCCTGAATTCTTTTTGCGAGCTGGGCCTCATACTCTACCTGCAGATCCCCTAGTTCTCTATGGAGCGTTGATGTCCTTGATGATCCAGCTAATGAGACCTTCTGAAGATCAGTTTCTTTCATTTTAATTTCTATTATAGCACCCTCCTCTCTCACCTGTGTAGCCCACCTCTTACCTATCGTTATGGCACTTATTATTGTCCTTAAATATGCCTTCTATGAATCTCACACTACTTATGCCTTAGCAGAATCTTTACTGAAATGGAAGAAATCAGCTGTCTTATCCACCAGGCCTAGAACCACCTCCTCATCCAGCAGTATAGTTCTGTCCAAGGTCCACCATCTCTGCCACAATTGTTTACGGTTCTCTAAATATAGGACCACAGGAGAGTGGTCAGAAAGTACTGCAGGGACATGGACCACTGACTCCACCTCGTCGTTTAGAGCTTGGTCCACCAAGAAGTAGTCCAAGCGCGAGTGAAGGCCATACTTTTTACCATAAAATGTAAAACCTCCAGCTGCCCCCATCCTCCTGTGACAGATGTCCCAACAAATTTAATTCAGTCATCATATTTTTTAATCTACAAGATGTCTTAGGGGAGCTTACATATTGTGCCCTTGATGTTCTATCAAGATCGTTATGTAGAATAATATTGAAATCTCCTCCGAGTATGATGGGAGCCGTAGCCTCCAGGAGACAGGATTGCAATTTCTCCAGCGCTTCTGGAGTATCGCTGTGTGGACGGTAATAAGTTGCACATGATATCCGCCTGTCCTGAATCCCTAGGTTGGCCACCAACCATCTACCAAAACTATCCGAGTCATACTTCAGTACCCTTATTCCTGAGTTTTTCTTATGAGTATGGCCACTCCCCTGGTGCTGGCTCTCTGATCCAAGCACACTACATCCTGTACCCACTGTAGTTTACTAAAACAGGACCTACACTCCTCCTGCTCCAAATGAGTCTCCTGAAGCATTATGATGTGTGCCCCACTGTTCTTTAGATATTATGCCACCAATGCCAGCTTCCTCCTAGATCTCAAACCGTTCACATTCCAGGTTGTAATTTGAACCGTTCCAACCTTATTCATGATTCATTATCATTATCTTGTACCCAATTAAACCCTCCCTGCAAGCTATCCTGCTTAGCCTTATTTAATGGAGGCATCCCTGGAATGGTCTTACAGTGGCAACAGTTTTGCGAGATATTTTTTCTTTTTCACCCCCCTATGCTCCCACCACCCTGTGCACCCCCTCACCCTTCGAGAACCCCCCTCCTATCCTTAGGCGATAATGTCCGCCATTCGAAACCCCCCCCCCTCTCGGAAGGGTATATTCTATCATTCTTGCTAAAGTCAAGCTGGCCCCTTATACAGTGCTTCCATTCAGTGTTACTTGTCTACAGATTCCAAAAATAGGCTTCTAAGCACTAGATGTGGCGGCCGTGGTTCCCTCCATCTGGGCCAAGAAAGTCTCCACCTCCTCAGGGTCACTGATGTTATACATCTTATTTCTCCGCATGATCTTTAGCATTGCAGGGAGTTTCATCTGGACCAAAGCATCTTTTCTCTGTAGGTCGTTCATCCTGGTGCCTAACTCCTATTGTCTCTGCGCCATCCTCTTACCTATGTCAGACCTCATGTGATATGTAATATCCTCAAACTTCAAGGTTTTGTCCTTCAGTGCACGGCCTAGAATCAGCTCTTAAACTGTATAGGTAAGAAAGTTGATCAGGATTTTTCTAGGAGACTTCCTATTGGGGGTTAATTTAAACGGATCTCTATGTACTCTTTGAATCTCATTTTCGAGGTTGATATCCGGCCTGTCTAGCAAAACCCCCTCTCTTAGCAGTTTACAAACTAAGCCTTTCATGTCCCCTTTTTCTGCACCTTTCGGGATATTTAATACCTTCAGGTTGTTCCGCCTAGAGTGGGTTTCCAGTCTTTCCAGGTCCTCGTGCAGTGTTTTATTTTGTATTTTCAGAGCCTCCATCTCTCAAGAATTATGGCTCACCCCTGCTGACAGAACGTTCACATCTTTCTCGAGAGTTGCAGTACGCTCCGCTAGATTGTCAAGTTTTTCCTCCAACACCACACATTTCTCCTGTATGCCTTTCTTATTTACCTCTGAGAACTCGAATTTCTTAAGGATATCTGGTCTTATCTTCAATATTATTTTTTCCAGGGGGATTTCTGCCCTCTCCTCGGCATAGGGACTAGCCTCCAGCTGACATGGGCTTACCTCAGCGGATACCTCTATAGAGACTGGACCCTCCCTTTGGCCTCCCAGTTCCCGTCCTCCTTCATCTAAATTTTCCAATGGAGTCAAGCGATTGCTGATATTGATAACCGGTGGCCTCACCCTTATCAAGGTGTTCTGATCTTGACCTTCTGTCCCATCTTCTCCCTGAACCCGTACCGCAGCTTTTGCTTGCTCTATAATTTTAAAATAAGAGCGAAGCAAAGGTGTGGGTTTCAGAAAAGCGAAGCCTATTTTTGGCCCACAGCGTTTGGGTCTCCCAGAGTTTTTCACAGGTTTTTTTAATAGGAAACACTGTGATCGCCTCGTTTGCATTAGCAAACCACTCCCCGGTTCTTAGGCCCTTTACCTTTTTCTCTGGGGCAGATCTTAGTTGGTATCTATTTTTTATTTGCAATGGGTGGCCTGTGTCTGTTGGGGAGACCCTTTCTGCAATGCGCTCAAAGCTTTGCTGTGTAAATCCTTCTCCCACACTGCCTCCTTCCCCTTCAGCCCCCACCAAGTGGCCCTTAGATACTGATAGTACCTGAGGAGGGAAATCCCTTTCCATTGATGTCTGCTGCTCCTGCCCGCTGCCAATACCCTTCTCACCCAGCCTCTTTTGCCTCCATGTTTCATCAAGCTGCTTCTGGTCTCATCTGAACAACCACTGTTACCTCTCTGCTTCCCCTCTTTGAGGTGCTGCCGACCTCCTGCTAAACTCCAACCTGTGCTGACTCTGCCAGAGCCCACCCGGAAGCCAGCTCGAGCCGTCGCAGCATGAGAGCGTCGCAGGAGAGCTGACCCCCAACTCCACCGAGAGTTCCAAGGCTGCCTCGCATTGGAGCCCATTCGCTGGGATCACAGCGTCCTCGCTGGAGCAAACACCCCAAAGCCGCTGTTAGAAAAGAACAAAAAAAGAAACCTGTTTCCAAAGGTTGTGGGTATGCTCCAAGACCTGCACATCTATTTACATCAGTGTTCAATTCGTCTCACCCGTGTCCTTGAAGCCACAAAGTTTTTAGGGTGCTCTCATAGTGTCACAATACCCACCCACCAGGGTATATATCCACTAGGGCTGAAACCAGCCTAGAACAATGTCCAACACAGACACTGAAGCACACCAAATGTTCGTTACTTTCATCCGCATTCAATGATCTGTGGTTCAACCAGTCAAAATGAGTATCCTTTAGAAGAATTCCAGAACAATTGTTGAATCAGGTCCCTTTGATTGATTTATTCCATTTCAATATAGATAGAAATCAGCAGCAGCCGACGTACGTTTCGTCCCCCTGGGCTTTCTCAAGGCTTGGATTTAATTAAATGAATGTAAATTTGTGTCTCAAGTCGCAAGATTCCAGTTATATGCAGTCAATTGTAAATATTCCAATAAAAGCAGTGAAATATAAACCCGACAGGCAATCATGTAGATTCCTTTGGTAAACCACGTTATTTTTGTCATGCACTGTGGAGGAAAACTTTTCTCTTCCACCAGTATTGGACCCTGATAAGTCCTTGTTGTGAAAGGCAATCCATGCTGCCGGTTACGAGGTGCACGGATTGCCTTTCACAACAAGGACTTATCAGGGTCCAATACTGGTGGAAGAGAAACGTTTTCCTCCACAGTGCATGACGAAGATAACGTGGACGTAAGGACATATTTGCAAGCCTGCTGGTACAAACCGTGCCAACAATAGCGCTGTTGCAAAAGTGAAACAGTAGCCTCTACACCAGCGTGAGCAGAAGCCATGCCTTCATGGGCGGCCACAATAAGAGATTGTCTGCAGTCGAGGTTGGGAATCAAGCGATCGCCAACCGTAGGAATAGAAACAAAGGGAACTTTACCAATAGTCAACTGATAATTAGAGCGAGAGGGGAAACCTTGTTGAAAAGGAGTACCCTCCCTCGTTGCGGCAGTAGCTGCCAAAATGTGATTGGTATTTTAGTCATGGAACGAGTTACAGCGGATACTCTATTTTTGGCTACTGCAGATTTGGCTGCTTCCAGACATCGAATTACCAACAGCGTGCGCTCCCGCACATTGATGTACCAATGTATGGATAACATGTGTAAGGGGCAGGCGTTCCTTAAGGGCTGCCACCCGGACCAAAAGCGTTTTATGCTTTATTGTGCTACCTTTAGTATCCCGAAAATCATTTTGTTTCCCAAATGGCCAGTTGAGCCGAACCATAAGTGTAAATGATACATTTGTACACATCTAGAGGAAGAACGGAAGAAGGGAGAGGGTGAGCATGTTCATACTGAAGAAATTCTTGTGTTTACAAAGAAGGGTCAAAAACAAAACTGACATCAGCTGACGCCAATGACGTAGCCTATTCAATCCAATGAGGATGCAGAGCTTTAGAATTAGGGACACTAGCCTTTGTGACCACCTCTAAGGCGGGCACAGGAGAAACCCCAAAAATGTGTTTACCTTTTGCTAGAGGGCATTCTTTTAGAACAGCCATCTGCACAGCTGTCAAAATCTTTTAAGTAGAAGAAAAACGCAATCCAGCAGGAGTATACAGATACGATTTGTAAGCAAGTGGAACTGTGTCACCTTCATTAAAAGTCACATAAGTGAATCCGGATGACCAAATTTGGTTTATTCACTCCATAAGATGATGCATTTCAGCTACTTTGTAGCCTTTGTCAAGTTAGTAAACATGCCCCCAATACATAACAAGCATTGGCATAGCCAATAGGTCTCGCCTTTGGGGCCTTATAAGTGTTTTGCCATGCCACACTAAGTCCTGGCTTTATTTTGAAATTTCTGAGAAAGTCTGTAATACTATAAGAGTAAGACCCATGGGCATGTTTGGTAATCCTGCCCTAAGTGTTTGAATAGATGACTGCATGCACGAGTGTGTTTGCATGCAGCTCTTTGATGGCAGTTTTTAGCTCACTGTGCTAGATTACGATTGTAGATTGTGAACTGCACAGTTACAAAAGGATCCCTGTGACAAAGGCAGAAACCCACAGAGCTATACACATAAAATACACTGCTGTGATTAGCATGGTACACATTCTTTGCAGCAGTTATATTAACCTTTACAAATTGTTACAAAAAAGGCATAAAACAACTAATTTATAACCTGAAGAAAATTAAAAGGTCTAAACAAGCACTTTAAATTCATAAGGGGAAAATTATAGCAGAGAAAACAAGAATGTGTGGAAGTGCCGATATGTTTCCAATTCAATAGTGCCGTGTTTTATCCTCTCAGGCTACAATGATTTAAGATATTGGCAACTTCTTCAATCAAATGAGTATACTTGCAAACTAAATGGAAAACCCACAGATTTCTCCTTATAAAAAGTTTTCCAAGACATGCCCCTTGCAGGAAAAAAAACACAAACACCAGGCCCAGAAAGGTAACCTAAGGCTGATGAGCTTTCCAAACCTTGGCTCAATGAAGGGTGTGTCCACTGGGACTATTTCCTGCCAGAGACAGTGTAAATGCAGACTGCCCTTACACAGTTGCAAGCCCCCTGATGTGAGTAATCAGACAGAAGCCCACTGGCTGCCCAGTCAGGTGACCGCTGCCCCGCCGCAGCTTTCCTTCCCTACTGCAAATCAGGAGCGAAGCTCATAAAAACACTGCCCCATACATCAATGTGTATATACGGCTCATTCAGAACAGTAAAGTTATAGTGAAGTCACATGAAGCAGCACGTGGGACCACAGAGGCGATGGAAGGTCAAGTCAATCAAATAAGGTTCAATGAACGTCATAAGTTAGAAGTCAGAATTGTAATGATGCATGCACACCGTGCACATGGTGTTGGGGGTGGGAGGGGGTTAAGGCTGCTTCACAACATTAACAGGGAATCTAGGCATGCTTATTAAGATGTGAATTTCACGGATCGCTCGAAGCATCACGATCAACATGCTTATACAGTATTGTATTTCACATTTGTATAGCACTCTGATTCCACTAGGGTGCCTCATAGCGCTTTATGCGGGATCAAAATGTAAGGTAAAGTGTAACACATTACTAACTACAATGACCACAATACACTAGGTACAGCAAGCACGTAACGGATGGACTGTGAACACTGACTGAGACTTTGGAAGAGTCTAGCAAGGATTTCTGACTTCATACCAGCGTGCTGTAACTCAGGAGTTGCCCACTCATTCAAGGCTTATCTGAAAGACGAAATGTGTCTGGGGTCCCTCGCAGTCACAAGCGTTCCTACTGCACTTAATAAAC
Source organism: Calotriton arnoldi (assembly GCA_963921515.1). Lineage (NCBI taxonomy): Eukaryota > Metazoa > Chordata > Amphibia > Caudata > Salamandridae > Calotriton > Calotriton arnoldi. Next base: position 1,078,852 of record CAWUFW010005032.1, read on the forward strand.
AAAGGAATCTATGGGCCACGTCTACGATAAGAGAGCAGGAGGAGACGGGGATGGGAATGCCAAGGAAAGACTCGTTTGCAGGCACAACACAGGCTTTCAAGCGGTAGTTTGCGATTCTCTGGTGAGGGCTCATAGGCATTGCAAAACAGGCTATTTGGACAGTTACAAAAGCAGTATGTCGTATTACTATTGAACTACTTGTAGAGAGTAAAACTCATTCTCTCCCTCCCCCCACACACCCCCGCCCGCCAATCAGGTCACAAAGGTTAAAGCAAAAATGCTGTCTCTGGGGGCGGACAGGCTGAGAGAGCATTTCACAAAGCTTTGCAAATGTGCGCATTTCATATCACCCGGTTAACTGCATTGCTAATTACGCTCTTGACTGCTTCTTTGTTTACAGCTGTGCATCCCTACTCACATCCCTGCTACTCTAAGACCTGCCCCTTCTCCCTCAGTCGTAGCTGCCCGCTCTATCCACTTCGCACCCTATTTTCATTCGCACCTGACCTCACCCACAGCCCAGCTCCACGGACATTGGGGAAGGGGGCGGGAACAGAGGGATTAGTGCTGAGAATGGGAGGGGTACGCGAAGAAAGAAAACACAGACAGGGGGGGGAGCAAAGGGGATGATGACAACGGGAAGGGGAGGGAAAAATATAACATGGACAACGGGGAGGGGGCGGGAGCAAAGGGGATGCAGTCACCAGAAGGGGAGCAGAAAAAAGACAAGGGCAACGGGGGAGGGGGCGTGAGCAAAGGGGAACCGCAAATTGCAACATCAAAACACCATCCTACGTGCCCCACAGCCATATAAAAATCAACAAAATTTGAATTAAGACTCATTATTTAAAAGCACACGTACGCAAAACATAATGTGAATGGCACCAAATAAACGTAACAAGCGCGCGCGCCTCGCGCAAGTAGGGGGTGGGGGGGAGTGCGGCCGAGAGCAGGCAGCGATCCCCTTGCGGGAACGAACGGCGCCAGGAGAGATAATTGATAACACATGGCGAAAAAGCTCGCTCCCGAAAGGGAATCGCCAGATGTGCACGCGTTGCCATTGGAAGCAATGCAACGCGTGCACGTTTTTGCCCGCAAAGCTGTGCCGATGGCTAAAGGAATTTTTCCTATGCAGCGCATGCGCGCTGCGTAGGCGAGACCTAAAAATAAAGGTTTCAGGTTCATGAACATAGAAGTTACATACATAGGTTCAATAAATTGCTCCCCCCCCTCTCCCCCCGCTCCTAAATGAAATACAAGTGTGAAACATTACAGGTACTCTATTTAGTACTAAGAAATAAGATATTTCAAAATTAGGCAAAATCCAACATAATCAAAAGGAAACTACACACATAGTTCATACACATAAAGGTTACAATTGTCTGTAAACTGAATATTCAATCTTGCTCTTCCACCTCTTGTATTTTGTGCCATGAAAATACAGCTTCGAAATACGGAAAAAACCTGACATCCTCTGTCTTGTGCTAATGTGAGCGTGTTGCACGTATGTTAAAAAAAAAAAATGATTTGCTTTCACTGCGTATTTGTATAATGCATCATTGTACCATCATGACCATTGATAGCTGCTGAATAAAATATTCAAAGTAAACGAAAGGAAAAACAAATTTGAGAAGATTACGTTGTTATGGTGATGTTTGCCACTGAGGAAACACTATGGGGTCGATTCCGATTCGGGCCGGAAAAAGCACCGACCGACTCGGAGCCGGTATTAATTCCGACCGGCACGTACCTGTGGCGCCCGACACGCCAAGTACGATGCAAAGCGTGCAAAATCCGACCGACACGTACTGAACCCAAGCCGAATGACCGAGCCGCACGGAAAACAGCAATCCGGCCGGAAAAACACGCGAATCGAACCGACCGACACGCACCCGGAACAAATCCAACCGAAACGTACCCGCGAACTCCAAACCGCAAAGTACGATGCAAGGCGCGAAAACCACGACAGAGTCGTACGGAGGACAAGCCGTACGACCAACACGCATACAAAACTGCGAGCCGAAGTAACACAAAACACCGCGACCGACGCGTACGCAGCATAGAAAACTGCACAAACACAGCGTGAACGAAACGGAGAAGACCGTACGAGACAACTGCAGGGTCCGACTCTGTCACAAGAACGTTTCCAACATGCACAGAAAGTACTAAGGAAAAATACACAAAAAAAGGCCAAACAAGCAATTACAAAGCCAATAAATACTGGGGGGGTGGGGACAGAGAACAAAGACACACCCACAACTCCACCCATATAAAGGACACAAATCCCAACCATGATCCTTTGCAAATGCTATTCTACTGCCAGCACCCAACAGACAGCAACCACACACCCACAGCTCATCCCTCACACAAGCCACACACCATCAGCACACCAACAAATAGCTACCTCACATACACCCAGCAAAACACACACTCACACACCCTCACCTGCACACCAACACACACATCACTCACCATCACCTCCCATCACCATGCCCCCAAAGAAGAATCACAAGTTCCTAGATTGTGAATTGGAAGTCCTGGTAGACGAGATCCTCAGGGTAGAGCCACAGCTGTTTGGCACACTGGTCCAACAGACACCCATCTCCCAGAAAACAAAGATGTGGGAGAGGATCATCAACATGGTGAACGCACAATCACCATGTCTGCGCACAAAGACTGACATCCAGAACAGGTGGTATGACGTGCGCAGGAGGGTGCGGGAGCTGCTGAAGAAGGACTACCTCCTGAGCCAATACACCGGCAGTGGCCCTCCTGCCAAGCCAGTATACCTCAGGCCCTGGGAGGAGAAGGTGCGGGCCATCCTTCCGCCAGTGAGCGTCTATGGACTAGAGAACATCCCAGAGCCTGGTGAGTACACAACAAATGTACACAATATTCTGCCACAATACACACACACATCACTGTCAAGGGGAGAGTCAAACCATGCACTCATAGCAATTACACAGCAACCAGAACAGAATCATCCCAAAATGTGTATGTCAGTCAGATAAACACAACACATGCCATCTCAAAGTTACATTTAACCGTGTCATCACATGTACAAACACAACTACAACTACAGCTAGGCAGTGGCACAAATATAACTAACAAACACATCCAGACATGTAGCCACCACTACAACACCAACACACAGTGAAGACCACTGAAAGAAAGGAATTCTGTGTATGCTGGGCAAGTCAGTGTAGCCAATAGCATCATGGGAGTCATAGTCACAGATATTGCTCACCCCCACAACTGTCCCATCAACACCACCATGAACCATGCGCACATCACAGGGAGTGGAAAAGGACTCACAAGATGGCTGACACTGGCTACTGCTGTGGGGAGCACAAGGCCCTGCTGGCAACTGTGCAACAACCAACAGCAGGACACCACTGACTGACATCCTGAGAGACAACTTCCACTCCCTGCAATGGAAGCACGTTCCATGGTGGGATATCTGGCTGGGTGGGAAGGAGGACTCGCAGCACTGACCATAGTCACAAGCACCTCCCCTCACACACCCCCTCAACACAAACTCCACATAACCCACCTGGGAGAATGCAATGCCTCACATCCTAACTCAAGATCCCACAAAGAACCTCCACCCTGGGTTATGTTGTGTGAAGCACAGGGACACTCTTGGGACTTTTAGCCAAACAACTGCCAGGACAACACTCCCAGCCATCCTGTCAGCACAGGCAGCCCACCCCACAGGGAAGCAGAGTCAAAAGGAAGGAAGCATGGGCATGCTGGGAAGGGGGTGGAGGCAATAGCATGATGGGAGTAGTAGGCACAGATATTGCTCAGCCTCACAACTGGCCCATCAACACCACCCTGAACCATGCTCACATCACAGGGAGTGGATAAGGACTGACAAGATGGCTGACACTGGCTACTGCTGTGGGAGCACAAGGCCCTGCTGGCAACTGTGCACCAACAAACAGCAGGACACCACTGACTGACATCCTGAAAGACAACTTCCACTCCCTGCAATGCAAGCACGTTCCATGGTGGGATATCTGGCTGGGTGGGAAGGAGGACTTGCAGCACTGACCATAGTCACAAGCACCTCCCCTCAGACACACCCTCAACACAAACTCCACATAACCCACCTGGGAGAATGTAATGCCTCACATCCTAACTCAAGATCCCACAAAGAACCTCCACCCTGGGTTATGTTGTGTGAAGCACAGGGACACTCTTGGGACTTTTAGCCAAGCAACTGCCAGGACAACACTCCCAGCCATCCTGTCAGCACAGGCAGCCCACCCCACAGGGAAGCAGAGTCAAAAGGAAGGAAGCATGGTCATGCTGGGAAGGGGGGTGGAGGCAATAGCATGATGGGAGTAGTAGGCACAGATATTGCTCAGCCTCACAACTGGCCCATCAACACCACCCTGAACCATGCTCACATCACAGGGAGTGGATAAGGACTGACAAGATGGCTGACACTGGCTACTGCTGTGGAGAGGACAAGGCCCTGCTGGCAACTGTGCACCAACAAACAGCAGGACACCACTGACTGACATCCTGAAAGACAACTTCCACTCCCTGCAATGCAAGCACGTTCCATGGTGGGATATCTGGCTGGGTGGGAAGGAGGACTTGCAGCACTGACCATAGTCACAAGCACCTCCCCTCACACACACCCTCAACACAAACTCCACATAACCCACCTGGGAGAATGCAATGCCTCACATCCTAACTCAAGATCCCACAAAGAACCTCCACCCTGGGTTATGTTGTGTGAAGCACAGGGACACTCTTGGGACTTTTAGCCAAACAACTGCCAGGACAACACTCCCAGCCATCCTGTCAGCACAGGCAGCCCACCCCACAGGGAAGCAGAGTCAAAAGGAAGGAAGCATGGGCATGCTGGGAAGGGGGTGGAGGCAATAGCATGATGGGAGTAGTAGGCACAGATATTGCTCAGCCTCACAACTGGCCCATCAACACCACCCTGAACCATGCTCACATCACAGGGAGTGGATAAGGACTGACAAGATGGCTGACACTGGCTACTGCTGTGGGGAGCACAAGGCCCTGCTGGCAACTGTGCACCAACAAACAGCAGGACACCACTGACTGACATCCTGAAAGACAACTTCCACTCCCTGCAATGCAAGCACGTTCCATGGTGGGATATCTGGCTGGGTGGGAAGGAGGACTTGCAACACTGACCATAGTCACAAGCACCTCCCCTCAGACACACCCTCAACACAAACTCCACATAACCCACCTGGGAGAATGCAATGCCTCACATCCTAACTCAAGATCCCACAAAGAACCTCCACCCTGGGTTATGTTGTGTGAAGCACAGGGACACTCTTGGGACTTTTAGCCAAACAACTGCCAGGACAACACTCCCAGCCATCCTGTCAGCACAGGCAGCCCACCCCAGAGGGAAGCAGAGTCAAAAGGAAGGAAGCATGGGCATGCTGGGAAGGGGGGTGGAGGCAATAGCATGATGGGAGTCGTAGTCACAGCTCAACATCCCCCACCACATGGCCCAGCAAGCTCACACTCCCGCATGCACATTCCACAGACTGTGGAAAAGCCCATCAAAGATGTTTGACACTGTTGCTGTGTCGTGGGGAGCACAAGGGCATGCTGGGAACTGCACACCAACCAACAGCAGGACACCACTGTCAGCCATCTTGCCATTGCTCTCACACCCACACATACTGAACTCCCCACAAAAGCAAGTAAGTATGGGAATGCTGGGAAGTGGGGTGGAGGCAATAGCATGATGGGAGTCATAGTCACAGACATAGCTCACCCCCACAACTGTCCCATCAACACCACCCTGAACCATGCACACATCACAGGGAGTGGAAAACAACTGACAAGATGGCTGACACTGGCTACTGCTGTGGGGAGCACAAGGCCCCGCTGGCAACTGTGCAACAACCAACAGCAGGACACCACTGACTGACATCCTGAGAGACAACTTCCACTCCCTGCAATGGAAGCACGTTCCATGGTGGGATATCTGGCTGGGTGGGAAGGAGGACTCGCAGCACTGACCATAGTCACAAGCACCTCCCCTCACACACCCCCTCAACACAAACTCCACATAACCCACCTGGGAGAATGCAATGCCTCACATCCTAACTCAAGATCCCACAAAGAACCACCACCCTGGGTTATGTTGTGTGAAGCACAGGGACACTCTTGGGACTTTTAGCCAAACAACTGCCAGGACAACACTCCCAGCCATCCTGTCAGCACAGGCAGCCCACCCCACAGGGAAGCAGAGTCAAAAGGAAGGAAGCATGGGCATGCTGGGAAGGGGGTGGAGGCAATAGCATGATGGGAGTCGTAGGCACAGCTCTACATCCCCCACCACATGGCCCAGCAAGCTCACACTCACACATGCACATCCCACAGAGAGTGGAAAGGCCCATCAAAGATGTCTGACACTGTTGCTGTGTCGTGGGGAGCACAAGGGCATGCTGGGAACTGCACACCAACCAACAGCAGGACACCACTGTCAGCCATCTTGCCATTGCTCTCACACCCACACACACTGAACTCCCCATAAAAGCAAGTAAGTATGGGAATGCTGGGAAGTGGGGTGGGAGCAATAGCATGATGGGAGTCATAGTCACAGACATAGCTCACCCCCACAACTGTCACATCAACACCACCCTGAACCATGCTCACATCACAGGGAGTGGAAAACAACTGACAAGATGGCTGACACTGGCTACTGCTGTGGGGAGCACAAGGCCCTGCTGGCAACTGTGCAACAACCAACAGGAGGACACCACTGACTGACATCCTGAAAGACAACTTTCACTCCCTGCAATGCAAGCACAGTCCATGGTGGGATAACTGACTGGCTGGGTGGGAAGGAGGGCCGGCTGTCAACCAAATACAACCAATGCAGACCATGTTCACACCCCAACAAATACATAGAAATGCCCAAATAATGCAGGACAATGTGCTACACCAATATCAACCCCTGACTGTGACAACTTAGGACAATGCAATGTACAGGCCCGCACCCAGAGGCACAGTCACAACTGTCAGGTGTGTCAACCATTGATGCCTGCAGAAACATAACATACATTGTGTGTGTCTCCCAAAAACAGGTGATGATGGGGACACAGCAGCAGACGCTGAGGAGTCCCAGTCCCAGGCTCAAGAGGATACGGAGCTCACTGGTGTCGTACAGCCTCTGCCCTCCTCCGATGAAGAAGACCAACCTGGCACCTCCGGTGTAAGTCAACATGCAGCACCAGCAGGACCACCAGCTGCAGCACCAGCAGGACCACCAGCTGCACCCCCTGCACCCACCCCTCCAACGACTGTCACCACAAATACCATCCCTGCCGACATGGACAGAACAAGGAGCACCACCAGCACAGGGACCCTGGACCAACGTGGGGCCATGGACACCACCACCACCACCAACCCCCAAGGGGGACCAGGGTCATCTGTGCATGCCACTGCACGCACTGCACATGTCGGCAGGGGTGGTGGGAGGGGTGGGAGACAGAGGTCGCTGCTTGCAGAGGTGTCTGGTGTGCATGATGACCCACAACTGGTACGCATAGCCGATGCGTACCAGTCCAGCACCGGAGATCTCAGCCAGGTAGTGGGGCTCCTCAGAGACATGAAACAGCAGCAGGCTGCCCATCATGCCCGCTTGGACTCACACATGTCCCGCGTGGAGTCCAAGTGGGACGCACTGCAAGAGATGACGGCGGTGCACAGGGACATATTACAATGCCTCCGCCAGATGAACAGCAACCAGTCTACACCTCCCTGTGTGCCAACAACATCTGGTGCTGAACAAACTGCAACTGCCACAGGGAGGGAGGATGACTCTGGCGGAGAGTCCCCTGCACCGCAGCAGCCTGTACTTGAGGGGCCCCCCCAAAGAAGAGGGGTCGTCCGAGGAGGGGCAAGTGAGAGGCCGATGGCCAAGTGCAACCCCCAGGAAGCCTGAACCTGTTCTGGATGTTCACCTTTGTGCACAAACTGTTCACCCTGTTGACGGCAACACAACTCCCACACATGACATGGGGAGTACAAGTTGGACCAATGTCTCAGACAACTGTGGCCCCGATACTGGGGATTTTGTCTACCAGGACTTTCAATTCACCTAGGAACTTCTTATTGCAATATAAATGTACAGCACTAATCATCCTATGCACTATTCACACAAATGTATCACAATAAACACACTAATACACCATACTTGCCTCTGTTGTGATTCCAACGTGGGTGCTGTCATGGGGATGATGAACTGCAAAATTACACTGTGTATGCGAACTGCAACAGCAAGTACAACACAGGCATGTGAGTAATGGCAACGTGACACATATGAGGGAGACACACCACCAGGGCTACACAACACATACACACCTAGGCCATCTGACTCATTGCCTACACTGATGTTGCCAGGAAAGACGGTGCAATGCACAGACACCACACCTATTCCCAGTTGTAGTCAAGTAGCCCACAGGTGCAGTAAGCAAATGGCAGTCAAATGTGTGACCACAGACAACGCACATCACAAAGTGAAGCACAGGTTTATTACACAGTTGCAACATGTCGTAACCACTACAGATGCAAGGTAATCCCACCTGGCAGCGGGCACACAGTCAACAACTGTAGAAGGAAGGAAGTCCATGGGTGTGGCGCACATCACCTGTAGGGACACAACAGCTACCACCCTGGAAGTACAATCACGTCGTCGGTGGACACAGTTGACCAAACGAATCTGAAAGTACCCTGTGAAGGACAGAAATGACACACAGTCAAAAGCAATGGAGAACAGGACAGAACAGCAAAACTCATGCACAATACATGTTACAAGATACCCACCCAGAACCAAGTTAGCATGTCAACACTGTTGGGGAGTACAGACCACCTGTAAGCACACATCGCTACACACATCCAGTCAAGTAGCCCATGGACACACTCCAACAGCACCAGAGCACCACCTACACATATCATGCCAACTCACATCATTGACATGACACCTCAGGATACTCACATTCAGCTAAAGAAGTTGGTGATGAGCTGTGTGCGGACATCACCCTCATCATCATCATCATCACTGGCATCGTGGTCCAGGCCAGGATCCTCCACAGGTGGCGGATGTTGGTCATTGTCATCCTGGATGAGAGGCAACTCCTTCCGCACTGCCAGGTTGTGGAGCATGCAGCAGATGATGATAATCTTGCACACCTTCGCTGGGGCATATGGGAGGGACCCTCCTGTCTTGTCGAGGCAGCGGAAGCGGCTCTTCAGGAGACCAAATGTCCGCTCAATCACTCTCCTGGTCCGACCATGTGCCTCATTGTAGCGCATCTGGGCTGGTGTCACAGGGTTCCTGAGGGGTGTCAGCAACCACGGCATGTTGGGGTATCCTGAGTCACCTACGGACAGACAAGTGCACATTAGCTGACTTGGAAAAGTGGGCGGAATACTACAGATCAGATCACACACAATGGCACAAAGTCAGTACACACCGACAAGCCAGGCACGCTGGTTCTGCATCTGTGCCATCATCCTGGGGATGCGACTACTCCTCATCACAAATGCATCGTCTGGTGAACCAGGGAAACGGGCACACACGTGTGAGATGGTCATATCTGCAAGACACACCACCAGTGCATTGACCGAGTGGTAGTGCTTGCAGTTACGGTAGGCCTGCTCCTGGGCCTGTGGTGGTACCAAAGCCACATGTGTCCCATCAATGGAGCCAATGACATGTGGCATCCTCCCCAGGGCATAGAAGTCACTCTTCACGTCAGTGAGTCGTTGCAGTCTAGGGAAATAGATGTACCGGTTCAGGTATAGCAACATTGCCTCCAAAACATCGCGGAGCACACGGCTCAACATGGTCTGTGACATCCCACCAGCAGTCGCCACAGTATGTTGGAAGGTACCGGTGGCAAAGAAGTGTAGGGCTGCCATCACCTTCACCTTGGGGATCAGCGCTGTAGGATACGGCCGGCCAGGCTGCAAATGTGGGGCCAACTGCACTGCCAAATCCTCAATCAGCTGCCTGGTGAAGCGGTACCGTCGGATGCTGTCCCGTTCCACCATCGTTGCCAGGTCTGGGAATGGTCGATGGACAGCAGGAGCCCTGCAGTGCAGAGGAGAAGAAAGCAAGATTGTCAGTCACCCCACATATGCGGCATTGAACACACTCAATATCACATCATACATCATTATGAGGCACAACTACATGAAGTGTGCAGTTCCGTAAGGACATGTATGGTACATACATGGCCAACATCTGTCATCACGGTTCAACAAGTGGCATCAATAAGTCCCAGGTTGGCCCATTGGATATCATGAGGCCGTGTCACAGTTCCCATCTCCTGCTGCCATGTCACAATCACCCCCCACAGTGACATGTGAGGACAGATGTGCCCCAGGCATCACAGCTCAACGACAGGTACATTCCCAGGGACCCTGTACTGCCACATGGACACTGGCATTACATGGAGTATCAGGTATACACCACAGCAAAACAACCATGACCCCCACAGGTAGTGGTTCCACTTGCCTCTGCAGGACAGACATGGACGTCTGTGACACACACATGCACAACATCAAAGTCCATGCACACACAACGTGGATGTGGAGACTGTCTCCCATTGTGCACATGAAATCAGAGACATTGTAAACACTACATGCACACAGACTGTGGAGGACCATCACTATTGTGCCACTGGGACACCCTGGCTCAAACATACCATCCCACATGGGACTCACGGGGTATGTGACATGACATACACATACACCACCGTGAAATGTGACCATGGCACATGCACAGATATGAACAGTTGCACATCACAGTGGTCATGTACACGTAACACCCAGGATCCTGTCCCCATGAACACGTGCACAGCCTGGGGGTGGCTGCCCCCAGGTGACACCCACAGGACAACATGTACACCAACATACACACAATAGGAAATGCAGCCTTACATGCCTTATGATACAGTTTGGACAGGCTGTGGTGTTGTAGGTGTGCCCCTCACTCACTGGGAGCTATCTGTGGCTGGCATATGTTCATCTGAGACAGGCATGGTGACATATGCCAGTCACTTGTACAGGGATGCGTTGAACAGCAATGGACCGATCGGTGCGCCCGGCCGGCCCATTGCATTCAATGTGTGCGGGTACGCGTTGTACCCCTGTACGCGTTGAACAGCAATGGACCGATCGGTGCACCCGGCCAGCCCATTGCATTCAATGTGTGCGGGTACGCGTTGTACCCCTGTACGCGTTGAACAGCAATGGACCGATCGGTGCGCCCGGCCGGCCCATTGCATTCAATGTGTGTGGGTACGCATAGTACCCCTGTACGCGTTATACCGCAATGGACCGATCGGTGCGCCCGGCCGGCCCATTGCATTCAATGTGTGCGGGTACGCGTTGTACCCCTGTACGCGTTGAACAGCAATGGACCGATCGGTGCACCCGGCCGGCCCATTGCATTCAATGTGTGCGGGTACGCGTTGTACCCCTGTACGCGTTGAACAGCAATGGACCGATCGGTGCACCCGGCCGGCCCATTGCATTCAATGTGTGCGGGTACGCGTTGTACCCCTGTACGCGTTGTACCGCAATGGACTGATCGGTGCGCCCGGCCGGCCCATTGCATTCAATGTGTGCGGGTACGCGTTGTACCCCTGTGCGCGTTGAACAGCAATGGACCGATCGGTGCGCCCGGCCGGCCCATTGCATTCAATGTGTGCGGGTATGCGTTGTACCCCTGTACGCGTTGAACAGCAATGGACCGATCGGTGCACCCGGCCGGCCCATTGCATTCAATGTGTGTGGGTACGCATAGTACCCCTGTACGCGTTGTACCGCAATGGACCGATCGGTGCGCCCGGCCGGCCCATTGCATTCAATGTGTGCGGGTACGCGTTGTACCCCTGTACGCGTTGAACAGCAATGGACCGATCGGTGCACCCGGCCGGCCCATTGCATTCAATGTGTGCGGGTACGCGTTGTACCCCTGTACGCGTTGTACCGCAATGGACCGATCGGTGCGCCCGGCCGGCCCATTGCATTCAATGTGTGCGGGTACGCGTTGTACCCCTGTACGCGTTGAACAGCAATGGACCGATCGGTGCGCACCCATTGACAATGGCCTAGCCTGGCAACGGACGCGTTTTCGAAATTCGAACGAGTCGGTTGCTGGAAATTCAGTTGGTCACCCACAACAATGTTGCAAAATCATGTATGTCATGAAGTTGAAGATTTGAAGGATGCTGTGGGCGTGTATTGGTGCTGCTATTCCATGGATTGGCCAGATTCAGAAGATGCAAACGACTTGGACCTATCACTTTGGACACATGGGACAGTATCTGCCTCTGCAGCACATATATATTGCTGGCTGTTCCCCTGAGAGCTCACTTGCCTGCACTACATGCTCCAGGACGACATCTGCCACTGCACTGCTGCTGTCTCTGCCCCCTCTGGACCCTGCAATGGCACGTACTGTGGAGAGAGCCCCAGCCTTCAGCCTTGAGGAGAACCAGGCCCTGCTGGACAGCCTACTTCCACAGTACAGCAAGCTGTATGGGACACCAGGGGAGCAGGTGAGTGTTCTGTGCACTGCCTTTCTGAATGTGCATTTTGTCTGACTAGCAAGGCTGAAAGTCTGCACGCCACTGGCTAGCAGGCTCACTGAGTAGTTGTCACCCCCATAGTGTGTAGTGACATGCACTGGACAGGTATGGTGCAGTGACAGTGCATTTGAACAAGGTTTTACTTCCCATGCAATGATACCATGTAGTGACTTCTGGCAAACTGTCCATGGGCAGCGTTGCACTGCCTGTGTACATCATGTGCCCCTGTGATTGAGACATGTATATACAACTGTGTCATGCACGGATATGTTGCATGTGTAGTAATGGCCTTTTCACTTTGTCATCCTCACAGGTTAATGCCCATCGGAAGCAGGAGATCTGGAAGGACATCGTCCGGGCTGTCCGGTCCGTGGGGGTCTACAAGCGCCGGATCCGCAACTGCCAGAAGAGGTGGCAGGACCTTCGGGGCTGGACCCGGATGATTGCACGGGTCCAGCTGAAGCTGTCGCCTCCTCGCAGGAGGGGCGGAACACGGACCCTGACCCCCACATGCTCCAGATCCTGGCGGTGGTGTTTCCAGACCTGGATGGGCAGCTGAAGGCCAGACAGCAGCAAGGAGGGGGTGAGTCAAAGACTGCACTGTGAACTCTGTATTACATGCTATGTGCCCTCCTCTGGCCTGGTTAAACTGCCACAGTACAGCAGTCATGTTGTCCAGGAGCCATGTCCCTCTATTGTGCACTGCCCACTCCTCATCTGATACCCAGGTGTGGCCCTTACATTCAGGGAATTGTGTCACTTGGGACTGTGTCCTTGCAGTTTGCTTCACTCAAGGTGGGGGACAGCATCTGTTTCCCTAACTCTGTTGTGGGCATCATGGGTGGGTCCATTGTTCACACAACGCCTGTGTTCGGACATGTAATCTGCGTGTTGCTTTGATATGCGGTCCACTTGCTGAGCTGAGCCACCACATGTGCCTGGGGTATCTGGCACACACCCATGCAGCGGGTGGGAACAATGTCTGGGCCCCAGGAGTGTGCAGATTACGTGTGTCACACATACATAGCCAGCTATCCACTGTCCAGGGCTCATCCCTCATTCATGTGGGGCAGGACAGTCATGCCTACTCCAGCCCATCCAATACACCTGTACTCCCACTCCTGTGTATCAGCTGACACGTTGTGCGCAGTGATTTGACCCCTCAGGTGTCTGCCTCTGTGTCAGTGTGCTGTGGATTTGTTGCCAGGACTGCTGGGGTGTTTCTCGGTAGGGGCTCAGCATGCCACTGGAGATGTGACCATAGGAGACGATACTTGTGTGTCACATAGGTGTTTGATCAGCTGCCCGTGCAGACTGGGGTATGCGAATGTGAAGTTCAGGCAGCTGTTTCCCATTCACAGCAGATTGTGAGGGGCTCAGGTTCAGAGGGTAGTGTCACAGGTCTCCCATATGTCCAATCGGTATGACCTGGACAGATGAGGGTTAAGATGATGTGTTGTGTGGGGGATGTACATGTGCACTTGTGCAGCTCCAGGACTTGCATTCCCCATGACCTACTATTGTGACACAGTGCAGAGTGTTGTTGTCTGGCTGCCAAGTCAAACATCACTGAGACAGTGATGTATGACTTAGCAGTCATGCCTCCGCCATGGCATGTGTCTACTTATTGGTGATCCTGCAGGGGAGTGACATGTGCTACATGCACACCATTGTGGCGATGGCTATCAGGACATGGGTGCATCATGGTGTCTGTCGCTGGTATGCATCACATGCATTTCCTATTTGACTCTGGGCATCCCTTTCATCCGGAAACCTGTACTGACTCAGTGGCAAGAGTTGTGATGTGTGCATGTCCACATGCTACACCGTGTCCTCTGCACTGTCCAACTACTGTGTAGGTGGTGCATGTGTCCACACTGGGGTGTTGCTATCCAACAGACACCAGACAGATGGGTGCAAGGCCATGTGGGATGTGAGTGCCATGGTTGGCATCAGACTGACAATTGGCTTCTCCTGTTCAGTTAGGGCACTTTTAGCAATGTTCAACTAATGATGCCAGGGCTTGCTCTGTAATGTGCTGTGCTCACAGTGGTGTGTGCGTTTGGTGCAGGTGACTGATGTCTGTCTGTTTCCCCATTGTTTGCAGATACATCCACGGCCACGGAAGGGGACAGCTCCACGGACCAGGAGGAGCCGGAGAGCCAGACTGGGTCAGCAGCCGAGGAGTGGTCGGAGGGACCCAGTGGCACAGAGGGCGAGGGGAGCCACACCGAGGAGTCCTCAGCAGCATCCACCTCAGCTGAGGACCACAGCGGCTCAGAGGATGACTCCCTTATGGAGGCGGGTGTCAGCAGCCACCACACCCCAGCTAGTGTTGCTGTCCCCGCCACCACCAGCACCACCACCGCCCTCCCATCGGCTCCCATTCCCCAGGTCCGTGTAGGCTCCCATGTTCGGGAGCGTGTCTCCTTTGGGCCAGGCATCGCACCCCCTGCCCCTGTGTCCCCTGCTGCCCTGAGTTAGGAGTCTGTGTACCTCCTTCGCCAGCTCCATGTAGGGCACACAGCCATGCTGAGTGTCCTCCATGCGAACACCGCTCTGTTGACTCAGCTGGTGTCGTTCATGGAGGGCATCTCATCGGGCATGTCTGACCTACAGAGGGGCAATAGGTCCATGGACTCCTCCCTGACGGCAGCAGTGTCCCTCCTCAGACAGTCCCTCACCCCTCCTGCCTCTGCTCCATCCACACTCCCCAGCACCTTACCCGTCCCAAGCACACACACACCGGCACAGGCACACACCAGCACACACACGTCCAGCACACAGACACACACGCCACAAACAAAACACACACGCACGCACAGTCAGGGGACTGAAACCAGCCTCACAGGGGATGGGGCCCTGGAACACACACACGCATCCATGAGCACTGCGCAGTCCTCAGTTGCCTCTCCCTCCAAAGCACCCTCCCTTGCCTCACCTGCAACCCCAAAGACCCAGCGGCTCTTCCTCAGTGACCTCAGCCTCTTCCCCTCCGATCCAGCTGATACAGCATTCAGGGGGAAGAGGAAGCCCACCCACACGGAGCACAGTGCCCCTCGCCCCCGGACACCCTCCCCCAGGCGCAGACAGACTGAGGCCCCCACCCGCAAGTCCCCCGGAGTCGTAAGAGCAAGACCCCGCCGCCGCCCTGCAGCTCAGGCACCAGGTCTCCTTCCTCCATCCCTCAGGCCCCCACTCCACAGGTGCCCCCACCACACCCTGCCCCAGGTTCCCCCACCCACAGATATACCATCCCCAAGAGGATCCGGCCTTCTCCCCCTGCCACTTGCTCTCCCGGCACCACACCCCCGCTGCGCTTGTCTGTGCCACTGATGTGGTGAGGGTGTCCTCCCCCTCTGTCCAGCCCACCTTGCCTGTTCCCCATTCTCCTCCCCTGGTGGTAGGCACTGCAGTGGAGTCCACTACCACCCTGTCTGACTTGGGCACTGCAGTGGCGGACCTGTCCACTCCATCTGCAGGGTCCACTGCAGTCGTGCCGGCACCCACAACATCTGAGTCATGCCCCCAGTTGTGCCGGCACACACCATGTCAGACACCTCCACTGCAGTTGTCAGTGGCTCTCCAGCACCCACCACCCCTTCCCTGCCTCCTCCTGGTGAGCCCTGATCCTGTCCCTGCGGTGCCTGGCCTGCCCCCGGTTGCCCCTCCTAGTGGATTGTCCCTGGTTTTGTGCAGTGCAGGCATGCGTAGGGTGACATCTGCCACTGTCACCCTGTTTGGACTTTGACAATGGACTGGCCATTGGCCTTTGTGTTTTTTCTGGACTTTCACTTTTAAACACACATATGCTGAATAAAGCAACTTTCTGTTCTCTAGTGCTTATGCTTCTGATGTACATGTTGTTGATGATGCTAACCATGCCCTTGCTGCAGTGATGGTGATATTTGGTCTCATGATAATGAAGTGTTACTGTGCAGGAACACATGTGGTCCAGGGGGAATGTGTCCTATCCTGTGGTGTATCCATGTCATCCATAGCAGCATCTGAGGGTGTCATGTGTTCAGTATTTGGCAATGGGATTTCCTACTTACATTAGCAATTTCACATCTGTGGCTTCCACCCCTGCACATCTGTTGCGCCTGCCATTGTTCAATTCGTCTACTTCCCTGACCGTGTGGCCATCTCCACTGGACATGCAGGTTTGGGCATCAATGGGGAAGTACTCATCTGTGTTGTCAGTGCAACATTGCTATACAAGTGTGTTGGATCTGTGCTGATGATTTCGTTGGCACTTCCATGACCAGGCTGATGTGACAGGAGCCTTCATTTGGTGCTAATTGTTGATTGTGTGACCAAGTGCTCAGCTGACATGATGGGGCCCTACTGAGGCAACATATGGCACAGCTTTCCTCACACAGGAGTGGAGTCCCCTCATGGCAGTGTGTACTCCTGTGACATTGCCTGCGCCCAAGGTGTGTGTTGTATGAGCATGTCTGTGTGTTCACTTCCGTTTTGCTGTGCATGCTGTGATCCCTAGTGTTGTACCTGTTTGTGATGCTTGCTGAGTTGACCTATGTTCCCCCAAAGTCTTCTCCCTGGGTTCTCTGTGATGTGGGTGCATGGCACATTACTGGTCATCAGGGTGTCACCCATAGGTGTGTTTGCTGTCAGGGCTGAGTTTGTGTGCAGACGCAGATGGGTCACAGTCAGGTTTCCCCTTGGCACTTGTTATTTGCACCTGTCATGTGATTTCCAGTTTGTGTTATCTTTCAGTGATTGTGACACGTTGTGTGTGTGACTGCTGGCACTCCTCAGGGTCCGGGCTGCAATGTTGGTTGTTGTCTATGTGTGTTCTTTGTGGGTGACCTTGGCTTCTTCATTGGTGTGTGACTGTGGCTGGGATCCCATTGGTTGGTGTGGTATTGCCGTCATGTCCATGTACAGCGTAGTGTGCAGTGTGTCAGACATTCAGAAGTCTTGTTGAGTGGCCATGTGTGATGTGTTTCTGCACCTTGGTTCCCACCCACCACCCTGGAATTGTCATGGGTGCATGTGCAATGTCACCAGTGCATGTGTGCTTCACTGCTGCACATTGTTGGAGGTCGAGGTGTGTGGTGTTGAGTGTGTGCAGATGAGAGTTGTTGCCCGGCTAGACCCCTGCCTCCATGTTGGCCTTGGCTTACTGGCCGTGCTGATTGATTTGTGCTTGTGTAGGTGTGATGGTAGTTTGTTGCTCAGGACACATGACTGTGGTTCACAGTGTGAACGACATTTAGCTTTGTCATCACAGTGGGATTGTAATGCAGCCCAGGGTCACCACATTGTGGGGGCCCTGGGGGTAGTGCTGTGGTGTGTCTGTGTCTTGCTGTGTCAGTTGCTGTTCCTACGTGCCTGTGTGACATGTGTGATTTGTGCTCCCTCTCATCTGACAATGCCTGATTGCCCACATAGGGGATTTGGATCCATGAGTTACCTTTGTGTGGCACTGTATGCACATCTGTATGATTGGTATTCAGGCCTCCTCATGTGTTGTGTGGTTGCCTGGGGACACTGGCACCCCCCTCACCTGTTGTGTTTGATGTGCAGTGTGGGTCTGCCTGTTTGTGTTTGTGCATCTGCACCACTGCATTGGCATATCTTAGGTGTGCCATTGGCTGTATGTAGTTTGGTGGGTTTCCCCTGCTGTCCCTGGGACTCCTAGGTCATCAGTCAGCACAATGATCATGGTTTGTGTGTCCCATTGCTGCCATGGTATGGTATCTGTTCACCTCACATCTACAGTCTCCACAGGGTATCTGCATTTGTGTGCCCATTGGTGCAAATATGTGGGTCTGCATTCTGATGGTCACTTCTGTCATTGTGTCATTGATGAATGTTGACTGTGTCAGCCCCCATGGGTGTTGTTTGTCTGCACATGGCCAAAGGTATGTCTTATTTGCACTGCAGTATTTGCCTCCCCCAATCTATTTTGCAATGGGACACATGCACTACTTTACCACTGATGTGTTTTATGTTCTGTGACCAGGAATCATCCATGCAGTTTGGCAGTTGCAGCTTTTTCTTTGTCAACACTTACATTTTGGTCACTGTGATGATGGGGGTTTGGACCCCATTGCCACAATGTTCAAAATGTGCTTCAGCTATGGACCCCACACTTACCTTTTGGTCACTGTGATGATGGGGGTTTGGACCCCATTGCCACAATGTTCAAAATGTGCTTCAGATATGGACCCCACACTTACCTTTTGGTCACTGTGATGATGGGGGTTTGGACCCCATTGACACAATGTTCAAAATGTGCTTCAGATATGGACCCCACACTTACCTTTTGGTCACTGTGATGATGGGGGTTTGGACCCCATTGCCACAATGTTCAAAATGTGATTCAGCTATGGACCCCACACTTACATTTTGGTCACTGTGATGATGGGGGTTTGGACCCCATTGCCACAATGTTCAAAATGTGCTTCAGCTATGGACCCCACACTTACCTTTTGGTCACTGTGATGATGGGGTTTGGACCCCATTGCCACAATGGTCATGGCCTGCTTGCATTGTGGGGGCCACACACATATATGTGTGGCACATGTGATAGGGGGTCACATTGTATGTTCAAAGTCATGTTCAGTGTTGTAGGCATTTGACACAGTCTACACACGCTTGTCATGGTGTTGGGGGATGTCTTTTTCTTGCATTCCCTAGGTTGTGGTGTGCTGGTTGTGTCATGCATTGTCCATCCTATGAGTGGGGGTGGTGTTGGTGGTAGGCATCCAGCCCCCCATGGGTAGAGGTGGTAGTAGTGACAGGCATCCAGCCCCCCTGGGTAAGGGTGGTAGTGGTGGTAGGCCTCCAGCCCCCTGGGTAGAGGTGGTAGTAGTGGTAGGCATCCAGCCCCCCTGGGTAAGGGTGGTAGTAGTGGTAGGCATCCAGCCCCCCCTGGGTAAGGGTGGTAGTGGTGGTGGGCATCTGGCACCCCCATGGCTAAGGGTGGTAGTGGTGGTAGGCATCCAGCCCCCCCTGGGTAAGGGTGGTAGTTGTGGTAGGCATCCAGCCCCCCCTGGGTAAGGGTGGTAGTGGTGGTGGGCATCTGGCACCCCCTGGCTAAGGGTGGTAGTAGTGGTAGGCATCCAGCCCCCCTGGGTAAGGGTGGTAGTAGTGGTGGGCATCTGGCACCCCCATGGCTAAGGGTGGTAGTGGTGGTAGGCATCCAGCCCCCCTGGGTAAGGGTGGTAGTTGTGGTAGGCATCCAGCCCCCCGGGTAAGGGTGGTAGTGGTGGTGGGCATCTGGCACCCCCAAGGCTAAGGGTGGTAGTAGTGGTAGGCATCCAGCCCCCTGGCTTAGGGTGGTAGTAGTGGTAGGCATCCAGCCCCCCTGGGTAAGGGTGGTAGTGGTGGTGGGCATCTGGCACCCCCTGGCTAAGGGTGGTAGTAGTGGTAGGCATCCAGCCCCCCTGGGTAAGGGTGGTAGTGGTGGTGGGCATCTGGCACCCCCTGGCTAAGGGTGGTAGTAGTGGTAGGCATCCAGCCCCCCTGGGTAAGGGTGGTAGTTGTGGTAGGCATCCAGCCCCCTGGGTAAGGGTGGTAGTGGTGGTGGGCATCTGGCACCCCCATGGCTAAGGGTGGTAGTAGTGGTAGGCATCCAGCCCCCCTGGGTAAGGGTGGTAGTAGTGTTAGGCATCCAGCCCCCTGGGTAAGGGTGGTAGTAGTGGTAGGCATCCAGCCCCCTGGGTAAGGGTGGTAGTAGTGGTAGGCATCTGGCACCCCCTGGCTAAGGGTGGTAGTAGTGGTGGACATCCAGCCCCCCTGGGTAAGGGTGGTAGTGGTGGTGGGCATCTGGCACCCCCATGGCTAAGGGTGGTAGTGGTGGTAGGCATCCAGCCCCCCCTGGGTAAGGGTGGTAGTTGTGGTAGGCATCCAGCCCCCCCTGGGTAAGGGTGGTAGTGGTGGTGGGCATCTGGCACACCCCTGGCTAAGGGTGGTAGTAGTGGTAGGCATCCAGCCCCCCCTGGGTAAGGGTGGTAGTAGTGGTCGGCATCTGGCACCCCCATGGCTAAGGGTGGTAGTGGTGGTAGGCATCCAGCCCCCCCTGGGTAAGGGTGGTAGTTGTGGTAGGCATCCAGCCCCCCCTGGGTAAGGGTGGTAGTGGTGGTGGGCATCTGGCACCCCCCTGGCTAAGGGTGGTAGTAGTGGTAGGCATCCAGCCCCCCCTGGGTAAGGGTGGTAGTAGTGGTGGGCATCTGGCACCCCCATGGCTAAGGGTGGTAGTGGTGGTAGGCATCCAGCCCCCCCTGGGTAAGGGTGGTAGTTGTGGTAGGCATCCAGCCCCCCCTGGGTAAGGGTGGTAGTGGTGGTGGGCATCTGGCACCCCCCTGGCTAAGGGTGGTAGTAGTGGTAGGCATCCAGCCCCCCCTGGGTAAGGGTGGTGGTAGTGGTAGGCATCTGGCACCCCCCTGGCTAAGGGTGGTAGTAGTGGTGGACATCCAGCCCCCCCTGGGTAAGGGTGGTAGTAGTGGTTGGCATCCGGCCCCCCCTGGGTAGGGGTGGTAGTGGAGGTGCGCATCCAGGCCCCTGTGTGCATATGTGGCATTGGTGATGGGCATCCCGCCCCTATGGTGCTGCTGTTGCTGGTGTAAGTAAATTCTGCATCCCTCTGTGTGTGTGTGATGTGTCGTGTACGTGTTGTATGTGTTTTGTGGTTGGTGTCTGACTTACCTTCTGCGCCGTACGCGTCCGTGCCTGTTCCGGTAGTAAATGTAGAATATTGGTAGGATCGGGACGAAGGGATTCATGGTTGGTGCGTGTTGTTCGTCTTTCTCGTTGCTTCGCGTCGTCCTCGTCGCTGGCGTGTTCGCCTCGTAGCCGTGGATCGTGTTGTGGCGCGAATCGGAGCTTATGTGCGCCTCTCCCGGATGCTTTGACGTGCCGTGCGTAGCGACGGGTTCGGCGCGTACGGAAAGCGCATCGTACTTGTTCGGCCGGACGGGGCTGCATTTTGGCTTCCGTGCGACTCGATTCTGCGTTTCCGGATTCGCCTCGGTCGGAGAACAGGACCTGGATTGGGTGAGTACGACTCGGCCGGATTCTGTGCTGTTGTGCGCATCGTACTTACTCGTTCGGTATGATGTACGGATCGGTCGGGAAACAGACATTCGCATGGCTTTTTTCCCGACCGAATGGTATTGGGTGCGCCTCCGACCGAGATCGGAATCGGCCCCTATATGTCCTAAGTTAGCAGTCAGGCAACTGTACTTTGTGGTTCTCTCTCTTTTACATGCAAGTAGTCTAAAGCTAAGCCTTACTGCAACCTGAAACGCACCCAAATGGGAATACTACACGTTTGAGCCCCGGCATGTCAGCGGCCTGTTGGAGGAAAAATTGCGAATGCAGCCTAAATGTGTGCATGGTGAATGCTACTAGCTGTCGCATAGAGGGGCGTTATTAACTAGTGTTTGTCGTGCAGTGAAGGTGCTCAGGTGCACCAAGTGTTCTCTAGTGTGCTCAGCCCATTATCATACCCATTAAAAAGGTTAAAAGGGCAGGTTTGGCCAGATGCCGCAGCAATGACCCCATAAACTGTGTATATTCCATCCGCACACAATCAGACATCCTGCCATCGAAGTCAGACATATCTGCAGCATGGTTTTCTGTAGCTCTTGCTGCAGCAGTAAGACTCCCTATCTGCTAATGAGAATATAGACAAATAATGCTTAATCAGAAATACATCCTAATCACAGGCCAGTGCCTAAATGCCATGTTAGTTGCAGGTTACCCAAGTAGGAATCCCGAGGTAATATATAACCATGGAAGTAAATATTGATACATATTTGGTAGGGTGTCTGTGTGCTGACTAGGCGGAACTCATCCCTGTCGATCATCACACAGCGATAATACCTGTTACATATTAGTGACAAAGTGTCACTTATAATGTGACGTCCGGGGAGAACTATCATCATGACTCAAATGAGTAGGTGGTATAGAAATACAAATGTGAGACAGGGAACTTGAGAAAGAGCTCTTCTATAATGTAGATGTGATCATCCAAATGGGGTATTCAACACCAATGTGAATGGCTTATTCTTCGACACTGTTGAGCCCTTAAGTAAATTTGGTGTTGAGATAAATGTTGTGATGAGATTCCAGGAGCTGCAATTGCTTTTCACAATGTAAATAAAATATATTTGTAAATCCGTATTTGTAAAGCGCGAACTACTCACCCTTACGGGTCTCAAGGCGCTGGGATCCGTCGTGGAAATTAAGTGAGCTATTGCCGAGAGTCACATGGTGCTGAGCTGAGCTGCCGCCGGAGCCAGGGATCGAACTGTGAGCCCTGTGCTCTGAAGTCAGCTGCCCTGGCCGCTGCACCACACCTCTCCACAATCCCCTCCCCTTGGGCCCCTTTCTACTCTGTCGATGCCAAAATACTTTAGTAGGATATTTTCCCCATTGTTTCTGAGATGGAAGTGTCTGGCGACTGGGTAATTAGGGTCATTGTTCTTTATTATCTGTAAGTGTTTCAGGATCCTGTTTTTGACAGGTAATTTTATACTGCCAATGTTTCTGAGACTACAGGGGCACTCCAAGACATATACCACAAAATCAGAGGTACATGTGATGAATTTGGTGGGATTTTGCCCGTAGGTGAATAATAAAGGTCACAGCTAGTGCTGGACTTGCAGGCTTTACACAAGCCACATGTCAACATGCCTAGCTAAGTAGCTGATTTAGTGTTGAGGGGTTTCGGTGGCTACCAATCTCCTTGCCTATTACTGGATCAGCTATAAGAAGATTCCAGTGGCGCTTCAAAATTTCCCTGATCTTATGTGATCCACTGTTATAAGTGGTTATGAACCTAGGTGACTCTGACGTATCAGTGGTGGATTTAGTCCTGTCTGTGGTGCTTTTTTATGTAAGTTATCCCTATTCCGACCGTCCTGGTTGATATTGTTGATTTTAATTAAGCCAGCGCTAGGATTCTCTGTGGGTATTCTCTAGACTTGAATCTCTCTATGATGTTACCCCTTTGCTTTGTAAAGTCTTCATCACAACTACAGTTGCGGCAAGCTCTCAAGAGATCCCCATAGGGGGATGTTCCATTTCAATGATTCCGGATGGCAGCTTATGGCATGGAGAACACTGTTTCTTTTCTGTGTAGTGATCTGATCAGTTTATGATTCTCAACTCTTAGAGCGATGTCCAAGTACTCACTATGGGTGTTGCTCATCTGATATGTACATTTCAGATTGAGGTTGTTCTGCCCTAGCAGCTGGATGAATTCTGGGGCTGGATCTGTGTCATCCTCCCAAATGAGAAAAAGATCATTGATATACCTGATCCAGATAGGAATATGACAGGTATAATTTTCATGTTGCTCCACCCAGACCACCTGCTCCTCCCACAAGCCAAGGATTCAATTTGTTAAGCTGAGTGCGAAGCAGATTCCCATTGCTGACCCAGTTCGCTGTCGGTATATGGGGTCTGTAGGAAAGTAGGATCTGCTTCTTATGGTTACCCCCACTTTTTGCTGGATATAATACTGTTTTTGACTAGTCTGACTGGGATCCTGCTAATCAGGACTCCAGTCTATCTGCTTTCTCCTTAAACTGTTATGCTATGTACTTTGGTACACTCCAGATTGGATACTGGGGTACCCTTGTCAGTCCCTAGTATATGGTACCCATGTACCCAGGGCATAGGTACCCCAGAGGCCTCCCACGGGCTGAAGCATGTATTATGCCACCCATGAGAGGCCATGCAAAATGGAACCTACAGGCCTGCCATTGCAGCCTGTGTAAGTTGGTGCATGCACCACTTACTTAAGATATAGGTTTACTATATCTAAGAGTCACTGCACTTAAAACCTATAAGTCACCCCTCTAGCAGGCCTTTACAATCCTGAGGGCAGGGTGCTTGGTTCTAAGTGAGAGGGTGCCACTGTATGAGCAGAATACCCCTACAGCCTACGGAGTCCATTCTCCCGGGTTGTCAGTGAGTTAGCCATTTACGACATATTGAGTGGCATCATGTGACCGTGTGATGACCAACTCTAAAATGGCTGAAACTAACCCTATCGTGTTTGGTGTCAAACATGTTGGAATCATACCCTCCCACCGGTGTGGGAGGTATGATTCCACCCCTCAGAAGCGAGCTTTGTTGGGTCCCTGGTCTTCCCTGTACCAGTCCCAGGCAGCACAAAATGGTTGCTGCCAACCAGAGACACATTTCTGCCCTCCTGCTGCTGAGCCAAGCTTGAGCAGGGAAGGCAGAACAATAGGCATCCTGTCACAGGGAGGTGTGACAGCCTCCCAGACAGGATTTAGTGTATTAGGACTGGGTGGGTGCGCTTGCCAGTGACCAAAAGTTTGCATGAGGGGCACATTTGGTGTCCCTGTGCATAGTCCAGTTCAAACCAGTCCTGGGAGCCATTGGCTCCTGCTCTGGCATGAAACTGGACAAAGGACATGAGAGTAACCTCCCCACTCTCCAAACCCTCCCCTGGGAGGGTCCCCTGAATCTGTCCAACCCTCTCCCGTGGGTACAAAAGGGCTTACCTGGCTGTAGGACCTTAGCTTCGACATGGACAAGATTCTGAACCACTGAACTTCGACCGTCTGGACACTCTGGACTTCGCTGGGCTTTGTTTGGGCCCAAATTCATCTCCCTCTCAGTCTGAAGCATCATCTGTGCCAGTGCACCATTCAGGATCCGTGCAGGACCTGTGGAGCATCATGGACAACCAAAGATATCTCCCTTGGAGTGAAGGAGTCACTCCCCTGCATTCACAGGCACTGTAACACTGCTGTCCGGTCTGCTGACCCTGAGCTCCTACAGACTCCGAAGGCTTCAGCAACACAGGAGGGAGGTTTCTACATCTCTTGAGGTCCGAGCTGCCCTCTCACCAAGTTTGAGGTCAGAATCCCTTGTGGGGGCTGCAATACCTGAACCCCTGTGCACCGCGTATATTTGCAGATGCATATGCTTGTTGGCGTTTTCCGAACAAGTGCATTGGGCTCCGAATAGCCCCAACCTCTGCCACCATTTTCTACCAAGAACTCTGGCCCCCTTGCACCATTTGCTCTGTGGGCTGCTGTTTGGTGAAATCGCTCAAGGTCCCCTCACGACTCCTGTGCCTCTGGCCTGTGGGTCCACTTGAGGGTCAACTTTACTTTATTTGGGCTCCCCTGGTTGCTCCAGGCCTGCCCTGACTCCCCTTGCTGTGGTGAGTCTCCTGGACCTTGCTGGTCCGAACCGTATCCATCCTTGACCTTCTGCATGGGTTGCCATTGCCAAGGCTTGTTGGTGCTCCCGCCAGACACCGACCCCTCAGTACTCAACATCCTTTGTGGGACAGCTCGTATCCAGCTTCTGGTTGTCCTCGACATCTCCTGGTCCACTTAGCTGCAGAGTCAAGAACTCCATTAATGCACCTGAAGCACCCAACATCGGTGAGCATTCGTCTACCGAGCCCATGTCCCCTCTGTTTTCAGGTACTCTTTGACAAGAATCCACCTTTGGATTCCAACGGACACTTTTCTTCCTTCCAGCAGCGGCTCTTCTTCGAAGTCCTCCATTGGGTTCGACAGCGGTTTCCGACGCCACTTCAGACCTATGCACCCGGCTTCCCTGGAATAGGTAACTTGGGTACCTCGGTATCCACGGGTGAGGTGGCTCTCCAACCTCCTAACTTCCACGGGGTTTCTTCGAAGTACACTGGGAAGGGTCCTTAAACACAATGGGCCCGATTCACAAAAGTAATCTGAGACAAAATCCTAACTTTACGACTTTCGGTATTCACAAAAGGCATTTAGGAGTAGTAAAGTTAGGATTTTGTCTTAAGTTTGTCTTAAGTTTTGGTTTTAAGACAAAATCCTAACTTAAGTTAAACTTAAGTTAAACATAAGTTAGGATTTTGTCTTAAGACCAAAACTTAGGACAAACTTAAGACAAAATCCTAACTTAAGTTTAACTTAAGTTTAACTTAAGTTAGGATTTTGTCTTAAGACCAAACCTTAAGACAAACTTAAGACAAAATCCTAACTTTACTACTCCTAACTGCCTTTTGTGAATACCGAAAGTCGTAAAGTTAGGATTTTGTCTCAGATTACTTTTGTGAATTGGGCCCTAAAACTTCAACCGCGACTTTCCCATAGAATTGTACGGAGCACGCGGTTGTGTTCCCACACTGCACCTGTCATCCGTGGGGTCCTTACTTACTCACCTTGGGCGGTTCCTTGGGGCCCCAGCGATTTTGCAACCGCTTGACACTGTTTTTACTCAAGTCGTGGTTTTTATACCACTATTTTAATATATGGTTTGATCCCCCCATGGGGCCAACTGTGTATTAGTGCTATTTACTGTCATTTCTGTGCTTAAGTGTTGTGTGCTTTGTGATTATCTCCATGTAGGAGATACTGTGTCATACTAGAGAGTGTTATATTAATACATACATATTTTTATAACTACTTTGTGGTTCTCCTTTCATTTAACCAATACTATAAGGTTGCATTCTGGTAAAGCAAGCTGCTTAACATTCCTTCAAGACTAAGCCTGAAGGCTGCTCTCCACAGCTACCACTGGGATAGCTTTCTAAGGTTATCTTTGACCTCTTTAATCACCATAAGGGTTGTTTGGACTGATGCAAGGTGCCCACTTTAATTAGTGGACAGCATATACCAGGCCAACTTCTTACAGTCCTCAAACAGAAATTTGTTGTTTTTCAAACAGTATAGCACCATTTGTTTTAGCATAGCCGTGTGTCTGAGAAGGGAGATGGGGCGACCGTGGAAATAATAAATTTAGGCTTCAACTCTCACTGATTGTTCTATGCACGTGGATAGTGATCACACATCTAACGTAATCATGGTATAGTTGTCTTCCCATACAATGTCATGTATCCTGTGTAGAAAGTTTGTACTGTCCCTTCAGTATGAACGTAACCTCGGAACATAGGGAAACAGGAAGTGATCAAACAAAACAGCTGAGTTTTCCAATAGGCTTCCATTGGAGGAGACTATCGGCCTCCCTGGAGGATTGGTGGAGTCCTTACGCAGTTTAGGTGGAAAGTACATACAGGGTATTTTGGTATAATCCTTCAGAAACTTACAGTCGTCCACATCTAACAGCTCATTATCATGCCATTTGCTTAACATATTGTGATATGTTCGAATGGAATTTCTGTATGTGTCCCATGACGTGGGTGTGCAACACTGTTTGTATTTGAACCGGCATAGAGCTTCAGCTCTGTAGCTAGTGACATCCATAACCACTATATATCCTCCTTTATCAGAGGGTTTAATGATTATGGATGCATCATTCTTCAGATTCTACAATGCTTGTCTCTGTACTTTCTGTATATTCTTGTGGATGTATGTAATGTTCCTGCTGCCCTGTAGTTTCATTAATTCATAAATCATGACATTATGAAAGACTTCTAGGTTATCGTGCACCATGTTAGAATCGTATCTAGATTTCGGTAGTAGACCACTGCTGCAAGCAGCGTCTTACTGGAAACCTATGTTTTCTAGAGTTTCACCTATATCAGTCACCGACACATTATCACTGTTACAGTCTAAGCTGTGTATATCAAGAATCAATTCAACGTCCTGTATTTCAAAGTTGGAGTTGGATTCCATAGATCCACGTATAGTGTGTGATCTTATGAATCTAGTGTCCGTGTACATCTTGAATACCTTTTCTAGCTTCAATTTCCGCACAAACAGAAATAAGTCAATCCTGGTGCTAGCATAGTTGAATTCAGCTGTGGGACAGAATGATAGACCCAATTTGAGTAAATTTTCTTCCTGAGGTGACAGAGGTCTGTTGGAAAGATTCACCACTGATTTATCATCACTGCGAGAGACTTCAGCAATGTTGGTGACTGTAAACATGTTACGTTTTATTTGTTTGTTCCTGCTGCCCCTCCTTGTTGGTCCCTTCCTCTTTTACCACCTCATCATCTGCCCCTTCCTCTTCCTCTCTGTGTATCAATGGTGTGTCCTGTTTTCGTTTTAGCAGTTGAAACTCCTGGTAAAAGATTAGTGGCCATATTCCTAAAGGGGTACCACATGCTGAATCTTCAACATCGGTGCTCACATCTGAGCTTGAGCCTGTTGATAATATTTCCTGTTGGATCTGTTGTTGCGCCACTCTAAGGTCTCTCTGTAAGGAGTCAAAGCGTCTCGCAAAAATTTAAATCCTGCCCTCAGCATAGTCTTATTTGTTTCGCAAGAATTTGCATTGTTTCTTTGCTTTGATTGCGTCTTTCTATTTGTTCAGTTTCTCTTCCAAGTTTTTATAGAAATCCACCACAATTGCCTCTTCCTTATGTGGATCCATTGCTTCCTTACTTTTAGCAGTTGTTTCCTTGTTTCTTCCAGGTCAATTTTGGCATACTTGACAAGCATCTCCATCATGCCACTGCATGTTTTGGCCATGAAGGAAGACCATTCTTTCAAAAGTTCCGCATTAGGATTCTCATATGTTGGGATAATCGTTATCCTCAGGGCTCTGGGAACTCGGCCTATCCTTAATATAATTAGTGATGTTATTTTCCACCATTTGTTTATTTCTCTTTTTGTGAGTTTTTCTAGGGATGTCAAGTTCTGTTTCAAAGGTAGATCAATAGGAGCCTTGCCCAAGTCTGTAACTGATGCTGATTCACTATTCAAATTCCATTAAATAAAGCCATCACAATGGCTTTCCTTTGGATTCCTAGTCATTCATACTGTGTCACTGTTGCACAAAAGCGAGTAAGTAAATCACACAGAGCATTCAGAGATGTTACTGGCTCCTCAAATCTCCTTTCGAGCAGTAAAGCATCTGTCCCTGATGGAATGCAATGAGAACCTTGTGTCCTGATCCCAGATTTTTGGCTGAAAATAGAGTCAAAACAGCCCTGGACATAAAGCGCTTGACAGCTGCAGCTAGCCGGGGTTGCAAAAGTTCCGGGGAGATAGTCCCATCACAGGAGTCCTCCGACTCACACAAATGGTGTGGCACTCAACCTCAGCACCCCACTTGCCTCCCCTTACTGCATCACAATAATTGGGATGTATCAATGCCAGTGGCGGCTCACATAGGGCGTGCTGCGGGGCGGGGCGGTAGAAAATTCAGACATATGACGGAACGGAGGAAAGTAACTATTACGTTCCTCCGTTCCATCATATGTCCGAGTTTACTACCCTCCCACCGTGTCCCTCCCCCGCCCTGCCTCACTGCCCCGCAGCACTCCCTATGCGAGCTGCCACTGATCACTGCTGCAAGCGTGCAGAGATGATCCAATGTCAGTAGCATGATGAGCAGCTATACCAATTTCCGTTACTGCTTTCCCCAAGTCAGCCGCTCGCCACCTTGCAATGCCGGTCCCTGCGGCGGCTTGGAATCTGTCAATTAATTTGGACAATTTTGCATTCCACCATAAGAACACAGGATGCGGCACACCAGTTCTTTCAACTCCAGTTTATTTCCATTTGTATTGCCCAAATGGTCTCTATTGCTTCTCTGTGTGTGAGGTAGGGTCCAAGTAGTAAAACTGAATATCTTCCCCAGGTTTAACCATATAGTCAGCATGATCCCATTGAAAATACAAAAAATTACAATGGTAAGCAGATCACGATGGTTGTATTGGGAGCCTTATGACCTACGTTTCATTATCATAAAATACACGCCCACTGGCTTAGACTTTCAACCTTGGAACATTATTGGATTGCTATTCCATTAGCCTCAGCAGTTTATGTGCTAAAGCACGTAGGGTGACTCCTACATGGGTTCATATTGAAAAGGATTACTGAATTCAGTAGGAGACCTTACAATGCTCTACAGGGCACAAGCAGATGAGGAAAGAGGTCCACTCGATACTACATTCCACACAATACTCCTGGAACAGAGCACATAAAATACTTACAGCCTCACAGAAAGTACAAATCAAGGCACCTTTGTGGAGAAATGGAGCGATACAAATTGGTGGTGTAGAAATTGAGTGGTCAGTACTGTGGAACTGGGGCCTATAGCACTTGGAAGAAGTTGTGTTATATGGAGTGACTTACACACTCCAAATGCTCAAACAAGATTATAAGTTACTCAATCACAATACTGGAGATATCTTGAACTGTCTCATTATCTAAAGCAATGCATTGGGAATACGCACACTAAAGTAAACTACAAAATTCCCCTGTAACTATTTTCTTTTCTGGAAAGATCACGCAGGTACAGTATCAAGGTTATGGTCAGATTTGATTGTGAATCTCTCCTTAGACACCTTGAGTAACTTACAATGGTGGACGGGAGAAAAGACTGGCAAAAGAATTCTTATACAAAGATTGGGAACATTAATGGTAGATCATGATTAAAATATATGAGAGTCCAGATTGAAATGTAGTTATTTTAGGGTTCTCTGCCGTTATTATTGGTCCCCAGCTAAATTGCAACAGATTAAAATGAATTAGAGGTTGCAATGTTGGAGATTCAAAGCCCCAGACTGCTATATGGTTCATATTATGTGGGACTGTACAAACATGCACATTTGATATGGAGGACAGTGACACAAGATGTTGACACTGCTATCATATTGACTGCTCAATTAGCACTTTTGTATAAATATTCTGGTCTCTGGATGATGTCCTTTCAAACAAGGAGATGGATATCAACTGCTTTAGCTGTGGCAAAGGTAGGTATTTTGGAAAACATCCATAATCCCACTGTGTAAAGTGTGGTAGGAAGATATGTATAATATGGTCTCTTATGAGAATGTAATTTATAAAGTGGGTCTTAGGCTACCACAATTTGAAAAGGTATGGGGTAAATTCCTTGAGAAATGAAAGTACTAAAGAAAGGGATACTTAACAATGAGTAATGTCAGGTCCTTGGTTGAGATACTGACATAGTAATTATATTTTTGCATTATGAGAGTTGTCTATTGCTAACAATTGAGAGACATGTATATGGTTGAGGATTAAGGGTATGGGTAAAATGGAGGATCGTAGAAAGGGATGAGGGGCAGTGGATATTGTTTGTAAAATGAGAACTTTTGCAGTTCACATAATTGATTGTAAACTTGCATATGCCTGTTCATGTACAATAAAATATTCCATATCACTTTATTACTTTTGAAAAACTTTAATAAAGAATTGACCACAAATAAAAATGATCACAGATGGGGTGGTCTGCAGATCTTGCAGGCCATCATCCCTGTGATTGTGGCCTATTGGATCGAGTCACAATTTGAGGCCTTCCTAACGAATATTAATGAGATAGGTTGGGTTCATACTCAATACGAATCCTTATTTTGCAAACCACCCTATTGGTACATAGACACAAATATCCTCATTGCAAATTGCAACTACTTTTTGTGACTAAAACTTTAGTACATTGGGCCCATTGGGAGTGACAGAGAAGGAAAACTTCAAGGGCAGCAGATACAGAATTGTTGTTCCTTTGCTTCTTTAATGCCATTCCTGTTTGAAGTACATGGGGTGTGAGAAAATGAAAGAGTAAAGCTGTAACTAACAACAAAATGCTTACCATCCTGATTTTGCAGGAAGTAGGATGTGTGATTTAGGCAGCCACCAACTAATACTCTCAGGTTATGGCTCTGCCACACTGCAGTAAATACCAGTGAAGGTTAGCATATAGAAATGTGTGGCTATGCACCCATAAAGCCTTAATAGCATGAATGCGTGGAAATCTTTCTTCAGCCTGGTTAAAGTGAAGTTTGATCTCACTACTCTGGAGAAATTGTGGATCTCAAAAATATTCTCAAATCCCTTGTAAGAGAAGTGTTGAGATAATCTCTCTTCTATATGGTTAATCTAGTTGAGTAAACCTCACTACAAGGGATGAAAGGACCAACTAGTTAACTTACTTGTGGGATCCATTAAGTGACACATTCAGCTCTAAAGGTCTGCTGATGGAATCTTTTGAAGCTAAAAGTTTCTATAGTGTGGTAGTATCAACTTATTGTAGTGACCAGTTCATGAAGTTATAAAGCAGTCTGGTCTAGGGCAATATTTTTTACTGTTTTAAGAAGATTTAAAACAAACAATTACGTGATACATTCTGCCTGGTTTGCTGGTATCATAGTCTACAAGGCCTCCTTTCAGGAGACCAAGATGAAGTGTTTGCCTCAACCATCCTTGTTCTCACCAGCAACTCAGCATATACAGAGCTTTTAACAATTCTGCAAAACTCTCCTTATGGAAATCTCGCTATCTCTATTCAAGATTGGTAGACCTGGTCTTTCTCACCCTGCTGGACATGGAAAAGCTCTTCAAGCCGTAAAAAAAAGAAAATAGAAAAATACATTCAGTAAATCCAACGACCTAGTATCCAGCATCAACCATTAAAAGACCTCTTCCACTGACTGGGGACTTTGATGTTTTTCCTTTCTCTTTGGAATAGGGAATGGGTCAACCAGCCTAACAGTGTAAAGCCCTCATCAAATACAACCTCTGGTGGTGAAATCTGAAGTTAAAAATCTACCAAGCACAAGGTCTCATTTTCTATGTGGCTAAACCTTCAAGTCTTTTCACGGCATGCACACTTTCATGTAGGCCACACTATTGGACAATTAGTCACTTTACAAGATGTATTCTTTTTCAATAGGATAACACTGTTTTCCTTAGATTTCCATGTCAACAAATGTTCCCGTAATCTTGCATGGAACTGGTGCAGTTTCCCTTTACCTTTTTTTAATATATTTAAATTTCAAAACCTTATATTTCCAAAATGGTTTCAAAAGTTCAAAATGTCAACATTTGTTATTCAATAAAGTTGGCTTTAAATACCAATACTGCTTAGTAGTTAATATAAAAAACATATAACTCAACTGAACATGTACCACATAAAAACAGATACCATTTTTATCAAATTAATGAATGTAAGTTATAAGAGTGATTAAATATATTCCAGATAGTTTCAAATTTACCTTTAGGCAAAGATTATTCCTTGATGGATAAATTATTTAAATCATTTAAAATGGTTTTCACCTTAGACATATGTCACATTATCGATAAGTGCAATATCATTTTCTAGGCGAGGACTACTGCACAGACATAAATATACATTTGTGGGAATGTAAAGGTCTGAGTCCACCTCACCGGTGTAATAAGGTGTAGTATTGCAACAGGGAGCAATACTACACTGGACAAAAGGTGCTATTGTAGTTTGATCGAATCCTCTTATGTGTTCTCTGATGCCAACCCTTACCAGACTGACATCATCAAATGGAAACACTACATTGATGACATTCTGATTCTCTGAGGTGATACAGAAGAAAGATGCCAATAATTTCACCTTTGGATTAACTCGATGGATCCATACCTGAAGTTCACCCTATCAAAATCCAAGGAGGAAATTCCTTTCCTTGACCTCCTCATTTCTTTAGATCAAGGAGTACTCAAAACCAGAACCTACAAGAAACAGACTGACTGCAATAGCCTGCTTCACTACAATAGCCATCATCCAAAAGCTTCACGTGAAAATTTACCAGAAGACCACGCAACAAACCACATTATAGAACTTACTGACAGTGAAATGTCATTACCCATACTGTAGTTTCAGCGCCTTTGCTTCCACACGCCACACAAAAAGCTTAGAGATAGGCGATTTCCGATGGACACAGAAACAAAACACAAAGTGTAATACGAAAAACTGTGTCTATCTCATTACGTGTCCTTGCAACCTACACTATGTAGGCATGACCACAAGACCAATCAAAACTGAGATTAGTGAGCACAAAAGCAAATCCGCTGCAGCCACAGCGCCACTAAAATGTGGAACCATTACATTGAGTTCCGACATACCACTGACCACCTGACATGGACTATTTTGGAGGCTACCCCAACCTGGAGTGCCACTACCCTGTTTAGAAAAGGAGCAATGTTGGGTGTTAGGCCTTCGCACACATATCAATGGCCTGAACGATGATATACCCTGGATCGAACTACAATAGCACCTTTCATCCAGGCACCTCGCCCCTATTTCTGTCTCTCCTTAGATATGTCTCTATATCCTGTGTGTCAACTTCCATTCCTACACAGCCATTTCTTAATTACTTCTAAACTGTAAACTCATGAGCTCTGTGGAGCATGTGCCCACACACCCTTGTCGTCTCTGAGTCTTCTCCCCTTTGATGTCATATGCCAGGTCTCCCTCCCTCTAGAGACCCTGACCAATTCCTATGGGAGTCATCTTAGTTATTCTGTAACCTTCCAGGCCCAGACTAATATTGTGCACTACTTTATTTACATACCGCCGGTGAACATGTGCACTACTTTATTTACAATCTGCCAGCAAGCATTTACTTGATTGGCTCACACACTCAGCTTGTCCTTTTTTGGTACTCTGTTTACTGTTCCCTATGCAATAGCCTTCCTTTCCCCCAGCTCTCTGTATTTCTGGATCCACCACAACCCAATCCATACTGCTATTCCGCAAGCATTGTATACACATATACACACCCACTTGCCGAATTTGCAATACGTATGCACCCCATCTTCCAAATGAACCCCCAAGTTGTGCACTATGGCATCCCTGTTATTTTCTATACTCTTAATTACACATTTCCATAGGCCTGTCCAAGTATATCATTAGCCTTTTTACAGCTGCAAGATGGCGGCCACGCTTCCAGCAAACTCTGGCGTGCCACCTTGGAGAACTATTCACTAACCCTGGGCGTAGTCCGCGAAGTAGCGCTACGCAAAGCTACGCGAAGTGCACTTCGCACTACGCGAGCTATGCGTAGCACTACGCGAACTGCGTAGTGCGCTGTTTGCGATGATTGCACAGTGCCGGATGCTTGTCTGCACTGTGCAATCATTGAAAACGGCATCTTGCACAGTGCGAGCTGTCTTTTACTGCCGCTCGAGTAGATTTTTACTCGAGCGGCAGCTTTCTCAACGCGGACTGGTAGTTTCTCATTGCGAGCGGTCGCGAGCATACGCGACCACTCGCAATGAGAAACCTGACCTCCCCGCGTTGAGAATCTCGCCGGGAGGTTTATTTTCCACGCTCGCGATCGGCAACTTGATGTTGCTGATCGCGAACGAGGAAAAAGTCTCGCCGGGATGTCATTTTGCTTGCTCGCGGTCGCCAACTTGACGTTGAGGACCGCGAGCAAGCAAAAAATGACCGCTGCACTACACTACGCTACGCGTGTTTGCACTGTGCTACGTGCAATTCGCGTAGTGCGAAGTAGCGCAAACTTCGCAAACTACGCGAGCGTAGCATAGTGCTTTGCCCAGGGTTACTATTCACCACTTCAAAATGGCAGCCAGGTACCACGCGACTGTGACGTGGCTTCCGGTACTCCAACAGCCACTTCCTACAGCTGGGTACTACAATACAAGGGGGCATCCGTCCGCCTCTTCTTCTGAGCATTCAAGAGGTTGGGTAGGTGCAGTAGTTTGTGCCTTTTGACATAAACATTGTATCGGAATGCACGCTCTCTTATGACTCATGAGGATATATTTCTATATCCCATAGGTAAGAGGTCCCCTCATGTTTTCTCCCTTACCTCAGGGCACTATCCACCTTTGTGCAAAGGTTTTGCCATCAATGGGAATTATGCTTGCTTTGAAGTACTTGGTAAGCCTAACTCGTTTGTTGACATTCTGTACTTAATGTGGCATTACGCCACAATTTTGCTGATATTTGGCATACTATGCATTTGATGTGTACTAATCACAATACTTACTCTATTACCATTGTGATAAACTTGCTGGGTTACCTACCCCTATACCTGTTTGACGGATTTCATCCACCTCACCATTGTTTTTAATTCTGTTTTTAACGATGGCTTCTCTCGCTCAGCCACTATCGAGACCACGTCTGGTCCATAACTTTGAGGCCAGAGATATTAACATGGTCCACCCTACAAGGACTATCTTGGTGTACTTTAACTTATACACCATAGACATGACTAATTCTTTTATTGTCTGTTTGTTTTCCCTCTACCCCTCTCCCTCTTGTCGTTTTAGATTGGACCACCTTCAGGGTCCCACTGGTGGCACTACTTCATTTGATGAGGCCATCCAATTACGCATACACTGTATCTTACCTTTTCTTTGGTCCTGAAGAAGTGCTAGGGATCTCCTCCTGAGACCATTGAGAGGGCGAAGCATGTCGACCTAGTACATTCCACATACATACTTGCACAGTATCTTACAGCTACTGAGAGCAATTACTACCCTTGAGCAGCCGCCAACCTTTTGTTTTTATAACTGTGACAGAGGGTTCTCTTCCATTTAACCTGTTCATTACAGATACCCTCTAGCCACTTTTAACTCACCTATCACTTCACGAGCACTCATCCTATGGCGTATAAATAAAAAGATCTCTGCCAAAGGGACCCTTCGGGACCCCATAGAGCATTGCAGCGCTGGCCCTATGAGGGGCACTGCCTTATGATGAGGCATGACATCTCTCAGGATGTGTGAGGGCACCAAGTAAAAGTCACTTTGACTTTCCTTCTTATGTCTCTAAAACGACTCCCTCTGTCTTCTCTTAGGAACAGTGGCCCATTATTTTGATTGAATATAACCCCATTGACAAGCCTTAACCTTCCTTTTTTTGCATATAAGTCAACTAGGTATCCAATAGGGCAGGATGTATTGTAATGACAAGGTAGGACATGTACTTTTAAGTTTTACATGTCCTGGCAGTGAAAAACATCTACATTTATTTTTCAAAGCAGTGAGGCCTATCTCTCCCTTAGGATAACATTGGGTTGCCTTATTACATTTAATAAGTGCTAAGTTTGATGAGGATGAGGTAAGCATTTTATGTTTGGCGTCTGAGAAATTTTTATTAAAAATCGTCTTTAAGGGTAAAGTTGGATTTTAAGCTACAATTTTGAAAATTACACTTTTAGAAAGTTGGGATTTTCCTGCCCTATTTGGTACCTGCAGCCTGTTCCTGGGTCACATGAAAGGGTGTAGTTAGCAGTTAGACTTTGTTTATTCCACCTATACAATCACACAATAGGGGGATTAGATGTGCCTGGATGGACCATCAATTGATTGGGGGGGGAGGGGTGGAGCTGGGCACAGCCTACTTGCAACTGAATGGGCTGGCCAAAATAATCTGGGAGGCAATTTTTGTTGTACAATCCAGCAAATAAAAAATGATCCCACTGCTAAAATCCTTTTGAATGGTTGCTTAACATCGGGGTTAAGAATAAAGAGAAGCACAAGGCACAGCGGCCCACCTTCTCCGTTGCTATTCAACCTCTACATAGAACCTTTAGAGAGCAGACTTAGGAAGGAGTCAGCAATTAATCCATTTAGGTATAACGGTTGGGAAGAAAAGGTGTATTTCTATGCTGACAGCCTCATGGTGTACACATTCGAGTTAAAACAGATGCTACCGGTTATAGAAAAGCTGACACAGGATTTTAGGAGTATGTCAGGATATCTGGCAAACCCAGCAAAAACAGAGATAATGGCCACGAATTGCCTGAGTGAGAGCAAGCACATCAAGAAGGAAATGAAATATGTAGGAATTAGGATCACATAAGACCTTTATAAGATAGCTGAAATAAATTCTAAAACAGCTCTATTGGAGATCAGCAAATTGCTAAGGGATTGGGATCATTTGGCATTTTCTATCTTGGGGAGAACTAATCTGATAATGTCTGTTTACCAAAGTTTACCTGTCTTTTTAACTCTATAACCCTGACTTTTAAAAAGGCTTGGATAGATAAGCTCCAGGGGTAAATTTCTAGCTTTATTTGGGTCGCAAAGGGGGTAAGGATTTTTTGGAAAAAATTACGTAGAAAGAAGGAGGGTTTAGCTCTTCCTGATTTTCAACATTATGCATGGGCTTTCCAACTAAAAACTTGTAGAACACTATGCAGTATGTTAGACTCTTGGACTGGGGAATCAGCACTTTCTCTATAGGTTTGGGGACAAAAGGTTCTTTAAAAAGGCAAGGCTGGAAGGTGGCCTTATTATGGGTTCAGATAAGGAAAGCAAACACAAAGAGATGATGGTCAGAGCACTGAAACTTTTCAGACACTCACCCCCAGTCACAGATCTGGGTTGAATCCATTATCGTTCTTTAGCTCACTTCACCACCCCAGTTGAGACCCAGCTATTTGCAAATCAGTCTTGACCCTGTGCCTCATGGGAACAGTCCAGGCTGAACTGTCAAGCCAGGTCTTCCCTGGACCGGAAACAAGCATCCTGGGATCGGTTTCGGGGTAACACTGCTCATCAGCCAGGCTAGCTTGAATCCAGTAGCAAAGTGAACAAGGGACCCACGTCTGGGCATACTCTGACAATTTAAGGTGAAAAAAGCAAACACAAAGAGATGATGGATGGAGCACTGAAACTTTTTAGACACTCACACTCACCCCCAGTCACAGATCTGGTTTGAATCCATCATCGTTCTTTAGCTCACTTCGCAGCCCTAGTTGACACCCAGCAATATGCAAATCAGTCTTGACCCTGTGCCTCATGGGAACAGTCCAGCCCGAACTGCCAAGCCAGGTCTTCCCTGGACTGGAAACAAGCATCCTGGGACCTTTTTCAGGGTAACACCCCTCATCAGCCAGGCTAGCTTGAATCCAGTGGCAAAGTGAGCAAGGGACCCTCCTTGTGTTTGCTTCAGATAAGGAAAGCCATAGACTTACCCTATTATAGTGATTAAGCCCCAATATGGAACTTGCCAGGCACCCAAGGATGTCTGGAAAATAGCTTGCTAGCCCTATGAGCTAGCCCTATGAAAACAGCAGAAATACTTATATGGGAAATTTTAGGAGTGGAGGCTTTTCTCTTGGGAAGAACTGGACACGCCTACTGATGGGAAACTTGCAACGTACTATTATTATCAACTGAGGAGCTGGTTCCAAGCTTTGTATGTCAAGGCTCCAGCATAAACTACCTGAAAAACTGTTAGTGAAAACAGCCCCAAGAAAAAGGGAGGCCTCTACTTGGTTAACTCTGAACACAGCAGAGGAGGACTTCACACTTCCTGAGGAGTGATTGAGAGAAGACGTGCCAAAGCCAGAGTCACAGGATAACTGGCAAGTATCTATGTCTGCATTATATAGTACAGTAAGACCTGCTTTTTTAAGAAGGAACAATTTATTTACTCTGAATAGGGTGTATCAGACTCCCTATATAATGGCGAAGATGGTGATAAGGAACTCCGCAAAATGCATGAAGTGTGGAGCAGTGAGTGCAGATGACATCAACATTTTTTTGACTATCCAGCGATACAATCATATTGGGGAAATGTGGGTAAGATGATAATGAATATCCTGCAAACAGAAATGAAGGGAAGCCTCACACTTATCACATTACCATCCTTGAGCAGGGCCATCTGCAAGCTAAGTGGTTCCCATGATTGTCTGTCACGCCGCACAGAGGGCGTTCATCATTCCGGGATATAGGTGCCTAAAGCAAAAAAAAAAAATAGAGGTACATAAGCACCTGGGCATGTTTTAGCGGTAATGAGACATAGTACACCTCCCTTGCCAAATTATGGCAGCAGCCCAACTGGTACATCCATTTTTGGAGGCAGTGGCCATACACTTTACAGTAAAGCTAAAGAGACGCGCACCTGTCTTAAGCTAGGGCGGTAGCTTAATGCAATGCATTCCTATTATTAAAAAAATATATATTATTTTGCAAACCTTGCAGCATAAATGACCCCCTGGTTTGAAGCATGGTACAAACAGGCAGACGTGTTCTTGCGGGTAAGTCTACTTGACACCAGCCTACTAACTGGGATATTGACGCGGCAGCCTATAGAATAGTCTGAACTTAATAATACTGGCTGTACTCAATGATGAGCTGGCGGAGACGTTTGCTCAGTGGCACAAGTCTTCCCACTTGCACAAGAAAACAGCTGCAGATAGAGAACTGGGACTCTAGGGAGATGTGTGGGGTAGTGCTTTCCGGTCAAGGGTTAACAGAAGTAGGATAGCACCACATGTTACGTGGTATTTCTGGGTGATCCCATGTAGATCTAAGGGCATTAAATCAGGCAACGGTACCATTGTGGTGCAGCATGGGGGTCACGAAGCAGGGCTGGGGCCTAACCGCTGGGCTGTCAACTAAAAGAAACAGGAAAAGTATTCCCACCCTTTATCCAGCAGGCTTTCCAACTACTGAGGCACAGAGCAATCACGGCGATAAAGGTTTGGAGCATTGAGTGTCTCCTCGCTCACTGAAACCCCAACTCTCACGCTTAGGTGTTCCTTTCTTGTTTTCAGGTGCCTGTGCACCCAGCTACAATGGTTGTTTCTTAAGGTGGTGAATTAAGAAGGTCCTCTCTGCCCCGTTTGCCAGCAGCCCACGGTATGGGTGTTTAACAAAGCCATCTAATGGTGTTAGTCAAGCAAATGAGTTTGTTGGGGGACGGTGTGCCACATCACTCCCTCCCCCCCAAAAAAGTATATGACTGTCTTTTCTTTTATTTATGACATATGCGAGTGGATACGACACCCTGGGTGGCTGAAGAGGACCCGACCATGCCTGCACACGCCTGGGAGAAATGGAATCAGCTTTCAGCAACTCTAAGAGGATTACAGGCGGCGTCCACATTGCACCCCAAGATTCAGTGATCCGACAAGGATGCAGCGACCTCGCGCAGCTCGGGAGGAGTGACCTCCTCCACGCCATTCAAACAGGCTTGGCAGAGGCAGCCAAGCTGTGTGGCAGCACCACCATCATAGTGTCCGAAATAATTGCAAGGCTGGCATGGTGAGGTGCCCTGTCAAATAGCGCTGTGGATGGCTCCAGGAGGAAACTAAGCGAGCCAGCAGATGTTTCCAAACCAATGCCCGGGAGAGCATCCGGCACGGCCTGATCAACCCAGGCCACCCGGAGTTTACGCCCAGGTTGGGGGTTGCAGCTTACGGAAGAGGGGATGAAAGTGTTTTGGGCCCATTGATGGGCAGCCGTGGCACTGGCAGGCTGCACCTTTAAAGAAGAAAGGGGAATCGACAAACAGGATGGGGGAGCCACAGGGAGACGGAAGCCTCCCTCAATGCGTGGGGGCTAAGAAGGGGTACATTTGTTGGTAAGGAGGCACACCGGCAGGACGGTGTAAAGGAGGAAGGCCACACACCTTGGGATGCCTTACGGCAGGGTGAGTAGGCTGGAAGGGGGGTGCAAGCGGAGACGGCACTCGCAGCCCAGACCCGCCAAATGGCAGGGCACAAAATGGACAAACAAGGTAGTGAGTTGGGGCCTAATTCCAGGGTGAGGCTACCCCCCCATACAATCAGCGTGAAAACCAACAGGGAACTTTATGACCCCATAAAAAGGCATGTATGATGGCCTGAACAAACTATGAGGTGTCACAAGTATGGTAGTCAGATAACG
The DNA here is from genome assembly GCA_963921515.1 of Calotriton arnoldi. NCBI lineage: Eukaryota > Metazoa > Chordata > Amphibia > Caudata > Salamandridae > Calotriton > Calotriton arnoldi. Next base: position 1,120,757 of record CAWUFW010005032.1, read on the forward strand.
GAAATGATTTATTACCTGTCAGCCATTGTGAGTTATGATCTGTCACGTGAATTACAAGCCTGCCAAAATGACTTATGACTGCTAAATGGATGGATTAATGAGCTAGCATGTCTATGATTTTATGAGCTTGTTAAAATGATTTATGACATCCCGTGACGTTGGTTCTTGGCCTGGTCATAGCGGGTTATGGCCACAGTACTGTAACCCAAAAAGTAATTCGTACATGTGATGCAAAATAAACTGTGGCCAACAAATACCACAAGAAACAAGACACATGTGTTGGCAAACTTTATTGGAAAATATATGTGAAGAATGACATGTATGGCAATTTGGGAGTGGGCCCAGTGCGGAGGTTATTGCACAGCCTTGGTAATCGCCGTGCTGTCATTTTTGAGTGCCGTCCACGGGCTTCTGAGCACAGCTTTGGGCACCAGCACTCATTCGGGGCATATTATCAAGAACGGCGTTAAAAATTATCGCCGCTTTAGCGGAAGAAAACTGCCGCTAAAGCGGCGATAATGGGCTTGATAATATGCCCTTGAGAATTCCAATAGAAGTCCATGTTCTGGTGTGAACATGGGCTTCTATTGGAATTCTCCAGGATAATTTTATCGCCGTTCTTGATAATATGCCCCATTCATTTTTAAATTAAGCACTGGACAGTGATAATCAAACGGGCCTGACAGATCGCCAAGCAGTTCCTTGATCTATGACACTTGGCTTGTGACTTCATGCCAATGTTCACAGAATACTTTCATGATTTCCATTATCTTTAATTGTACACATTTGAAAATGCCTAGCAGAATAGGTTCAACTTCACTGACACAGTAGTCTTCAAATGTGTATTCCCTTTGCCAGGCATTTTCAAAAAGTATTATCAATGATGAGCTATTCCCTTCCTCTGTCTTAGTGAAGCTCTGTGTAATGTTAATGCTTCTCGGCTGGGGTGGCTATGGGCTGCCAGTGAATTCAGCTTTTCGCTCGTAATTTGAGAGGACCTGCCAATGATTAAATGATCGGCCATATCAATCAATCATTATATATGGTACAAAAGCATCAATGTACTGATTTTCAAATTCGTATGAATTTTCAGCATCATAATTTTACATTCTGAACACATTTTATTAACCAGATATTATCATGCATACAACAATGAAGCCATGTGGGGAAAATGAGCAATCTGTTATTATATGAGTTCTTTGAAGTTGATTAATTAAATCTTCTCTCCACGAAAATTAAATATGCAATGTTAGTTTACAAATGAATACAGAAATTAATATTATCTTTTGACTAATTGTGTAATTTGATAAGTGTACCTAAGATTGATGTAATATGCAATTAAATCATGTATATATGTAATTAAAGCTTTTATATATGCATCTCTCAAAAATAACTCCTCATCAATAACAGGATGAGAGATGGCCAATGGCCAACTTTGCTTGGCTGCGAAGTGCTAAAAAAGGAAACCGGAGGCATTATACTCTAATAAGGACATCGTCACATCAACCAGTATGCAAAAGTCATGATTTCAAGGAGAATTGCATGCAGAAATTCTGTCTATGTAAAATACATCACGTGCAGCATGTATGTACTAAACGATCAGATGTAGATATTGTTTCACACGAATTTTAGTAAGCAAATCATACTAGCTTGCACCATTACATATGAAAAGAAATCGGTAAGGTTCTCCATAACTGGCTTGTGAGTTTGCACGTTTTAAGCCCTGCTAGTAGTACCAGGACATCCCAGAGCAGTGCAGCAGTTTTATTATGTTTTATTATGTTTTGAGGACGTACAGCAAAGATCCCACCAACTGCTCAAGGTGACGCAGAGAACGAAAACTGTCCTCTGTGCTGATAGAATGAGGTGGTTTTCCTAAATTGTCTACTGCAAGATAGGCATAGACAGTAGTATTTCCACTGTTGCCGAAGTAGATTGGGCGAGAAGAGTGAGACAGCTTCTAAATCATTCAAAAGGCTTCATGAATAATTTAGAAGCAAACTTGCATGATCTATTCCAACCTCATTTTCGTCTACAAAGAGAAGATTACTTTCTAGTTTTAATGATATTTTTACCTGGTCCCACTCTAAAATAGACAAAATAGGGTGCCTTTATAGCCATTATAAGGTAATTGTTCAACTTGCAATATTATTTTGATTTAATTGTATCAGCCTTTGTAAAATGTCCCTAGATGTTTACCAACCATGAAACAAAAGGTCCCCCTACTATACTTTGAGGTCTCAGAGGAGGGGGAAAAACCAAAACAAATATATAAAATACCTCTGTGCTCACCTACGTGCTTTCATATGACCTGATCAGGTTCTAATACGCCTATACCCCACAAATGCCCACAAGGGAACACAGCAAGAAGAAACTTTTTTACTATATTTATTAATCACAAATGTTCATTTAAAAAAAAAAAAATGTTGTTGTTATTTTGTATCTTATTACATATAAATAAAGAAAGACTTAATACAAATAAACATTTACAAATTAATTGACTGTGTTTCTTAATCAAATACAGTACTTTGAAATTAATCCGATGATTACTAACACAGACACAAGAAAAATTGTTTTTCCTAACAAACAACCCAGCCATCTAAAACTCATCACTTATACTACCATTTTCTCTCATTCGCTCCACACATATTCACATTACACATATATAAAAAAAACTAGAAATTCGACCCAATGAGGGGCCCTAGCCATGTAAAAAAGGGAAATTGCGATGCTTCACCAGAAGCAGAAAAGTTTAAAAAGTTCTCAGAAAGACCACTCCATGATGATGGTAAAAGGTCTGGTCTACGCGCGTTTCAGTGGAAAAACCACCTTCCTCAGGACCAGGATGTGAAGAATCTCTCATAAAAAAGCTGGGGTTGTCTGTGAATAATAGAAATATATGTATATGAATTATAAATTAGGGGAAGGCAAAAAGTGACATTCCTAGATGTTTACCAGACTCAATAAAATCAGGTTGGAGAAGCTAATTGAAGCCAGGTTGAGAAATGATTGTAATTGGGGAGTAGGGGAGCGGGTTAGAGGTGGGTGGTAACTTAAATTCAAAATTTGCATTGAAAGAATTGGAGTATCTGCTAAGGGCAGGCTTACATTTGCTGTATATCCACAGATTCAGATTTACCAGGCCCCTGTAAATCAGGTCTTAAATCATAAATGTCTCACAAGTGTTGGGTTGTGAGTTGCATAGTGAGACATCTCAAACAGAAAATATAATAGGATGTCAATGGCTGCAAGCTATTTGGAATGGCTTATCAAATGTCAGAGTTCTAGACCAGAACATCAAGGTCAGAGAATGACTTTTTATTTTTGAGGTACTAGAAAGTGGGTCATGACTAATGTGGAAGGAGAAGCAGCTATTGTTTTTGTTGCTCATATGAATTTACCTTGAAAAAAACAAAGACAAGAGGTGTTTGGCAAAGCAGAAACAGTTGGTTCAATCAAACACTACGGCCGGGAGTGAGGCATACAGACACGGGTCTGAGGACTGACTCAAAGTACAAAACTTTTTCTACATTTCTTGAAGCATCATAAAACAATTCAGAGATCCTGTTTTTGGAGTGGAATGTGCGTCTTGTCACGATGCCATAAGTGATTCCCACCTGATGGCAAATGCATGTGGGTCTTGACATTGCGTGGACACAATGAGCGCCAGCGGGTAACGTGTCCAGATGTCCGGCAAGGGAAGCGCGTGATCACTGTGTGTGTAGTGTGTGCTGTGTCCTGATTGGTTGAGTGTTCCTATGTTCATGTGACATCTAAATTTATGGGGAACACGTGCCGCTCCGGCCATGTGCCTTTTATTGGGGCCAATCTCCCAGGACCATTGTGGTATTGCCGCCTATCTGTGGGATAATCTGGGTTTTTCCTGTTCGCGTGTTTGTCCTGCTGGTTATGTGACACCCCACCTGTGATCTGTCAATCAGTAGCCTAGGGCGCAGGGCCTGTCTGACAAACGTATTTCTGACTCTGGATGGGTGACAAGCTGGGTATAGGCAAATTCACTGCACTGCCAGTATCTATCTATCAGTGTGGAGGTGCCCCATTGCTTGCCTGGTACGTGCAGTATTGTGCCACAGTTCTCATTAGTGCTGAGTGGAATCGATCCTTTACCTCTGAAACACAAGGAATACAGTATACTTTTCCATGCAATTATGGGTTGCCCCTTCCCTTCCAACCACGTGTACCTGTCTATCTCAGTGTCCCATATTTTCTCACAAGGCTTATCTATGCTGGTATTCAACCCCCCCATACGAGTCTCATTTCCCTTTGTGTTGAGGTGGATAGAACTACACTGGAACTCCATGTCCGGCGTCCATTTGTTCTTAAAGAACACAGCACCAGACAAGATAAGAGCCACCCTGGGACAACAGACAGAAAGGGGAGTGGATGCGTTTGTGCACTGGTGCGGTGGCTTGTCTACCTCCAAGAATCTCTTTTCTAGAAAGTATTGTGGCCAAACAGTATCCTCCCCATGGTGCCCCGCCTGTGCATCCTATCTAACTCTGTTTGAATCTCGCTAGGATCAGTGAAGAGGTACAGTGCTGTGGGATTGGTCTCGTAATGGGTCACGTTCACTAGTACTTTATGGGGTTCAACTCTGTTGGGTTGTATCATGGCCCTAAACCTACACAGGTATAGGTGGCGAAGGCATTTCACTTTTTCAGGTGCTACCACTTGGGACAAGTAAAGTCTGTATGCGCCTACTGCATGTGGTATCAGCAAACATGTTTGGACGCCCACGACGGTCATGTGCTGATACCGTGTGTTGTGTTTGAGTGTGCTGTGTAGTTAGTCTGGAGTACTAGGGTTGTGTTCAGTGTGAATATAGGTGACATGAGAGAGGTCCCTACTCAAGCGCTGTGCAAATGTCAGGGTGGACTTCATTTGACTAGGCAGATCTTTGGCAACATGTGGATGCAGTTTAGAAAGGCCCTAAAGACATGGATCTATGGAACATCAGATGATTCATGCTTTGCACTCATCTAGATTCTAACTCTGCACTATTGAAACGCGTTATCAGATAGCGCCAGGAGGCTCCCCTGGGAGCGACAGTTTGCGCTTTATAAATATCACATTTCATTCATTTCATTTCATTTCATGCAGCCATGCCTACAGTAAACAGAGGGTATATAATTGTACAACAATACATAACTTGTGGAGCATTGCAGATCTTGGTGATGTATCCAGGCAAGATGTCTGTGGTCCTCTGGCGATTGGGAGATTTATTTACTTTGGAAAAGTTTGAAAGAGTTCAGTGTCCAATAGTTTGATAAAAGTTCAAAGTCTGGGCCTTGCATGCTTGGGTCTTTGTTAGGATTATGGAGGTGGTTGCTGGAGAGACGGTGGGCCGCTGTAATGGTGGCACACTTTCTCGGTTTCATTGCAGACCTGTTGGATAAGAGCTGTTGGATGTTGATTAAGTTTTAGAAAAATTTGCATCCTTATGTACCATCATCAGTCATTCTTGGGGACTCCTGTGCCTTTGTTTTTTATGGGGTGGGCTTTTATATTCATACATCTTATTTTTGGTGAGCACCGAAAGGTTGCCCCGATAAGGGCATCTACTTTTTGGAGACAACGGGTGTATATTCATGGGTTGCCTTAATTCTTGCTTACCGGTCATCGATCCACCCCCTCACCATGATAGGAAAGGATATATTTTGTTAAGTGGTGGTTTTTGTAAGCCTATGGATGGTCTGGGTTCTTTAACTAATGTTTTATGGGTGTCTATGGATGTCTAATATTCTGCCTTCCCTAGTGAAATAGTGGGCGGCATGCCTTTTGACCTACATGTGCGTGGGGTGATGTGTAAAGAGGGGGCATGCCCTAATTAGGTGTTGTGGATGATCACAGCGTGCTGTGGGGCTCACGTGTATACCCCTCTAGTCCCAGCACGTGGTGTGCAGTAGGACCCTCCCTAACGGTGCCAGGTGTCTTAATTACATCCTTTTTCTAGAGCGTTCGTTTTGGGCTAGTTTTGGGCTTCTTTTTGCTGGTATCTTGGGCATTTCCCTAGGTTCTCGTGTGATTTGGTTATTTACATTGTCGTTTACCGGTGGGGGTCCAAAAGTTGTCCCGCAGCCCCCATGTGTTTCTAATGTGACGGTGTTCAGGATTGGGATTATTTGCTCCCCTAAATGGCGTGTGTAAGGTCTTGTGTGTTGTCAGCTTGATCGCTAGGCCGGATATGGTGGTGAGCCTATTTCTGAGTACCTTGCATGGAGCTGTGATGGATTTTTGCAGACTCTCCTCTTCCTGGCACCCTCTTCCCCTTCGACTACGTCCTACCTGAGTTTTTTTAGGCCGCTGTCCCCGGCTGTGGCCAGAGACTTGTGACCGATGACATGCTACCTTCGATGTTTTGAAGGGACATGACCACACGAACAGGCTTTGGGTGTTTGGAGAACCTAGAAGGAAAGGAGGAGGCAGAGTGTTGCTCAATGGAGAGCTCGGTGCAAGGCCAAAACTCGTCAAATTTCACCCCATGCGAGTAATAGACTGGGATGATTGATTGTTCTGGTGAACTCCCTACTGACGCAAAGCCATGCAGTGGTTTGTGAACGGTCAGAGTTTTCTGCATGTTATGGACGTTATAGGGTCTTCATCATCCCAAGTGTGTGGGAGACATGGCTTCCGACACTGGAACATTCCCACATTTTGGAACTGAAAAGGGGCCTCCATTGGCCTGGAGAATATTGGCTGCAGTTGGGACCACACACCATGAGGAAATTTGGGTCCCAGGCCAGACACCAGAGAATGGGGTCCTTTCGATCTAGTAATCATGACCCGTCCCAATTGGACTTGGGTTAGGGGACCTGGGTGCCTGCTTTTATGCACTGCACGGGGAGCTTCCATTTCTCCTCATCAGACAGCCAACCCCGCCCTAGGGGATACGCAACGGAGTGGGGTCTAGGCTCCTGCGGGCACCTGAATGGAGGACGCTAGTGTGGATTTCCGATCAACACAACGCATGGAGCTGTGATCGATGTTTGCAGACTCTCCTCTTCCCAGCACCCCCTTTCTCTTTGACTACATCCTACATGAGATTTTTGGGCCTGCTGTTCCCGGCTGAGGCCAGAGACTTCCGACCGGTGGCACACTACCTTCAATGTTTTGGAAGAAATTGACCTAACGAGCAGCCTTTGGGTGTATGGAGAACCTTGAGGGAAAGGAGGAGGCTCAATGGAGAGTCAGGTGCCAAGCCAAAACTCGTCAAATAGGGGGCGGTCTTCTTCAATTTGTGTTGGAACAATTTGGCGGTGTCTCTCTGGGCTTGCTCCTGCTTTTTCCCTGTCCTTTTTCTGTTTCTTTCTATAATAGTGTAATATGTGGGCTTGTATTTCCCACCAGGGTTTGGTGTCTAACACTACTATGGTGCCAAATCAGCTTTGTATTTCAGTGGACAGACCTTTTTTGAGGATATTGTAGAGAAATGCGACCTGGGGACCCATACCAGTCCAAGGCTGGCCTGTCTCCTGTACCCATCGTTCCCTCATTCTGTCTAGAAAGTTCATTATGGTCTCCCTATGCTTCATACTTTCTGCCATCAATCCCCCTACATCTGGGCGTTCAGGGAATATTTCCCTCAGGGCCATCCATATTGGATGTCTGTATGAATTGAATGCAGCCCCATCCTGCTTGGTGTTTGTCAGCATGACAGCTGGGATGTGGGCTCGGGTGAACGGATCACTGACATAATATCGACAGACCGAATATCGACCTACAACAATATCGAGTCCAGAATATCGATGGACAGAATATCGACATCCTATCGCTACAAGGGTAAGTACAAAAATATCGAAACCAAAATATCGTAGTTTAAAATATCGTTGTATAAAATATAGTTTTTTTAAATGTCTTAAAAATAATGTAAAATTATTAAAAAATAAATATAATTAATAAAAACATAGTTACAATTATTTAAAATAGTTAAAAATGATAAACAATAAATGTAATATATAAAAAATAAAACATACATATTTAAAAAAAATTATATATATATATTAACTTAAAAATATTAATAAATAATTATTTTATTTAATTATAAAATGTTAGAAACATAATAAAAAGTATAAATACATATATATATATACATAAAGCTGTAATATAAATATAAAAATAAATGACATATATAATAAATTAAAATATTAAAATTAATATTTATTTCTAAAAAAATATTTTACACTACATTAACTATAACAATAGGAAAATGTTGGATAGCGTAGGGAACAAAATTACTATTCCCACTCCAAAAACTGCAACAGTAGGGAAAGTTTTGGATAGCGGAGGGGAATAATTTACTATTCCCACTTCAGCAAGTGCAACAGTAGGGAAAGTGTTGGATAGCGGAAGAGAATAATTTACTATTCCCACTCCACAAAGTGTAACAGTAGGGAAAGTGTTGGATAGCGGAGGGGTTAAAATTGCTATTCCCACTCCAGTTATTGCAACAGTAGGGAAAGTGTTGGATACCGTAGGGTAAAAATTACTATTCCCAATCCAGCAAATGCAACAGTAGGGTAAGTGTTGGATAGCAGGTGGGTAAAAATTACTATTCCCACTCCACTGAGTGCAACAGTAGGGAAAGTGTTGGATAGCGGGTGGATAAAAATTACTATTCCCACTCCTACGAGTGTAACAGTAGGGAAAGTGTTGAATACCGGAGTACTAAAAATTACTATTCCTACTCCAGTGAGTGCAACAGTAGGGAAAGTGTTGGATAGCGGGTGGGTAAAAATTACTATTCCCACTCCAACGAGTGTAACAGTAGGGAAAGTGTTGGATAGCGGGTGGATACAAATTACTATTCCCACTCCTACGAGTGTAACAGTGGGGAAAGTGTTGAATACCGGAGTACTAAAAATTACTATTCCTACTCCAGTGAGTGCAACAGTAGGGAAAGTGTTGGATAGCGGGTGGGTAAAAATTAGTATTCCCACTCCAATGAGTGCAACACTAGGGAAAGTGTTGGATAGCGGGTGGGAATAATTTTATATTCCCACTCCACCAAGTGTAACAGTAGGAAAAATGTTGGATAGCGTAGGGGAATAATTTACTATTCCCACTCCAGCAAATGCAACAGTAGGGAAAGTGTTGGATAGCGGGTTGGTAAAAATTACTATTACCACTCCAGTGAGTGCAACAGTAGGGAAAGTGTTGGATAGCGGGTGTGTAAAAATTACTATTCCCACTCCAGCTAATGCAACAGTAGGGAAAGTGTTGGATAGCGGGGGGTTAAAAATTACTATTCCCACTCCAGCGAGTGCAACAGTAGTGAAAGTGTTGGATAGCGAGTGGGAATAATTTACTATTCCCACTCCACCAAGTGTAACAGTAGGGTAAATGTTGGAGAGCGTAGGGAAATAATTTACTATTCCCACTCCAGCAAATGCAACAGTAGGGAAAGTGTTGGATAGCGGAGGGGAATAATTTAGGGGCCTATTACGATGGCGGGTGGACGCCCGCCACCGCAACGGAGCACGGGACAGACCGCCGAAGTTGCGGCGGTCCCGCCAGGCCAATTAGGATGTGCCCGCCACACTAGCGGGCGCATCCTCGACTTTAACATTGCGGCGGGCGGTGCTGTAAGGAGCACCCTCCGCAATGTTAAAGCCCATGTTGTGCATTGCCATGCACAACGTGACAGGCACCGTGCGGTGCCTGCCACCTTGTGCATGGCAATGATGGGGGTACCATGGGTACCCCCCAGTGCAGCCACCCACACACCCCACCCCCCGGGGGCCCACAATGGCCCCCACGGCGATTTCCCGCATGCCTTTCCATGGCGGAGTCTCCGCCATGGAAGGGCATGCATCCTAATATGGATGGCGGTGCCTGCAAGTGACCGCCACCATGACCTGTGCCTTTTCCGCCCGGCCGTCAATCCGACCGGCGGAAAAGCGGCGGACGGTCTTTCCGTCCGCTGCGGTGCCCCTCGCAATACTAATATGGCGGGGGTGAAAATGGGTCATTTGGCTGGCGGATCGCCACCGCCGGCCTGGCGGTGACCACCGCCGGCCCGGCGGTGGCGATCCGCCCGTGATCATAATAGGCCCCTTAGTATTCCCACTCCTGCAAAATAATTAACATTAATTAACAAATAATTAATTTCTCAAAAATAATTAACCTTCCATCATATTCCCCTATAAACAACAACACCAACATTATAAAATATTACACAATTAACATAATTAAATATCAATTAATTAATTAATTAATAACAATTAACAAGCAAATTAAAAACCATCAAAAATAAATTAGATCACACAATTAACACTTTAAAATAACTTTAAATAAATATTATATATAAAAGAATGTATTACAATTAAATTGCTTCCCACCCTACTACTCTATCAACCCACAACCCACCCCGGAAAAAATTACACAATTAACATATTTACCAATTAATTATTAATAATTAATAATCAATTACAATTTAATTATTTTTATTTTATTTTTATTTTTTAAAATTTTATTGAAAATTTAAACAGTTGTCATGCGTAAAATCATAGTGTACAGTTCGTCATTTAACGGAAAAATGCTGTATGCTGTGTTACAATACGTTCAGATGTTACAATTTCAGAAAATTCTTTCGTGTCAGTACAAGTTCTTCAGTCGGTGAGATGCATAGTACTCCCCGATGAGCATTCCAGGCCCCCCACTTTCTATCCCATTTCTTAGGGCAACCTCTGATTTTATAGATTTCTTTTTCAGCTATCATACATTGGTCCATTGCCGCCACCCAGTTATTCAATAATGGTTTGTCCGCAGCCCCCCATTTCATGGCTATGGCTCTCTTTACCAGGGTATATCCCAGGGTGGAGAACTGCTGCTCTATGTCTGTAAGATCGTTTGCATCCCAAATGTTTAGGATTCCCAATGGGGGTTTCAGTACTAGTGGTTTGCCCAGTGCCTTTTGCATTTGATCTGTTGCTCGCTCCCAAATGTGTTGTATGTAGGGGCAATCCCATAAAATGTGATAAAATGTTGCAATAGAGTTACAACCCCGTAGGCAGAACGCATCCTGTCGGGTCCCTATCTTGGCCAATGTCACCCCGGTGAGGTATGTCCTGTGTAGAATCTTCAATTGAATTAGTTTGAAGCGTTGATTTATAGCCGCTTTCCTGGGGGACATTAGGGCCGCCTGCCAGTCATCGTCCTCGAGTTGTCCTATGTCGGATTGCCATCTGTCTCTAAGGGTAAGGAGGGGGTCTGGCATATTATTACATAGTTTGCGATAAGTAAGGGAGATTGCCTTAGTAAGAAGGGGCTCGGTTAATAGTCGGTCCTCTAAGGGGGACGAGTCTGGGACGTTAGCCAGGTCTGGTAGAGCCGTGTGAAGTGCATGTCGGATTTGTAGGTAGCGGAAAATCTCTGTGGGCGCCAGTTCATGTTTTGCTTGTAGTTCTTTGAAGGTAAGTAATTTCCCTTTTTTAGAAGGTCCCCAATCGTGGAGATCCCTATTGTGTCCCATTTGTCGAACCCAACTTGGTAGCATAATAATCCCAGTTGTTGGGATGACCACAGAGGCGTAGCTATTGTCAACTTTCCTTGCCATCCCATTCGTTTGTTAGCTGTCTGCCAGACTGCAATAGTTTGTGACATTGGGCCGAGGTATCTTCCCTTTCGAGGTTTGGTGTATAAGGCTCCTAGGTATCCTTCCCGTCCAGTCTGATACCTCTCTAAGTGGTATGCCGGGCTAGATGGTGGACCATACAGCCAGTGATTGGTGGCCACCAATTGCGACGCCCAGTAGTAGAGACGTAGATCCGGGAGTGCAATGCCTCCATCATACCAGCTCTTCGTCAGTTTTCCTAAGGCTATGCGTGGTGTCCTTCCATCCCATAACAGTGTACGGACTTCCGCCTCTACCCCAGCGAAGTATGTATCCGGGATAGAATAAGGGCAGTTTTGAAGTGCATAGAGGAACCTTGGTAACGCTAGCATTTTAAATAGGGCCGCGCGGCCCATCAGCGACAGTGGTAGCGACCTCCAGTGTCTGACATCTTCCTTTAGTCGCTGCAGGGGGCAGCGAGATTGTGTTCATAAAAGATTTTGGGGTCAGGGGTAATGAAGATCCCCAGGTATGTAAAACCTTCTCTATTTACTACCACCTTACATCCCTTAGGTAGTCTAGGCGTAGGGCCGTGGAGAACATAGAGTATTGATTTTGACCAGTTTATGGCATAGCCGGAATATTTTCCGAAATTAGCAAGGATATTGAGTAGATAATGAATCAATGCGTCTGGGGAGGCTAAATAAACCAGAATATCATCAGCATACAATGATATTCTGTCTTCAGTATCTTCGTCCCATTTTAGCCCTCGTAAAGTGACATCGCGCCTTATCCACGCCGCCAGCGGCTCGAGGACCAGCGCGAACAGCAGAGGGGATAGGGGGCACCCCTGCCTGGTTCCTCTGTGTAGCCCGAATACCCTCGAGGTGTGGTTGGTAACTCGCACCTGTCCCCATAGGTCGGTATATAGCAAGCGAACCCAGGCTATGAACCGGGGGCCAAATCCAAAGCGTGCGAGTACTTCGAAAAGGTACGGCCATTCTATTGAATCGAAGGCCATAGAGGCGTCTAAGGACATAATCACTGCGTCTTCTTCCAGGTAGGGTTGCCTCGCAAGCACATTATGGACCCTACGAATATTCAGCGCCGTATTTCTACCCGTGACAAACCCAGATTGATCCGCGTGGACCAAGGAGGGTAACACGGCATTCAGGCGGATGGCCAGCAATTTCGCCAGGATCTTGGCTTCTGCGTTTATTAATGAGATTGGTCTATACGACCCGCAACAGTCCGCTGCCTTCCCTGGTTTTCGTATAACTACTATAGCTGCCAACCTTTGATCCGGAGGCAACTTGCCCTTTTCCAGGCTCTCCTTATACATTAGATTAAGGTGGGGAGCTATCTTTAGCGCCACAGATTTGAGAAACTCTATCGGGATACCGTTAGGTCCCATCGCTTTTCCTGAGTGGACGCTGTATATAGCTGTACATAGCTCTTCATCAGTGATATCAGCCTCCAGGTCAGCTTTGTCCGTTTCTGATAGTGAGGGTAGGTTGCTGTCTATCAGCAGTTGCCGGGATTCTTCCGACGTGTAGGTGGTAGATGGTGTATACACCTTCTCCAAATGATCGGCAAACATTTCTGCAATGTCTTGTGGGTCAGATATTGTCACGCCCATATCGTTGGATAATTCAGGCACCCATCTGTGTGCCTGCTCCCGACGCTCGAGCCATGCCAGCATTTTACCCGCTCTCTCCCCCATCTCATACACTCTGTGTTTTGTGGACAATAGGCGGGCTCTCGCCTTTTCTTGCACAAGGACTTTGTATTCATGGCGTTTGATGGTAAGGCGATGTGTTGTGTCTTCGCTGGGCGAGGAGTTATGGAGCGACTCTAGTCGTTGTAGGTCACTCTCTATTGCGTGTATGTGTTCGTTGTGGCGCCGAATATGACCCATTTTTAATGCTAGCGCGTGACCCTTCATTACTGCTTTAAATGCCTCCCAAATTGTCTGCGCGGAGTCCACCGACCCAAGGTTTTCTGTAAAGTAGTGGTCAGTCTGTTCAGTCAGTTGGTCCCTTATGTCAGGTATCTTAAGAAGCCACGGGTTGATCACTATGGAGCTACGGTGCATGGGGCGGCGGAAACTAAGTTCCACCCACACTGGGGAATGGTCCGAAATTCCGCGTGGAAGCCCATGGGGATTTTGAAAATGGCCGACGTCCGTCAGACGTGTAAGGAAATAATCTATGCAGGACATGCTCCTATGCGCATTGGAATAGTGGGTATAATATGTAATCTGTGGTTGCAGAGAGCGCCATATGTCCACTAGACCCATGGCCTGGGTGAATTCCGCCATGAGAGTGTTTGGTCGAGTGGCCGGTCGCTGGGGGTATCTATCTACTGTGTCGTCCATAGTCAGGTTAAAGTCCCCTCCCATTATCAGGTAACCGTCTGGCAAGTCCACCAATATTTTACCTAGGTCGGATAGCGCTGTTTTCCCCGACGCCGGGGGGAGATACACCGAGATGACGTTCAACACTTTCCCCTCCCAGGTGGCCTCCAAGACCGCAAATCTACCTTGTGGGTCCGCCCATGTACGTGTGGGTGCAAGAGCTAGGCCCTTTCGAACTAGGATGCCCGTCCCCCTGGATCCAGAGGTAAACCCTGCGTGTACTAATAGCTTATAGCCCCACCTGCTAAGGGCCTTGCAACTATTTCCTATTAAGTGGGTTTCTTGCAGCAGGACTATATCTGGTGCTTGTTGCTTTAGATATTGTGACACTACTCCCCTCTTTATCTTGTCTCCTAGTCCATTTACATTCCACGTCAGGGTGGACAGTTTGATGTCATTGACAGTAGACATTGTGGAATGGGGTTGTTGTCAAAGAGGCGCAATCAGTAACCCACCCCCAGGGGGAGGAGACCAGGTCAGCGTGGACCGACACCCATTCCAGAGGGGCCGGGTACCCAATACGGGGAAATTGAACTACAGCATATCGTTCAGATGGCATCTCTTGCAATTGGTACCAATTTACCAAGCTTTTTATGATTCTCGCTTCAACATGACAGTTAACAAAAACAAAAACCTCAACTCGTTCCCCCCGTCCCCCTCCCCCCGCCCTGCCCCCTGCCAGTGGATTTCAAACTACCCACCCCCAACAAGGCAAAGTGCCTGTCGCCCCCCTCCCATGTGCGGGTGCCTGGTGTACAGCCATCCCACCCTCGCCGTAACTTAAGGATGGATACATATTACACGGCTATCAGAAAGATCCCTCGATGAACACCAATCGATTACATTAAACATGTCGCAAGTTGCCTGTGATAGCGCTCAGTTTGGCCCCAACAACTTCCCATCTGTTAGTCAACCAGGGTTTCTAGTTTCACACCCCTCTTCCCCCTGCCATCAGGTGCGTTCAAAGGTCCCAAGTGTCTCTATGTTTGTTACCTGGAGCAGCGCCCCGCCCCCACCCCTCGCCCCTTCGGAGCCACAGTGTTCTCCTCACGATTGTCTGCTCCGTTGGTCGATGGGTCGTTCTTGTTCCTGTCGTGTTTGCCATTGTTCCGGTGTCCCGCTCTTCTCCATCCCTCAAGCCAGTCAAAAGTGTCCTCCGGGGATGAAAAGAACCAGGTCTTTCCCTCCGACTCAACTCGGAGCTTGGCCGGGAAGAGCATAGAGTACTTTATTCCCTTGTCACGTAGCTCCTTCTTCACCACCTGGAAGCTGCGTCGTTGGGCCTGCACTTTGGTCGTGAAGTCCGGAAAGAATGTGACAGTGCTGTTGTCTATTTGTAAGGGCGGTTTGGCTCGAGCCGTTTGAAGGATCACATCGCGGTCCCGGAAATTGAAGACTCTCGCAATGATAGGCCTCAGGGGGGGCTCCGGGTTTGGGCCGACCCCCAGGGACTCGATGGGCTCGTTCAATAGAGAAGTAATCTGACAGGCATTTCGGCTGGAGCCTCTTTGTCACCAGGTCTTCCACAAAGAGGTCCGTCGCGGGTCCCTCCGCTCGCTCCGGGACTCCCAGTATGCGTATGTTGTTTCTACGCGCCCGTCCTTCATAATCATCAAGCTGGCTTTCCATCTTCGCCTGCTGGTCCTGGAGCCGGGCTACTTGTTGCTTAAGGAGGTCCGAGTCAGACGCTAATATAACTGTGGCATCTTCTACATCCTTTACTCTGGCATCCATTTTGCATAGGTCTGCTCTGATGAGGGAGACCTCTATGTTGACAGTGTCAATTCGGGTCTCCAGAGATGACCGGACTCCCGCAATAGCCTCCATTATGTCTTGGAGGGTAGGATCAGGTTGAGAAGACTTGGGGTGAGGGTCATTTGTCCCACCTTTGGCATCCGGGTCAGGTTCATCACCCGTTTTCCCCCATGCGAATTTTGCGAGCGACTTTTGGGCCGCCGCTTTAGGACCCCTTCCGCTGGCCATTTCGGGGTGGGAGTTGCCCCGTATGGACCCGGAGTCGGTACTCACCGCCGCCTGCCCAGGGAGGGGAAATCTGACTGCGTCCCTCCCCGTCGGCCTGTCGGTTTTCCCGGTTAATTGACTGGTTTCAGCAGATGGATGCCACTGATTATGGGCTCCGGGATGTCCCTAGGGCCAAAGTTCCAACGAGGAGGGGGGGGGTGTGACGCGGCCCATACACCAGGCCAGGCACCGTCTCGGGGCGTGGCAACTCCGGCCGGGTCAGTGGCGGCCTCAATTATCACCCCGAGTTTCACCCTCAGTGCTGTCGCAAAGTTGGCCGGTTTGCAGCGTCGTTATGGGGTAGCCACTTGACAGGGTAGTCCGCCGGGGTGACAGCGCAGCACTGCAGATGTTCCGGGATTCCGTGGGGGGCCCCCGGCGCCGCCAGGTCCCCGCCCGGGGCCCCAGGCAGCAACAGGCCCAGAGGGGGGGGTGCACGAGTCAACCTCCACTGATCTGCACTCCCCCCTCCTCCTCAGCGGTGTGTGTGGGTTCAAGAAGGTATCAGGGGTTAGGGGCCACCCCAGGTCCCCAGAAGAGTCTCTGGCAAAACCGCCGAGGCCACTCACTGCCCGGGTCAGGATCTCTGCTTTGGGCCACCACGTCTCCCGCAGCTGCGCTTCAGGGACCTCGCCACGATGCTCTTGCTCTCAGGGGGTCAGTGGGTAGTAGGCACGACTCCCGGCCTTGCCCGACAGCACTTTAGGTCGGCCGGGAGTCCGGAAGCAGCTGCCGGAACCCCCATCCACGACTAGGCCTCAAGCCGGGGCCTCGATTTAGAAGCAGGCCGGAGGGGAGGGGGAGGGACGCGCTCCACTCACCCCTCCTGCGCGTCACCTCCCGCTGGACAGGTGGGTCACAGACGGCCCACGGCAGGCTCCGATATCGCGGGGGCCGCCCCTCGGCCACCAGTGCGTCCCGCACACCAGTGCGCCACTCCTACCCCTCAGCCGAGAGGAGCTCCGGAGCAGGCCGCCATGTTGTCTCTGGCCGGGTGTCGGGGGCGCCGCTCCAACGTTGCGTATCTCCCCCAGTCGGGCTCGAGGCGCCCGGTGATGGCTTCGCTGGTGTCCACGGGATCATGCCCCTCGCATCAAGGGGAAAACAGTTGATTTTAGGCAGGATATGGGAAAGAAAGACGGCGAGGATGGCGGAGCCGCTTCAGAATGCGGCCATTCCGCTCGGCTGCTAGCCACGCCCCCTAAAATTTTATTATTAACCAATTAATTAACACAATTAACATTATAAATTATTAAATACATTAATGTTAATTGATACATTTATTAATTAATTAATTTCAATTAAATTACTTCCCACCCTATTCACCTATAAACCCACAACCCGCTACGGAACTAAAACGCAATATTTATTTATTTTAAAAATTAATAACTTTTGAAAAATTATTAATTAATATATTATAATTAAATTACTTCCCACCCTATTCCCCTATAAACCCACAACCCGCTGCGGAACGATAATACGCAAAAAAAAATTTACATAAAATTAATTACTTATGAAAAATTCAAACATACATTAAAAAAATAGCGTATACTTTTAACACATATACTAGCATAAAAAACATCAAAAAAAATTCGATATTATTAACAACGATATTTTGATTTACGATATTACTAACTTCGATATTAAGTAAAACGAGATTTCTTACCTGCATGTCGATATTCTTGTAGTCGATATTCTTGCAGGTCGATATTCTGTCATATCGAAATTTAAACATCGATATTATGGCATATCAATATTTACAACTCGATATTATGTCTGCGTACCCGGGTGAACATTGTGTTAGTCTGCTCTCCGATGAGACTGCTTAGCAGACTTTTGACATACACTATTGCTGTGTTTATCCCTGCAGTGATCCACTTCCTTGCTCCATCCATCAATGGCAGCAGTTTGGTTCTGAGCTCTTCTTTATCCATCTGGGCCCAAGGCACATAGATGGTACCTGACGTGCCCTTCCGCAGTAATGGCCACATTTTGGCTTGGGGCAGCGCTGCAGGTTTCTCTCTAACATAGTCGAGCAACAGTAAGTTTTGAACATAACTCCTCACCTTATCTGGCTACCTTTTCTTTCCTTGTAGGCTCCGGGAGAGTTAGTCTCTCGGTGTCAGTTTGTAGGAGTTTCCGGGCTCCACCTCGCCTCTGCCTGGCTACACCTGCCACGGGGAGCGCCATCTTGGAAGGGCAAAGGGCCCGCTTTTTAATCATTTTATGCTTTCTTTCTCACCACTTACTTTCATTATCCTTGTTTCCCAGTATCGTTCCCAGACAAGGAAAGCATGTGTAGGGCGAACGGGGTTGCTGGACCCCAGATGTGACCCTTGTTTTATTTGCCCACACTGTTGTAGGACCGCGCTTTCAGCGCTGACGTGTAGACATGCCCCCCTCACATGCAGGGCTAATTGAGGATATCACCAGCGCATCTGCGCAGCTCAGTCAAGCAAGCGTGAGTTTTTAACATAACTCCTCACCTTATCTGGCTGCCTGTTCTTTCCTTGTAGGCTCTGGGAGAGTTAGTCTCTCGGCACCAGTTTGTAGGAGTTGCCTGGCTCCACCTTGCCTCTGCCTGTCTACACCTGCCGCAGAGAGCGCCATCCTGGAAGGGCTAAGTGCCCGCTTTTTAATAATTTTATGCTTTCTTTCTCACCATTTACTTTCATTATCCTTGTTTCCCAGTATCTTTCCCTCACAGGGGAGCTTGTGTAGGGTAAGCGGGGTTGCTGGACTCCAGATTTGACAGTTGTTTTATTTGCCCACACTGTTGTAGGACCGCGCTTTCAGCGCTGACGTGTAGACATGCCCCCCTCACATGCAGGGCTATTTGAGGACATTACCTTCGCGTTCGAAGGTGTGCTAAAGGCAAGCCCATCTGGGCCTGTCCGCGCCCGTCTCACGCAGGCTCACACCAAGCGCCAGAACCCCTGCCGGTTTTGCTCCAGACTCCACCAACGTAATCCCCTTTTCTAGTAAGTCACTCTTAGATTTTAATAAATGTAACATTGAATGCCATCATTTTAATATGCCCACTCTCTGGCTTGGTATGGATGAAGGTTGTAAGACCTGTGGATTTCAGCTCACAGGCCCTTTCGCCCAACCCAGCCTTCAAGATCTAAGCCCCAGAACCTATGGGAAGGATAGCTTCAAGGCGTTCACTTGTACCCTCGTAAACGTCCGCTCCTTAGTAAAACATGCCACTGAAATGGCAGAATTAATTGACCTTTATAAGCATGACATCACGTTCATTACGGAAACCTGGGCTAATAGCACGTCCATGGCGACTCCCATTGGATATCGGCTGCATAGACAGGACCGCCCTCTAAAAAGTGGAGGGGGTTTAGGTATCATTTATCGTGAGCATTTTAGGGGCAAATTTGTGACCTTCCAGTCTGACGAATGTGAGGCATTGTCGTTCAATACTGAGTTGACTAAAAAACAATTGTTCAGAGGTTCCCTTATCCACTGCCCACCGGGCCCGAAATCCTGTTTCCTGAGTTCTATCAGCTCTCTTTTCGAGGCTGATATCTGCAACTGAGACTTCACAGTCCTCGGAGACTTTAATTTCCATCTAGATCAGCAAGACGACAAGGATACCATTGCACTGCTCGAAATCATGGATGCCTTTGATCTCGTTCAACATATAACCGAACCCACCCACAGCGTAGGGCACATGTTAGACGCACTTTATTCCAACAATAAAACTATTTCCAGCTTTAAAATGCTTCCTCTATCCTGGTCAGATCACTCAGCCATCTTTTTCGCGCTCAATTATACGGAAGCTGACACAGCTCCTAAAAAGAGGCATACTACAGCACAGTATAGGGCTTGGGCAAACCTTGACCTAAATCAATTACAGCAAGAGCTGACTATATCTGCTCCACCCTCAGTTGAAAACTTGGAGCTAGCCGCGGAGAACTATCAAACTGGCTTAATTTGACCTTCTCTCTAATGGTCCCTACCAAAGAGGCTACCCAAGGTAGGATTCGTCCGTCCGCCCCTTGGTTCTCAGAAGCCCTCAGGTTAGAAAGACAAAGCTGCAGGCATCAAGAGAGGAAATGGAGGGCTCAATACGACTCTCATGAGAGAGAAATCTATAAACTCTCACTATCTAAATATAAGTCCCTCCTGGTTAAGGAAAAGACAGCATACTTTTCCTCGCTAATTGAATCTTCTAAAAATTCAGCGAAAGAATTATATCAGGTGATTAATAAACTCACCAAACAGCCTGAGCACAAAGGTGATTGGGTTAGTCAATCCTTCTGTGAAAAAATTGTGTGGCACTTTAGGAGTAAAATTGATAAAATCTTTGACTCCTTTGATCACTCTTGCAATTTTATCT
This sequence comes from Calotriton arnoldi, assembly GCA_963921515.1. NCBI lineage: Eukaryota > Metazoa > Chordata > Amphibia > Caudata > Salamandridae > Calotriton > Calotriton arnoldi. Next base: position 1,141,118 of record CAWUFW010005032.1, read on the forward strand.
TGCCAGTCTGTCACTGCACAAGGGCTAGTCATCCTGTCAATGATACGGCATTGGCTGTCTTTGACACTTTTTTCCCGGTGACTACAGCTGAAATCAAAGACCTTGTATTAACCAGTAAGTCAGGCTCCCCGAATGATCCTTGTCCACCCTCAGTTATTAAGCTTGTTCCTGACATCATTGCATCCAACCTCACCAACATCTTTAACACCATGTTCAGAACATCCATCTGGAAACAAGCTCCCATTCTGCAGCTTTTAAAAAAACCAAAGCTGGACACGGTAGACCCGGCCAACTACCGGCCCATTTCCAGACTTCCTTTCCCCACCAAAATAATCGAAAAGGTTATGAACACCCAATTAAACCAGTTCATCAAAAATAACAACTGCCTTCATCCCACTCAATTCGGGTTCAGATCGGAACACAGCACCGAGACGGCCCTGATCAAGGCTACTGATGAACTTAAGTTTTCCTGGATGACGGAGGATCAGCCGCTTTGATCCCTTTGGATCTATCAGCGGCATTTGACACGGTGGATCACTCTATCCTGATCCACCATTTGGAAGCAAAAGGCATCAAAAATCTTGCCTTAAAATTACTATCATCCTTCCTTTCTGACAGGGGACACGCAGTCAAAATAGATTCTTTTTCCGCAAACTCTTTCTGCCTGCCTTGTGATGTCCCGCAGGGGTCTTCGCTCAGCCCCACTCTTTTTAATGTGTAGATTGCAGAATTGGCCCCACTTGTTCAATCTTTCGGCTTTTCGCTCACCTCGTATGCGGATGACATGCAAATCGTGCTCTCCGCTTCAAACAATGCTAACGATACCAGTCATCACATCCAGAGCTGCATGAGACACATCAATGCTTGGATGAGCAAGCATTGTCTCAAGCTCAACACTGGAGAAACCAAGGTGATCTTGTTTGGTAATGACCCTAATTTCTGGTCAGCATCTTGCTGGCTTTCAGAAATGCCCCTAGCAATAAAGCCACGAGTCTGGGGGTCATTATTGATGACCGTCTAAATCTAGGTAAACAAACAAATGCTGCGGTCTCTTCATCTTACAACACCTTAATACTACTTAAGAAAATACAAATGTTTCTTCCTACCACTGCCAGGAAGACAGCCATATCTAATTTAATACTTGCCAAAATAGACTACTACAATGGCCTTTATAACTGTCTGCAGGCCCAATATGTGAACAAACTTCAAGTGCTTCAGAACTCAGCAGCCAGACATCTACTGGGACTGCCTAGGCATCACTCTGTCTCCCTTGTGTTGAAAGATCTCCACTGGCTGAAGGTAAAGAACAGAATTAACTTTTAGTCTCTCTGTCTTACATCTTGTGTGTTTTACATATAAAGCCCTCCATGGCTCTGGACCTCTTTTCTTGAAGAAATCCCACTTATGGTACACCAGTACTAGAAATGTAAGATCATCAGGCTCCTTCCAAATAAACACCATTAGATTCAAGAAATCTAAATGGGGAGGAAGCAGTTTCTTGGCTGGAGCATCCAAATCATGGAATCTCCTCCCTTTACACATAAGGTCAGCTCCCTCTCTTCTTCAATTCAGGAAGCTCCTGAAAACATGGCTTTTCAATCAGTAGGCTTTCTTTCTTCTCTCACCTCTGCTTGCTAAATTAGCGCCAAAGCACCTCCGGGTATACGCTGTGCTTTACAAGTTCTGTTAACATAACATAACATAGTGCTCCCATTTCCTTAGGCAATCCTGCAAGTAGAGGAAGTGCCACTTGGGATCTGCCCCTCCATGCCAGATACAGTTGTCCACAATAGCCATGTCCTCTGGTTTGAAGGATCCTTCCTTCGGCCAGGGTCTATCATGCTGGCCCTCCCTTTCTGTCGAGATTGCTAGCAGGTGACAAAATGGTTGCGCTGGTTTGGCTGTGGTACACTTGTGTTCCGACCACATTCTGTTTCAGTAACTGCGCTCCGGACGCTACCCTGAATTTGATAGGGCTTGCTAACAACCTTCTATACTAGATTTCATCAATTCCAAGATGGCTCCCATAGTCCATTATGGTACATGTGACCTGCTGGGGGCATGTCTCTGTCATCAGCAAAAGTAATTTAAATGTGCTTTTGTGGTGCGACAGCATGGACACACTGAAGAAGTTGTCAGGCTGGTCTATGTCAGAGTAAAAGTAAGTCCCAAGTCTGGAGTGTTGCTTACACCAGGAGTTACTTGTTTTCGTCCTAATATATTGATTGGCATTGTTTTCTTCGTAGGTTGAATTACCCATGGATACGTTGATTTTGGGTAAAAGATTAAGCGTCTACGTATGATCAGGTGATACTATGTTCACTGTGGTTGGAAGAGAGTCTGTAAGTAGTTTGTGTGCTTCTTTCATTTATAGTGCGATTTAGTTGATGCATAAGGCACTTGCTGAGCCATTTAGTGAGAATTATTTAGTTTGGAGGCAAGGTAATTTCTTTGAGATTTGACTAATATGTACACCGAGCCTCTTTGTGGTAAATTTGGAGGCAAGGTATTTTCTCTGAGATTTGACTAACATGTGCACTGGATTATTGTTCAGGCATTGCATGATTCTGGCACCCCGGAATTTTTTTTTTAATTTTCATTTTTTATGATGTCTTTCAATCTAGATTGGTTAGGTTTTGTGCACTGGGTTTTGGTCTCTTTGTGGTTATTTTAAGTGACACTGTGGTGTTTAGGTTGTGAGCAAGCGAGGCACATAATTGTTTGGCGTATTGTTTGTATTATGTTTCATTGGTATGTTTATGTGGTTGATGTCAGTACTTGCAGGCTGATTCCTTTCCAACACTGTGTCCTAATGATGGTCTCGCTGACCTTTTGGGCCACCTGAGACCGAAACGTCGACATTCTGTCCTTTAAACACCATTGATTACACCTTGTGGTGCTTCAGTCCTTTTCAACCAGTTGAAAGCTAAGGAATTAAACTACTTGGACTGTGGATTTGTGAACCTATATTGTTAAGATGATTTTGTGCTTCCCTAGATCCCCACAATGAATGTATATTGCTAGCTCTTGGGGATCATGTGGTGGAGTCAGGGTTGCTATATTTATGTATTGCTGTATATAATGTCTGTTTTTGTACTGCATTGTTCACAATGATATGATGATATTTAGATTCAGTCATATAAAAATATATTTTTATTAACAACAATACGCATGTATTACCATACATGAGTGATTTATTGATGGTATGTAGTGGGATCATTTTTATGACCAATTAACTACTGAGTGATGTATAAACAATTCCTCAGGGAACACTTTTGTATGTCGATTATTTAAAAAGCACTCACAGACATGGTGGTCTGCTGACCCCCAGCAGGCCACCATCCCCGTGTGTGCTGGCCATTCCCAAAGGGTTGCAAATTGCGACCTGCCTCATGAATATTAATGAGAGAGGTCCCTTGTGACCCATTTGGGAATCGCAAATAGTGTCTGAGACACTGTTGTACATCAGGTTTTGCAACTCGCAAATTGCGAGTCGCTAAAAATCGCAATTTGCGAGTCGCAAACCCTGACGTGTGTACATGTGGCCCTTTGTTCTCTGCATTCAAATCCTTACTTTGATCTCTGTTTTTTTACTTGAATGAATGGGAAACTTTCCTTGCTTTCATATTATTTTTAATGTTCAACCTCAGCATATTGGTCTTCTTTGATTCTCTTCCTTTTAATCTCTAGTTTTAAAGATAGCTTTAATTTCATTATTATTATTATCATTCACTGTCCTCTAGTCAATGTCAAATGTTTTTCTTTATAACGACACCAAAATACCTAGGATCTCATTGTTAATTTAGTGGGTGGTATACCGGCCTGCTGGGCTAGTGAAGACACTGGCATCTGTTACTCTGGTAGAGGACCATCCATCATATTTAGAGTAACCCATCCCACCTGGCGGGGATCTCTGTGTCTTTAGTGCATCAGCTGATGCGTAGGATACATCCCATGGTTCAGAAAAGAAAAAAACATTGTTTTTTAAGAGCAGGATGTTTCCTCCTTTCAATAGGGGGTGAGTGCATGTTTTTGTCCCTGCCCAGGCACTCCATACCTCACATGGTAGACCCAGAGCAGGAAAAACAAAGCTGGTAGTCTGCCTTAAATACATGGAGACTATCACCACTTTGACCTGGCGGTTCTCTGAAGTGCGGGTCAACAGATCAATGGTTTCCCCATTGGATACCTAAAGGTTCCCCCAAGCTTAACTGAGGCGGGGACCATGGGTTTGACAGACAATTTATGGTGGTGCTCCTGCTACAGAGGATTCTAAAAAGGCTTTAATTCCTTTATTCACAACATATCGTATCCTCTTTTGTTTGCCCTGAAATTTATATCAATTGGTGTTTTAAACATTTCTAGGCAATCTTTTGAGGTTCTACATGAAACATTCAATATAACAATGGCAATTGCAAATGAGACAGCCGTACATTACCAAAATTCATTTTGAGGCTCCTAGGTGAACAGTATCTACCAAGGAGATGCATAGGCAGAGGCTAACACAAGCCTCATTAGAGTGGCAATTCACAAATCCCTTTAAAGGGGCTATCTAGTGTAGAGAAAAAGACAGTTCTCATTACCCAATCCTGCAGCCAACAATATGCGTTCCAGATTGTTTGTTAGTTTGCTGATGTCTTCTGGGGGTTTGAGATCTATTGTGATATAATTCACCAGATGGCGTCTTTAACCTCCTCCTATAGCTGCTGCTTGTGAAGATCAGAAAGAGTTCCTGAAGAGCTAGAACTCACAGAATGTGCCAGCACAGGGTTACACAATACCAAACAATTGTTTTTTCTGTGATCCAGCCATGTAGGCAAGGTAGATGTTGCATAATGGGTTCCACCTATTTATTTTTGATCACTCCATTCTGGATGTTTTGCTGTGGGTGAGTCTCACTACAAGTGTCTCACCCATGGTATTCATACTCTAAATGGACTGTGTGTGTTTACCACCATTGTCTGCCTTTGCCTTTTAAAATAAGGCTGCTGGGAACCAGCAAGGTTAAGGGACACTTGGCTGGTTACACATGAACACGTTTGTACACATGTTTGCACATGTGCGTGGGCTGCATGTGTAAGACTACTGTCATGCGCAACCAGGTAACGTGGCACAGGGGGTTCACTCTGCAAGGTTAGGTTGAGGCCTTGGATAGGCCTTATAATGTTAGTGGGCACTCATATGTAAAGTCATTATGATTTACTGTTTTGTCTTCAGTGACAACGTATTATACATTTAAGCAAGGAGAAATCTGACTTAGAGTGCAGTTTTGCTTCAATTAGGTCACAAAGTTCAATGAGATATGAAACTAGGGTGAAACATGTGCTCCCAGTCTGACTATGCAGATTTCAAGATCATACATGTACAATTTTCAAATTTCCCTGGCTCAGCTCAGGATCAGAGCCCAGGCCTTTTGTCACCCTGCCTGGACAATTTAACTACTTGCACCGTAGCAAAGGGAACAGAGGCCTCCTCACACAAAACGAGTAATTAACAGTGCTTCCATCAGCTCCTGAGGAGGACGGGGTTGGAAAGAAAATCTGCATCTGTTAGTTAGTTGTCAAACTGTACCAGGACTGGGAACAACCCAGGCTCACTGAACAAAGGAGGAAGCCCAGACCACTGGAGCCAACAAGGGATGGGGCTTCTCTTTGTAGTTTTGGTGGGAAAGGACCTGGCAGCGATGTCAGTGAGGGCGGATCTGAGGCTCTAAGAGAAGATTTGACTAGTGACATCTGGACAGCTCCATCTTGGACTACCCCAGCATGCTGTGCAGGAGGGTTGGGACCTGGGTGGAGAAATGGTGTGGCACTCTAGGATTGGCCAGGGGTGTCTGGCTTTTAGAACCTTCCAGACCATTTAAAAACTCTTGCACAGAGAAAAGAGAGTGCTTTATTTTACAGTTGGACTTTGGACACTGGGATGGCGAAGGCGGCATCAGCCCTGAAAACCTGAGCTGTATTACAGATGGTGACCAGGGGGCTTAAAAAGTGCGCACCCGTTTGGCGAACCCCTGCTGCATGTTGGTATTACAGAAGCTTGTGCAGCATCTTCTGTAATACTGAAAGCTCTGGCGCACATGTAGGGCCAGCACTTTCTCAAGATGGCATTCCCTCATTTGCATGGGGGCGTGGCCTCCAACAATTGAGGAAAACCCTTTGCCTCTGTACACGAGCCGTATTATAGACGCAGGCGCAGAGGCAAAGAATCTTTCAGGAGCCGCACTGACAATGATAACAGCCCTCTGGAAAGGGGTCCTATTGACCCCCAGACATCCCCTTCAGACAGGTGCAATCACTCACTGCACCCGCCTACAAGGGAATCTCTAATCCCCCCTAAAAGGGCTGGTAGATTGCCACCCTCACAGTGAAATACGGAGTGGCTGCTTCAAAGCCACTCCATTTTTCACTTGAATGCACTGCCCCCAGGGCAGCACTAGTCTGCAGCTACCCTGGGGGCAGCACATTCTATGCAATATGGCAAACTTTCTTGTTAGCGGCTGTAATAAAAGAGGCGCTCTTGTGATTTGGCACCCTATGATGACCCTCAACTACCACCATTTTAACTGACTTTAGTGTGTTATTTTACCTTAGCCTGGATATATGAGACGGTTCTGCATATGCCTGCTTCTCTTCTGTCTTGTAATCTTGCTGTCTTTTAGTGAGAGCTGTCACGGAGTAGAACAGTACATTTATATTGTAAGTGCTTACTATTGGCTTTGACATGGCTTCATGTCATCTTGTTTTCTGTCTTTGCTTTGCTGATGAGTTCTTACTATTGGCTTTGACATGGCCTCATGTCTGACTTTGCCTTGCTCCTGCCTACACAGCAGTGCTTGCGATTCAGATTCAAGGTCTTTCTGCTCCTCACTTGTTTTTCGCACCTCACTGACCAGAGTGAACTGGATATTATCTGTGGAATGTACAACTCTGTCTCAGAGTCAAAATACAGAGGCTTGGCCAGCCACTGTCTTGGCCTTGACGCAGACTGGTACAGCCTGCTCGGTTTTTCCAATGAGAAAGGGGCAGGGTTTTCTAGAAACTTCGCCTCACGTTGAATAATGATACTTAAGCTGGAAGCTTTCGTAGGTCAGGTGGAAGTTCACCACAGAATAGACGTCTTGCTGTGGAATGGTGATGGAACTTGAGTCCTGACTGACACTCCTACCTGGGCTGTTGAAAGGGCTTCCCCAGCTAAAGAGCGGGCAAGGATGTTGCAGAATCAGTCTGTGAGGTGTTCCTAACCACTCTCTCTCTCTCTCTTGTATATATTTTCTACTCTTTGCATATACTGCATTTTATTCTAATTGTTTATTTTACTTAGTTGGTATTTGAGAATCTGCATTTACTGATATATTTGGCCTACCGTTTCAAATTGTTTCATTAATAAACTTGTGTGTGTTATTTTAAATACACTTGAATTTGGTTTCTTGCCTCGCCTAAGGGGGTGCTGCGTCTTTTCCCCGCCTTAGGGGGTGCTGCTCAAAGTATATGTTCTAAGTGCACCTGAATTTGTCTTTTTGCCTCGCCTAAGGGGGTGCTGCTCAAAGTGCATTATTTAGAGGTGCAGTGGTAAGTTTGCCTCCCAGGTGGGAGTACAGGGTTTGGGTGTGTCCTTTTAGTGAAAAGCACATTCATTAAAGCGGCAAGCGCACCTTTTGAAAGGTGCACCCGGCGCTAACAAGGAAAATGCACCGCATTACATAATACAGCCCCTGGAAGGTCAAACACCCTGATGCCCTAAGGGATGAAGGACTCTGCCACAGTTGACCCCAGGACCAGTGGGTCTCTCCAAAGGCCAGTGAGTCTGTCCCCCTTATACCCCTGGAGGACCAGTTGCAGAAAATATCTGGCCTTTTGCACCCCAAAAGGAGGAGGGGGCACCAGAGAACAAAGGCCAAGAGAAAAGCTGATGCAGGGAGCCAGTAGAACCAGCTACCTGTAAGAATTTATCTTTTCCAGGCCAGGAGGCCTGCTTTAACTGCTAGACCTCGCCACCAGGAGTAAAATGAGTCCAAGATCATGCAAAACAACCAGCAGGGCTAGGGATATCTGCATTTGAAGCGCTGTGACTTTTGAGCCCAGCCCAGCAAGAATCAGAGAGCATGGGTCTCTGCCAGAGTCTCCTGCAATTACCCCTGGGGTGGGCCAGGGCTCAGCGCAAGACAGTTTCTCTAAGCATGCATGGGTCCTCTCCCCACACCTTCGGTTGGCCCCAGGGGCCCCTATCTCCCAGGGTGCTGATGCAATGGAGACTGGGGGAGTATTGTCACAACACCCCAACAAAGAAAAAGGGGCCAGTGTGCCAATTCTGTGCCCCCAATGGTGGTGGCTTCACTTTCAGTTCCCATGCCCATATGTGGGGGAGTGGAATGGCCATTGCACACGAAGAACCCTGAAAGTCAGTTTTCAGCTCTAACGCCGGCAAAGATAGACACCAGCCAGGCTGGAAGCTGGCAGAGGCAGCCGGGGGTGGGCTCCCCATCCTGTCCCATGTTGGAAGCACATCAGGATGCCCACGTTGGACTGGGCCCCCCTCAAGGAACAAAAATATACGGAAGAAATAAAAAGGCTGCGGGCGCAAGGCCTCTTGGCAGCACAAGAAGGCAGCCAGAGCAGCTAATTTCAGATTCACAGCTCTCCACGAGGGAGTGCCCCATATTACCCTGTGGGCTGAAGTTGCCTGCATGCCTTCTGCTTGTGGTGGCCTCTAAACAGGCAACAACACCATCAAGATGCTGTTAGGGTCTGCAGGAACGATAGCTGCACCCCCCCCCCAATAATTGTAAAAAAAAAAACAATAGCACTACATTTATGGGGTCCAGGACATTGATCCCTCCAAGCTTCCATCATTATTTCAAGCACTTCCAAGGCAGTAGCTTTTTCTCTATAGCTGGGAGTGCAGCACACTCTAGGGGCTGTTTACATGGCTGCGTTTTATGTGTCCTGAATGCGTATTGAAAAGACACAGACACGTTATCTTTATTATCAATGGTTTGTTAACAATTTATGCTGACAAAAATTGTTCAGCAACGTTGAAATGCTACATTGACCGTAATTATTGCATTTACACATGATTATTATTGATTACTGCAATTACACATACAATTATGGTGGTTTTAACATGTAGATTATGTTTCCTTTAATTTGTTGAACCTTTGATAAATCCAATAGGCTTGCCCTATTTGTTATGATGACCCTTGATAAAGCCACTAGACTTGTTTTATTTAAAGTGATACCCCAATATATTGTTATGTCTATGTGGTGTAGGTGGGTGGGGTGTTGTGATTTGGAGGGTATGGCCCAGTAGGCATCAGATATGTTTACAGAATGTCATCTATGGTATTTTAATCTTCCTTATGTATATATGTTTTAATTAATGCATATTATTTAGTAGTGTGTCTATGATAAAAGCACTGACTGGACAATCATTTATTGAGTGTTATTATTGCATGCCAGTGAATAGTGATTAAGATCTCAGACCACCTCCCCTGATAAGCCTTAGACTGCCCTGTTCTATACCCTGAGATAGTCAAGAGCTACAATGGGGTTCATGGTTCCTTGTAAGGGGAAATTATGGACTTGTTTATCACTTGCAGGCCTCACAGCCTGTACAACTAATAACCCACATTCCTATAGTAGATAATCAATTACCCTATTTGACAAATAGCTTTTCGTATTTAAATAATGTTTGAATTTGCCTGGACTGGAGGCATTTATAATATATACATTCAGACACAATGTTACTAAATAAATAACAATTTTAAATGTATTTCATCCTGTCCTTATATTTTACATAGAATAAAAAAAATGTGAAACCAGGAAACTTTCATGCATGGAGATGTTAAAAAGGTACTGAAAAAAGAAATGACAAAAGCAAAAAGAAACGTTGAACAGAAACTCTGGCCAATCATTTTAAATACGAGATCAGTTAGAAAATGTATTCTTGCCACGCCAAACATTCTACTTACATATATTAACATAAAAGAATATAACGCACTTTGCCTACCAAATGTATACTTTTAAATTCAACTAACTTTTAAGTGACAAATTATATGGGGAGTCCTATGAAACAGAGTGGAAAGCTGAATGTAGCTGGGGATGGCGTACATCAACTAGCTTTGTTAATTAAAAGACCCATAGGGGCTTATTATGATGTCGGGCGGACACCGTTGTGGATTGGGATACAGTATTTGATGGAAACATCCATTTTTCAATGGAAGCTTGTGTGGGGGCAAAAAAGGCCTGCAGCACAAGCTTCCATTAAAAAATGTATGCTTTCAAACATCCCTGTACCATGTGTCAGGCACCTCACTGTGCAGGGATGTTTGGGGGGCACCATAGGTGACCCCCAGGCCCCAGAGTTGAAGGCCAGGAGGGAAGGGGGCCCAGAAAGGCCAACATGGAATGGCTGTTGGAAACCAACATCATATTCCCGACGGCAGAGCCACTGTCATTAAGGGATTATGAAGTGTTTCCATCTGGCTCCTTGAGCCCGTCTGTAGCACAGCGGACGGTTCCTCTGCCTGTTGCCTCTGACCAAATGCATTGTAATGTGTCGGTCGGACCACAGCAGCAGATGGTGGTTGGACCGCAACCGACAAGCCGTCGGTTGCGATCAGACCACCATCGTAATTGGCCTCATAATGTCATGATTGACTAAAACATATCCTAAATCATTACCCTCGCTTTATGTGGTTTGGGTGATCTCTTTTCTGACTTAAAAATAAACAGTACAGATGAACCCCTCCATTTCTCAATTACGGCCAGCTTTTCAGGAAATCCTGTGGTTTAACAGACCCTTTTCAACAGTATGGTGTTCAGGTACGCTCAGCCTTTGCCATGAATCTAGATTGTTAGCTCTCAGAGGGCTGGATCACAAAATATTTTTGATGTGCGATATTTTATGTCATTTGTGGAAAGTTAAAGCAGTGCTTAATGCAGGCACTTTTTACCACTCTATTATCAAAACGGGTTTGTGAGGTGGCAATATGTGACCAGAATGTTTGTGCATATTTATTGTTTTGCATGCTGCTTGCTGTGTTTTTGTGCTGCTTTATAGTGATGTGATGTTCTATTGTACTGTGATTGTTGGGTTTCATTCTGTTTTGTTTTGCTGTGCCCAGTTATGTCTCAATTGTGTGGTTAGGCTGGTTTAATTATGTCATTGTGTTATGTTCTGTTGCTTAATTTAGGTATGTCAATAAATGCTGCTTCAATTGCAGCCTAAAGCACATAAAACCTTTAAAATTATTTTGACAAGCAACTTTTTACCATTGCATGAGGTGGTAAAATACTGCTGCTTCAGCTCTTCAACTATTTAGACATCAGTCAGCCCAAAAACCTGTGGCAGTTTAGTGATTGCAGTGATCACTTTATGTGATACAGCCTTTATTGATTATCAGATCGTGAGGCGGTGGAGCTGCTGTAGAACACTACAGTTTTTACAGATACATATATATGCAGTGATTAACAGTTTAGTATATGTCAGGTGAAACAGAGGTTGAGCTGTTCAGATGAAATAGCTAATGAAAGCTTTTTCACAGGAAAAGCACTTTTGCAGATACTGTAGGAATCATGGCGTTTGCTGCAACATAGTCATAAACCCGTTTTTATTTTCTCTGTTACCCATTTATGTTGCTAGAAAATGTGAAAAGACATGTTAGTTATTGATACGATCATATAAATAGGGGGTCATTCAGATGCTGCTATTGTTGTTTTGCCATAAAATGATTTCAGTATATATACCAAAAATTACTTAATAGGATGTTTTTTTCCGAACATCATTCATCATTGATGTTAGCAACGCCAATGCATATCTCCTTGGCATACATGCTTATATGTGTCCTCAAATGCAGACTTTATTAGCCGATAGCTAGTGGTAAAGGTGTGCACAAAACCATTGCATACGCAATATGCACTTAGCTCTAAATAAGCTATATTACTATCATAATCACAAATACCATTAGCACTCTTTTTGCACTAGTAAGAGAGATTAAGAAAGGCCCCTTGTATCATGTACAAATTATTGGTAACTAAAAATGTTTTTCATTGTCTCATACGAAACATTCAACAATATTGTGATAAAGTAAACTACCACAATATCTGAGGAAAATTAAACCTTTCTGACTAAGTTCCAACCTGACCTGTTCATGCTTAAGTTGAACTTACAATGCTCCATTCTTCAGGAAGCAAAATCACAATTTACTTTGTTCCAATTTATTTTATTCGGTCCATTTTACAAATATATTTACAGTTTGCGTCCTGAGGAATAAGGGTGGTGCATTAGCAAACTGGCTGAAGTACGTGATTTTGCACTATCTCTGAGTACAAAGTAACAAACATAATGAAACAATTTTTGCTGTCAGAAACATTGGCAATGGAAAGGTGGTTGAACTGGGCATTCCTACCTTTGCCCTTCTCTTCAGAATGTTAATACGAGCTGTAGGGGATCCCTTTCAATGAAGTGAATCCTCTGCACTCTTTGAATCAACGACTATATAAACTATCTTCTGCAACAACAATGGACTTTTTTCGTTAGAACGGCCACCTCACAGTACCCCACTGGACTATGCACACTTTAGAGACTTTATTTGAACAGCAAGATTCCTGGCATTCCCTAGCCAGTTTACTTGGATACATAAAAAAAAAATAAAGGAGATGGGACAGAAGTTAGTTGTACTTAAATTATTGGGCAAGGTTCACAAAGTAATGGTAATTCTTCATAATTTGTTCCTGCTTAAGGGAATTCTATAAAACAATCCATGAATAAAAAGAAATAGTTTTTTAGCTATGCCTGGAACTTTAAACCCCACAACTTGAATGGAGAAGGCTGACATGGCTCAAAATGAAGGGACAAATGGGCACTTCAAAACCTAGAGATTCATCATTGGACTACCACATTGAAGTGTCTAAGAATGGTTGCAGGGCTGCAATTTGTGACAAGTAATATAGGGAAATCACAGAGGGCTATGGAATCTTGCCCGTAATTATGTATTCACCTCCTCTAGATTCACAACGCACAAGAATAAATAAAACAAGCATTGGCATAGCCAATAGGTCTCGCTTTTGGGACCTTATAAGTATTTAGTTATGCAGCACAATATCCTTGGTGCAACAACATCAACCGTTGCAGGGCTCAACACTTATAAGGTCCCAAAGGCGAGACCTATTGGCTATGCCAATGCTTGTTTAATCTGCACTTTGCGACAGCTTTAGCTGTTTTGCCAGACTTTTGTTCTCTAAATAAATTCTACATAATACACATGCATAGAGGATCAGCAGGCTTTATTTATTGGTCTGTTGAAATGTCATTCACATTTTTTTGTTTTCAACCACCACAGAGTACAGCACGGGACAATGCATCAGCCTACTTTACCCGTTGGCGCCCTTGACTTTGAGTGACTGCAAAATGCTTCTGCACAACGTTCACCTCGCTTAAAATAGTTCCTTCCTCTGTAGTGACAAAGCTTTTTAAAGTGTGTTTATTAGTATTTTATCTTTAACAAAGATTTTTGCCTGCACTTCACAGGGTGATTTATTTTCTGTCTCTTTTTAAAGATGGTGCTATAAAATAAAATAAGTACTTAAAATAATTCCACTAGACAATTTCTGTAGCGGTTTTCAAGGCAATGGGCCATTTCAAACTGTTGATTTGGTGTTTTGGTGTTTTGGTGTTTTCAGGAAAACCCAAAATCACAGGAGTATGTCAGAAATGTTCTTTCTCCAGCAGCAGACAGGATTTTGTCATGCATTTGTTTTTACCCTATTACCCTATTAAGAATATATTTTCTTACCCAGAAAACACCAGCATGCTGCAGCGTGCTCTGTTTTTGTGCCATGAGGCGGCATGACCCAGGTTGCTGTATTGGTCTGGGATTAGGGAACATGTGTGATTGGTTTCGTCTGGGACACAGATGCCCAAGCATGGGAGAACAGACAGAAGTAAGTGTAGCTACCAGTGCTTTACTTTCATCCTTCCCTACAGGGTTATTTGGGCAAGGAGGACTAGTCTCTTCTAAGTGTCCATGTATTATCCATAGCAGGAGAACTATTTTTCTTCCAGAACAATTGTGAACTTTCTTTTATGATGGTTAAAATAATCCGTTGGGAAAACTTGTGTCCACGTGAGGGACGCTGAACCAATCAGTAGGCTTTTTCCAGGGATCCATCCGTCAGCGACCAGCATAGTAGTGTGTCTCATCACTATCCTAGTATATATACAGTTATAGGTACACTTCCCCCTTGCCTCCATCTTTCGGTTGGTTGGGCGTTCTTACCTGTAGTCTGAACCAATGAACACTCAGAGCAGCAACATGTGATGCTTTATGGTGGAAGGCCCTTTGCAAAACTGGACTGCTCACCTTTCTGTTGCTTATTGCTAGGTTTGGGTGTTAAACTGGTACTAATGAGGTGCAACCAATACCCAAACAGGGTTACCAAGCTTAAAAATGACGATGATAATGAAGCAATGCTAATACAAAATGTGCCACATCATACTCAACTCTGCAGCATCATTTTGCCCTCCTCTGCCGCATAGTTCTAGTGGTCCTGCCTATAGGCCAGTACCATTGTCACTGCTGCCAAGTATCACGCATTAGGCGTTAGACTAACGCATTTCAGTGTGGTACTCCGCATTACCGCACTGAAATGCATTGTCACGCATATGCATGGTGTCTGTTACTGAAACGCAGCCTGCCTAAAACCTAAGTGGGGCAGCTGGCAGTGCGCAGCCTATGGCGGGTGCGCTGCTCTACCAGGCTTGGGGCTCACAGCTGAGCTAAGGCTGCTCAGCGCTGGCAGGCTCACACTCCCTGCTAAGACTACGTTTGACTTGGCAGGACTGTGCTTCATTATTAATGTTCCCGCGGAATGGCTCTCACTTGTCAGTCTTATGTCACTGGGCCCAGTCAGACTGTGTGTTACACGTCGACGCGCGGGGGACGTCACATCCTGCGTGCTGGTGTGGGAGGCAGGAGGCTGAATTTGCGCGCCCGCAAACTAATGATAATCATGGCGCTCGCACCGGCCCGGGCCGCAGCTTGCTGTCAGCTGTGTTGCACCCTGCGGAATTCAGTTCTTAACGCAGCCGAGGGAGACGGAGAAGGAGTCAGTGACCCGGTTTGCAGCGGCCGCCAGGAGTGAAGACAGTTTGTTGCTGGACGGGTCCCAGGGACAGCCTGGACTAGGACTCACATAGCAATTAGGATACGTGAGTGATATAATATATATGCACAAAATTCAACTTCAACATTTAATTTTATCCGCTTTCATTTTACCAGGTCATGGTGATAATGTTGCATAAGTCCTACTGCACCACAACAGTCAGCCGTTTGTTTTCTGAGTGCTAAATGTCAACACAGAATAAAGACTTCCTGCCAGCTTCATGCAATCATAGACTTACGCTGCTTACTTTGAGACGTAGTTTGAGCAAGGAAAGAATAGTCTACTCTGGACAATCCCCACTCCAGCTATCCGATTACGAACTGCTGAAATCAGATGGCTCCGCATTTTATTGGCCGACGATACGCACGGTGGTCCGGGGCCATGTTTGAATGGGAGTGTATTTTACAAACAGGGAAGGTGCACGAGGTCGGCATGTTGGTAGTGCTATAAAATGTGGCCCACAGAGATACAAATACCTGGATTTTCCTGCTAAGCCTCAAAGTGTGCGATAACCCTATTGTCTTGCAAGTGTGATGTGGTTTCTGCATCATTTTCTGAATAATACCATTGTGGGTGGCGTGGTTTCTTCATTAGTGATCCGATAAAATAGTGACATGACTGCAAAAGATTGTCTTTAAAACTAAGAAAAGACTGGCAGTGCAATTTGTGTTTGTTTGCACTACCAAGTGTTTAGAGTAAAACACTGTCAAGTTTTGCGCTGGTGTTTCCCAGCATTCTTTTTTACCTTATTGCATTAGCAACCGATTATGCCTGTGACTGAGTGACGGCATAATCTCCTAGTTGCACTTGCTATGCTAAAAAATGTCCTTTTGGGCTAGCTCAAGTCATGAATGAACACATCAATGAGAACATCAGCAGTGCCTGCCTGCCCTCTCTTACTGAGACCTGCAGCCACGCAGTCTGTCTCTGGTTAGTGCGGTGCCCTTCCTTCCGTTTTTGGTGCTTTGCAGATATGTTTTAAGATCTTCCTAGAATTTCTCGTTGCTCAAATTGGAGTAATTTCTGATATTTATAGTTTCCCTCGTCTTCACTGCTTGATTTTGCCCGGGAGAAAGTGTCACTCATAGTCATTGAAATGTCACTCATAATTACTCTTAAATTATGAAAATGTTACACATAGCAATCTGAAACCTTGACAGCTATGCATTGTTCATTGATTCTGTCTTAGAGCGAAACACTGCGTGCTGTAAAAATATTTCCCGGAGAACATGTCCAGCTCCCCGCTGATAAGCGTTGAGAGATTATTTCTGAAAAGCCTGGTACGCGCACGTTCTACATTTTCCGTGCAGCGCCCTCCTGTCACCTGCTCTGTCTCGTGTGCAAGAGACCCCTGTCAGTTCGTGGCGCACCTGTAAATAAGGTCGAGCTGTGCGGCGTCAGCCGGAGGGCCGTGATTGGCTCTCATTGGCTGCTGCCCTGGCCGTGTTTACTCAAAGACACACGAGAAGGTCTCGTGGACGCCGGCCCCGCAGGACTCTCTTCCGCATGGTGCCCATGTGACAGCAGCGCGTGCCTGCTGGTTTACAGCAGCGTCTGCCTGCTGCTGGGTTTCAAGGTCCGTGAGGTTTCGGAGTGTTCAAGTGTTTACAAGACAAAGTTCGGTTTCAGTTTTATTTTTAGTTTATTTCAGTTTTATTTTTAGTTTATCTCGATTACAGTCAGTGCTTGCAATGGAAGTAAAAAAAAACTGCAGGCAATCACCACCACAGAGTACCGGTTTGCTAGTGAATAGTGCTAGTACTCGTCCGTGAAAAGTATTGCACCCCTGCTGAAAAGTGTTGCTACTCTCGCTTCCTTTCAAATTAAATAAGCGCAGAGCAGTATCTAACATTACACGCATTACAACATTGGAATTTGAAATCATCAAAAGCAGTCGTGCACACACAAACAGCTGCTTTTCATTCTTTTCCACTATAATCGCAAATCATCACTTGTGCACGCTGTGGGAGCAGATGCTCTGACGGCCCTGTTGAGAAGGTCTTGCACAACATGTATTCCGGACACCAAGCACAACGGAGCAGAAGACGGAAGAAGTGTGTTCGGCCTGGCACTTACTGTTGCACTGGCCTTTCGGGCACTGCCAGATGGGCCAGCTTGAAATAGCAAGTGCAGGTTTGGTTTTCATGGGAGCTGGTGATAGTCCGGACAAAAAAAAAAAATGCTTAAGGTAACGAGCGAGCGCGGCAGCCTGCAGAGCTGACCAGACGCTCGTGCGTCATGGCCTTTTGCCTGCGATTACACGCACGGCAGGCATGTGTTTCCAATTATCGCGCCCGCGTCTGGGCACGATAATGGGAAACAGATGTCAGCCCTGCGCGCGTAACCGCCCGAAAAAGGCCATGACGCACGAGCGTCTGGTCAGCTTTTGAAACTCCCTAACTATAAGTCTCGCAGAGCAGCGCTTGCGCGCTACTCGAGGCTCGACCTAAAAAGGAGGCCAAATAGAAATAATATCTGCACCAACCGATAATTTTGTGAGGGCCTTCTTGAGCTCAAAATAGGCAAAAGTAGCTAAGGGTCCTGGGAGGGCTGAATTGACCCAAGACCTTACAAGTGATCCCAGTGGTGCTCAGGACAGAAATATACTGGACACAGTCTAGAAAATCACACGTTTTGTCAAGGCCAGTGCCCATTCTTGTAACAATCACTGCCCCAGTTGAGCCTGAATCCCCAGCTGGTCTGCCAATCTAGGAGCGCTCTAGTCTAGAGGAACCAGATTGTCGCATCCAGGGAAATAATGAGGGAAAGTCTTATTAGGCACATTATAAATGTTTTAGTTTTGTGATGTCCTAAAAGAAGAAATGTTGTTTGTGTATGTAAATTTAATTAAAATAAACACATATTTGTGAATTAATCTGAACGTTATCCTCTCTTTAATCAGAAGTGCTCACAGCCACAAAACAATCCATCACTGTTTAGATAGTCATGGGTCCGCTTACCTGAGCATTGACGAAGATGGGTTTTAGAGGGCTGTCCCCCACCACCACCCACTCATTCGTCCCACTCTACTTAATGGGCGATCGAGCAGGATCAACTGTTATCTGCTGGGCTAGACTGACAGTGCTAGCTATAGATGCATGTGTTAACTTGTGAATAGAGACAAAAGATGGGCCTTGGGTGATCTCAAGATGTTTGCTTTTTTACATTTTTAACCTGTTGTGGATTAAGGCTTTGCAAACTGAGTCAGAAATCTAATATGGCCCTAGTATCCACTGTTGTCATTAGATACTACCATCTACATGATACACAAGCTACACAAGACACTTGGGAGGCTGAGTTTGGTAGGGTCCTCCATGACAGAGAGTGGGCTGGGGGCCTAGAGTACCCACAGACGATTTCCCGTAATACAAGATTGAAGTTAATACTATTTTATGTAATACACAGAACTTACCTCTTCTCTGCACAAACAGGTAGGATTGTCCCCAGAGCCTCAGATTCTTGAGCTGTGTGCAACGCCACAGCAATTGACTTTAAACACATGTTCTGGGACTGCTTCTGTTTGTGGCCATATTGAAATCAAGTGACGAGTCGCTCGAGATGATCACCAGACTTTCTGGAATAGACCCCTGGGAGGCAGCTGCGCTTGGCATTCACAAGAGGCCACAGAAATCCAAAGCTTCTATCTGTTCTTTTAACTTAGCATTGGTACTCACGAAAAAAAAGATCACTCTAAAATAAAAGGGATCTATCCCCTCCCTCAGTACAAAATGGTGGTGGTGGTCACTATGGGTTGTGGCCCTTTTCAGTGAGAAGGCCATTGGCCTTATCTGATGACCAATCGCCGCTGACTGGGACAAGTTGATGTCCGCGCTGGTGAGTGCATCAGGCAAAGAGGACTTCTCTTCCTGTACACCCCCTCCTTTCCCTGAGACCACGTCCCCCCAATGCTTCCTGTAAACTCCTGGAGCCCTAACCCCCTTAGCATTGGAGTGTTGGCCTTCTGGCTCTCGAGATGGACTGCCCAACCTCCCCCACCTCATGGCCCCACGAATCTTCCTTGAGCCTGACTTCCCCCAAATGTCATTCATTGCCTGCTCTTATGCGCAATATATCTTAGGATCCCTACTCTTATTCGCACTCTCCATCCTTTTTGGGTTTATTTAAGGTTTATTTTCCTTCATTTTCCTCGTAAAGCATGTTGTACCTCCAGAAATCGAGGAAGCACAGCCTCAATCATGTTTTAGGGTTTCAGCTCACGGTTAAAGCCCTCCTCTCCTCCAATGGTAGAGTGTCACCCTCGTTGCTTAGGTTTGCCATGATTCCTTATAACTGGGCAATATTGGATGCTTCACCGATTACTTTTAAGCACGTCTACGAGGCTTTCTTTGTCGTCAATGTACTTGCTGTTGAAAATGTTGCTACTTGCTTGTTTTTGCAAAATGTTAATAAAGGCGATTAAAAAAATAGAGGGCATTTTCTTCTATTTATATTATTCTTTTCAGTCCCAATATCTTAGCATTGCCTTTGCAATGCAAGATGTCAGAAAGAAATAGAAAAGCTGCTGTTGCTCACATAACTTACACAAACACGCAGGGCATTTGCTATACAAGTAGCTCGCATTGTGCAGTAATACATATTTCAGTCAGTAAATACAATGCGCATCTTCAGTGCCCCCAGGTACTGCTTGATGACACATGCTGTCAACACACAGGCTGCAGTCTAATAACAAGGAGCTGCTCATTTCAGAAAGCCAGAGGACTGCCAGGATTTGAAGGTCTGAGCCAAGGATACGTGCATAATGTTTGAAAGCCGGGGGTAATACCACAGCAGCGGCACCCATCAACATCCAGCCGGCATGGTAGAGACAAACAAACCTCTTCATAACCTGCATCCCACAAGGCGATTGTTGGCAAGGCATTATGAATTATCACTTTGCATTTCCCATTCTGAAGGGTATTTAGCATCCAGTGTGAGGTCCAGGTGATGTGCTTTATCGCCGAGACCATTTCACCTGGATTTCTATTGACATGGAAAACACTAAAGCCAATTGTCCTTATTACAGCAACTGTGTGCCGCTCCACGGTGCACTTGCACGTGTGTGTGTGTGTGTGAGGGGGGTGGGAGGGTGGAGGGTGGTGGGGGGGGATGGTTTGGGGGAGGGGGGTGTATTTAACTGCCAGGCTGAATGGCTCCGTAATGTAGCCTCAGCATGGCATAAATTAAGCTGTCATTTTTTGGCAGCAAGTGCAGAGAGGCGATTTTCCTGTACTGTAACATTCGAAACAACAATTTCCTGACTCCAGCAGTACCAGCTGACAGTTCTGTGTGATACATGTTCAGAGCCTGTGGTACGGTGGCTGCAGATGGAAACAGCCTTCAGGGGAATACATTGTCTCTATTAGTAAATTGAGCTCCGATTCGGAAAGCACTAACGTTTTCTAACTCCTTTCATGGAACCTGCCATATCAACTTTGATGAATTGCATTCAGAATTTATTATGTTTCATCAAGGTATTTAACAATTTTTCTCTTGTGTGTAGAATGCTCTTTTTTTCAACACGACAATTATTCATTCGTTGCTTGCTGTATGTTTGAATAGTATGCTAAGATAAATTAGGCTGTTTTGGTGCCAGGAAACAAGACCTGTTTTAAAAACATCAACTCTGCCTTATAATTACTCAAGACAGGTACAGAGCAAGGTGTTTTTTTTTCTCAAATACAAAATGTGATGTTGGTGACACTCAGTCTCAGGTGGATGGACCAGCAGCACCTCAGTCAGAGGCGCAACTAGAGCCAAATTTCGGGGGGGGGGGGGGGGCTACCAAAAATTTAGGGGGGGGGGCTGATTCTTCCAGCAATATGCAGAGTGGAGATGCAGGGGCTCTCAGAAGGGGTGAAAACAGAACAAAGCCTTGTTAGCAAGTAAATGGTCTTTTAAAGACCTGTGAAGTAGTGTGTGTGCCCGGGAAGCTGTCTGAGCTGACACACACGACGGGGGGGGGGGGGGGGATGAAGCCCTTTGAGCCCAATGGGCGTTTCGCGCCTGACCTCAGTGTAACTATAATGTCGAGTGCCAGAGATTTACATAGACTCACATCACCATTTCTTATATTTTCTACCGAAAAGGTATTTTTTAATCAAGCTCGATCTGTATTTGAGTGCTTTGCACAGGTGACATGACAAATGAAAGGTGTGAGCAGTCAGTGGTAAAATATCCACAATTGTAGCTTTGCACACTTACAGAGTAAATTACATTATTTATTTTACAAATCTCCAATTACTAGAACAGAGCTTTTAACTAAATTAGATCGCCTATACAGCCAGCAAAATGATCTTAATATGCTGAAAAAAATAAACCAGCTTTATTGAGAATTTACTGTTGCCTATAACTAATATAGCAAATACTTTCTTTATGGATGGTTTCTTATCCTTTCATCTTTAAAGGGTAATGCTAACTTGGAAATTATGGGATCACTGACATAATATCGACGGACCGAATATCGACCTTCAACAATATCGAGTCCAGAATATCGATGGACAGAATATCGACATCCTATCTCTACAAAGGTAAGTACAAAAATATCGAAACCAAAATATCGTTGTTTAAAATATCGTTGTATAAAATATCGGTTTTTTTAAATGTCTTAAAAATAATATAAAATTAATTAAAAAATAAATATAATTAATAAAAACATAGTTACAATTATTTAAAATAGTTAAAAATGAGAAACAATAAATGTAATATATAAAAAAACATACGTATTTAAAAAAATTATATACATATTAACTTAAAAATATTAATAAATAATTATTTTATTTAATTATAAAATGTTGGAAACATAATAAAAAGTATAAATACATATATATACATAAATCTGTAATATAAATATAAAAATAAATTATATATATAATAAATTAAAATATTAAAAATAATATTTATTTCAAAAAAAATATTTTACACTACATTAACTATAACAATAGGAAAATGTTGGATAGCGTAGGGAATAAAATTACTATTCCCACTCCAAAAACTGCAACAGTAGGGAAAGTTTTGGATAGCGGAGGGGAATAATTTACTATTCCCACCCCAGCAAGTGCAACAGTAGGGAAAGTGTTGGATAGCGGAAGGGAATAATTTACTATCCCCACTCCACAAAGTGTAACAGTAGGGAAAGTGTTGGATAGCGGAGGGGTTAAAATTAATATTCCCACTCCAGTTATTGCAACAGTAGGGAAAGTGTTGGATACCGTAGGGTAAAAATTTATATTCCCACTCCAGCAAATGCAACAGTAGGGTAAGTGTTGGATAGCGGGTGGGTAAAAATGACTATTCCCACTCCACTGAGTGCAACAGTAGGGAAAGTGTTGGATAGCAGGTATGTAAAAATTACTATTCCCACTCCAGCGAGTGCAACAGTAGGGAAAGTGTTGGTTAGCGGGGGCGGGGTAAAAATTACTATTCCCACTCCAGTGAGTGCAACAGTAGGGAAAGTGTTGGATAGCGGGTGGGAATAATTTTCTATTCCCACTCCACCAAGTGTAACAGTAGGGAAAATGTTGGATAGCGGGTGTGTAAAAATTACTATTCCCACTCCAGCGAATGCAACAGTAGGGAAAGTGTTGGATAGCGGGCGGGGGGGGGGGGGTAAAAATGACTATTCCCACGAGTGCAACAGTAGTGAAAGTGTGGGATAGCGTAGGGGAATAATGTACTATTCCCACTCCACCAAGTGTAACAGTAGGGTAAATGTTGGATAGCAGAGTGGAATAATTTAGTATTCCCACTCCTGCAAAATAATTAACATTAATTAACAAATAATTAATTTCTCAAAAATAATTAACCTCCCACCATATTCCCCTATAAACAACAACACCAACATTATAAAATATTACACAATTAACATAATTAAATATCAATTAATTAATTAATTAATAACAAGCAAATTAAAAATCATCAAAAATGAATTAGATCACACAATTAACACTTTAAAATAACTTTAAATAAATATTATATATAAAAATATTAAAAAATGTATCACAATTAAATTACTTCCCACCCTACTCCCCTATCAACCCACATCCCACCCCTAAAGAAATTACACAATTAACATATTTACCCATTAATTATTAATACTTAATATCTAATTAATAATTAATTAATACAAAAATAACACAAATAACAATATAAAATATTAATTACATAAATATTAATTCATAAAATTGTTAATTCATTAATTATAATTAAATTACTTCCCACCCTACTCCCCTATAAAACCACAACCCACACCTAAAAAAATTACACATTTACAATATTTACCAATTAATTATTATTAATTAATAATCAATTAAAATTTAATTAATAACCAATTAATTAACACAATTAACATTATAAATTATTAAATATATTAATATTAATTAATAAATATATTAATTAATTAGTGTCAATTAAATTACTTCCCACCCTATTCCCCATATAAACCCAGAACCCGCTACGGAACTAAAAAGCAATATTTATTTATTTAAAAAAATTATTAATTAATATATCATAATTAAATTATTTCCCACCCTATTCCCCTATAAACCCACAACCCACTACGGAACAAAAATACGCATTTTTTTTTTTACATAAAATTAATTACTTATAAAAAATTCAAACATACATTAAAAAAATAACCTATACTTTTAACACATATACTAACATAAAAAACACACACAAAAAAATCGGTATTATTAACAACGATATTTTGACTTACGATATTACTAACTTCGATATTAAGTAAAGCAATATTTCTTACCTGTATGTCGATATTCTTGTAGTCAATATTCTTGCAGGTCGATATTCTGTCATATCGAAATTTAAACATCGATATTATGGCATATCGATATTTACAACTCGATATTATGTCTGCATACCGAAATTTTGAATGGCATATTACCCCTTTCGCACATAAGGATATTGCAAGTCACCAAGGAGTTCTTTGACCATATAAAGGAACGAGAATGAAGGCTAAGTTCTTTTATAAGGTCATGGAAGTCAGAAGTGACTTGAAATATACTTTTAAGTCTTGACAGAGGATAATTTGTTTCTTATAATACACAGTAACACTTTCACCCTTCCCACAAACCACTTAAAACCTTGGTGTCTTGATCCTTCCAATGAAAGGGATCGTATGGCTGAATACATTTAGAATAAAAGTAGGATATGTAGTTCAAAATGAAACACAGCAAAAACCATTTAGTAATTTATTGCAAAAAAGATATCAGAACCAGTTTAATGCAAGTCAGATTAAAAATGCTGTAGCTCAGAATGTATAGAAACATGCAGAACGAGTCTAACTTCCCTATAATTAGGTAATGACAGATAGAGTACAACAAATAGCATGTTTCTATAAATATCTCCTGTCTGCTGATCCATGTTCATTTTAGAAAAAAACTGAACAGAAGAAGGAATAACCAGTTCTCAATTTCTTTTTTTAACTTTTCCCCGTAAAAATGCTCCATGACCTGGCTTTCACTTTGGCTGCTGGTAGGAGGCATTATAACATCACAACTCAACTCTAACAACTAAATATAGCTTAGCAGCTATGTCATTTTCTACTTACAGGTGACGATAGACATCACAACCCAACCGTCATTGCAGGTTCACATGTATTATACAATCCATAGCATTTTTAAATATCTAGTGCCTCTGCTATATTCACCTCTGATGCGGCTTAGTCATCCCAGGTCAACTACCAGAGTGACACTTCATTCTAGGTGACACAGAATTTTTTTTCACTGCTGATTGAAGCCACAAATAGTTCTGCGGAATGATCATGACCTAGTGTAACTTCAGTGGAAAGTGTAAAGTTCAAGAAGTGAAATAAAATATTGCTGCACAAACATCAGTTGGCATAGTGAAGCAGATGCACTCCTCCTGTAAAACATCCCATGCTACCATTCCCACATTACCTCATGCATTGATCATATATTTTACTGTCCTAAAGGCAACTTTTTTTGAATGACAAATACCATCTCCAAAATCCTGAAATTGGAAAGGACCAAGCCTAATTCACTGCTGTTTGACTTGTCTCCAAATCTCTAAGCACTTTAATTCATCTCTCCAAATTCACAGACTTCTGCAATCAACACTATTATCAAGGATTTGAACATTCAAATTTCCTTACTCTGCAACATCTGCCGTCTACTACAGACTGACCAATGGATTGTATTGACAAGAATCTTGGTGACATCCAGTAGCGGCCCGTGGTGGGAGTGCTGCCGGGTGGTGACGTGGGGCGGGGGAGGGGCAGGGAGGGGGGTAGTAAAGTATGGAATACGGCCGTCTAGAGGTAAGTAGACATATAAATAAATAAAACGAATTTCGTTGCGCGCGCTGCATTGCCAAATGCAATGCAGCGCGCGCAACAAAATTCGTTTTATTTATTTATATGTCTACTTACCTCTAGACGGCCTTATTCCGTACTTTACTACCCCCCACCCTGCCCCTCCCCCGCCCCACATCACCGCCCGGCAGCACTCCCACCACGGGCCGCTACTGGTGACAGCACACTTGGACTATTAGAACATTATTTATATTAAGTTACTCATGAATTCATTGACAGTTTGCAAAGGCTCCAAAACCAGATAACCAAAATGTGATGTGATTTAATCTTAAAAAAGGCGGCTATATTGGCTATCAATAAAACCAACCTCACCCACCTTTTTTTTTCCAGCTCTACTATTGTACATCTGCAATACTGTAAACTGGAGAAAACAAATTGGCACCAAAGTCTAGGGGGGTAAGGATATCCCAACCCTGCACCCCTATGTGCAATGTACCTTTTTCTTCAGGACAGAGGGACTCAGTCCCTGAGCCCTATAATGGCTGCTCAACATCTTTGTTGATGTTGACAGCAGACAATAAGCTCTTATCTTTTTGATATACCAGTCCCACAGAAGTCCTTGGTCATGACACATGTCACTGACCATGACGTGAGTGATGTAATATGTGAGGTCATAAGTAGTTCATCGCGTATTGCGTAAGTTATAGCTGCTCAGGTAACTATAACTGCTGAATTTCACTGGTTTTGTGCAAGTGAAATCTGAGCCTCACTATATCATCCTTGTATTCATTGTTTTTTTCAGTGAATTTCTAAGTTTAAAAAAAATTCTATTTTGGAAATGTCTCCAGTGACCCTGCGTGCATGTAATTACAACAATGTAATTGTTCCTCGAGCGTCTTGATCCACAAATCTGTGATGACATGAATCCTCGACTAGAGAAGAGGACGAGACTACAAAGAGGCAAATCTCCACCAAACAAGGGTACTTCCTCCTAAAATAAATTGCTTTTTTATTTGATGGAGCTGCCCTCAGAATTCCTGTGCATAAGAACGTTTCACTAAAATCGGCGGGAAACACGCTCGGAGGCCGTTTGGTAAGCTGTCCATCAACGTGGGAAAAGGCAGGAAGACCTTTGCATACTACTAAGGAAAAAGGGGTGGGGCCTAATGGGCGGACCTTGCAGATGAATTTGGACATTTGCATACTCAGGGTAATTAAAAGGGAGAACCATGGACTCTTCTCTCAAGACAAGAAAGAAACCATTCACCACAGTGCCTATAGATCAGATTACACTCCAATAGATCAATGATGCATTCACCTCCATTAAGGATTTCAGATCATTTTTCAGCGTGGAATACAAGAGGAATACACTTGCTTTGCCTTCGCCAACCTAAGAAGTTAGGATAATTTGTGCTTTGCAGAACAGAAGCTTCAACTGGGACACCTGCTGAGTTTATATTTGTAGGTACTTCCCGTTGAGGGTTAATTTCTGTGAAATGACCATCAGGGCCATAATAGAACCTCATTTTTTTCAAGAAAAGTCCACAGTTTTGCCAAAAATGTCTATCCAACTGGAGTACTTTCTACTGGTCAATTAGTAAGTGCTACCTCGTTGGGTAAATGTCTAGTGCATATTTTATACTACAGCTGTGTAAAGGACCATGAGGTAATATCTCCAGTAGGCGTGGGCAGCAAAAACTCCACCTACCGCAGAATGGTGGAGTTTACAGGTGCCTACCTCTACAAAGTTGTTGGTTTCGATAGCACTGCATTTTTATGAGACCGTAAATAGCTTCAGGGATGAGCGGGGTTCTGTGAATGAATAAGCTGAAGTCAAGCAGGAATCGTGCACTCCTGCATGGCGCAAGATACTTGTGTTACTTGTCAGGTTTTACATAAAGCAGCCTTATACAAAAACATGTTGCGTTCTAAGAATGCCCACACAGGCACATGTATGTCTGCCTGAGAGGCGTCTGTGAGGATTCCTTGTTCTCAGGGTGAGATCAAAAGAAGTCAGGGTTCACCTGTCTCTGAATCATCCCCCTTCTCTCTTCCCTGAGCACGACCACGAGCAGGGCAGGACTGGGAACCCAAACCAGCCCTGGCAATTTTCTCGGACAAACCCATGGGGAAGCAGTGCCTGGCCCCGGGAGGCTAGAAACCCTTGCGTGCTGCTTTTGTTACTCGGGGCCAATATTGCAGCATTCCTGCAAAACCGTCCCCCAGTAAAAAAAAACAGCCTCCACTGATGAAAAAACAAACTCCACCCACCCAGCCTCCTGGGGGAACGCCCAATGCCCGGTATGGTCAGTTCGGCCATGACCACGAGGGCCCCCGTTAGGCACAGAAAGGGGACCCGGAAGTAGCACCGCATGATCGACTCAGGGGAACCAGGACACAGGCGTTTCATTAATGGAAATATATTTGAAATAACTGGAGGTAAGAGGTTTTATGCGCGTGCCACATTCATAAGGGATGCCACCAAATATACTTATATATTCGACCCTCATGGTGAGTTTTTCACTTTCGCTGCGGCAATTTGGGCCCCTGAAAACAGCAAAATCTCTAGGTGAAGTCGAGATAAAGATGAGGAATTCTGACCCCGAATTACCAATCACCTGTACTCATTTGAAACCCACCCCTTCCTATTTCTACCACTTGTAATGCATGCCTTCACAGTGGAACTGCAACTCATGGCATGCTCGTCCTTGACGGAGTGGCTTTCTCTTCCCCTGGTTTGCTATAGCTGACGTAGACGAGGCCCTTCTGGGAGGTTTTCTTTTTTTTTTTACAAGCTTGGGTGTGGAATATTACGTTGCCAGTGAGCTCCAGTTCATTATAAAAAACAGACCCTCCGAACACAAGCTGCGCTTAGCATGCTTCTCCCTCCACACCATGCTTGTTCGGATACTTCATCCTTCAGAGTAAGGTGTAAATACATCTACTGGATGTTTAACTCAGTCTTGTTAGCCTGAGAATGTTGTATTATAACCACCTGTCCCAGCGTATCTGCACAGCTAGCGTTTGATTGTATGATATCAAATTGTACTGTTTCTTTACTAAGAAAAAATAATGGTCTGTGAGTTCATAATAATGCATCACCTCGACTGTCGCAAACCTTCGATTATGTGATGTCACATCGCAGACGTGGTTCCTTTCTGTATCCAGGATCTTCAGACGATTTGATTGCATTATGTCATAATGCACCGTCCCTCTCATGACCGCATCTTTTAGAATGTTTGTGTGGTATCACAATGCACCAGAGCACCTCAAAGCACCTTTGTTCTAGTGTTTGTGAATATATGATGTCATAGTGAGCAGTATCTCCTCTCCCGTCTTTTACGCTGCTGGTTTATTACTAAATAGAAGTCAATGTTTTATAAAACACTATTAATATCAATATGCGGACCTTCCCATTAGATTGTATAGTACACTTCCAGATTGTGTTATCACAATGATCTTTCATAGCTTCGATCTGTTCGGGCTTAAACCTGACGGCCTCATAATTGACCTAATCTGTGTTCAGGGCTATACTGCTTTATACATTTGAGGCTGAGTGCC
This sequence comes from Calotriton arnoldi, assembly GCA_963921515.1. Lineage (NCBI taxonomy): Eukaryota > Metazoa > Chordata > Amphibia > Caudata > Salamandridae > Calotriton > Calotriton arnoldi. The sequence goes on from CAWUFW010005032.1 coordinate 1,170,128, forward strand.
CTATAGTTCCCATATATTAGTATGCCAAAACTATTGGTGCCTCAATGTATAGTATATGGCTTATCTATTTGTTTAAACATTACTTTCCCACTTAGTAACTAAGGGGCCCATTACGATACCCGGCGTAAAAAAATCCGCCAGGCATGGAAGCGGCAAAAATCCGCCCGCACACACCGTCTGAACACCGACCACGCCATTACGATGACACAAACCGAAAACCGTCATCGGCGGAAAAATCACACAAAATACCGCCCGCCATCGTCCGAGTCGGAGTCAAACCGCCCGCCACGGACGGAAACACGCCCGACAACACAAAACCGCCCGCCCTCACGGCCGACACACCGCACGTGAGATTACGATCGCACCGCCATGAGCGCGGGAAAACTACAAATATACCGCCCGCCAGCGCAAACAACGCCGATGAGAATCGACACGGCAGAAGCCATGGCGCCCACGTCCCTGCACAGAAACCATCCGCTGACAAAACCAATCGCACACAACATGGCCAACAAGTCCACACAGCAAGGCACGCACAAATACACAAGCACAGTACACATCCCGAAAACACCCCCTGGACAAACAAAAACTACAAAGGCCAGAACCCCAGACACAACACACCTGAAAACAACAGACCATGAGGACACACCCACATAGGTAAGTACAAAAGCAGCACTCCCACAGACCACAACCCCTTGCAACATTGCAAACCAGAGAGGAGAGGAGAGGACACAGTGACACAGCAAGGACAGCAGCACACCACAGAAACGCACACATCACCACCACCACCACCACCACCACCACCACCACCACAAACCCCCTGCACATTACACAACACACACCGCACCAGCACCACAAACACCATGGCACCACAAAGAATGCCCAAGTTCACGCCCATTGAGCTGACGGTCATGGTCGACGAGATCATCAAGGTGCACCCACAAATCTATGGGAACATGGTCCAGCACACACCACTAGCCACCAGAAACAGAATGTGGAACCGGATCGTAGACCAGGTCAATGCAATCGGGACCCTGCCCAGGAACAGAGTAGAAATTAACAAACGTTGGAATGACGTCAAGAGCCTGGTCAAGAAGAAGGAGACCAAGAACAGAGAGCTGGCAGCCGTCACTGGCGGAGGGAATCCCGCGCTCTTCAAGACCTTCAAAGCGTGGGAGGAGAAGGTGCGAGTCATCATACATCCGGAGATCCTCGCCGGATTAGCAGGGGGAGTGGAGGCTGGTAAGTACAAACTAATGTATACCAGCACACCGCTATGTACTCACATGCACTACCACCATGCCACAGCTCCCAGGGACAAACACCCCCATGTCCAGCACACAATACACAACACATCACACACACATGCAACAGACACCACCACACACAGCCCAAACAGAACAACTGTAAGATGCGTGGGGACATGTGTACACTCAGCCAGCCACGTAACCACCAACAGGTCCCCAAGTATGCCAGAAGCGCCACAACGAGCACCCACCACACCCATGTGTCCGCCATAGCTGCACTAACCGACAAGTAACAGGTAAGTGGCAGGAACACAAAGTGCAGTGGGTGGGAGGGTGGACAGCCCAAGTACAACACACACCAGGCCCCTAGTCCCACAGCACAGCAAGGAGGAGCATCCCCCACCCCCCACAGCCACGTGTCAGCCACCACAGTGCACACCGACAGCCGAAAGGTAGACATCACGATCCACAACAATCGGTGTCAGTGGGTGTCCAGCCACCACCACGACCCACAACACCCCCCACCCCCACAGACCTGCAACATGGAGCACCCCCGCTTAGAACCATGTGGCATCCAGTACAGTGCACGCCCGAACAACCTGCAGGTGGGAAACTGGACAGGGCTGGATTACTGGAGGCATGAGGACCGTAACACGACCAACACATGGGACATGTCACGTAGCAGACGAACACGCAGCACCGCCCACCGTCATGAACAAGTGAACAATGTGCACACGGACATGAACGACAGACTCACACCTCACATGACCCATCACAGACACAGCAACACCCAAGGAGCCACGTCTGCATGCACAAGCCACACTGAATATAGTACCACACGGCAGCCACTGTGCAACTCATCACACACAACCGAAACACCATTGAAGTCCTGTCCATGTAGCCCCTACTGCCTGTCAACCACACACCCCACAACTACGCCTATGTAAGACAAACAACACTAGACGCAACAGAGCGGAACAACATAAATGCACACGAACACCACTGAACCCATCAAACACACAGACACACCATGCACATACAACATACCATCCATCCCATCCGTCAGCCCCAGTCTCATGAAAGGCATGTCATCCGCACAGCTGCCACACATACAGCAGTCACGCTAAGATACATGCCCATGACCAACCATGTGCCAGAAGTCAATGAAGCGCACGCCACACTGTGAGCAACAACACACAACATGGGCCACACCCCCCACGAGCACTGCAGTGATGCACATGGCACAGGGCAGCACGCACACCAAGGAGATGGGACAACTGCAATACGTTGGCTGGCACACAACCAACACTCACTCATAACGATGCGTCCAATGCCATGTCCAGTAATCACAACAGACAGCAAATATGCAGGCCATGTCAGGCATGCACACACCTCAGACCATGCACTGTCATGCTGCCACAACACATGTCACGTTCGGCACCCATGGCTCACAGCATGTACCCCAAAAGCATATTCCCTCCCAAATGCGAATCTGGGGCATGGCCCCCATGTTGCCATATGCGTTCCTAATCGTTCCATTTGAACCCCAAAAGCATATTCCATCCCAAATGTGAATCTGGGGCATGGCCCCCATGTTGCCATATGCGTTCCTAAGCGTTCCATTTGAACCCCAAAAGCATATTCCCTCCCAAATGTGAATCTGGGGCATGGCCCCCATGTTGCCATATGCGTTCCTAAGCGTTCCATTTGAACCCCAAAAGCATATTCCATCCCAAATGTGAATCTGGGGCATGGCCCCCATGTTGCCATATGCGTTCCTAAGCGTTCCATTTGAACCCCAAAAGCATATTCCCTCCCAAATGTGAATCTGGGGCATGGCCCCCATGTTGCCATATGCGTTCCTAAGCGTTCCATTTGAACCCCAAAAGCATATTCCCTCCCAAATGCGAATCTGGGGCATGGCCCCCATGTTGCCATATGCGTTCCTAAGCGTTCCATTTGAACCCCAAAAGCATATTCCATCCCAAATGCGAATCTGGGGCATGGCCCCCATGTTGCCATATGCGTTCCTAAGCGTTCCATTTGAACCCCAAAAGCATATTCCATCCCAAATGCGAATCTGGGGCATGGCCCCCATGTTGCCATATGCGTTCCTAAGCGTTCCATTTGAACCCCAAAAGCATATTCCCTCCCAAATGCGAATCTGGGGCATGGCCCCCATGTTGCCATATGCGTTCCTAAGCGTTCCATTTGAACCCCAAAAGCATATTCCCTCCCAAATGCGAATCTGGGGCATGGCCCCCATGTTGCCATATGCGTTCCTAAGCGTTCCATTTGAACCCCAAAAGCATATTCCCTCCCAAATGCGAATCTGGGGCATGGCCCCCATGTTGCCATATGCGTTCCTAAGCGTTCCATTTGAACCCCAAAAGCATATTCCCTCCCAAATGCGAATCTGGGGCATGGCCCCCATGTTGCCATATGCGTTCCTAAGCGTTCCATTTGAACCCCAAAAGCAAAGTACAAACCAGACCCAGGATGGGCCAGGAGCCCGCATACACCAGAGTCACAATAAGTAGGGGCACAGCAACACACCCATCGGCATGGCCAATCCGTCCCATGCCACATGTGCACAGCACACAGTCCCATTGCCAAGCACACACAACTACAAATGGTACAGCCACACACACGCCTCCGGGAAACCCATGTACGAGATTGCACGAACTGTTAATGTCAGACGACAAATACATACTTCGCAAGGTGCAACACAATAACAAATCTCATTCTCTCCACAGGTGACGAACTGCTGGATGCTGGGGATGGAGCCAGCAGCCAGCACAGCCAGCCTACAAGCCCCCAACGAGGACACACGGATGTGGAGGATCTGTCCTCCTCTTCGGACACGGACCACCAAGCAGGCCCATCTGGTGTGGCAGGGCCCAGCCGCTCCCCAGGACTCCTCCTACCCACCAACCCATCATCCAGGGCTGCTGAACATTCCCAGCCCCCTGCTGCCACTGTCGTTGCGGCCACACCCACGGTCATTGCGGCCACACCCACGGTCATTGCGGCCACACCCACGGTCATTGCGGCCACTACCACTGCCGCAACCGCCACCATCGACGCACCGACCACCACCGCCGCCACCACCACCACGTCTTCGCTGGCACCAGCCCCAGCGCAGGTGGTGGCCCGGCCGACTGGATCCACCCTGGGAGCCACAGCGAGGACCGTGGTGAGCAATGTGGCTAGTGGGCAGGCCGGTGGCAGCAGGACTGGTAGGAGGAGCAGGGTCAGGGAAACGCCAGCCTCCCCTGGGAGCCATGCCCTGCCTCAAATGGCCAGAGTCCTTGGGGCCTATGAAGAGGCCCAAGGACAATGGGCCAGGTCAGCTACGGACACGCGTGAGGTGCTGGGGGTGCTGAGGTCCATGGACGCCCGTATGGGCCAACTCGTGGACCTCATGGGCCAGCTGGTGGTGGCGGTGAGGTCACAGCCAGGGACAGCAGCTCCCCTCCGCCACCACCTGCCGGGGCGCAGGGTCGAGCAGCAGTGTCCAGTTCCCCTGCGTCCACAGCCAGTGAGCACACCTCAACCACCAGCATGTCGCAAGCAGGCACCCCCCTCGCAAACGTGGAAGGGGCCGTCCGAAGAGGAAACAGATCTCCCGGGAGGACTTCGCACGCTCCAGACGCAAGTGAGGCAGCCAGCCAGCCTTCCTTGACCAGCCACTGCATTGACTTGGACTACGATCCCACTCCACACAGCCATCTGGATGGCATGTGTGTGTTGGACTATGGACATAGAACCAGTGGGTACACCCTGAGCATCACGCAGCCATGACCGACAGCTCATTGTCACTGCACGCACCACTTTTGTCATCACCTTACACACAATCACATGTCACAGTTTGAAATAAATGCACCTCTTACACAAACTGCTGTTTGTGCCCTGTGTTTTATTTGTACGGAATACAACGGCCACCTTGGGCGGAAAGGCACCTGATGCGTGGCATGGCAATGGAACCGGAGGGCCTGTAGGGACCTAGGGGTGGGAGACAGAACAGGAGCACATTCAATGAGTGTGTCACACACCCATCACACAGTACATGTCAACAACTACAAGCAATGTACACACATCGCACAGAGCAATAGGGCACAATGCCACAGCCACCAACAGTGGCATACTACCCTGGCCATGGAGCGTTGACACACAGCACGCAGTGAACAAACGGCCACCCTGACACAGCACACACACACCTGCACAGATACAGCCACATCAGCCGTCGTACATGGACACTCACCGTCAAGTGAAGTAGTGGGCGATGAGCTGCTGCCGCACATTCCCAGCTTCCTCCTCTCTGCTGTCCTCCTCACTCGAGCTGTCCTGGTCTGCGGGCTGGGGCCCTGGTTGATCTCCGTCATCCACGATGAGGGGGATCTGCTTCCGAATGGCCAGATTGTGCAGCATGCAGCACGCCACCACTATCTGGCACACCTTCTGTGGGGAGTACGCCAGCGCACCCCGGTGCGGTCCAGGCACCTGTACCTGGACTTGAGGAGGCCAAAGGTACGCTCGACCACACGTCTGGTCCTCCCATGTGCCTCATTGTAGCGATCGTCTGCTGGGGTGCGAGGATTCCTCAATGGACTGAGCAGCCATGCCCCATTCGGGTACGCAGAGTCACCTGGGTGTGAGGGACACAGAGAACCGTTGCTATTCCAACTGGACAGGGGACAGCATCGCACAACCAGCACGCTACACCACTCCACATACTCACCGACAATACAGCCACGATCCTGTTGCAGATTGGACATCAGTCGTGGCAAGATGCTGTTGCGCATTATGTGTGCGTCATGGGCCGAGCCTGGGAACTTTGCACACACGTGGGTGATCACCATGTCCGCAAGGCACACCACTTGCACATTCAGGGAGTGCGTGTGCTTCCTGTTGCGGTACAGGTGCTCAGTGGCCTGTGGTGGAACAAGGCCAACATGTGTGCAGTCAATGGCTCCAACGACGTGTGGGATTCTGCCAAGGGCATAGAATGCACCCTTCACTGCCGCCAATTCACGAGTCCTGGGGAAGCGGATGTACCTGTTTCGGTACAGCATCATGGCTGCCAGTACATCCCTCAGCACCTTGCTGAACATGGGCTGGGACATCCCTCCTCCACTGCCCACTGTGTGCTGGAATGACCCAGTGGCGAAGAAATGCATGGCGGCCATCACCTTAGCCGTGGGGGTGACAGCTGTCGGATACACCCTGCGGGGACGGAGATGGGGTTCTAACATGGCACACAGTCGATGCAGGGTTGGCCTGTCCAGCCGAAACTTCCTAATGACCTCTGTATCGTCCATGTCCGCCAGCAATTGGTATGGGCGGTCAATGTTCGGTCTCCGCCTAGGGAAAATGGCAGTGGACACATGTCAAAGCAACACGACACATAGCAATTTCGCATACACATCACTGACATGACTGAGCAAGCACATGAGCCACAGCCCAGCTGTCAAGCTGGGACGGCACGGCCACAATACACTTACACAGGTCTCCCAACAATGGCAATGGCTAGTGATACAGACCACTGCCATGTGCATGCACATGGGGATCTAGGCCCCAATGACTTGCGGGGCGTGCTGATGGGGACTGACTGCATATTCGTCAAGCGGCAACGCCACGGCAACATGAATGTCTGCTGAGCATGGAACTGCTTCCGAGGCTGGATGAGTATGGCACACGACGACGACGATGTGGGCACAGGCTGAGCGGCCAAAACAAGTGGGACCTGTGGCACGAGGGGATATGAGACAGTAGTAGGTGTCAGCACTGCACCCTATGTACAGCACTGTACGGATCACACCTCCCGAAACATTGACAGGTGTCCACATTGACAGCCCCATGCCAAGACGGCTGTGTGCTTGCAGTCACACGTCACAGGTGAGAGGTTACATTGCACGTGCCAGGTGGCAGACGTACATAGTGGGAGCTGGCATGTGTGTGCATGTGTCTCCTGTTCAGGATCCACCAGATGGGCGCTGACTCTGTACTGAGCATTGGACACAGCATGTTCCGTGGAAGGCTTGTGTGTGTGGGATGGTGGCACTGGATGTGCCTCCGTTGGGTGGGGGGCCATGCACAGGGCGGGTACGTCGATGATTGCGCATTGTTGGTCACGGTGGGTGCACCCACTAAGATGTGTTGCCCTGTGTTCAATTCCTATGTCCGCATGATGATGGACTGTAGATGTGGGCAGACTACACATTGGTCGATGTGCTGTCTATATGCATGTGCCTTCACACCAGGCACAGCTGCCCCTGCACATGTGACCCCTGCTGGACTCGCTGCTGGGTCTGTGGAGCTGATGCACCTTCTGTGCGTGGGGCGGACAGCTCTCCTCCCTTCCCTCATTGCGCATGTCATGACTTTGCCGCAGGTGACATGGATCATGGAGGGCCCACATGTACCCGTGGGTAGGCTACACATGATTGTTCACTGGTCGCCACCCCCAGTCAGTGTTTCGAATGGGAAGGTTGTCGTGCTGGTGGTATGTTCGATGTGGCGGATGGGCGGGCCTAGGTGCGGGCTTACATTCCGGACATGGGGGGTAGTTGGATTGGCGACTAGTTGCAGTACACACGGGACACGTCTCTTCCTTTCCACATCTGGGTCATCCCTTGTACTCACTGACAGTGATACAGTCATCTTCGCCCCAGCCCTCATGTCCTCCCCTCGCTCCCCCAATATGCATGTGCACCTGCGAGGCTAGCGCTTGCACAGGCAGCCCCAAGCTCGCACCAGAGAGGGCAAGGAGTGTATGTGTGGGTCCAGTTGCACGAGTGGGCTGTCTCAGGGTATGATGTGTTGCGGGACGCCGTCCACCTGCGTGGTGCCCCAAATGGAGACCCGGCCTGCATGGACTATGCATCACAGTCTTCGCCTTCCGGATCCGCCACCTGCGACACCCAGTGGCTGTGGCTGCCCTTGCGGCCAGGCCGCGTCCGTCTGTGACTGATGGCCCACACATTCACTCTTTGGCCTCTCTGGGGAGGGCTCGGGGGTGGTGGCGCACGCGCTTGCACTTAGTCGCAATGGCATGTGGCGTGGTTGGTATAATGGGCAATGGATGGGATGGTGCGAGCCACCTCCCGTGATGTCAGTGCTGCTCGTGCTGTGGTGCGTCCCCCTACACTTCCATTTGACTTGTGCCATGCTAGACGTTGAGGTTCTATTGCCTGCGTGATATGACCAGGAGGAGCGCGAGGAGACCTCTCACACACCATGCTCCACTGCCATCCCGTGCCCTGTATCGCCTGTGCGGATTGACTATGTTGGGGTTACACCTGGTCGACTGGGGCTGTGTGTGCCTTGTCAAGGGGCATGGCGGGCGCACAACAGGATCCAGCTTGTCCACAGAGGGTGGGCTGAGGTGCGCCTGGTACCGCTTTGTACGTGTGCCCGGCTGCTGTGCACACACGTGTTCACTCCCCCCGACAGGTGTCCTCTCACAATGCCCAGGGAAGCGGTGGTGTACTGTTCATGAGCCCTCCCAACACGGCGTGCTCCAACTTGGCATGTGCGCATCTACCCGTCACACCCACCCACCTGAGCACTGCGTCCATACGACTTCACACGACACATGTGTGTCTTCCACAGTTGTGCTACTCATTTGCGTTGACATCCAATACCAGTGGACTACATGGTCATGTCACGACTGCTGTGTACTTCACATACTCTCATCCTCTCTCATTCGTACTTGTGAAATGAGTCAGCGGAGACAGTTTTGGTTTCAAACATTATATTGAGTCTTCTGTCCTCTGTGGTGCAGTATAGTGGACACTACTGGCAGCGGAATACATGTTGAGGATATACTGAGCATGATTGCAAATGGGATAGGGTGTGGGGTTACATGTGATTGGCTGTTGCATGTGGGATGTAGGCTTCAGAGTGACATCTGCTTGGCCAAGGCTGTGCTAATGTACATTTACGTATAGCTGCGGAGCTGCGGACTTTGACACAGACGGTATACATGTAGCCTACCAGACCGCTTGGCATCATGGGCACAGTCCATCTCAGTTCCATGTGACAGGTTTGCTGCGGTTGTTCCTCATGCACGCGTGCATGTGAGATGACATCAGGGCATGTGCTTGCGTGCATGCAGCGGCGTGCCACTTGTTGTTGCACTGTGGTGGTTACTGGACATGTCACAGTCACTGGTGTCGTGTTGTTGTTGTATGCACTTGTCGTCCATGCAAAGGTCCTGGTATGGGATTCCCGGGGCGGGGGTGGGAGGGGTGCAGCACCCACAGACTCCAGGCGACCTATTCATGTCCACTGAGCGGTGTGTGTGTCCATGGGCGCTGGATCCATGTCGTGTCCTGGTTGTTCGTGCAGTTCCGTCCATGTGGGTGCGATACACAGAGCCCATGCCACTGCCTCCCACGATGCATGCGGTGTTCCTGGATGTGATGGGGAACAGTGTGCATGTCCCGGTCATATCCGATGTCATGGCGATGTCGTTGATGGTGTGGTTACAGTTGCCGGTCGTTTGGTATGGCTGTTGTGGTGGTGACTGGCCAGTCCGTGCGGAAGCTAAGCATGGGTGCGGGGTTGGACATCATAGGTCAATCGGGGAACCTGCGTTGTGGTCCGACGAATTTACAGGTTGTCAGGTATGCGATGCCGTCCAGCAGGGCTTCCATGTCATTGGTGGTGTACATGTTTGCCAGCCAATGTAGCGGATGGTGGCTGTCAAGGTGTTGTTCGTAAGTTGTCCCTTGGAGGACCATGATGGGGCATGCTGGGTGACATTCGATGTAGCTGTTCTCGATGATCCGTCGTGTGGAGGCACAGTGGTCCCATTTCAGTGCGGGTGCGATGTTGGCCACATACGCCATGCCCCCATAGGCAGAGCAGGCCCTGTCGTGTGCGTCCAGAGGGAGGAGTAGTGGTAGCAGGTCCGCCTTCAGACATGCCGGGTTGGAGAGGCATATCTCCACGGGATGCTGGTAGGGACACCTCCGACAGTAGAAGACGGGCATGACGCAGCTGAACAATGTGATGCGGTAAGTCAGTCGGTAACTTACGTTCAGCAGGGACAGGAGATCGCATCCCAATATATGTAACAGGTTGGTTTTGTACAGCTTGAGCTGTTCGGCGTAGTTGGGTAGGTGTGTTGCTGTTGCCATTTCGCAGCGGTGCGTTGTGGTGGCGTGCTCCGGCTGTGTGTGCAGTCTGCAATGTGCACGCTCCGAGGTTGCTGTGAGCTCTGTGTAGTCGTAGGGAGACAGGACTTGTGTTCTGTTGGCTTGTTTGGAGGACACGGGCCCTCATCCCACATGCTTCTCAGACAGTTCAAGGTCAGTGATGTGTGACTCCTTCCAATTAACTTGCATGTGGCCGACATGGGGGAGTGTTTTCTTCTTTCTTCCCCGTCCGTTGTGTGCTTCTGTGATATGCGCTATCTGCCCTGTGGTCGGTCTCCTCGGCATGCCTGTGTTGGTCTATTCTTGGACAATGGCTGTATTCACCGGCTTCTGTCGTAGGGCTGTGGTTTCGGAGTTGGAATGGAAGGTCATTCAGTGCTGTCTGCTCTCCCTTGTGTGGGCGGCAGGCTGCCTTTCCACTCTGCGTTGGGCCTTGTGTGTGAATGTTATTCTTGGGCCACCTGTTGTCGGTCCCCGGGCTCTTTGGTGTTCCGTTTTATATGTCTTGTTCATATGTGCAGGGTGGTATGGGTGTTTCAGTGTGGTACTGGCGTTCCTCTTCCCGAAGGAGCCCTGCTTCTCCTAGTTGGTGTTGCCGCCGCTGTGTGCTACGCCATGTTTGTTACACTGGGGTGTGTCCTGTTGTTGCGTGACTTCACTGACATGTGTGCGTCGGTTGTGTGGCGTTGGGTGTTGTCCGTGAATTGGGCGTTGGGGACATGTCTGTGGCAGGCCTGTCACGTGTCATGTGCGTTCGGGGTGGGGCTGATGTGTGTGCTGCTTGGTTGTGTCCCTGTGTCTGTGTGCGACGCATGCATGGCGCTGCGGTTGGCCTCTGCGTTGTGCGCATGTGTGGCGGCGTCATCGCCGCTTTGGGGCCGTGACGGGGTGGTTGGTTCCTAGTCCCAGGTGGTGTGTACACATGTGTTATGCGATGTTACGATTTGGCCTGTGTGTCATATGTGGATGCAATGGTGGATGTGTAGTGTACACGCGCTGGTGGGGGGTTGTCCGCTTTTTCCGCCCTTGCACTGTGTGCGCTGTTTGCGTGCACTTGTTGTGTGTGTGCCTACCTGCGTCTCCGCGGTACGTTGCGTCCTTGGTGGTGCATCAGCAGGAGCATGGGGAGGGCCTGCAGTGCTGGATTCATGCTCGGGGGAGCCGCTTCTTCGTTGTCCGTGCTCGGCGTCCGTGTTACCGCTTCGGTTTGTCGTACGGTATCTCTTGGCCGTGGGAGCCGTTTGTTTGCGGCATCGTAATTTATACGCCGGGCGGGACGTGTTTCGTCGGACGGTGTGTGTCAGTTGGGCTGCGCCGCTACGTGTACGGGCGCACTTTGATGGCGGACGGTGTTGCTGGCTTGCCGGCGGTGTTTGGCCTACTTTTCGCATCGTAATTGGGCGGGCGTGTGGACTGCTGCGTGCCGGCGGTAACTGGTGGTTTTTGCATCCACCAGCACGGCGGTTGTGCTTCCGCCCGCCATCGTAATGAGCCCCTAAGTATCTAAACATATGATTACTGCTTGTTGTGTTAGAGATATTTTTTGCCTTACTCAAGCCTAATTCAAGTAAACAAATTATTACTTGCATAATGGGGCAAAATGCGAGTTATAGTGTTGCATTACAGGTGAATGTACAATTCCTCGTCTCCATTCAGGACCAAAGGGATTTTTGTCTTGAATTTGATAATGAGTCGTGACTCCAACCGTCTCAATTTAAGAGTTCTATTGCCACCTCTCTCATCTCTTGGGACCGTGGCTATTCCTGAATAGGTTATGTTGAGCCAGCTATTACCTTCATGTGTTGTCATATGTTTGGCAATCACATAATATATGTCTTTGTTCTGTACAGCTCATATATGTTCTAATATTCGTTTTTTCAATGGACATATTGTGCTGCCAATATATCTTTTTCCACAGAAACACTCAATCATGTAAACTAGATATATTGACTCACAGGCTATTTTCTCATTGATGGTAAATATTTTGCCTCTTGCATCTTCAAGGTCTTTCATATTCTTGCCAACTTTGCACGCTTTGCATTTGCCACACTTCATAAACCCACTTTGTTGTTTCTGCAGCCAATTGTTCGATTTTTTCATTGTAAAGTGGCTTTTTACCAAGCTGTCTGCCAATGATGGTGCTCTTCTGAATGTTATTTCAGGTCTTGTTCCCAATTTTTCTTCAATGTCTGGATCCTTTCTTAGCACATTCCAATATTTATTCAAGATGCTCTGAATTTTGTAGCTCTCCTTGCTGTAGGTCAATATCATCCTGATGGTCGCATCTTCTTTGTTAGTATTCTTCCTTCCTTTATTCACAAGTGTCTGTGCCCGAGTCAGAGATCTTGCTTTTGCTTCACCACGCTTGATATCACTATATTTGTACCCTTTAAGTAGGAATCTCCTCTCAGTGTCCTTAAATTTGGCTTCCATCTCATTTGTACTCAAGCAATTTCTTTTCATTCTTATGAATTCCCCATATGGAATACTCCTGATCCATGGATTGGGGTAGAAGCTTGATCAATGAAGAATGCTATTGGTTGCTGTTGGTTTGCGAAACACTGTAGTTTGTATCTCATTATTCTCTATATACACAGTTGTATCCAAGAATTGAATTTCTCTGGTACTGGTATTGCAAGTAAATTTCAGACCTATTTCGTTGTTATTGAGTGTTGTAAAATACTCCATGAATTCAATTTCAGTGTCATTCCATATCAGAAAGAGATCGTCAATGAATCTCAGCCAGAGATCTACTATAGCTAGATGTTGTTCATTTTCCTCTCTCGCAGCTATTGTCTTTTCCCACCAACCCATCATAAGATGCGCATAACTTGGAGAGAAGGAAACTCCCATCTCTATTCCGCAGATTTGGGAATAAAAATTATGATTGAAAAAGAAAATGTTGTTTCTTAAGCATAGTTCAATGATTTCCATCAGCATGTGGGTGTGCTGTAATTCCTTAATGTTTCTTTGTTTTAGGAAATACATAATTGCATTCAGACCGATTTCATGACTTATTGATGTATAGAGAGACGTTACATCAATGGTTACCAGAAGATACCCATTTTGCCATCCAGTATCCGTGAGAGTTCTCAGAAAGTATCCAGTGTCTTTCATATACGAGCTTAAAGTCAATACAATTGGTGCTAGAAAATGGTCCACATATGTAGCAATGTTTTCATATAGAGACCCACAGCTGGAGATGATGGGTCACCCGGGAGGTCTTGTCAGTGTTTTATGCACTTTTGGTAGAAAGTATATGGTGGGTACGATTGGATTGTCATTCTTCAAAAATAACATTTCTTCATCATTCAGCAAACCGTCAATGTGCCACTTAGTTAATTTTCTATTCAGATGTAATATTAGCTCATTGATTGGATTTTTAGCTTATTTCTCGTGGTTAGTGGACTCATTCAGTTGCTGCATAGCTTCCAATATATATTCTTCTTTAACAAGAATGACCACATTGATTCCTCTATCTGCTGGCTTTATTTATATGGAGTCATTTTCCATAAGTCCCACCATTGTCTTACGCTCTTCTCGTGTAAGATTTTCGCGACTCTGACAATGTTTAGCTTTCTCCATTGTCTCCAATTCTGAGATTACTAGATCATAGAACATGTCAATCCGGTTTCCTGGATGTAACGAAGGGCAAAATTTAGACTTGGTTTTAAATTTCATACCAATGTGCTTATCTGTGTTGAATGCCATTTCCTCTAATATCTGCGATTCTGTCATGTTATCATACTCAAGATGAAACATAAGGTCATAAGTCATTTTTAAATCTGGTATTTCCTAGATTATCAGTTCAGTAGATGGTTTGTAGTTCTTTACTGTAATTGCACTTCTGGTGTTTGTTCTCACAAAGAATTTCTCTAATTTTAATTTCCATTTAAATTTGTATATGTCGATTCTTGTTTCAACGTGGTCATAGTGTTTCTCCGGACAAAAGGTGAGGCGTTTATTCAGTATTCTTGTTTCATGTTCTTGTAGTGTCTGCTTTGATAAGTTAATAATCAGATTCTTCTCTTGTTCCTCAATACCATGTGTTTTAGTTTTTTCTGTCAATTGCGTAGTGGTTACCCCTTTGATCTTTCCGGAGCCTCTTCGTGTCTTTCTTCGCTTTTTTGACCTGATTGTTGGCCTCTTCCTCTTCTGTAGCCACATCCTCTTCCTTTCCTCTTGGCATTTTTTGATCGAGATATAGTAGCTTAATTTCGTCTAAAAAAAGTTGTCCGACATGATACTGACCCTTCTCCTTCACTAAAATCCGTGTCTGACTCACTTTGAGTTGTGTATGGTGACTCATAGGATATTGATTTGTCCTTGTAAAATTGATGTTTTAATACATCAAAGCATTTTGCGAATGTCAATATAGCCCCACATTCATAATCACGTTTGTCTCTTTTAAATTTTCTTTCTTTTTGCTCCTCAACTTCATTCTCATGTTTATCCAGATTATTCTCCATTTCCTTCTTTAATTTCTTACATTCATCTTTTTGTTTTGTCGCTAGAATTTGTGCCTCTAATTCCTCTATGGTTTTGTGAAGTCACTCGATGTCCTTCTTTGCATATTTCACAGTATTTAACATCATGTTTCATGAGTATAGCATATTATTGTTGCCCCATTCTTCTAGCATTTCCGATTTCATCTCTGGATGATTAGGTAGTGTACATATTCTTTAACCTCTAGGTACTCTCCCACATTCAATATATTTCTCTAGTGTGATGATTTCACAAATCTTTGTTATTTCTTTTGTTAGCATTTTTCTAACTGGATGAACATTTGTTTTAAACTTTGTTCTCCCATGTTTGTAGCTAATTTAGGGTCATTTGATTTTATTTCCTTTTTTGAACATAATCTCCTCTTTCTGAATCCTTCTAGCCGCTCTTTCTTCCATTATATGAATTGGCTGTAACTCCACTTGATATAATACACTGTTTGAATCCTGTAATGGTTGACTCCAAATTATTCCATTTATTAGTGTTGTCTAGACTCTTGGAGAGTGATTTATTGTGTTGTTGTAATGGCAATTCTATGGCATTCTCTTTTAGGCAGTGTTCCGCGTGATGTTACTCTTCACACAAACCCACTCGCTGCGACCAACTCTTTCAACCTCCCCTCATGCGTGCAGAGTCTCTGCTCTTACCTGGGGATTCTCCCGGGCGTACGACGTCCTCTGACTCTGCTCGTCAGACGCTCAACCTTCGGGCATGGAGGGTGTGCGGGTCCAAAACCTTTGTGTAGGTTTTTACTGTTATACACAAATGCGTCCTCAATGCGTCCACAAACCAAAGTTGAATTCAACCTTCGTTCATTCCTTTTTTTCTGACACGATCTATGTGATGTTGATCACAGCTGAAGATGGTGGGTCGGGCACTCCGTCAATTAATTAGTCCACCAAAGTAGTCCAAACGAAGTGCGCGCTTTGCACAGCGGGTGCAAGCGTCAAGGGTGGACTACCAAAGAATTCAATTATCCACCAAAAAGAGAATAACGCTGCACTTGCCAAGGATAATTCCAAATCATTTTATTGAGTCAAAAGCAACTCAGCCCTTGAACTCTCACCAACGCTTTTCAACCAAACTGGTCTTGGTCAAGGTATAGAACGTTGTCCATCATTGCTTTCTATCTTAAATACCTCTCTCCTACATTATCCATTAAGAGGCATTATGGGATTGGTAGTCCACACAAATAATAAAACAAACCAATTACATTGTGTCAATACACATCGATTAAATCAAGTGATGTATTCTAGCTATGCTGTTTCTTGATTATTCCACATCTATATATGTTTAGATTATTATTAAATAATTATTTATGACTAAGTGTTTGAATGCTGCGTGCACCACGTATTTATTCATTTCTGGAGGTGTGCGTACCTGGGAGAGAGTCTGCTGCTGGTGAAAATCAATATATATAAATATATATATATCCAATTTCCAAAATGCTCTTATCGAGACTACGGACCCGTGGAGGGTGGTGCATACCCCGGGAGAGCATCCGGTAAACCAATCCAATCCGTTTTACACTACGTGATAATAATGCACTCTCAGGTTCCAATGAAGTAAGAAATCAGGAAGTTTATTTCCACGCTACGCGTTTCGGCATCGAAGCCTTGTTCACACAATGGAAAGAAAACACCAAGTCACCATTAAGTACACCAACACATCCACGTACAGCATTAAACATAGAAAGAGGACTATGTACAACATGGTCTCTCCCGAACTCGGGATCTGTGGTGGCCATTTTGGAACTAGTTTCCATATATTCATGACCTACTACAATCTGTATTGCCCGCGGTATGCTACTAATACCATGCTGCTAAATTGAAAATCGAAGCGTAAATGCCATGATGTTACAAACGGACATATGTAAACATACCTAGTTAAAATACTTTTCCCAACATTAATGCCAAAATGCAATGGTAGTGCAGAAACGGACAAAATACAATACAACAACCAGACATATAATAGCCAGTGCATGCGAATCAAATCATAATCTTGTTCATGTATCGCATATAAGATGTGTAATTGGACACTTGTCCCATGGTCTATCCTCTGCGCCTGATCTACGTAGTACATCGCGTTCCTCTATGTGATGTAAAAAGTGATGTGACGTGAATAGTCGCGTAAGTGAATACATAGCGATCTACCCTCTTAATACCTCCAAACTATTTTCCAAAAGTGGAATATTCTATGTACAGCCTTGGTAATAGTTACATGTAAGTACGTCGTATTATGTATCTACTTCCATGTACAAGACGACAATTGTCGTGGTACTCCCCTGATAAGGAGTTCACTAGACGTATGTAATCCTAAAAATGTTATATACCATATACCAGCTGGGCACTAGTCCTCAATGACCAACTCCCAACCTGTACCAATAATGGACCTCCCCATTTCCCACACGCGCTACCGTATGTTCTCTAATGTTGGGCAAGTGCCATAATCAACTGAGTGGGTCCAGTTCCAAAAGATACTATATCTGGCAAGTGCCCCTACTTTTCCAGGCTATAAACAGTTCTATATGAAGGAAAAAAGGGCAAGAAACCAATTAAACCCTAGGTGACAACTCTTGTCTGCCATAATACCAACTCGTGAAGTGCCTCCGGAAAAAAGGTTAGAGAACCCGTGAATGTGACACTACCCAGGTAGTGTGGTTCCCTGCCTTTCCTCCTGTAGTGAAAGAAGAGAGAAAAAGAAGAAAGAAAAACATGATCAGTGCAATTAAAATCAACATCCGTTGAACAATATTATCATGTAATTACAATATATACATTCTCTATAGCTGCTAAGAAGGACATTGTAAAACTAGAGCACAAATTACATTTCATACAGGTGTATTCTTAATTCTTCGTCAAGGTTTAAACCCCCCGGGGATTTGGTCTGGAGGTCAATAATGTACCTGGATTCCCGCTGTCTGAGTTTCAATACCCTGTTACCTCCCCTCGGGGATCTTGGGATATGTTCCATGGCAAAGTAACTAAGGCCAGAGTTATTGGAGAAATGATGGTCCTGAAAGTGGCGCGCTACCGGGTAATGTTTGTCCTGATTAGTGATGGCCCGCATTTGTTCCAACACCCGTTTCTTTGCTGGATGGACTGTGCTGCCTATGTATCTTAACTTACAGGGACACTCCAAACACTAAACCACAAACGGGGTCCCACATGTCAAAAACTGTGTAATGGTTTTCACTCTGCCCCCTCCATCATGATACTCTTTTTTCATGGTACTATTCTTGCACGCCCTACAGTGTCCGCAAGGAAAAAAGCCTTTGAGTCCTTGGTTTCTCATGGTATTGTAAACTGTTATATCACTGTGTACCATCCTGTCTCTAAAGCTATATCCCTTTCTATAAGTAATGCATGGTTTCTCACTTATGATGGAACCTATGTTAGGATCGCTTTTGAGAATATCCCAGTGTTTAGTCAGTATATTCCTGATATCCCTGGCGTTTCTATTATACGTCAGTATGATTCTGGTGGTATTCTCCTGTGTAATGGTATCAGGTTCAGTGCCTGTTCTTGTTTTTAAGATTTCCGTTCTCTCTATTTGTTCAACTTTCCTGAGAGCTTTATTCAGGACCCAGGTGGGATACCCCCTGGTTTTGAACCTTTCTATCATGATGGCAGACTCTTCCTTGTACCCAATTATGGTACTACAGTTACGTTTTGCCCTCAACAGTTCCCCAAACGGTATACTCCATTTTAAGGGGTCAGGGTGACTGCTGAGGGCATGTAAAAGGGTGTTACCTGCCGTGTCTTTGCGGAAGAGTTTGGTTTGGACGGTGTTGCCCACTACCTCCACCTTGGTGTCTAGAAATTCAACTGAGGTTCTACTCATTGTACTAGTGAGAGTGATGTTATACTTGTTGTTATTCAGTTTATCAATGAATTCCGTGGCCTCCAGCTCACTGCCCCGCCACACCATGAAAATATCATCGATGTAGCGGAGCCAAAGTTTAACCTTCTGTCTCTCAGGAAAGGTGGATGTGTTACTAAGGGTCTCCTCCTCCCATATGCCCAGAAACAGGTTCGCAAACGAAGGGGCAAAGCATGTCCCCATCGCGGTGCCGGTCACCTGTTTATACAGTATGCCATCAAACATGAAGATATTGTTGGTGAGGCAGAACTCCATCATTTCAAGAACCATGGTGGTATGTGCTTTGAATCTGATGTGTCTGGTCTGTAAATAGCGTTTACAAGCCTCTACACCATGCTCATGCTTGATTATGGTGTAGAGTGAACTGACATCTAGTGTCACTAGTAAGAAATCTTCCTCCCATTGTATGCCATCCATTTTACCCAAGAAGTCTTTGGTGTCCTTAACATGGGACGCAAGTCTGCTGACATAGTCCCTGAGAAAGAAATCAACGTATTTGGAGATATTCTCAGTGATACTCCCTTTGGAAGAAACTATTGGCCTGCCCGGGGGATTGATCAAATCTTTATGCACCTTCGGTAACACGTACAGTACTGGTAGAATGGGATAGTCCCGTTTAAGATAGTAGTATTCTTCCCACTCTAAGATCCCTAGATAGACTCGATTGTACTATGCGAGGTTCCCCACCCCAAGAGACGTGACTAGAGCCTCCGATCGAACTAACAAAAATCGGGGATGACACACAGTCTCTTCGTATAGTACATAGTACAATCGAGTGATTATCGCTCAAAGTGAAACACAGATAAGAACTACAGCGGCAGAGGGAACCTGAGAGTTCTCAGGGGGTTCCAATGATATTACAGGATACATTTAAATCAGGACAGTTTTTTGAGACATTTTCTGAGACATTTCTGATACCACGTAGTAGCTGCTATGGAGGAGGAAAGCGAGAGAAGGGCAGCAGCCCAATCGCTCTTTGCCAGAGCACCGGGGATAAAAGGCAAAACAATGAAAATTGCCAATAAAGACACAACTAATGAGGACAAACTTAGGAAATTGGAGAAACTATATAAATCAGAAGTTTCTAAATGGTGGGAGGCCATATCCTTGCAGGGCTACATAGACAAGGATATGGTCCCCAGAGGCCTGCGGATATATACCATCCCATCCTATGAAAATCCAAACCCGAAGATGCTTGAAGAGTGGGCACAAAACTCAGCCTTGAGTTCGAAACGAATGCTGGAAATCCTATTCAAGTACGCTTGGTCCGACAGGGAAAAACTACTGGAGGAGATCAAGAAGTATACAGAGGAACTTATTACCAACATGGAACCCACAGCATTTAATAAAGCAATGGAAGAAATAAAAAGCAGGATTAAAAAGCACGAAGCAGACATCAAGGAGCGCAAGCAGTGGAAGCTCCATAGAGACTGCGAGGACTACGAGCATGGCCGCATTTTAACTTTCAGTAGGAAGTATGATTACATCTATAAAAACCAAATGCCGGGTACGAGCTCTGACACAAGAATCTCGGAGAGCTCTGAAATAGAGGAAATATCCGTAAGTGGCAATGAAACGGACAATTCTGCGACATCAAGTACCAGATCGGAAGATAGAGGAGTAAGCAGCCGTCCTGCCACTTTTTTAGACGAGTACAGGAACCTGCGGAGAGGTCGCAAAACTCCGAGAGGACCACCAGAGATGAAACCAAAATCACAAAGAGGGCGCGGAAGAGGAAGAGGCGCAACAAGGACAGACGGAAACGAACCCAACAGAGGTGGAAGAAGAGGCAGAGGAAGGGGGCACATGGGATTACAGGCGAAAAGCTCCACAACGACGGAATGATGGACATGGCTATGGTAAACAGAACTATTATCAACTTATCAAAAAGAAATATCAATGACACTGAAAAAAGAACACTCTGTCTAGGAATGTCATTCTGTCCCACGCTCCCTTTTAACTTTGCAGAAACCCGCATCGACCTGTTTAAGTTCATTCGGAAACTAAAGTTAAAAAGTGGCATTTACTGAAGCCTACTAGATCCCGAGAGCATCAGGGCGGGTTAGGTGGTGATAATGACCAGGACTTGAATATAAGTGATGTGGATAATCTTGTCATGTTGCACCAGCTGGAACACAATATAGAGAGTGATGATATTGTATCTAATACTGCGGCTAATTATGTTCTAGATGAAATGGGTATCACACACAATCAAGCGGCCATGACAGGTTTTAAACCACGCTCCACATTTTACCCACCATTAGGACACGACAATATTGATACATTTCATGATGTAGTCAATACACATTTAGTTAAATTCAGACATAAGAAATGGTTCAAGACTCAGCAAAGACATAACCTAACTTCACCACAGAAAGAAGCCCTGTTCTCTCTGTCACAGGATAGCAACATTGTCATCCGCCCTGCTGACAAGGGTGGGAATGTTGTTGTCATGGACAGAGAGAAATATATTGCAGAAGCTTTACGCCAGTTGAAAGATCAGAAGTTCTATATAGAAGTCAATAGGGAGACATATTCCAATAGTATAGAATTGATCTGGGAGAAACTGAACAACTGGAAGGATCTAGGGATCTTAGAGTGGGAAGAATACTGCTATCTTAAACGGGACTATCCCACTCTACCAGTACTGTACCTGTTACCGAAGGTGCATAAAGATTTGATCACTCCCCTGGGCAGGCCAATAGTTTCTTCCAAAGGGAGTATCACTGAGAATATCTCCAAATACGTTGATTTCTTTCTCAGGGACTATGTCAGCAGACTTGCGTCCCATGTTAAGGACACCAAAGACTTGTTGGGTAAAATGGATGGCATACAATGGGAGGAAGATTTCTTACTAGTGACACTAGATGTCAGTTCACTCTACACCATAATCAAGCATGAGCATGGTGTAGAGGCTTGTAAACGCTATTTACAGACCAGACACATCAGATTCAAAGCACATACCACCATGGTTCTTGAAATGATGGAGTTCTGCCTCACCAACAATATCTTCATGTTTGATGGCATACTGTATAAACAGGTGACAGGCACCGCGATGGGGACATGCTTTGCCCCTTCGTTTGCGAACCTGTTTCTGGGCATATGGGAGGAGGAGACCCTTAGTAACACATCCACCTTTCCTGAGAGACAGAAGGTTAAACTTTGGCTCCGCTACATCGATGATATTTTCATGGTGTGGCGGGGCAGTGAGCTGGGGGCCACGGAATTCATTGATAAACTGAATAACAACAAGTATAACATCACTCTCACTAGTACAATGAGTAGAACCTCAGTTGAATTTCTAGACACCAAGGTGGAGGTAGTGGGCAACACCGTCCAAACCAAACTCTTCCGCAAAGACACGGCAGGTAACACCCTTTTACATGCCCTCAGCAGTCACCCTGACCCCTTAAAATGGAGTATACCATTTGGGGAACTGTTGAGGGCAAAACATAACTGTAGTACCATAATTGGGTACAAGGAAGAGTCTGCCATCATGATAAAAGGTTCAAAACCAGGGGGTATCCCACCTGGGTCCTGAATAAAGCTCTCCGGAAAGTTGAAAAATAGAGAGAACGGAAATCTTAAAAACAAGAACAGGCACTGAACCCGATACCATTACACAGGAGAATACCACCAGAATCATACTGATGTATAATAGAAACGCCAGGGATATCAGGAATATACTGACTAAACACTGGGATATTCTCAAAAGCGATCCCAACATAGGTTCCATCATAAGTGAGAAACCATGCATCACTTATAGAAAGGGATATAGCTTTAGAGACAGGATGGTACACAGTGATATAACAGTTTACAATACCATGAGAAACCAAGGACTCAAAGGCTTTTTTCCTTGCGGACACTGTAGGGCGTGCAAGAATAGTACCATGAAAAAAGAGTATCATGATGGAGGGGGCAGAGTGAAAACCATTACACAGTTTTTGACATGTGGGACCCCGTTTGTGGTTTATTGTTTGGAGTGTCCCTGTAAGTTAAGATACATAGGCAGCACAGTCCATCCAGCAAAGAAACGGGTGTTGGAACACATGCGGGTCATCACTAATCAGGACAAACATTACCCGGTAGCGCGCCACTTTCAGGACCATCATTTCTCCAATAACTCTGGCCTTAGTTACTTTGCCATGGAACATATCCCAAGATCCCCGAGGGGAGGTAACAGGGTATTGAAACTCAGACAGCGGGAATCCAGGTACATTATTGACCTCCAGACCAAATCCCCGGGGGGTTTAAACCTTGACGAAGAATTAAGAATACACCTGTATGAAATGTAATTTGTGCTCTAGTTTTACAATGTCCTTCTTAGCAGCTATAGAGAATGTATATATTGTAATTACATGATAATATTGTTCAACGGATGTTGATTTTAATTGCACTGATCATGTTTTTCTTTCTTCTTTTTCTCTCTTCTTTCACTACAGGAGGAAAGGCAGGGACCCACACTACCTGGGTAGTGTCACATTCACGGGTTCTCTAACCTTTTTTCCGGAGGCACTTCACGAGTTGGTATTATGGCAGACAAGAGTTGTCACCTAGGGTTTAATTGGTTTCTAGCCCTTTTTTCCTTCATATAGAACTGTTTATAGCCTGGAAAAGTAGGGGCACTTGCCAGATATAGTATCTTTTGGAACTGGACCCACTCAGTTGATTATGGCACTTGCCCAACATTAGAGAACATACGGTAGCGCGTGTGGGAAATGGGGAGGTCCATTATTGGTACAGGTTGGGAGTTGGTCATTGAGGACTAGTGCCCAGCTGGTATATGGTATATAAAATTTTTAGGATTACATACATCTAGTGAACTCCTTATCAGGGGAGTTCCACGACAATTGTCGTCTTGTACATGGAAGTAGATACATAATACGACGTACTTACATGTAACTATTACCAAGGCTGTACATAGAATATTCCACTTTTGGAAAATAGTTTGGAGGTATTAAGAGGGTAGATCACTATGTATTCACTTACGCGACTATTCACGTCACATCACTTTTTACATCACATAGAGGAACGCGATGAACTACGTAGATCAGGCGCAGAGGATAGACCGTAGGACAAGTGTCCAATTACACATCTTATATGCGATACATGAACAAGATGATGATTTGATTCGCATGCACTGGCTATTATATGTCTGGTTGTTGTATTGTATTTTGTCCGTTTCTGCACTACCATTGCATTTTGGCATTAATGTTGGGAAAAGTATTTTAACTAGGTATGTTTACATATGTCCGTTTGTAACATCATGGCATTTACGCTTCGATTTTCAATTTATCAGCATGGTATTAGTATCATACCGTGGGCAATACAGATTTTAGTAGGTCATGAATATATGGAAACTAGTTCCAAAATGGCCACCACAGATCCCGAGTTCGGGAGAGACCATGTTGTACATAGTCCTCTTTCTATGTTTAATGCTGTACGTGGATGTGTTGGTGTACTTAATGGTGACTTGGTGTTTTCTTTCCATTGTGTGAACAAGGCTTCATTGCCGAAACGCGTAGCGTGGAAATAAACTTCCTGATTTCTTACTTCATTGGAACCTGAGAGTGCATTATTATAACGTAGTGTAAAACGGATTGGATATATATATATATATATATATACACATGCCTATGTATATATATATATCCCACAAAGTTTTATCCACTGCATGAAGACGCACTCCACAACTAGGTCATTCCACTGAATTCTTTATTGAGGCAAACTGGCACTGGCATCCAGATGGTGAGTTGCCTAACACGTTTCGGAGCTGCCTCGCTCCTTGATCACAGGCTCTTGGTGCACCTGCGCACAAACAAAAGACACTCATGTTACTTCAAAGTTATTGCCCTCTGGTGGGCCTTTCTAGTGAGTTCCATTGTTGGTGCAGGCTGGGACCTGTAGTGTCCTTTGTACAATTCTCGCCCTTCAGTGGGTTCTGCGCTGTGACACACTCTTTGTAAATTCAAAATACACTCCAGTGGGTTTCCGGCTAACCAGAGTCAGTTTATTTTATTAAGACCAGTTGTCCCGCATGACAGGTTTCGACACTTCTGAACCCGTGAGGTCCCTTTAAAATTCTCGGTGGTGCAGTCCTCCCGACCCGGATAAGCCAGAAAACATCCCACAAAGTTTTATACACTGCATGAAGACGCACTCCACAACAAGATCATTCCACTGAATTCTTTATTGAGGCAAACCGGCACTGGCATCCAGATGGTGAGTTGCCTAACGCATTTCGGAGCTGCCTCGCTACTTGATCACAGGCTGTTGGTCCACCTGCGCAGAAACAAAAGACACTCATGTTACTTCAAATTTATTGCCCTCTGGTGGGCCTTTCTAGTAAATTCCATTGTTGGTGCAGTCTGGGACCTGTAGTGTCCTTTGTACAATTCTCGCCCTTCAGTGGGTTCTGCGCCGTGACACACTCTTTGTAAATTCAAAATACCCTCCAGTGGGTTTCCGGGTAACCAGAGCCAGTTTATTTTATTAAAACCAGTTGTCCCGCATGACAGGTTTCGACACTTCTAAACCTGAGCGGCCCCTTTAAAATTCACGGTGGTGCAGTACTCCCGACCCGGACAAGCCGGAAAACATCCCACAAAGTTTTATCCACTGCATGAAGACGCACTCCACAACAAGGTCATTCCACTGAATTCTTTTTGAGGCAAACTGGCACTGGCATCCAGATGGTGAGCTGCCTAACGCATTTCGGAGCTGCCTCGCTCCTTGATCACAGGCTGTTGGTGCACCTGCACAGAAACAAAAGACACTTGTGTTACTTCAAATTTATTGCCCTGCGGTGGGCCTTTCTAGTGAGTTCCATTGTTGGTGCAGGCTGGGTCCTGTAGTGTCCTTTGTACAATTCTCGCCCTTCAGTGGGTTCTGCGCCGTGACACACTCTTTGTAAATTCAAAATACACTCCACTGGGTTTCCGGCTAACCAGAGTCAGTTTATTTTATTAAGACCAGTTGTCCCGCATGACAGGTTTCGACACTTCTGAACCCGTGAGGTCCCTTTAAAATTCTCGGTGGTGCAGTCCTCCCGACCCGGATAAGCCGGAAAACATCCCACAAAGTTTTATACACCGCATGAAGACGCACTCCACAACAAGATCATTCCACTGAATTCTTTATTGAGGCAAACCGGCACTGGCATCCAGATGGTGAGTTGCCTAACGCATTTCGGAGCTGCCTCGCTACTTGATCACAGGCTGTTGGTCCACCTGCGCAGAAACAAAAGACACTCATGTTACTTCAAATTTATTGCCCTCTGGTGGGCCTTTCTAGTAAATTCCATTGTTGGTGCAGTCTGGGACCTGTAGTGTCCTTTGTACAATTCTCGCCCTTCAGTGGGTTCTGCGCCGTGACACACTCTTTGTAAATTCAAAATACCCTCCAGTGGGTTTCCGGGTAACCAGAGCCAGTTTATTTTATTAAAACCAGTTGTCCCGCATGACAGGTTTCGACACTTCTAAACCTGAGCGGCCCCTTTAAAATTCACGGTGGTGCAGTACTCCCGACCCGGACAAGCCGGAAAACATCCCACAAAGTTTTATCCACTGCATGAAGACGCACTCCACAACAAGGTCATTCCACTGAATTCTTTTTTGAGGCAAACTGGCACTGGCATCCAGATGGTGAGCTGCCTAACGCATTTCGGAGCTGCCTCGCTCCTTGATCACAGGCTGTTGGTGCACCTGCACAGAAACAAAAGACACTCGTGTTACTTCAAATTTATTGCCCTGAGGTGGGCCTTTCTAGTGAGTTCCATTGATGGTGCAGGCTGGGTCCTGTAGAGTCCTTTGTACAATTCTCGCCCTTCAGTGGGTTCTGCGCCGTGACACACTCTTTGTAAATTCAAAATACACTCCACTGGGTTTCCGGCTAACCAGAACCAGTTTATTTTATTAAGACCAGTTGTCCCGCATGACAGGTTTCGACACTTCTGAACCCGAGCGGTCCCTTTAAAATTCTCGGTGGTGCAGTCCTCCCGACCCGGATAAGCCGGAAAACATCTCACAAAGTTTTATCCACTGCATGAAGACGCACTCCACAACAAGGTCATTCCAATGAATTCTTTATTGAGGCAAACCGGCACTGGCATCCAGATGGTGAGTTGCCTAACGCATTTCGGAGCTGCCTCGCTCCTTGATCACAGGCTGTTGGTGCGCCTGCACAGAAACAAAAGACACTCACGTTACTTCAAATTTATTGCCCTCTGGTGGGCCTTTCTAGTAAGTCCATTGTTGGTGCAGGCTGGGACCTGTGGTGTCCTTTGTACAATTCTCGCCCTTCAGTGGGTTCTGCGCCGTGACACACTCTTTGTAAATTCAAAATACACTCCAGTGGGTTTCCGGCTAACCAGAGCCAGTTTATTTTATTAAGACCAGTTGTCCCGCATGACAGGTTTCAACACTTCTGAGCCCTAGTGGCCCCTTTAAAATTAACGGTGGTGCAGTCCACCCGACCCGGACAAGCCAGAAAACATCCCACAAAGTTTTATCCAATGCATGAAGACGCACTCCACAACAAGGTCATTCTACTGAACTCTTGATTGAGGCAAACCGGCACTGGCATCCAGATGGTGAGTTGCCTAACGCGCTTCGTAGCTGCCTCGCTCCTTGATCACAGGCTGTTGGTGCACCTGCGCAGAAACAAAAGACACTCGTGTTACTTCAAATTTAATGCCCTCTGGTGGGCCTTTCTAGTAAGTTCCATTGTTGGTGCAGGCTGGGACCTGTAGTGTGCTTTGTACAATTCTCGCCCTTCAGTGGGTTCTGCGCTGTGACACACTCTTTGTAAATTCAAAATACCCTCCAGTGGGTTTCCGGGTAACCAGAGCCAGTTTATTTTATTAAGACCAGTTGTCCCGCATGACAGGTTTCGACACTTCTGAACCCGAGCGGCCCCTTTAAAATTCACGGTGGTGCGGTCCTCCTGACCCGGACAAGCCGGAAAACATCCCACAAAGTTTTAACCACTGCATGAAGACGCACTCCACAACAAGGTCATTCCACTGAATTCTTTATTGAGGCAAACCGGCACTGGCATCTAGATGGTGAGTTGCCTAACGCGTTTCGGAGCTGCCTCGCTCCTTGATCACAGGCTGTTGGTGCACCTGCGCAGAAACAAAAGACGCTCGTGTTACTTCAAATTTATTGCCCTCTGGTGGGCCTTTCTAGTAAGTTCCATTGTTGGTGCAGGCTGGGACCTGTAGTGTCCTTTGTACAATTCTCGCCCTTCAGTGGGTTCTGCGCTGTGACACACTCTTTGTAAATTCAAAATACCCTCCAGTGGGTTTCCAGGTAACCAGAGCCAGTTTATTTTATTAAGACCAGTTGTCCCGCATGACAGGTTTCGACACTTCTGAACCCGAGCGGTCCCTTTAAAATTCTCGGTGGTGCAGTCCTCCTGACCCGGACAAGCCGGAAAACATCCCACAAAGTTTTATCCACTGCATGAAGACGCACTCCACAACAAGGTCATTCCACTGAATTCTTTATTGAGGCAAACAGGCACTGGCATCCAGATGGTGAGTTGGCTAACACGTTTCGGAGCTGCCTCGCTCCTTGATCACATGCTGTTGGTGCACCTGCGCAGAAACAAAAGACACTCATGTTACTTCAAATTTAATGCCCTCTGGTGGGCCTTTCTAGTAAGTTCTATTGTTGGTGCAGGCTGGGACCTGTAGTGTCCTTTGTACAATTCTCGCCCTTCAGTGGGTTCTGCGCCGTGACACACTCTTTGTAAATTGAAAATACCCTCCAGTGGGTTTCCGGGTAACCAGAGCCAGTTTATTTTATTAAGACCAGTTGTCCCGCATGACAGGTTTCGTCACTTCTGAACCCGAGCGGCCCCTTTAAAATTCACGGTGGTGCAGTCCTCTCGACCCGGACAAGCCGGAAAACATCCCACAAAGATTTATCCACTGCATGAAGACGCACTCCACAACAAGGTCATTCTACTGAATTCTTGATTGAGGCAAACCGGCACTGGCATCCAGATGGTGAGTTGCCTAACGCGTTTCGGAGCTGCCTCGCCCCTTCATCAGAGGCTGTTGGTGCACCTGCGCAGAAACAAAAGACACTCGTGTTACTTCAAATTTATTGACCTCTGGTGGGCCTTTCTAGTAAGTTCCATTGTTGGTGCAGGCTGGGACCTTTAGTGTCCTTTGTACAATTCTCGCCCTTTTCAGTGGGTTCTGCACCGTGACACACTCTTTGTAAATTCAAAATACACTCCACTGGGTTTCCGGGTAACCAGAGCCAGTTTATTTTATTAAGACCAGTTGTCCCGCATGACAGGTTTCGACACTTCTGAACCCGAGCGGCCCCTTTAAAATTCACGGTGGTGCAGTCCTCCCGACCCGGACAAGCCGGAAAACATCCCACAAAGATTTATCCACTGCATGAAGACGCACTCCACAACAAGGTCATTCCACTGAATTCTTTATTGAGGCAAACCGGCACTGGCATCCAGATAGTGAGTTGCCTAACGCGTTTCGGAGATACCTCGCTCCTTGATCACAGGCTGTTGGTGCACCTGCACAGAAACAAAAGAAAGACACTCGTGTTACTTCAAATTTATTGCCCTCTGGTGGGCCTTTCTAGTAAGTTACATTGTTGGTGCAGGCTGGGACCTGTAGTGTCCTTTGTACAATTCTCGCCCTTCAGTGGGTTCTGCGCTGTGACACACTCTTTGTAAATTCAAAATACCCTCCAATGGGTTTCCTGCTAACCAGAGCCAGTTTATTTTATTAAGACCAGTTGTCCCGCGTGACAGGTTTCGGCACTTCTGAACCCGAGCGGCCCCTTAAAATGATCGGTCGTGCAGTTCTCCGGAGCCGGACAAGCCGGAAAACATCCCACAAAGTTTTATCCAATGCATGAAGACGCACTCCACAACAAGGTCATTCCACTGAATTCTTGATTGAGGCAAACCGGCACTGGCATCCAGATGGTGAGTTGCCTAACGCGTTTCGGAGGTGCCTCCCTCCGTGATCACAGGCTGTTGGTGCACCTGCGCAGAAACAAAAGACACTCGTGTTACTTCAAATTTATTGCCCTCTGGTGAGCCTTTCTAGTAAGTTCCATTGTTGGTGCAGGCTGGGACCCGTAGTGTCCTTTGTACAATTCTCATCCTTCAGTGGGTTCTGCACCGTGACACACTCTTTGTAAATTCAAAATACCCTCCAGTGGGTTTCCGGGTAACCAGAGCCAGTTTATTTTATTAAGACCAGTTATCCCGCATGACAGGTTTCGACACTTCTGAACCCGAGCGGCCCCTTTAAAATTCACGGTGGTGCGGTCCTCCCGACCCGGACAAGCCGGAAAACATCGCACAAAGTTTTATCCACTGCATGAAGACGCACTCCACAACAAGGTCATTCCACTGAATTCTTTATTGAGGCAAACCGGCACTGGCATCCAGATGGTGAGTTGCCTAACGCGTTTCGGAGCTGCCTCGCTCCTTGATCACAGGCTGTTAGTGCACCTGCGCAGAAACAAAAGACGCTCGTGTTACTTCAAATTTATTGCCCTCTGGTGGGCCTTTCTAGTAAGTTCCATTGTTGGTGCAGGCTGGGACCTGTAGTGTCCTTTGTACAATTCTCGCCCTTCAGTGGGTTCAGCGCTGTGACACACTCTTTGTAAATTCAAAATACCCTCCAGTGGGTTTCCAGGTAACCAGAGCCAGTTTATTTTATTAAGACCAGTTGTCCCGCATGACAGGTTTCGACACTTCTGAACCCGAGCGGTCCCTTTAAAATTCTCGGTGGTGCAGTCCTCCTGACCCGAACAAGCCGGAAAACATCCCACAAAGTTTTATCCACTGCATGAAGACGCACTCCACAACAAGGTCATTCCACTGAATTCTTTATTGAGGCAAACCGGCACTGGCATCCAGATGGTGAGTTGCCTAACGCGTTTCGGAGCTGCCTCTCTCCTTGATCACAGGCTGTTGGTGCACCTGCGCAGAAACAAAAGACACTCGTGTTACTTCAAATTTATTGTCCTCTGTGGGCCTTTCTAGTAAGTTCCATTGTTGGTGCAGGCTGGGACCTGTAGTGTCCTTTGTACAATTCTCGCCCTTCAGTGGGTTCTGCGCTGTGACACACTCTTTGTAAATTGAAAATACCCTCCAGTGGGTTTCCGGGTAACCAGAGCCAGTTTATTTTATTAAGACCAGTTGTCCCGCATGACAGGTTTCGACACTTCTGAACCCGAGCGGCCCCTTTAAAATTCACGGTGGTGCAGTCCTCTCGACCCGGACAAGCCGGAAAACATCCCACAAAGTTTTATCCACTGCATGAAGACGCACTCCACAACAAGGTCATTCTACTGAATTCTTGATTGAGGCAAACCGGCACTGGCATCCAGATGGTGAGTTGCCTAACGCGTTTCGGAGCTGCCTCGCCCCTTCATCAGAGGCTGTTGGTGCACCTGCGCAGAAACAAAAGACACTCGTGTTACTTCAAATTTATTGACCTCTGGTGGGCCTTTCTAGTAAGTTCCATTGTTGGTGCAGGCTGGGACCTTTAGTGTCCTTTGTACAATTCTCGCCCTTTTCAGTGGGTTCTGCACCGTGACACACTCTTTGTAAATTCAAAATACACTCCACTGGGTTTCCGGGTAACCAGAGCCAGTTTATTTTATTAAGACCAGTTGTCCCGCATGACAGGTTTCGACACTTCTGAACCCGAGCGGCCCCTTTAAAATTCACGGTGGTGCAGTCCTTCCGACCCGGACAAGCCAGAAAACATCCCACAAAGTTTTATCCACTGCATGAAGACGCACTCCACAACAAGGTCATTCCACTAAATTCTTTATTGAGGCAAACCGGCACTGGCATCCAGATGGTGAGTTGCCTAACGCGTTTCAGAGCTTCCTCGCCCCTTGATCACAGGCTGTTGGTGCACCTGCGCAGAAACAAAAGACACTCGTGTTACTTCAAATTTATTGCCCTCTGGTGGGCCTTTCTAGTAAGTTACATTGTTGGTGCAGGCTGGGACCTGTAGTGTCCTTTGTACAATTCTCGCCCTTCAGTGGGTTCTGCGCCGTGACACACTCTTTGTAAATTCAAAATACCCTCCAGTGGGTTTCCGGATAACCAGAGCCAGTTTATTTTATTAAGACCAGTTGTCCCGCATGACAGGTTTCGGCACTTCTGAACCCGAGCGGCCCCTTAAAATTATCGGTGGTGCAGTCCTCCCGACCTGGACAAGCCGGAAAACATCCCACAAAGTTTTATCCAATGCATGAAGACGCACTCCACAACAAGGTCATTCTACTGAACTCTTGATTGAGGCAAACCGGCACTGGCATCCAGATGGTGAGTTGCCTAACGCGCTTCGGAGCTGCCTCGCTCCTTGATCACAGGCTGTTGGTGCACCTGCGCAGAAACAAAAGACACTCGTGTTACTTCAAATTTAATGCCCTCTGGTGGGCCTTTCTAGTAAGTTCCATTGTTGGTGCAGGCTGGGACCTGTAGTGTGCTTTGTACAATTCTCGCCCTTCAGTGGGTTCTGCGCTGTGACACACTGTTTGTAAATTCAAAATACCCTCCAGTGGGTTTCCGGGTAACCAGAGCCAGTTTATTTTATTAAGACCAGTTGTCCCGCATGACAGGTTTCGACACTTCTGAACCCGAGCGGCCCCTTTAAAATTCACGGTGGTGCGGTCCTCCCGACCCGGACAAGCCGGAAAACATCCCACAAAGTTTTATCCACTGCATGAAGACGCACTCCACCACAAGGTCATTCCACTGAATTCTTTATTGAGGCAAACCGGCACTGGCATCCAGATGGTGAGTTGCCTAACGCGTTTCGGAGCTGCCTCGCTCCTTGATCACAGGCTGTTGGTGCACCTGCGCAGAAACAAAAGACGCTTGTGTTACTTCAAATTTATTGCCCTCTGGTGGGCCTTTCTAGTAAGTTCCATTGTTGGTGCAGGCTGGGACCTGTAGTGTCCTTTGTACAATTCTCGCCCTTCAGTGGGTTCTGCGCTGTGACACACTCTTTGTAAATTCAAAATACCCTCCAGTGGGTTTCCAGGTAACCAGAGCCAGTTTATTTTATTAAGACCAGTTGTCCCGCATGACAGGTTTCGACACTTCTGAACCTGAGCGGTCCCTTTAAAATTCCCGGTGGTGCAGTCCTCCTGACCCGGACAAGCCGGAAAACATCCCACAAAGTTTTATCCACTGCATGAAGACGCACTCCACAACAAGGTCATTCCACTGAATTCTTTATTGAGGCAAACCGGCACTGGCATCCAGATGGTGAGTTGGCTAACGCGTTTCGGAGCTGCCTCGCTCCTTGATCACATGCTGTTGGTGCACCTGCGCAGAAACAAAAGACACTCATGTTACTTCAAATTTATTGCCCTCTGGTGGGCCTTTCTAGTAAGTTCTATTGTAGGTGCAGGCTGGGACCTGTAGTGTCCTTTGTACAATTCTCGCCCTTCAGTGGGTTCTGCGCTGTGACACACTCTTTGTAAATTGAAAATACCCTCCAGTGGGTTTCCGGGTAACCAGAGCCAGTTTATTTTATTAAGACCAGTTGTCCCGCATGACAGGTTTCGACACTTCTGAACCCGAGCGGCCCCTTTAAAATTCACGGTGGTGCAGTCCTCCCGACCCGGACAAGCCAGAAAACATCCCACAAAGTTTTATCCACTGCATGAAGACGCACTCTACAACGAGGTCATTCCACTAAATTCTTTATTGAGGCAAACCGGCACTGGCATCCAGATGGTGAGTTGCCTAACGCGTTTCGGAGCTTCCTCGCCCCTTGATCACAGGCTGTTGGTGCACCTGCGCAGAAACAAAAGACACTCGTGTTACTTCAAATTTATTGCCCTCTGGTGGGCCTTTCTAGTAAGTTACATTGTTGGTGCAGGCTGGGACCTGTAGTGTCCTTTGTACAATTCTCGCCCTTCAGTGGGTTCTGTGCCGTGACACACTCTTTGTAAATTCAATTACCCTCCAGTGGGTTTCCGGCTAACCAGAGCCAGTTTATTTTATTAAGACCAGTTGTCCCGCATGACAGGTTTCGGCACTTCTGAACCCGAGCGGCCCCTTTAAAATTATCGGTGGTGCAGTTCTCCGGAGCCGGACAAGCCGGAAAACATCCCACAAAGTTTTATCCAATGCATGAAGACGCACTCCACAACAAGGTCATTCCACTGAATTCTTGATTGAGGCAAACCGGCACTGGCATCCAGATGGTGAGTTGCCTAACGCGTTTCGGAGGTGCCTCCCTCCGTGATCACAGGCTGTTGGTGCACCTGCGCAGAAACAAAAGACACTCATGTTAATTCAAATTTATTGCCTTTGGTGGGCCTTTCTAGTAAGTTCCATTGTTGGTGCAGGCTGGGACCTGTAGTGTCCTTTGTACAATTCTCGCCCTTCAGTGGGTTCTGCGCCGTGACACAGTCTTTGTAAATTCAAAATACCCTCCAGTGGATTTCCGGCTAAACAGAGCCAGTTTATTTTATTAAGACCAGTTGTCCTGCATGACAGGTTTCGACACTTCAGAACCCGAGCGGCCTCTATAAAATTATCGGTTGTTGAGTCCTCCCGACCCGGATAAGCAGGAAAACATCCCACAAAGTTTTATCCACTGCATGAAGACGCACTCCACAACAAGGTCATTCCACTGAATTCTTGATTGAGGCAAACCGGCACTGGCATCCAGCTGGTGAGTTGCCTAACGCGTTTCGGAGCTGCCTCTCTCCTTGATCACAGGCTGTTGGTGCACCTGCGCAGAAACAAAAGACACTTGTGTAACTTCAAATTTATTGCACTCTGTGGGCCTTTCTAGTAAGTTCCATTGTTGGTGCAGGCTGTGACCTGTAGTGTCCTTTGTACAATTCTCGCCCTTCAGTGGGTTCTGCGCTGTGACACACTCTTTGGAAATTCAAAATACCCTCCAGTGGGTTTCCGTGTAACCAGAGCCAGTTTATTTTATTAAGACCAGTTGTCCCGCATGACAGGTTTCGACACTTCTGAACCCGAGCGGCCCCTTTAAAATTCACGGTGGTGCAGTCCTCCCGACCCGGACAAGCCGGAAAACATCCCACAAAGTTTTATCCAATGCATGAAGACGCACTCCACAACAAGGTCATTCCACTGAATTCTTGATTGAGGCAAACCGGCACTGGCATCCAGATGGTGAGTTGCCTAACGTGTTTCGGAGCTGCCTCGCTCCTTGATCACAGGCTGTTGGTGCACCTGCGCAGAAAAAAAAGACGCTCGTGTTACTTCAAATTTATTGCCCTCTGGTGGGCCTTTCTAGTAAGTTCCATTGTTGGTGCAGGCTGGGACCTGTAGTGTCCTTTGTACAATTCTCGCCCTTCAGTGGGTTCTGCGCCGTGACACACTCTTTGTAAATTCAAAATACCCTCCAGTGGGTTTCCGGCTAACCAGAGCCAGTTTATTTTATTAAGACCAGTTGTCCCGCATGACAGGTTTCAACACTTCTGAACCCTAGCGGCCCCTTTAAAATTAACGGTGGTGCAGTCCTCCCGACCCAGACAAGCCGGAAAACATCCCACAAAGTTTTATCCAATGCATGAAGACGCACTCCACAACAAGGTCATTCTACTGAACTCTTGATTGAGGCAAACCGGCACTGGCATCCAGATGGTGAGTTGCCTAACGCGCTTCGGAGCTGCCTCGCTCATTGATCAAAGGCTGTTGGTGCACCTGCGCAGAAACAAAAGACACTCGTGTTACTTCAAATTTAATGCCTTCTGGTGGGCCTTTCTAGTAAGTTCCATTGTTGGTGCAGGCTTGGACCTGTAGTTTGCTTTGTACAATTCTCGCCCTTCAGTGGGTTCTGCGCTGTGACACACTCTTTGTAAATTCAAAATACCCTCCAGTGGGTTTCCGGGTAACCAGAGCCAGTTTATTTTATTAAGACCAGTTGTCCCGCATGACAGGTTTCGGCACTTCTGAACCCGAGCGGTCCCTGTAAAATTCACGGTGGTGCAGTTCTCTCGACCCGGACAAGCCAGAAAACATCCCACAAAGTTTTATCCACTGCATGAAGATGCACTCCACAATGAGGTCATTCCACTAAATTCTTTATTGAGGCAAACCGGCACTGGCATCCAGATGGTGAGTTGCCTAACGCGTTTCGGAGCTGCTTCGCTCCTTGATCACAGGCTCTTGGTGCACCTGCGCAGAAACAAAAGACACTCGTGTTACTTCAAATTTATTGCCCTCTTCGGGCCTTTCTAGTAAGTTCCATTGTTGGTGCAGGCTGGGACCTGTAGTGTCCTTTGTACAATTCTCGCCCTTCAGTGGGTTCTGCGCTGTGACAAACTCTTTGTAAATTCAAAATACCCTCCAGTGGGTTTCCGGGTAACCAGAGCCAGTTTATTTTATTAAGACCAGTTGTCCCGCATGACAGGTTTCGACACTTCTGAACCCGAGCGGCTCCTTTAAAATTCACGGTGGTGCAGTCCTCTCGACCCGGACAAGCCGGAAAACATCCCACAAAGTTTTATCCACTGCATGAAGACGCACTCCACAACAAGGTCATTCTACTGAATTCTTGATTGAGGCAAACCGGCACTGGCATCCAGATGGTGAGTTGCCTAACGCGTTTCGGAGCTGCCTCGCCCCTTCATCACAGGCTGTTGGTGCACCTGCGCAGAAACAAAAGACACTCGTGTTACTTCAAATTTATTGCCCTCTGGTGGGCCTTTCTAGTAAGTTCCATTGTTGGTGCAGGCTGGGACCTGTAGTGTCCTTTGTACAATTCTCGCCATTCAGTGGGTTCTG
Source organism: Calotriton arnoldi (assembly GCA_963921515.1). Classification (NCBI taxonomy): domain Eukaryota; kingdom Metazoa; phylum Chordata; class Amphibia; order Caudata; family Salamandridae; genus Calotriton; species Calotriton arnoldi. The sequence goes on from CAWUFW010005032.1 coordinate 1,206,714, forward strand.
CGCTGTGAGACACGCTCTGTAAATTCAAAATACCCTCCAGTGGGTTTCCAGGTAACCAGAGCCAGTTTATTTTATTAAGACCAGTTGTCCCGCATGACAGGTTTCGACACTTCTGAACCCGAGCGGCCCCTTTAAAATTCTCGGTGGTGCAGTCCTCCTGACCCGAACAAGCCGGAAAACATCCCACAAAGTTTTATCCACTGCATGAAGACGCACTCCACAACAAGGTCATTCCACTGAATTCTTTATTGAGGCAAACCGGCACTGGCATCCAGATGGTGAGTTGCCTAACGCGTTTCGGAGCTGCCTCTCTCCTTGATCACAGGCTGTTGGTGCACCTGCGCAGAAACAAAAGACACTCGTGTTACTTCAAATTTATTGCCCTCTGTGGGCCTTTCTAGTAAGTTCCATTGTTGGTGCAGGCTGGGACCTGTAGTGTCCTTTGTACAATTCTCGCCCTTCAGTGGGTTCTGCGCTGTGACACACTCTTTGTAAATTGAAAATACCCTCCAGTGGGTTTCCGGGTAACCAGAGCCAGTTTATTTTATTAAGACCAGTTGTCCCGCATGACAGGTTTCGACACTTCTGAACCCGAGCGGCCCCTTTAAAATTCACGGTGGTGCAGTCCTCTCGACCCGGACAAGCCGGAAAACATCCCACAAAGTTTTATCCACTGCATGAAGACGCACTCCACAACAAGGTCATTCTACTGAATTCTTGATTGAGGCAAACCGGCACTGGCATCCAGATGGTGAGTTGCCTAACGCGTTTCGGAGCTGCCTCGCCCCTTCATCAGAGGCTGTTGGTGCACCTGCGCAGAAACAAAAGACACTCGTGTTACTTCAAATTTATTGACCTCTGGTGGGCCTTTCTAGTAAGTTCCATTGTTGGTGCAGGCTGGGACCTTTAGTGTCCTTTGTACAATTCTCGCCCTTTTCAGTGGGTTCTGCACCGTGACACACTCTTTGTAAATTCAAAATACACTCCACTGGGTTTCCGGGTAACCAGAGCCAGTTTATTTTATTAAGACCAGTTGTCCCGCATGACAGGTTTCGACACTTCTGAACCCGAGCGGCCCCTTTAAAATTCACGGTGGTGCAGTCCTTCCGACCCGGACAAGCCAGAAAACATCCCACAAAGTTTTATCCACTGCATGAAGACGCACTCCACAACAAGGTCATTCCACTAAATTCTTTATTGAGGCAAACCGGCACTGGCATCCAGATGGTGAGTTGCCTAACGCGTTTCGGAGCTTCCTCGCTCCTTGATCACAGGCTGTTGGTGCACCTGCGCAGAAACAAAAGACACTCGTGTTACTTCAAATTTATTGCCCTCTGGTGGGCCTTTCTAGTAAGTTACATTGTTGGTGCAGGCTGGGACCTGTAGTGTCCTTTGTACAATTCTCGCCCTTCAGTGGGTTCTGCGCCGTGACACACTCTTTGTAAATTCAAAATACCCTCCAGTGGGTTTCCGGCTAACCAGAGCCAGTTTATTTTATTAAGACCAGTTGTCCCGCATGACAGGTTTCGGCACTTCTGAACCCGAGCGGCCCCTTTAAAATTATCGGTGGTGCAGTTCTCCGGAGCCGGACAAGCCGGAAAACATCCCACAAAGTTTTATCCAATGCATGAAGACGCACTCCACAACAAGGTCATTCCACTGAATTCTTGACTGAGGCAAACCGGCACTGGCATCCAGATGGTGAGTTGCCTAACGCGTTTCGGAGGTGCCTCCCTCCGTGATCACAGGCTGTTGGTGCACCTGTGCAGAAACAAAAGACACTCGTGTTACTTCAAATTTATTGCCCTCTGGTGGGCCTTTCTAGTAAGTTCCATTGTTGGTGCAGGCTGGGACCTGTAGTGTCCTTTGTACAATTCTCATCCTTCAGTGGGTTCTGCGCCGTGACACAGTCTTTGTAAATTCAAAATACCCTCCAGTGGGTTTCCGGCTAACCAGAGCCAGTTTATTTTATTAAGACCAGTTGTCCCGCATGACAGGTTTCAACACTTCTGAACCCTAGTGGCCCCTTTAAAATTAACGGTGGTGCAGTCCTCCTGACCTGGACAAGCCGGAAAACATCCCACAAAGTTTTATCCAATGCATGAAGACGCACTCCACAACAAGGTCATTCTACTGAACTCTTGATTGAGGCAAACCGGCACTGGCATCCAGATGGTGAGTTGCCTAACGCGCTTCGGAGCTGCCTCGCTCCTTGATCACAGGCTGTTGGTTCACCTGCGCAGAAACAAAAGACACTCGTGTTACTTCAAATTTAATGCCCTCTGGTGGGCCTTTCTAGTAAGTTCCATTGTTGGTGCAGGCTGGGACCTGTAGTGTGCCTTTGTACAATTCTCGCCCTTCAGTGGGTTCTGCGCTGTGACACACTCTTTGTAAATTCAAAAAACCCTCCAGTGGGTTTCCGGGTAACCAGAGCCAGTTTATTTTATTAAGACCAGTTGTCCCGCATGACAGGTTTCGACACTTCTGAACCCGAGCGGCCCCTTTAAAATTCACGGTGGTGCGGTCCTCCCGACCTGGACAAGCCGGAAAACATCCCACAAAGTTTTATCCACTGCATGAAGACGCACTCCACCACAAGGTCATTCCACTGAATTCTTTATTGAGGCAAACCGGCACTGGCATCCAGATGGTGAGTTGCCTAACGCGTTTCGGAGCTGCCTCGCTCCTTGATCACAGGCTGTTGGTGCACCTGCGCAGAAACAAAAGACGCTTGTGTTACTTCAAATTTATTGCCCTCTGGTGGGCCTTTCTAGTAAGTTCCATTGTTGGTGCAGGCTGGGACCTGTAGTGTCCTTTGTACAATTCTCGCCCTTCAGTGGGTTCTGCGCTGTGACACACTCTTTGTAAATTCAAAATACCCTCCAGTGGGTTTCCAGGTAACCAGAGCCAGTTTATTTTATTAAGACCAGTTGTCCCGCATGACAGGTTTCAACACTTCTGAACCTGAGCGGTCCCTTTAAAATTCTCGGTGGTGCAGTCCTCCTGACCCGGACAAGCCGGAAAACATCCCACAAAGTTTTATCCACTGCATGAAGACGCACTCCACAACAAGGTCATTCCACTGAATTCTTTATTGAGGCAAACCGGCACTGGCATCCAGATGGTGAGTTGGCTAACGCGTTTCGAGGCTGCCTCGCTCCTTGATCACATGCTGTTGGTGCACCTGCGCAGAAACAAAAGACACTCATGTTATTTCAAATTTATTGCCCTCTGGTGGGCCTTTCTAGTAAGTTCTATTGTTGGTGCAGGCTGGGACCTGTAGTGTCCTTTGTACAATTCTCGCCCTTCAGTGGGTTCTGCGCCGTGACACACTCTTTGTAAATTCAAAATACCCTCCAGTGGGTTTCCGGCTAACCAGAGCCAGTTTATTTTATTAAGACCAGTTGTCCCGCATGACAGGTTTCAACACTTCTGAACCCGAGCGGCCCCTTTAAAATTAACGGTGGTGCTGTCCTCCCGACACGGACAAGCAAGAAAACATCCCACAAAGTTTTATCCAATGCATGAAGACGCATTCCAGAACAAGGTCATTCCACTGAATTCTTGATTGAGGCAAACCGGCACTGGCATCCAGATGGTGAGTTGCCTAATGCGTTTCGGAGCTGCCTCTCTCCTTGATCACAGGCTGTTGGTGCACCTGCACAGAAACAAAAGACACTCGTGTTACTTCAAATTTATTGCCCTCTGTGGGCCTTTCTAGTAAGTTCCATTGTTGGTGCAGGCTGGGACCTGTAGTGTCCTTTGTACAATTCTCGCCCTTCAGTGGGTTCTGCGCTGTGACACACTCTTTGTAAATTGAAAATACCCTCCAGTGGGTTTCCTGGTAACCAGAGCCAGTTTATTTTATTAAGACCAGTTGTCCCGCATGACAGGTTTCGACACTTCTGAACCCGAGCGGCCCCTTTAAAATTCACGGTGGTGCAGTCCTCTCGACCCGGACAAGCCGGAAAACATCCCACAAAGTTTTATCCACTGCATGAAGACGCACTCCACAACAAGGTCATTCTACTGAATTCTTGATTGAGGCAAACCGGCACTGGCATCCAGATGGTGAGTTGCCTAACGCGTTTCGGAGCTGCCTCGCCCCTTCATCAGAGGCTGTTGGTGCACCTGCGCAGAAACAAAAGACACTCGTGTTACTTCAAATTTATTGACCTCTGGTGGGCCTTTCTAGTAAGTTCCATTGTTGGTGCAGGTTGGGACCTTTAGTGTCCTTTGTACAATTCTCGCCCTTTTCAGTGGGTTCTGCACCGTGACACACTCTTTGTAAATTCAAAATACACTCCACTGGGTTTCCGGGTAACCAGAGCCAGTTTATTTTATTAAGACCAGTTGTCCCGCATGACAGGTTTCAACACTTCTGAACCCGAGCGGCCCCTTTAAAATTCACGGTGGTGCAGTCCTCCCGACCCGGACAAGCCAGAAAACATCCCACAAAGTTTTATCCACTGCATGAAGACGCACTCCACAACAAGGTCATTCCACTAAATTCTTTATTGAGGCAAACCGGCACTGGCATCCAGATGGTGAGTTGCCTAACGCGTTTCGGAGGGGCCTCCCTCCGTGATCACAGGCTGTTGGTGCACCTGCGCAGAAACACAAGACACTCATGTTAATTCAAATTTATTGCCTTTGGTGGGCCTTTCTAGTAAGTTCCATTGTTGGTGCAGGCTGGGACCTGTAGTGTCCTTTGTACAATTCTCGCCGTGCAGTGGGTTCTGCGCCGTGACACAGTCTTTGTAAATTCAAAATACCCTCCAGTGGATTTCCGGCTAAACAGAGCCAGTTTATTTTATTAAGACCAGTTGTCCCGCATGACAGGTTTCGACACTTAAGAACCCGAGCGGCCTCTATAAAATTATCGGTTGTTGAGTCCTCCCGACCCGGATAAGCAGGAAAACATCCCACAAAGTTTTATCCACTGCATGAAGACGCACTCCACAACAAGGTCATTCCACTGAATTCTTGATTGAGGCAAACCGGCACTGGCATCCAGCTGGTGAGTTGCCTAACGCGTTTCGGAGCTGCCTCTCTCCTTGATCACAGGCTGTTGGTGCACCTGCGCAGAAACAAAAGACACTTGTGTAACTTCAAATTTATTGCACTCTGTGGGCCTTTCTAGTAAGTTCCATTGATGGTGCAGGCTGTGACCTGTAGTGTCCTTTGTACAATTCTCGCCCTTCAGTGGGTTCTGCGCTGTGACACACTCTTTGGAAATTCAAAATACCCTCCAGTGGGTTTCTGTGTAACCAGAGCCAGTTTATTTTATTAAGACCAGTTGTCCCGCATGACAGGTTTCGACACTTCTGAACCCGAGCGGCCCCTTTAAAATTCACGGTGGTGCAGTCCTCCCGACCCGGACAAGCCGGAAAACATCCCACAAAGTTTTATCCAATGCATGAAGACGCACTCCACAACAAGGTCATTCCACTGAATTCTTGTTTGAGGCAAACCGGCACTGGCATCCAGATGGTGAGTTGCCTAACGTGTTTCGGAGCTGCCTCGCTCCTTGATCACAGGCTAGTGGTGCACCTGCGCAGAAAAAAAAGACGCTCGTGTTACTTCAAATTTATTGCACTCTGGTGGGCCTTTCTAGTAAGTTCCATTGTTGGTGCAGGCTGGGACCTGTAGTGTCCTTTGTACAATTCTCGCCCTTCAGTGGGTTCTGCGCCGTGACACACTCTTTGTAAATTCAAAATACCCTCCAGTGGGTTTCCGGCTAACCAGAGCCAGTTTATTTTATTAAGACCAGTTGTCCCGCATGACAGGTTTCAACACTTCTGAACCCTAGCGGCCCCTTTAAAATTAACGGTGGTGCAGTCCTCCCGACCCAGACAAGCCGGAAAACATCCCACAAAGTTTTATCCAATGCATGAAGACGCACTCCACAACAAGGTCATTCTACTGAACTCTTGATTGAGGCAAACCAGCACTGGCATCCAGATGGTGAGTTGCCTAACGCGCTTCGGAGCTGCCTCGCTCCTTGATCACAGGCTGTTGTTGCACCTGCTCAGAAACAAAAGACACTCGTGTTACTTCAAATTTAATGCCTTCTGGTGGGCCTTTCTAGTAAGTTCCATTGTTGGTGCAGGCTTGGACCTGTAGTGTGCTTTGTACAATTCTCGCCCTTCAGTGGGTTCTGCGCTGTGACACACTCTTTGTAAATTCAAAATACCCTCCAGTGGGTTTCCGGCTAACCAGAGCCAGTTTATTTTATTAAGACCAGTTGTCCCGCATGACAGGTTTCGGCACTTCTGAACCCGAGCGGCCCCTGTAAAATTCACGGTGGTGCAGTTCTCCCGACCCGGACAAGCCAGAAAACATCCCACAAAGTTTTATTCACTGCATGAAGATGCACTCCACAATGAGGTCATTCCACTAAATTCTTTATTGAGGCAAACCGGCACTGGCATCCAGATGGTGAGTTGCCTAACGCGTTTCGGAGCTGCTTCGCTCCTTGATCACAGGCTCTTGGTGCACCTGCGCAGAAACAAAAGACACTCGTGTTACTTCAAATTTATTGCCCTCTTCGGGCCTTTCTAGTAAGTTCCATTGTTGGTGCATGCTGGGACCTGTAGTGTCCTTTGTACAATTCTCGCCCTACAGTGGGTTCTGCGCTGTGACAAACTCTTTGTAAATTCAAAATACCCTCCAGTGGGTTTCCGGGTAACCAGAGCCAGTTTATTTTATTAAGACCAGTTGTCCCGCATGACAGGTTTCGACGCTTCTGAACCCGAGCGGCTCCTTTAAAATTCACGGTGGTGCAGTCCTCTCGACCCGGACAAGCCGGAAAACATCCCACAAAGTTTTATCCACTGCATGAAGACGCACTCCACAACAAGGTCATTCTACTGAATTCTTGATTGAGGCAAACCGGCACTGGCATCCAGATGGTGAGTTGCCTAACGCGTTTCGGAGCTGCCTCGCCCCTTCATCACAGGCTGTTGGTGCACCTGCGCAGAAACAAAAGACACTTGTGTTACTTCAAATTTATTGACCTCTGGTGGGCCTTTCTAGTAAGTTCCATTGTTGGTGCAGGCTGGGACCTTTAGTGTCCTTTGTACAATTCTCGCCCTTTTCAGTGGGTTCTGCGCCGTGACACACTCTTTGTAAATTCAAAATACACTACACTAGGTTTCCGGGTAACCAGAGCCAGTTTATTTTATTAAGACAGGTTGTCCCGCATGACAGGTTTCGACACTTCTGAACCCGAGTGGCCCCTTTAAAATTCACGGTGGTGCAGTCCTCCCGACCCGGACAAGCCAGAAAACATCCCACAAAGTTTTATCCACTGCATGAAGACGCACTCCACAACAAGGTCATTCCACTAAATTCTTTATTGAGGCAAACCGGCACTGGCATCCAGATGGTGAGTTGCCTAACGCGTTTCGGAGCTTCCTCGCCCCTTGATCACAGGCTGTTGGTGCACCTGCGCAGAAACAAAAGACACTCGTGTTACTTCAAATTTATTGCCCTCTGGTGGGCCTTTCTAGTAAGTTACATTGTTGGTGCAGGCTGGGACCTGTAGTGTCCTTTGTACAATTCTCGCCCTTCAGTGGGTTCTGCGCCGTGACACACTCTTTGTAAATTCAAAATACCCTCCAGTGGGTTTCCGGCTAACCAGAGCCAGTTTATTTTATTAAGACCAGTTGTCCCGCATGACAGGTTTCGACACTTCTGAACCCGAGCGGCCCCTTTAAAATTCATCGGTGGTGCAGTTCTCCCGACCCGGACAAGCCGGAAAACATCCCACAAAGTTTTATCCACTGCATGAAGACGCACTCCACAACAAGGTCATTCCACTGAATTCTTGATTGAGGCAAACCGGCACTGGCATCCAGATGGTGAGTTGCCTAACGCGTTTCGGAGCTGCCTCGCTCCTTGATCACAGGCTGTTGGTGCACCTGCGCAGAAACAAAAGAAACTCATGTTAATTCAAATTTATTGCCTTTGGTGGGCCTTTCTAGTAAGTTCCATTGTTGGTGCAGGCTGGGACCTGTAGTGTCCTTTGTACAATTCTCGCCCTTCAGTGGGTTCTGCGCCGTGACACACTCTTTGTAAATTCAAAATACCCTCCAGTGGGTTTCCGGGTAACCAGAGCCAGTTTATTTTATTAAGACCAGTTGTCCCGCATGACAGGTTTCGACACTTCTGAACCCGAGCGGCCCCTATAAAATTCATCGGTTGGTGCAGTCCTCCCGACCCGGACAAGCCGGAAAACATCCCACAAAGTTTTATCCACTGCATGAAGACGCACTCCACAACAAGGTCATTCCACTGAATTCTTTGATTGAGGCAAACCGGCACTGGCATCCAGATGGTGAGTTGCCTAACGCGTTTCGGAGCTGCCTCGCTCCTTGATCACAGGCTGTTGGTGCACCTGCGCAGAAACAAAAGACACTCGTGTTACTTCAAATTTATTGCCCTCTGGTGGGCCTTTCTAGTAAGTTCCATTGTTGGTGCAGGCTGGGACCTGTAGTGTCCTTTGTACAATTCTCGCCCTTCAGTGGGTTCTGCGCCGTGACACACTCTTTGTAAATTCAAAATACCCTCCAGTGGGTTTCCGTGCTAACCAGAGCCAGTTTATTTTATTAAGACCAGTTGTCCCGCATGACAGGTTTCGACACTTCTGAACCCGAGCGGCCCCTTTAAAATTCATCGGTGGTGCAGTCCTCCCGACCCGGACAAGCCGGAAAACATCCCACAAAGTTTTATCCAATGCATGAAGACGCACTCCACAACAAGGTCATTCCACTGAATTCTTGATTGAGGCAAACCGGCACTGGCATCCAGATGGTGAGTTGCCTAACGCGTTTCGGAGCTGCCTCGCTCCTTGATCACAGGCTGTTGGTGCACCTGCGCAGAAACAAAAGACACTCGTGTTACTTCAAATTTATTGCCCTCTGGTGGGCCTTTCTAGTAAGTTCCATTGTTGGTGCAGGCTGGGACCTGTAGTGTCCTTTGTACAATTCTCGCCCTTCAGTGGGTTCTGCGCCGTGACACACTCTTTGTAAATTCAAAATACCCTCCAGTGGGTTTCCGGCTAACCAGAGCCAGTTTATTTTATTAAGACCAGTTGTCCCGCATGACAGGTTTCAACACTTCTGAACCCTAGCGGCCCCTTTAAAATTAACGGTGGTGCAGTCCTCCCGACCCGGACAAGCCGGAAAACATCCCACAAAGTTTTATCCAATGCATGAAGACGCACTCCACAACAAGGTCATTCTACTGAACTCTTGATTGAGGCAAACCGGCACTGGCATCCAGATGGTGAGTTGCCTAACGCGCTTCGGAGCTGCCTCGCTCCTTGATCACAGGCTGTTGGTGCACCTGCGCAGAAACAAAAGACACTCGTGTTACTTCAAATTTAATGCCTTCTGGTGGGCCTTTCTAGTAAGTTCCATTGTTGGTGCAGGCTGGGACCTGTAGTGTCCTTTGTACAATTCTCGCCCTTCAGTGGGTTCTGCGCTGTGACACACTCTTTGTAAATTCAAAATACCCTCCAGTGGGTTTCCGGGTAACCAGAGCCAGTTTATTTTATTAAGACCAGTTGTCCCGCATGACAGGTTTCGACACTTCTGAACCCGAGCGGCCCCTGTAAAATTCACGGTGGTGCAGTCCTCCCGACCCGGACAAGCCAGAAAACATCCCACAAAGTTTTATCCACTGCATGAAGACGCACTCCACAACAAGGTCATTCCACTGAATTCTTTATTGAGGCAAACCGGCACTGGCATCCAGATGGTGAGTTGCCTAACGCGTTTCGGAGCTGCCTCGCTCCTTGATCACAGGCTCGTTGGTGCACCTGCGCAGAAACAAAAGACACTCGTGTTACTTCAAATTTATTGCCCTCTGGTCGGGCCTTTCTAGTAAGTTCCATTGTTGGTGCAGGCTGGGACCTGTAGTGTCCTTTGTACAATTCTCGCCCTTCAGTGGGTTCTGCGCTGTGACACACTCTTTGTAAATTCAAAATACCCTCCAGTGGGTTTCCGGGTAACCAGAGCCAGTTTATTTTATTAAGACCAGTTGTCCCGCATGACAGGTTTCGACACTTCTGAACCCGAGCGGCCCCTTTAAAATTCACGGTGGTGCAGTCCTCCCGACCCGGACAAGCCGGAAAACATCCCACAAAGTTTTATCCACTGCATGAAGACGCACTCCACAACAAGGTCATTCCACTGAATTCTTGATTGAGGCAAACCGGCACTGGCATCCAGATGGTGAGTTGCCTAACGCGTTTCGGAGCTTCCTCGCCCCTTGATCACAGGCTGTTGGTGCACCTGCGCAGAAACAAAAGACACTCGTGTTACTTCAAATTTATTGCCCTCTGGTGGGCCTTTCTAGTAAGTTCCATTGTTGGTGCAGGCTGGGACCTGTAGTGTCCTTTGTACAATTCTCGCCCTTCAGTGGGTTCTGCGCCGTGACACACTCTTTGTAAATTCAAAATACCCTCCAGTGGGTTTCCGGGTAACCAGAGCCAGTTTATTTTATTAAGACCAGTTGTCCCGCATGACAGGTTTCGACACTTCTGAACCCGAGCGGCCCCTTTAAAATTCACGGTGGTGCAGTCCTCCCGACCCGGACAAGCCAGAAAACATCCCACAAAGTTTTATCCACTGCATGAAGACGCACTCCACAACAAGGTCATTCCACTGAATTCTTTATTGAGGCAAACCGGCACTGGCATCCAGATGGTGAGTTGCCTAACGCGTTTCGGAGCTGCCTCGCTCCTTGATCACAGGCTGTTGGTGCACCTGCGCAGAAACAAAAGACACTCGTGTTACTTCAAATTTATTGCCCTCTGGTGGGCCTTTCTAGTAAGTTCCATTGTTGGTGCAGGCTGGGACCTGTAGTGTCCTTTGTACAATTCTCGCCCTTCAGTGGGTTCTGCGCCGTGACACACTCTTTGTAAATTCAAAATACCCTCCAGTGGGTTTCCGGGTAACCAGAGCCAGTTTATTTTATTAAGACCAGTTGTCCCGCATGACAGGTTTCGACACTTCTGAACCCGAGCGGCCCCTTTAAAATTCACGGTGGTGCAGTCCTCTCGACCCGGACAAGCCGGAAAACATCCCACAAAGTTTTATCCACTGCATGAAGACGCACTCCACAACAAGGTCATTCTACTGAATTCTTGATTGAGGCAAACCGGCACTGGCATCCAGATGGTGAGTTGCCTAACGCGTTTCGGAGCTGCCTCGCTCCTTCATCACAGGCTGTTGGTGCACCTGCGCAGAAACAAAAGACACTCGTGTTACTTCAAATTTATTGACCTCTGGTGGGCCTTTCTAGTAAGTTCCATTGTTGGTGCAGGCTGGGACCTTTAGTGTCCTTTGTACAATTCTCACCCTTTTCAGTGGGTTCTGCGCTGTGACACACTCTTTGTAAATTCAAAATACACTCCACTGGGTTTACGGGTAACCAGAGCCAGTTTATTTTATTAAGACAGGTTGTCTCGCATGACAGGTTTCGACACTTCTGAACCCGAGCGGCCCCTTTAAAATTCACGGTGGTGCAGTCCTCCCGACCCGGACAAGCCAGAAAACATCCCACAAAGTTTTATCCACTGCATGAAGACGCACTCCACAACAAGGTCATTCCACTGAATTCTTTATTGAGGCAAACCGGCACTGGCATCCAGATGGTGAGTTGCCTAACGCGTTTCGGAGCTGCCTCGCTCCTTGATCACAGGCTGTTGGTGCACCTGCGCAGAAACAAAAGACACTCGTGTTACTTCAAATTTATTGCCCTCTGGTGGGCCTTTCTAGTAAGTTCCATTGTTGGTGCAGGCTGGGACCTGTAGTGTCCTTTGTACAATTCTCGCCCTTCAGTGGGTTCTGCGCCGTGACACACTCTTTGTAAATTCAAAATACCCTCCAGTGGGTTTCCGGCTAACCAGAGCCAGTTTATTTTATTAAGACCAGTTGTCCCGCATGACAGGTTTCGGCACTTCTGAACCCGAGCGGCCCCTTTAAAATTATCGGTGGTGCAGTTCTCCGGAGCCGGACAAGCCGGAAAACATCCCACAAAGTTTTATCCAATGCATGAAGACGCACTCCACAACAAGGTCATTCCACTGAATTCTTGATTGAGGCAAACCGGCACTGGCATCCAGATGGTGAGTTGCCTAACGCGTTTCGGAGCTGCCTCTCTCTTTGATCAGAGGCTGTTGGTGCACCTGCGCAGAAAGAAAAGACACTCATGTTACTTTAAATTTATTGCCCTCTGGTGGGCCTTTCTAGTAAGTTCCATTGTTGGTGCAGGCTGGGACCTGTAGTGTCCTTTGTACAATTCTCATCCTTCAGTTGGTTCTGCGCCGTGACACACTCTTTGTAAATTCAAAATACCCTCCAGTGGGTTTCCGGCTAACTCGAGCCAGTTTATTTTATTAAGACCGGTTGTCACGCATGACAGGTTTCGACACTTCTGAACCCGAGCGGCCCCTTTAAATTTAAAATTCATCGGTGGTGCAGTCCTCCCGACCCGGACAAGCCGGAAAACATCCCACAAAGTTTTATCCACTGCATGAAGACGCACTCCACAACAAGGTCATTCCACTGAATTCTTTATTGAGGCAAACCGGCACTGGCATCCAGATGGTGAGTTGCCTAACGCGTTTCGGAGCTGCCTCGCTCCTTGATCACAGGCTGTTGGTGCACCTGCGCAGAAACAAAAGACACTCGTGTTACTTCAAATTTATTGCCCTCTGGTGGGCCTTTCTAGTAAGTTCCATTGTTGGTGCAGGCTGGGACCTGTAGTGTCCTTTGTACAATTCTCGCCCTTCAGTGGGTTCTGCGCTGTGACACACTCTTTGTAAATTCAAAATACCCTCCAGTGGGTTTCCGGGTAACCAGAGCCAGTTTATTTTATTAAGACCAGTTGTCCCGCATGACAGGTTTCGACACTTCTGAACCCGAGCGGCCCCTTTAAAATTCACGGTGGTGCAGTCCTCCCGACCCGGACAAGCCGGAAAACATCCCACAAAGTTTTATCCACTGCATGAAGACGCACTCCACAACAAGGTCATTCCACTGAATTCTTGATTGAGGCAAACCGGCACTGGCATCCAGATGGTGAGTTGCCTAACGCGTTTCGGAGCTGCCTCGCTCCTTGATCACAGGCTGTTGGTGCACCTGCGCAGAAACAAAAGACACTCGTGTTACTTCAAATTTATTGCCCTCTGGTGGGCCTTTCTAGTAAGTTCCATTGTTGGTGCAGGCTGGGACCTGTAGTGTCCTTTGTACAATTCTCGCCCTTTCAGTGGGTTCTGCGCCGTGACACACTCTTTGTAAATTCAAAATACCCTCCAGTGGGTTTCCGGGTAACCAGAGCCAGTTTATTTTATTAAGACCAGTTGTCCCGCATGACAGGTTTCGACACTTCTGAACCCGAGCGGCCCCTTTAAAATTCACGGTGGTGCAGTCCTCCCGACCCGGACAAGCCAGAAAACATCCCACAAAGTTTTATCCACTGCATGAAGACGCACTCCACAACAAGGTCATTCCACTGAATTCTTTATTGAGGCAAACCGGCACTGGCATCCAGATGGTGAGTTGCCTAACGCGTTTCGAAGCTTTCTCGCTCCTTGATCACAGGCTGTTGGCGCACCTGCGCAGAAACAAAAGACACTCGTGTTACTTCAAATTTATTGCCCTCTGTTGGGCCTTTCTAGTAAGTTCCATTGTTGGTGCAAGCTGGGACCTGTAGTGTCCTTTGTACAATTCTCGCCCTTCAGTGGGTTCTGCGCCGTGACACACTCTTTGTAAATTCAAAATACCCTCCAGTGGGTTTCCGGGTAACCAGAGCCAGTTTATTTTATTAAGACCAGTTGTCCCGCATGACAGGTTTCGACACTTCTGAACCCGAGCGGCCCCTTTAAAATTCACGGTGGTGCAGTCCTCCCGACCCGGACAAGCCGGAAAACATCCCACAAAGTTTTATCCAATGCATGAAGACGCACTCCACAACAAGGTCATTCCACTGAATTCTTGATTGAGGCAAACCGGCACTGGCATCCAGATGGTGAGTTGCCTAACGCGTTTCGGAGCTGCCTCGCTCCTTGATCACAGGCTGTTGGTGCACCTGCGCAGAAACAAAAGACACTCGTGTTACTTCAAATTTATTGCCCTCTGGTGGGCCTTTCTAGTAAGTTCCATTGTTGGTGCAGGCTGGGACCTGTAGTGTCCTTTGTACAATTCTCGCCCTTCAGTGGGTTCTGCGCTGTGACACACTCTTTGTAAATTCAAAATACCCTCCAGTGGGTTTCCGGGTAACCAGAGCCAGTTTATTTTATTAAGACCAGTTGTCCCGCATGACAGGTTTCGACACTTCTGAACCCGAGCGGCCCCTTTAAAATTCATCGGTGGTGCAGTCCTCCTGACCCGGACAAGCCGGAAAACATCCCACAAAGTTTTATCCACTGCATGAAGACGCACTCCACAACAAGGTCATTCCACTGAATTCTTGATTGAGGCAAACCGGCACTGGCATCCAGATGGTGAGTTGCCTAACGCGTTTCGGAGCTGCCTCGCTCCTTGATCACAGGCTGTTGGTGCACCTGCGCAGAAACAAAAGACACTCGTGTTACTTCAAATTTATTGCCCTCTGGTGGGCCTTTCTAGTAAGTTCCATTGTTGGTGCAGGCTGGGACCTGTAGTGTCCTTTGTACAATTCTCGCCCTTCAGTGGGTTCTGCGCCGTGACACACTCTTTGTAAATTCAAAATACCCTCCAGTGGGTTTCCGGCTAACCAGAGCCAGTTTATTTTATTAAGACCAGTTGTCCCGCATGACAGGTTTCGACACTTCTGAACCCGAGCGGCCCCTTTAAAATTCACGGTGGTGCAGTCCTCCCGACCCGGACAAGCCGGAAAACATCCCACAAAGTTTTATCCACTGCATGAAGACGCACTCCACAACAAGGTCATTCCACTGAATTCTTTATTGAGGCAAACCGGCACTGGCATCCAGATGGTGAGTTGCCTAACGCGTTTCGGAGCTGCCTCGCTCCTTGATCACAGGCTGTTGGTGCACCTGCGCAGAAACAAAAGACACTCGTGTTACTTCAAATTTATTGCCCTCTGGTGGGCCTTTCTAGTAAGTTCCATTGTTGGTGCAGGCTGGGACCTGTAGTGTCCTTTGTACAATTCTCGCCCTTCAGTGGGTTCTGCGCCGTGACACACTCTTTGTAAATTCAAAATACCCTCCAGTGGGTTTCCGGGTAACCAGAGCCAGTTTATTTTATTAAGACCAGTTGTCCCGCATGACAGGTTTCGACACTTCTGAACCCGAGCGGCCCCTTTAAAATTCACGGTGGTGCAGTCCTCCCGACCCGGACAAGCCGGAAAACATCCCACAAAGTTTTATCCACTGCATGAAGACGCACTCCACAACAAGGTCATTCCACTGAATTCTTTATTGAGGCAAACCGGCACTGGCATCCAGATGGTGAGTTGCCTAACGCGTTTCGGAGCTGCCTCGCTCCTTGATCACAGGCTGTTGGTGCACCTGCGCAGAAACAAAAGACACTCGTGTTACTTCAAATTTATTGCCCTCTGGTGGGCCTTTCTAGTAAGTTCCATTGTTGGTGCAGGCTGGGACCTGTAGTGTCCTTTGTACAATTCTCGCCCTTCAGTGGGTTCTGCGCCGTGACACACTCTTTGTAAATTCAAAATACCCTCCAGTGGGTTTCCGGCTAACCAGAGCCAGTTTATTTTATTAAGACCAGTTGTCCCGCATGACAGGTTTCGACACTTCTGAACCCGAGCGGCCCCTTTAAAATTCATCGGTGGTGCAGTCCTCCTGACCCGGACAAGCCGGAAAACATCCCACAAAGTTTTATCCACTGCATGAAGACGCACTCCACAACAAGGTCATTCCACTGAATTCTTGATTGAGGCAAACCGGCACTGGCATCCAGATGGTGAGTTGCCTAACGCGTTTCGGAGCTGCCTCGCTCCTTGATCACAGGCTGTTGGTGCACCTGCGCAGAAACAAAAGACACTCATGTTACTTCAAATTTATTGCCCTCTGGTGGGCCTTTCTAGTAAGTTCCATTGTTGGTGCAGGCTGGGACCTGTAGTGTCCTTTGTACAATTCTCGCCCTTCAGTGGGTTCTGCGCCGTGACACACTCTTTGTAAATTCAAAATACCCTCCAGTGGGTTTCCGGCTAACCAGAGCCAGTTTATTTTATTAAGACCAGTTGTCCCGCATGACAGGTTTCGACACTTCTGAACCCGAGCGGCCCCTTTAAAATTATCGGTGGTGCAGTCCTCCCGACCCGGACAAGCCGGAAAACATCCCACAAAGTTTTATCCACTGCATGAAGACGCACTCCACAACAAGGTCATTCCACTGAATTCTTGATTGAGGCAAACCGGCACTGGCATCCAGATGGTGAGTTGCCTAACGCGTTTCGGAGCTGCCTCGCTCCTTGATCACAGGCTGTTGGTGCACCTGCGCAGAAACAAAAGACACTCGTGTTACTTCAAATTTATTGCCCTCTGGTGGGCCTTTCTAGTAAGTTCCATTGTTGGTGCAGGCTGGGACCTGTAGTGTCCTTTGTACAATTCTCGCCCTTCAGTGGGTTCTGCGCCGTGACACACTCTTTGTAAATTCAAAATACCCTCCAGTGGGTTTCCGGCTAACCAGAGCCAGTTTATTTTATTAAGACCAGTTGTCCCGCATGACAGGTTTCGACACTTCTGAACCCGAGCGGCCCCTTTAAAATTCACGGTGGTGCAGTCCTCCCGACCCGGACAAGCCGGAAAACATCCCACAAAGTTTTATCCACTGCATGAAGACGCACTCCACAACAAGGTCATTCCACTGAATTCTTTATTGAGGCAAACCGGCACTGGCATCCAGATGGTGAGTTGCCTAACGCGTTTCGGAGCTGCCTCGCTCCTTGATCACAGGCTGTTGGTGCACCTGCGCAGAAACAAAAGACACTCGTGTTACTTCAAATTTATTGCCCTCTGGTGGGCCTTTCTAGTAAGATCCATTGTTGGTGCAGGCTGGAACCTGTAGTGTCCTTTGTACAATTCTCGCCATTCAGTGGGTTCTGCGCTGTGACACACTCTTTGTAAATTCAAAATACCCTCCAGTGGGTTTCCGGCTAACCAGAGCCAGTTTATTTTATTAAGACCAGTTGTCCCGCATGACAGGTTTCAACACTTCTGAACCCGAGCGGCCCCTTTAAAATTATCGGTGGTGCAGTTCTCCGGAGCCGGACAAGCCGGAAAACATCCCACAAAGTTTTATCCAATGCATGAAGACGCACTCCACAACAAGGTCATTCCACTGAATTCTTGATTGAGGCAAACCGGCACTGGCATCCAGATGGTGAGTTGCCTAACGCGTTTCGGAGCTGCCTCGCTCCTTGATCACAGGCTGTTGGTGCACCTGCGCAGAAACAAAAGACACTCGTGTTACTTCAAATTTATTGCCCTCTGGTGGGCCTTTCTAGTAAGTTCCATTGTTGGTGCAGGCTGGGACCTGTAGTGTCCTTTGTACAATTCTCGCCCTTCAGTGGGTTCTGCGCCGTGACACACTCTTTGTAAATTCAAAATACCCTCCAGTGGGTTTCCGGCTAACCAGAGCCAGTTTATTTTATTAAGACCAGTTGTCCCGCATGACAGGTTTCGACACTTCTGAACCCGAGCGGCCCCTTTAAAATTCATCGGTGGTGCAGTCCTCCCGACCCGGACAAGCCGGAAAACATCCCACAAAGTTTTATCCACTGCATGAAGACGCACTCCACAACAAGGTCATTCCACTGAATTCTTTATTGAGGCAAACCGGCACTGGCATCCAGATGGTGAGTTGCCTAACGCGTTTCGGAGCTGCCTCGCTCCTTGATCACAGGCTGTTGGTGCACCTGCGCAGAAACAAAAGACACTCGTGTTACTTCAAATTTATTGCCCTCTGGTGGGCCTTTCTAGTAAGTTCCATTGTTGGTGCAGGCTGGGACCTGTAGTGTCCTTTGTACAATTCTCGCCCTTCAGTGGGTTCTGCGCCGTGACACACTCTTTGTAAATTCAAAATACCCTCCAGTGGGTTTCCGGCTAACCAGAGCCAGTTTATTTTATTAAGACCAGTTGTCCCGCATGACAGGTTTCGACACTTCTGAACCCGAGCGGCCCCTTTAAAATTCACGGTGGTGCAGTCCTCCCGACCCGGACAAGCCGGAAAACATCCCACAAAGTTTTATCCACTGCATGAAGACGCACTCCACAACAAGGTCATTCCACTGAATTCTTTATTGAGGCAAACCGGCACTGGCATCCAGATGGTGAGTTGCCTAACGCGTTTCGGAGCTGCCTCGCTCCTTGATCACAGGCTGTTGGTGCACCTGCGCAGAAACAAAAGACACTCGTGTTACTTCAAATTTATTGCCCTCTGGTGGGCCTTTCTAGTAAGTTCCATTGTTGGTGCAGGCTGGGACCTGTAGTGTCCTTTGTACAATTCTCGCCCTTCAGTGGGTTCTGCGCTGTGACACACTCTTTGTAAATTCAAAATACCCTCCAGTGGGTTTCCGGGTAACCAGAGCCAGTTTATTTTATTAAGACCAGTTGTCCCGCATGACAGGTTTCGACACTTCTGAACCCGAGCGGCCCCTTTAAAATTCATCGGTGGTGCAGTCCTCCCGACCCGGACAAGCCGGAAAACATCCCACAAAGTTTTATCCACTGCATGAAGACGCACTCCACAACAAGGTCATTCCACTGAATTCTTTATTGAGGCAAACCGGCACTGGCATCCAGATGGTGAGTTGCCTAACGCGTTTCGGAGCTGCCTCGCTCCTTGATCACAGGCTGTTGGTGCACCTGCGCAGAAACAAAAGACACTCGTGTTACTTCAAATTTATTGCCCTCTGGTGGGCCTTTCTAGTAAGTTCCATTGTTGGTGCAGGCTGGGACCTGTAGTGTCCTTTGTACAATTCTCGCCCTTCAGTGGGTTCTGCGCCGTGACACACTCTTTGTAAATTCAAAATACCCTCCAGTGGGTTTCCGGCTAACCAGAGCCAGTTTATTTTATTAAGACCAGTTGTCCCGCATGACAGGTTTCGACACTTCTGAACCCGAGCGGCCCCTTTAAAATTCATCGGTGGTGCAGTCCTCCCGACCCGGACAAGCCGGAAAACATCCCACAAAGTTTTATCCACTGCATGAAGACGCACTCCACAACAAGGTCATTCCACTGAATTCTTGATTGAGGCAAACCGGCACTGGCATCCAGATGGTGAGTTGCCTAACGCGTTTCGGAGCTGCCTCGCTCCTTGATCACAGGCTGTTGGTGCACCTGCGCAGAAACAAAAGACACTCGTGTTACTTCAAATTTATTGCCCTCTGGTGGGCCTTTCTAGTAAGTTCCATTGTTGGTGCAGGCTGGGACCTGTAGTGTCCTTTGTACAATTCTCGCCCTTCAGTGGGTTCTGCGCCGTGACACACTCTTTGTAAATTCAAAATACCCTCCAGTGGGTTTCCGGGTAACCAGAGCCAGTTTATTTTATTAAGACCAGTTGTCCCGCATGACAGGTTTCGACACTTCTGAACCCGAGCGGCCCCTTTAAAATTCACGGTGGTGCAGTCCTCCCGACCCGGACAAGCCGGAAAACATCCCACAAAGTTTTATCCACTGCATGAAGACGCACTCCACAACAAGGTCATTCCACTGAATTCTTTATTGAGGCAAACCGGCACTGGCATCCAGATGGTGAGTTGCCTAACGCGTTTCGGAGCTGCCTCGCTCCTTGATCACAGGCTGTTGGTGCACCTGCGCAGAAACAAAAGACACTCATGTTACTTCAAATTTATTGCCCTCTGGTGGGCCTTTCTAGTAAGTTCCATTGTTGGTGCAGGCTGGGACCTGTAGTGTCCTTTGTACAATTCTCGCCCTTCAGTGGGTTCTGCGCCGTGACACAGTCTTTGTAAATTTAAAATACCCTCAAGTGGATTTCAGGCTAAACAGAGCCAGTTTATTTTATTAAGACCAGTTATCCCGCATGACAGGTTTCGACACTTCTGAACCCGAGCGGCCCCTTTAAAATTATCGGTTGTGCAGTCCTCCCGACCCCGACAAGCCAGAAAACATCCCACAAAGTTTTATCCACTGCATGAAGACGCACTCCACAACAAGGTCATTCCACTGAATTCTTTATTGAGGCAAACCGGCACTGGCATCCAGATGGTGAGTTGCCTAACGCGTTTCGGAGCTGTCTCGCTCCTTGATCACATGCTGTTGGTGCACCTGCGCAGAAACAAAAGACAATCATGTTACTTCAAATTTATTGCCCTCTGGTGGGCCTTTCTAGTAAGTTACATTGTTGGTGCAGGCTGGGACCTGTAGTGTCCTTTGTACAATTCTCGCTCTTCAGTTGGTTCTGCGCCGTGACCCACTCTTTGTAAATTCAAAATACCCTCCAGTGGGTTTCCGGCTAACCAGAGCCAGTTTATTTTATTAAGACCAGTTGTCCCGCATGACAGGTTTCAACACTTCTGAACCCGAGCGGCCCCTTTAAAATTAATGGTGGTGCAGTCCTCCCGACCTGGACAAGCCGGAAAACACCCCACAAAGTTTTATCCACTGCATGAAGACGCACTCCACAACATGGTCATTCCACTGAATTCTTGATTGAGGCAAACCGGCACTGGCATCCAGATGGTGAGTTGCCTAACGCGTTTCGGAGCTGCCTCGCTCCTTGATCACAGGCTGTTGGTGCACCTGCGCAGAAACAAAAGACACTCGTGTTACTTCAAATTTATTGCCCTCTGGTGGGCCTTTCTAGTAAGTTCCATTGTTGGTGCAGGCTGGGACCTGTAGTGTCCTTTGTACAATTCTCGCCCTTCAGTGGGTTCTGCGCTGTGACACACTCTTTGTAAATTCAAAATACCCTCCAGTGGGTTTCCGGGTAACCAGAGCCAGTTTATTTTATTAAGACCAGTTGTCCCGCATGACAGGTTTCGACACTTCTGAACCCGAGCGGCCCCTTTAAAATTCTCGGTGGTGCAGTCCTCCCGACCCGGACAAGCCGGAAAACATCCCACAAAGTTTTATCCACTGCATGAAGACGCACTCCACAACAAGGTCATTCCACTGAATTCTTTATTGAGGCAAACCGGCACTGGCATCCAGATGGTGAGTTGCCTAACGCGTTTCGGAGCTGCCTCGCTCCTTGATCACAGGCTGTTGGTGCACCTGCGCAGAAACAAAAGACACTCATGTTACTTCAAATTTATTGCCCTCTGGTGGGCCTTTCTAGTAAGTTCTATTGTTGGTGCAGGCTGGGACCTGTAGTGTCCTTTGTACAATTCTCGCCCTTCAGTGGGTTCTGCGCCGTGACACACTCTTTGTAAATTCAAAATACCCTCCAGTGGGTTTCCGGCTAACTAGAGCCAGTTTATTTTATTAAGACCAGTTGTCCCGCATGACAGGTTTCAACACTTCTGAACCCGAGTGGCCCCTTTAAAATTAACGGTGGTGCAGTCCTCCCAACCCGGACAAGCCGGAAAACATCCCACAAACTTTTATCCAATGCATGAAGACACACTCCACAACAAGGTCATTCTACTGAATTCTTGATTGAGGCAAACCGGCACTGGCATCCAGATGGTGAGTTGACTAACGCATTTCGGAGCTGCCTCGCTCCTTGATCACAGGCTGTTGGTGCACCTGCGCAGAAACAAAAGACACTCGTGTTACTTCAAATTTATTGCCCTCTGGTGGGCCTTTCTAGTAAGTTCCATTGTTGGTGCAGGCTGGGACCTGTAGTGTCCTTTGTACAATTCTCGCCCTTCAGTGGGTTCTGCGCTGTGACACACTCTTTGTAAATTCAAAATACCCTCCAGTGGGTTTCCGGGTAACCAGAGCCAGTTTATTTTATTAAGACCAGTTGTCCCGCATGACAGGTTTCGACACTTCTGAACCCGAGCGGCCCCTTTAAAATTCACGGTGGTGCAGTCCTCCCGACCCGGACAAGCCGGAAAACATCCCACAAAGTTTTATCCACTGCATGAAGACGCACTCCACAACAAGGTCATTCCACTGAATTCTTGATTGAGGCAAACCGGCACTGGCATCCAGATGGTGAGTTGCCTAACGCGTTTCGGAGCTGCCTCGCTCCTTGATCACAGGCTGTTGGTGCACCTGCGCAGAAACAAAAGACACTCGTGTTACTTCAAATTTATTGCCCTCTGTGGGCCTTTCTAGTAAGTTCCATTGTTGGTGCAGGCTGGGACCTGTAGTGTCCTTTGTACAATTCTCGCCCTTCAGTGGGTTCTGCGCTGTGACACACTCTTTGTAAATTCAAAATACCCTCCAGTGGGTTTCCGGGTAACCAGAGCCAGTTTATTTTATTAAGACCAGTTGTCCCGCATGACAGGTTTCGACACTTCTGAACCCGAGCGGCCCCTTTAAAATTCTCGGTGGTGCAGTCCTCCCGACCCGGACAAGCCGGAAAACATCCCACAAAGTTTTATCCACTGCATGAAGACGCACTCCACAACAAGGTCATTCCACTGAATTCTTTATTGAGGCAAACCGGCACTGGCATCCAGATGGTGAGTTGCCTAACGCGTTTCGGAGCTGCCTCGCTCCTTGATCACAGGCTGTTGGTGCACCTGCGCAGAAACAAAAGACACTCATGTTACTTCAAATTTATTGCCCTCTGGTGGGCCTTTCTAGTAAGTTCCATTGTTGGTGCAGGCTGGGACCTGTAGTGTCCTTTGTACAATTCTCGCCCTTCAGTGGGTTCTGCGCCGTGACACACTCTTTGTAAATTCAAAATACCCTCCAGTGGGTTTCCGGCTAACCAGAGCCAGTTTATTTTATTAAGACCAGTTGTCCCGCATGACAGGTTTCGACACTTCTGAACCCGAGCGGCCCCTTTAAAATTCATCGGTGGTGCAGTCCTCCCGACCCGGACAAGCCGGAAAACATCCCACAAAGTTTTATCCACTGCATGAAGACGCACTCCACAACAAGGTCATTCCACTGAATTCTTTATTGAGGCAAACCGGCACTGGCATCCAGATGGTGAGTTGCCTAACGCGTTTCGGAGCTGCCTCGCTCCTTGATCACAGGCTGTTGGTGCACCTGCGCAGAAACAAAAGACACTCATGTTACTTCAAATTTATTGCCCTCTGGTGGGCCTTTCTAGTAAGTTCCATTGTTGGTGCAGGCTGGGACCTGTAGTGTCCTTTGTACAATTCTCGCCCTTCAGTGGGTTCTGCGCCGTGACACACTCTTTGTAAATTCAAAATACCCTCCAGTGGGTTTCCGGGTAACCAGAGCCAGTTTATTTTATTAAGACCAGTTGTCCCGCATGACAGGTTTCGACACTTCTGAACCCGAGCGGCCCCTTTAAAATTCACGGTGGTGCAGTCCTCCCGACCCGGACAAGCCGGAAAACATCCCACAAAGTTTTATCCACTGCATGAAGACGCACTCCACAACAAGGTCATTCCACTGAATTCTTGATTGAGGCAAACCGGCACTGGCATCCAGATGGTGAGTTGCCTAACGCGTTTCGGAGCTGCCTCGCTCCTTGATCACAGGCTGTTGGTGCACCTGCGCAGAAACAAAAGACACTCGTGTTACTTCAAATTTATTGCCCTCTGGTGGGCCTTTCTAGTAAGTTCCATTGTTGGTGCAGGCTGGGACCTGTAGTGTCCTTTGTACAATTCTCGCCCTTCAGTGGGTTCTGCGCTGTGACACACTCTTTGTAAATTCAAAATACCCTCCAGTGGGTTTCCGGGTAACCAGAGCCAGTTTATTTTATTAAGACCAGTTGTCCCGCATGACAGGTTTCGACACTTCTGAACCCGAGCGGCCCCTTTAAAATTCATCGGTGGTGCAGTCCTCCCGACCCGGACAAGCCGGAAAACATCCCACAAAGTTTTATCCACTGCATGAAGACGCACTCCACAACAAGGTCATTCCACTGAATTCTTGATTGAGGCAAACCGGCACTGGCATCCAGATGGTGAGTTGCCTAACGCGTTTCGGAGCTGCCTCGCTCCTTGATCACAGGCTGTTGGTGCACCTGCGCAGAAACAAAAGACACTCGTGTTACTTCAAATTTATTGCCCTCTGGTGGGCCTTTCTAGTAAGTTCCATTGTTGGTGCAGGCTGGGACCTGTAGTGTCCTTTGTACAATTCTCGCCCTTCAGTGGGTTCTGCGCCGTGACACACTCTTTGTAAATTCAAAATACCCTCCAGTGGGTTTCCGGGTAACCAGAGCCAGTTTATTTTATTAAGACCAGTTGTCCCGCATGACAGGTTTCGACACTTCTGAACCCGAGCGGCCCCTTTAAAATTCTCGGTGGTGCAGTCCTCCCGACCCGGACAAGCCGGAAAACATCCCACAAAGTTTTATCCACTGCATGAAGACGCACTCCACAACAAGGTCATTCCACTGAATTCTTTATTGAGGCAAACCGGCACTGGCATCCAGATGGTGAGTTGCCTAACGCGTTTCGGAGCTGCCTCGCTCCTTGATCACAGGCTGTTGGTGCACCTGCGCAGAAACAAAAGACACTCATGTTACTTCAAATTTATTGCCCTCTGGTGGGCCTTTCTAGTAAGTTCCATTGTTGGTGCAGGCTGGGACCTGTAGTGTCCTTTGTACAATTCTCGCCCTTCAGTGGGTTCTGCGCCGTGACACACTCTTTGTAAATTCAAAATACCCTCCAGTGGGTTTCCGGCTAACCAGAGCCAGTTTATTTTATTAAGACCAGTTGTCCCGCATGACAGGTTTCGACACTTCTGAACCCGAGCGGCCCCTTTAAAATTATCGGTGGTGCAGTCCTCCCGACCCGGACAAGCCGGAAAACATCCCACAAAGTTTTATCCAATGCATGAAGACGCACTCCACAACAAGGTCATTCCACTGAATTCTTGATTGAGGCAAACCGGCACTGGCATCCAGATGGTGAGTTGCCTAACGCGTTTCGGAGCTGCCTCGCTCCTTGATCACAGGCTGTTGGTGCACCTGCGCAGAAACAAAAGACACTCGTGTTACTTCAAATTTATTGCCCTCTGGTGGGCCTTTCTAGTAAGTTCCATTGTTGGTGCAGGCTGGGACCTGTAGTGTCCTTTGTACAATTCTCGCCCTTCAGTGGGTTCTGCGCTGTGACACACTCTTTGTAAATTCAAAATACCCTCCAGTGGGTTTCCGGGTAACCAGAGCCAGTTTATTTTATTAAGACCAGTTGTCCCGCATGACAGGTTTCGACACTTCTGAACCCGAGCGGCCCCTTTAAAATTCACGGTGGTGCAGTCCTCCCGACCCGGACAAGCCGGAAAACATCCCACAAAGTTTTATCCACTGCATGAAGACGCACTCCACAACAAGGTCATTCCACTGAATTCTTGATTGAGGCAAACCGGCACTGGCATCCAGATGGTGAGTTGCCTAACGCGTTTCGGAGCTGCCTCGCTCCTTGATCACAGGCTGTTGGTGCACCTGCGCAGAAACAAAAGACACTCGTGTTACTTCAAATTTATTGCCCTCTGGTGGGCCTTTCTAGTAAGTTCCATTGTTGGTGCAGGCTGGGACCTGTAGTGTCCTTTGTACAATTCTCGCCCTTCAGTGGGTTCTGCGCTGTGACACACTCTTTGTAAATTCAAAATACCCTCCAGTGGGTTTCCGGGTAACCAGAGCCAGTTTATTTTATTAAGACCAGTTGTCCCGCATGACAGGTTTCGACACTTCTGAAC
This sequence comes from Calotriton arnoldi, assembly GCA_963921515.1. Classification (NCBI taxonomy): domain Eukaryota; kingdom Metazoa; phylum Chordata; class Amphibia; order Caudata; family Salamandridae; genus Calotriton; species Calotriton arnoldi. The sequence continues at coordinate 1,232,453 of CAWUFW010005032.1, forward strand.
CCGAGCGGCCCCTTTAAAATTCTCGGTGGTGCAGTCCTCCCGACCCGGACAAGCCGGAAAACATCCCACAAAGTTTTATCCACTGCATGAAGACGCACTCCACAACAAGGTCATTCCACTGAATTCTTTATTGAGGCAAACCGGCACTGGCATCCAGATGGTGAGTTGCCTAACGCGTTTCGGAGCTGCCTCGCTCCTTGATCACAGGCTGTTGGTGCACCTGCGCAGAAACAAAAGACACTCATGTTACTTCAAATTTATTGCCCTCTGGTGGGCCTTTCTAGTAAGTTCCATTGTTGGTGCAGGCTGGGACCTGTAGTGTCCTTTGTACAATTCTCGCCCTTCAGTGGGTTCTGCGCCGTGACACACTCTTTGTAAATTCAAAATACCCTCCAGTGGGTTTCCGGCTAACCAGAGCCAGTTTATTTTATTAAGACCAGTTGTCCCGCATGACAGGTTTCGACACTTCTGAACCCGAGCGGCCCCTTTAAAATTATCGGTGGTGCAGTCCTCCCGACCCGGACAAGCCGGAAAACATCCCACAAAGTTTTATCCACTGCATGAAGACGCACTCCACAACAAGGTCATTCCACTGAATTCTTTATTGAGGCAAACCGGCACTGGCATCCAGATGGTGAGTTGCCTAACGCGTTTCGGAGCTGCCTCGCTCCTTGATCACAGGCTGTTGGTGCACCTGCGCAGAAACAAAAGACACTCATGTTACTTCAAATTTATTGCCCTCTGGTGGGCCTTTCTAGTAAGTTCCATTGTTGGTGCAGGCTGGGACCTGTAGTGTCCTTTGTACAATTCTCGCCCTTCAGTGGGTTCTGCGCCGTGACACACTCTTTGTAAATTCAAAATACCCTCCAGTGGGTTTCCGGCTAACCAGAGCCAGTTTATTTTATTAAGACCAGTTGTCCCGCATGACAGGTTTCGACACTTCTGAACCCGAGCGGCCCCTTTAAAATTATCGGTGGTGCAGTCCTCCCGACCCGGACAAGCCGGAAAACATCCCACAAAGTTTTATCCAATGCATGAAGACGCACTCCACAACAAGGTCATTCCACTGAATTCTTGATTGAGGCAAACCGGCACTGGCATCCAGATGGTGAGTTGCCTAACGCGTTTCGGAGCTGCCTCGCTCCTTGATCACAGGCTGTTGGTGCACCTGCGCAGAAACAAAAGACACTCGTGTTACTTCAAATTTATTGCCCTCTGGTGGGCCTTTCTAGTAAGTTCCATTGTTGGTGCAGGCTGGGACCTGTAGTGTCCTTTGTACAATTCTCGCCCTTCAGTGGGTTCTGCGCTGTGACACACTCTTTGTAAATTCAAAATACCCTCCAGTGGGTTTCCGGCTAACCAGAGCCAGTTTATTTTATTAAGACCAGTTGTCCCGCATGACAGGTTTCGACACTTCTGAACCCGAGCGGCCCCTTTAAAATTCATCGGTGGTGCAGTCCTCCCGACCCGGACAAGCCGGAAAACATCCCACAAAGTTTTATCCACTGCATGAAGACGCACTCCACAACAAGGTCATTCCACTGAATTCTTGATTGAGGCAAACCGGCACTGGCATCCAGATGGTGAGTTGCCTAACGCGTTTCGGAGCTGCCTCGCTCCTTGATCACAGGCTGTTGGTGCACCTGCGCAGAAACAAAAGACACTCGTGTTACTTCAAATTTATTGCCCTCTGGTGGGCCTTTCTAGTAAGTTCCATTGTTGGTGCAGGCTGGGACCTGTAGTGTCCTTTGTACAATTCTCGCCCTTCAGTGGGTTCTGCGCCGTGACACACTCTTTGTAAATTCAAAATACCCTCCAGTGGGTTTCCGGCTAACCAGAGCCAGTTTATTTTATTAAGACCAGTTGTCCCGCATGACAGGTTTCGACACTTCTGAACCCGAGCGGCCCCTTTAAAATTATCGGTGGTGCAGTCCTCCCGACCCGGACAAGCCGGAAAACATCCCACAAAGTTTTATCCACTGCATGAAGACGCACTCCACAACAAGGTCATTCCACTGAATTCTTTATTGAGGCAAACCGGCACTGGCATCCAGATGGTGAGTTGCCTAACGCGTTTCGGAGCTGCCTCGCTCCTTGATCACAGGCTGTTGGTGCACCTGCGCAGAAACAAAAGACACTCATGTTACTTCAAATTTATTGCCCTCTGGTGGGCCTTTCTAGTAAGTTCCATTGTTGGTGCAGGCTGGGACCTGTAGTGTCCTTTGTACAATTCTCGCCCTTCAGTGGGTTCTGCGCCGTGACACACTCTTTGTAAATTCAAAATACCCTCCAGTGGGTTTCCGGCTAACCAGAGCCAGTTTATTTTATTAAGACCAGTTGTCCCGCATGACAGGTTTCGACACTTCTGAACCCGAGCGGCCCCTTTAAAATTAACGGTGGTGCAGTCCTCCCGACCCGGACAAGCCGGAAAACATCCCACAAAGTTTTATCCACTGCATGAAGACGCACTCCACAACAAGGTCATTCCACTGAATTCTTTATTGAGGCAAACCGGCACTGGCATCCAGATGGTGAGTTGCCTAACGCGTTTCGGAGCTGCCTCGCTCCTTGATCACAGGCTGTTGGTGCACCTGCGCAGAAACAAAAGACACTCGTGTTACTTCAAATTTATTGCCCTCTGGTGGGCCTTTCTAGTAAGTTCCATTGTTGGTGCAGGCTGGGACCTGTAGTGTCCTTTGTACAATTCTCGCCCTTCAGTGGGTTCTGCGCTGTGACACACTCTTTGTAAATTCAAAATACCCTCCAGTGGGTTTCCGGCTAACCAGAGCCAGTTTATTTTATTAAGACCAGTTGTCCCGCATGACAGGTTTCGACACTTCTGAACCCGAGCGGCCCCTTTAAAATTCATCGGTGGTGCAGTCCTCCCGACCCGGACAAGCCGGAAAACATCCCACAAAGTTTTATCCACTGCATGAAGACGCACTCCACAACAAGGTCATTCCACTGAATTCTTGATTGAGGCAAACCGGCACTGGCATCCAGATGGTGAGTTGCCTAACGCGTTTCGGAGCTGCCTCGCTCCTTGATCACAGGCTGTTGGTGCACCTGCGCAGAAACAAAAGACACTCGTGTTACTTCAAATTTATTGCCCTCTGGTGGGCCTTTCTAGTAAGTTCCATTGTTGGTGCAGGCTGGGACCTGTAGTGTCCTTTGTACAATTCTCGCCCTTCAGTGGGTTCTGCGCCGTGACACACTCTTTGTAAATTCAAAATACCCTCCAGTGGGTTTCCGGCTAACCAGAGCCAGTTTATTTTATTAAGACCAGTTGTCCCGCATGACAGGTTTCGACACTTCTGAACCCGAGCGGCCCCTTTAAAATTCATCGGTGGTGCAGTCCTCCCGACCCGGACAAGCCGGAAAACATCCCACAAAGTTTTATCCACTGCATGAAGACGCACTCCACAACAAGGTCATTCCACTGAATTCTTGATTGAGGCAAACCGGCACTGGCATCCAGATGGTGAGTTGCCTAACGCGTTTCGGAGCTGCCTCGCTCCTTGATCACAGGCTGTTGGTGCACCTGCGCAGAAACAAAAGACACTCGTGTTACTTCAAATTTATTGCCCTCTGGTGGGCCTTTCTAGTAAGTTCCATTGTTGGTGCAGGCTGGGACCTGTAGTGTCCTTTGTACAATTCTCGCCCTTCAGTGGGTTCTGCGCCGTGACACACTCTTTGTAAATTCAAAATACCCTCCAGTGGGTTTCCGGCTAACCAGAGCCAGTTTATTTTATTAAGACCAGTTGTCCCGCATGACAGGTTTCGACACTTCTGAACCCGAGCGGCCCCTTTAAAATTCTCGGTGGTGCAGTCCTCCCGACCCGGACAAGCCGGAAAACATCCCACAAAGTTTTATCCACTGCATGAAGACGCACTCCACAACAAGGTCATTCCACTGAATTCTTTATTGAGGCAAACCGGCACTGGCATCCAGATGGTGAGTTGCCTAACGCGTTTCGGAGCTGCCTCGCTCCTTGATCACAGGCTGTTGGTGCACCTGCGCAGAAACAAAAGACACTCATGTTACTTCAAATTTATTGCCCTCTGGTGGGCCTTTCTAGTAAGTTCCATTGTTGGTGCAGGCTGGGACCTGTAGTGTCCTTTGTACAATTCTCGCCCTTCAGTGGGTTCTGCGCCGTGACACACTCTTTGTAAATTCAAAATACCCTCCAGTGGGTTTCCGGGTAACCAGAGCCAGTTTATTTTATTAAGACCAGTTGTCCCGCATGACAGGTTTCGACACTTCTGAACCCGAGCGGCCCCTTTAAAATTCATCGGTGGTGCAGTCCTCCCGACCCGGACAAGCCGGAAAACATCCCACAAAGTTTTATCCACTGCATGAAGACGCACTCCACAACAAGGTCATTCCACTGAATTCTTGATTGAGGCAAACCGGCACTGGCATCCAGATGGTGAGTTGCCTAACGCGTTTCGGAGCTGCCTCGCTCCTTGATCACAGGCTGTTGGTGCACCTGCGCAGAAACAAAAGACACTCGTGTTACTTCAAATTTATTGCCCTCTGGTGGGCCTTTCTAGTAAGTTCCATTGTTGGTGCAGGCTGGGACCTGTAGTGTCCTTTGTACAATTCTCGCCCTTCAGTGGGTTCTGCGCTGTGACACACTCTTTGTAAATTCAAAATACCCTCCAGTGGGTTTCCGGGTAACCAGAGCCAGTTTATTTTATTAAGACCAGTTGTCCCGCATGACAGGTTTCGACACTTCTGAACCCGAGCGGCCCCTTTAAAATTCACGGTGGTGCAGTCCTCCCGACCCGGACAAGCCGGAAAACATCCCACAAAGTTTTATCCACTGCATGAAGACGCACTCCACAACAAGGTCATTCCACTGAATTCTTGATTGAGGCAAACCGGCACTGGCATCGCAGATGGTGAGTTGCCTAACGCGTTTCGGAGCTGCCTCGCTCCTTGATCACAGGCTGTTGGTGCACCTGCGCAGAAACAAAAGACACTCGTGTTACTTCAAATTTATTGCCCTCTGGTGGGCCTTTCTAGTAAGTTCCATTGTTGGTGCAGGCTGGGACCTGTAGTGTCCTTTGTACAATTCTCGCCCTTCAGTGGGTTCTGCGCTGTGACACACTCTTTGTAAATTCAAAATACCCTCCAGTGGGTTTCCGGGTAACCAGAGCCAGTTTATTTTATTAAGACCAGTTGTCCCGCATGACAGGTTTCGACACTTCTGAACCCGAGCGGCCCCTTTAAAATTCTCGGTGGTGCAGTCCTCCTGACCCGGACAAGCCGGAAAACATCCCACAAAGTTTTATCCACTGCATGAAGATGCACTCCACAACAAGGTCATTCCACTGAATTCTTTATTGAGGCAAACCGGCACTGGCATCCATATGGTGAGTTGCCTAACACGTTTCGGAGCTGCCTCGCTCCTTGATCACGGGCTGTTGGTGCACCTGCGCAGAAACAAAAGACACTCATGTTACTTCAAATTTATTGCCCTCTGGTGGGCCTTTCTAGTAAGTTCCATTGTTGGTGCAGGCTGGGACCTGTAGTGTCCTTTGTACAATTCTCGCCCTTCAGTGGGTTCTGCGCCGTGACACACTCTTTGTAAATTCAAAATACCCTCCAGTGGGTTTCCGGCTAACCAGAGCCAGTTTATTTTATTAAGACCAGTTGTCCCGCATGACAGGTTTCGACACTTCTGAACCCGAGCAGCCCCTTTAAAATTCACGGTGGTGCAGTCCTCCCGACCCGGACAAGCCGGAAAACATCCCACAAAGTTTTATCCAATGCATGAAGACGCACTCCACAACAAGGTCATTCTACTGAATTCTTGATTGAGGCAAACCGGCACTGGCATCCAGATGGTGAGTTGCCTAACGCGTTTCGGAGCTGCCTCGCTCCTTGATCACAGGCTGTTGGTGCACCTGCGCAGAAACAAAAGACACTCGTGTTACTTCAAATTTATTGCCCTCTGGTGGGCCTTTCTAGTAAGTTCCATTGTTGGTGCAGGCTGGGACCTGTAGTGTCCTTTGTACAATTCTCGCCCTTCAGTGGGTTCTGCGCTGTGACACACTCTTTGTAAATTCAAAATACCCTCCAGTGGGTTTCCGGGTAACCAGAGCCAGTTTATTTTATTAAGACCAGTTGTCCCGCATGACAGGTTTCGACACTTCTGAACCCGAGCGGCCCCTTTAAAATTCACGGTGGTGCAGTCCTCCCGACCCGGACAAGCCGGAAAACATCCCACAAAGTTTTATCCACTGCATGAAGACGCACTCCACAACAAGGTCATTCCACTGAATTCTTGATTGAGGCAAACCGGCACTGGCATCCAGATGGTGAGTTGCCTAACGCGTTTCGGAGCTGCCTCGCTCCTTGATCACAGGCTGTTGGTGCACCTGCGCAGAAACAAAAGACACTCGTGTTACTTCAAATTTATTGCCCTCTGGTGGGCCTTTCTAGTAAGTTCCATTGTTGGTGCAGGCTGGGACCTGTAGTGTCCTTTGTACAATTCTCGCCCTTCAGTGGGTTCTGCGCTGTGACACACTCTTTGTAAATTCAAAATACCCTCCAGTGGGTTTCCGGGTAACCAGAGCCAGTTTATTTTATTAAGACCAGTTGTCCCGCATGACAGGTTTCGACACTTCTGAACCCGAGCGGCCCCTTTAAAATTCTCGGTGGTGCAGTCCTCCTGACCCGGACAAGCCGGAAAACATCCCACAAAGTTTTATCCACTGCATGAAGACGCACTCCACAACAAGGTCATTCCACTGAATTCTTTATTGAGGCAAACCGGCACTGGCATCCAGATGGTGAGTTGCCTAACGCGTTTCGGAGCTGCCTCGCTCCTTGATCACAGGCTGTTGGTGCACCTGCGCAGAAACAAAAGACACTCATGTTACTTCAAATTTATTGCCCTCTGGTGGGCCTTTCTAGTAAGTTCCATTGTTGGTGCAGGCTGGGACCTGTAGTGTCCTTTGTACAATTCTCGCCCTTCAGTGGGTTCTGCGCCGTGACACACTCTTTGTAAATTCAAAATACCCTCCAGTGGGTTTCCGGGTAACCAGAGCCAGTTTATTTTATTAAGACCAGTTGTCCCGCATGACAGGTTTCGACACTTCTGAACCCGAGCGGCCCCTTTAAAATTCATCGGTGGTGCAGTCCTCCCGACCCGGACAAGCCGGAAAACATCCCACAAAGTTTTATCCACTGCATGAAGACGCACTCCACAACAAGGTCATTCCACTGAATTCTTGATTGAGGCAAACCGGCACTGGCATCCAGATGGTGAGTTGCCTAACGCGTTTCGGAGCTGCCTCGCTCCTTGATCACAGGCTGTTGGTGCACCTGCGCAGAAACAAAAGACACTCATGTTACTTCAAATTTATTGCCCTCTGGTGGGCCTTTCTAGTAAGTTCCATTGTTGGTGCAGGCTGGGACCTGTAGTGTCCTTTGTACAATTCTCGCCCTTCAGTGGGTTCTGCGCTGTGACACACTCTTTGTAAATTCAAAATACCCTCCAGTGGGTTTCCGGGTAACCAGAGCCAGTTTATTTTATTAAGACCAGTTGTCCCGCATGACAGGTTTCGACACTTCTGAACCCGAGCGGCCCCTTTAAAATTCACGGTGGTGCAGTCCTCCCGACCCGGACAAGCCGGAAAACATCCCACAAAGTTTTATCCACTGCATGAAGACGCACTCCACAACAAGGTCATTCCACTGAATTCTTGATTGAGGCAAACCGGCACTGGCATCCAGATGGTGAGTTGCCTAACGCGTTTCGGAGCTGCCTCGCTCCTTGATCACAGGCTGTTGGTGCACCTGCGCAGAAACAAAAGACACTCGTGTTACTTCAAATTTATTGCCCTCTGGTGGGCCTTTCTAGTAAGTTCCATTGTTGGTGCAGGCTGGGACCTGTAGTGTCCTTTGTACAATTCTCGCCCTTCAGTGGGTTCTGCGCTGTGACACACTCTTTGTAAATTCAAAATACCCTCCAGTGGGTTTCCGGGTAACCAGAGCCAGTTTATTTTATTAAGACCAGTTGTCCCGCATGACAGGTTTCGACACTTCTGAACCCGAGCGGCCCCTTTAAAATTCTCGGTGGTGCAGTCCTCCCGACCCGGACAAGCCGGAAAACATCCCACAAAGTTTTATCCACTGCATGAAGACGCACTCCACAACAAGGTCATTCCACTGAATTCTTGATTGAGGCAAACCGGCACTGGCATCCAGATGGTGAGTTGCCTAACGCGTTTCGGAGCTGCCTCGCTCCTTGATCACAGGCTGTTGGTGCACCTGCGCAGAAACAAAAGACACTCGTGTTACTTCAAATTTATTGCCCTCTGGTGGGCCTTTCTAGTAAGTTCCATTGTTGGTGCAGGCTGGGACCTGTAGTGTCCTTTGTACAATTCTCGCCCTTCAGTGGGTTCTGCGCCGTGACACACTCTTTGTAAATTCAAAATACCCTCCAGTGGGTTTCCGGGTAACCAGAGCCAGTTTATTTTATTAAGACCAGTTGTCCCGCATGACAGGTTTCGACACTTCTGAACCCGAGCGGCCCCTTTAAAATTCTCGGTGGTGCAGTCCTCCCGACCCGGACAAGCCGGAAAACATCCCACAAAGTTTTATCCACTGCATGAAGACGCACTCCACAACAAGGTCATTCCACTGAATTCTTTATTGAGGCAAACCGGCACTGGCATCCAGATGGTGAGTTGCCTAACGCGTTTCGGAGCTGCCTCGCTCCTTGATCACAGGCTGTTGGTGCACCTGCGCAGAAACAAAAGACACTCATGTTACTTCAAATTTATTGCCCTCTGGTGGGCCTTTCTAGTAAGTTCCATTGTTGGTGCAGGCTGGGACCTGTAGTGTCCTTTGTACAATTCTCGCCCTTCAGTGGGTTCTGCGCCGTGACACACTCTTTGTAAATTCAAAATACCCTCCAGTGGGTTTCCGGGTAACCAGAGCCAGTTTATTTTATTAAGACCAGTTGTCCCGCATGACAGGTTTCGACACTTCTGAACCCGAGCGGCCCCTTTAAAATTAACGGTGGTGCAGTCCTCCCGACCCGGACAAGCCGGAAAACATCCCACAAAGTTTTATCCACTGCATGAAGACGCACTCCACAACAAGGTCATTCCACTGAATTCTTTATTGAGGCAAACCGGCACTGGCATCCAGATGGTGAGTTGCCTAACGCGTTTCGGAGCTGCCTCGCTCCTTGATCACAGGCTGTTGGTGCACCTGCGCAGAAACAAAAGACACTCGTGTTACTTCAAATTTATTGCCCTCTGGTGGGCCTTTCTAGTAAGTTCCATTGTTGGTGCAGGCTGGGACCTGTAGTGTCCTTTGTACAATTCTCGCCCTTCAGTGGGTTCTGCGCCGTGACACACTCTTTGTAAATTCAAAATACCCTCCAGTGGGTTTCCGGGTAACCAGAGCCAGTTTATTTTATTAAGACCAGTTGTCCCGCATGACAGGTTTCGACACTTCTGAACCCGAGCGGCCCCTTTAAAATTCACGGTGGTGCAGTCCTCCCGACCCGGACAAGCCGGAAAACATCCCACAAAGTTTTATCCACTGCATGAAGACGCACTCCACAACAAGGTCATTCCACTGAATTCTTTATTGAGGCAAACCGGCACTGGCATCCAGATGGTGAGTTGCCTAACGCGTTTCGGAGCTGCCTCGCTCCTTGATCACAGGCTGTTGGTGCACCTGCGCAGAAACAAAAGACACTCGTGTTACTTCAAATTTATTGCCCTCTGGTGGGCCTTTCTAGTAAGTTCCATTGTTGGTGCAGGCTGGGACCTGTAGTGTCCTTTGTACAATTCTCGCCCTTCAGTGGGTTCTGCGCCGTGACACACTCTTTGTAAATTCAAAATACCCTCCAGTGGGTTTCCGGGTAACCAGAGCCAGTTTATTTTATTAAGACCAGTTGTCCCGCATGACAGGTTTCGACACTTCTGAACCCGAGCGGCCCCTTTAAAATTCATCGGTGGTGCAGTCCTCCCGACCCGGACAAGCCGGAAAACATCCCACAAAGTTTTATCCACTGCATGAAGACGCACTCCACAACAAGGTCATTCCACTGAATTCTTGATTGAGGCAAACCGGCACTGGCATCCAGATGGTGAGTTGCCTAACGCGTTTCGGAGCTGCCTCGCTCCTTGATCACAGGCTGTTGGTGCACCTGCGCAGAAACAAAAGACACTCGTGTTACTTCAAATTTATTGCCCTCTGGTGGGCCTTTCTAGTAAGTTCCATTGTTGGTGCAGGCTGGGACCTGTAGTGTCCTTTGTACAATTCTCGCCCTTCAGTGGGTTCTGCGCCGTGACACACTCTTTGTAAATTCAAAATACCCTCCAGTGGGTTTCCGGCTAACCAGAGCCAGTTTATTTTATTAAGACCAGTTGTCCCGCATGACAGGTTTCGACACTTCTGAACCCGAGCGGCCCCTTTAAAATTCTCGGTGGTGCAGTCCTCCCGACCCGGACAAGCCGGAAAACATCCCACAAAGTTTTATCCACTGCATGAAGACGCACTCCACAACAAGGTCATTCCACTGAATTCTTTATTGAGGCAAACCGGCACTGGCATCCAGATGGTGAGTTGCCTAACGCGTTTCGGAGCTGCCTCGCTCCTTGATCACAGGCTGTTGGTGCACCTGCGCAGAAACAAAAGACACTCATGTTACTTCAAATTTATTGCCCTCTGGTGGGCCTTTCTAGTAAGTTCCATTGTTGGTGCAGGCTGGGACCTGTAGTGTCCTTTGTACAATTCTCGCCCTTCAGTGGGTTCTGCGCCGTGACACACTCTTTGTAAATTCAAAATACCCTCCAGTGGGTTTCCGGCTAACCAGAGCCAGTTTATTTTATTAAGACCAGTTGTCCCGCATGACAGGTTTCGACACTTCTGAACCCGAGCGGCCCCTTTAAAATTAACGGTGGTGCAGTCCTCCCGACCCGGACAAGCCGGAAAACATCCCACAAAGTTTTATCCACTGCATGAAGACGCACTCCACAACAAGGTCATTCCACTGAATTCTTTATTGAGGCAAACCGGCACTGGCATCCAGATGGTGAGTTGCCTAACGCGTTTCGGAGCTGCCTCGCTCCTTGATCACAGGCTGTTGGTGCACCTGCGCAGAAACAAAAGACACTCGTGTTACTTCAAATTTATTGCCCTCTGGTGGGCCTTTCTAGTAAGTTCCATTGTTGGTGCAGGCTGGGACCTGTAGTGTCCTTTGTACAATTCTCGCCCTTCAGTGGGTTCTGCGCCGTGACACACTCTTTGTAAATTCAAAATACCCTCCAGTGGGTTTCCGGCTAACCAGAGCCAGTTTATTTTATTAAGACCAGTTGTCCCGCATGACAGGTTTCGACACTTCTGAACCCGAGCGGCCCCTTTAAAATTATCGGTGGTGCAGTCCTCCCGACCCGGACAAGCCGGAAAACATCCCACAAAGTTTTATCCACTGCATGAAGACGCACTCCACAACAAGGTCATTCCACTGAATTCTTGATTGAGGCAAACCGGCACTGGCATCCAGATGGTGAGTTGCCTAACGCGTTTCGGAGCTGCCTCGCTCCTTGATCACAGGCTGTTGGTGCACCTGCGCAGAAACAAAAGACACTCGTGTTACTTCAAATTTATTGCCCTCTGGTGGGCCTTTCTAGTAAGTTCCATTGTTGGTGCAGGCTGGGACCTGTAGTGTCCTTTGTACAATTCTCGCCCTTCAGTGGGTTCTGCGCCGTGACACACTCTTTGTAAATTCAAAATACCCTCCAGTGGGTTTCCGGCTAACCAGAGCCAGTTTATTTTATTAAGACCAGTTGTCCCGCATGACAGGTTTCGACACTTCTGAACCCGAGCGGCCCCTTTAAAATTCATCGGTGGTGCAGTCCTCCCGACCCGGACAAGCCGGAAAACATCCCACAAAGTTTTATCCACTGCATGAAGACGCACTCCACAACAAGGTCATTCCACTGAATTCTTGATTGAGGCAAACCGGCACTGGCATCCAGATGGTGAGTTGCCTAACGCGTTTCGGAGCTGCCTCGCTCCTTGATCACAGGCTGTTGGTGCACCTGCGCAGAAACAAAAGACACTCGTGTTACTTCAAATTTATTGCCCTCTGGTGGGCCTTTCTAGTAAGTTCCATTGTTGGTGCAGGCTGGGACCTGTAGTGTCCTTTGTACAATTCTCGCCCTTCAGTGGGTTCTGCGCCGTGACACACTCTTTGTAAATTCAAAATACCCTCCAGTGGGTTTCCGGCTAACCAGAGCCAGTTTATTTTATTAAGACCAGTTGTCCCGCATGACAGGTTTCGACACTTCTGAACCCGAGCGGCCCCTTTAAAATTAATCGGTGGTGCAGTCCTCCCGACCCGGACAAGCCGGAAAACATCCCACAAAGTTTTATCCACTGCATGAAGACGCACTCCACAACAAGGTCATTCCACTGAATTCTTTATTGAGGCAAACCGGCACTGGCATCCAGATGGTGAGTTGCCTAACGCGTTTCGGAGCTGCCTCGCTCCTTGATCACAGGCTGTTGGTGCACCTGCGCAGAAACAAAAGACACTCATGTTACTTCAAATTTATTGCCCTCTGGTGGGCCTTTCTAGTAAGTTCCATTGTTGGTGCAGGCTGGGACCTGTAGTGTCCTTTGTACAATTCTCGCCCTTCAGTGGGTTCTGCGCCGTGACACACTCTTTGTAAATTCAAAATACCCTCCAGTGGGTTTCCGGCTAACCAGAGCCAGTTTATTTTATTAAGACCAGTTGTCCCGCATGACAGGTTTCGACACTTCTGAACCCGAGCGGCCCCTTTAAAATTCATCGGTGGTGCAGTCCTCCCGACCCGGACAAGCCGGAAAACATCCCACAAAGTTTTATCCACTGCATGAAGACGCACTCCACAACAAGGTCATTCCACTGAATTCTTTATTGAGGCAAACCGGCACTGGCATCCAGATGGTGAGTTGCCTAACGCGTTTCGGAGCTGCCTCGCTCCTTGATCACAGGCTGTTGGTGCACCTGCGCAGAAACAAAAGACACTCATGTTACTTCAAATTTATTGCCCTCTGGTGGGCCTTTCTAGTAAGTTCCATTGTTGGTGCAGGCTGGGACCTGTAGTGTCCTTTGTACAATTCTCGCTCTTCAGTTGGTTCTGCGCCGTGACCCACTCTTTGTAAATTCAAAATACCCTCCAGTGGGTTTCCGGGTAACCAGAGCCAGTTTATTTTATTAAGACCAGTTGTCCCGCATGACAGGTTTCGACACTTCTGAACCCGAGCGGCCCCTTTAAAATTCACGGTGGTGCAGTCCTCCCGACCCGGACAAGCCGGAAAACATCCCACAAAGTTTTATCCACTGCATGAAGACGCACTCCACAACATGGTCATTCCACTGAATTCTTGATTGAGGCAAACCGGCACCGGCTTGCAGATGGCGAGTTGACTAACGCGTTTCGGAGCTGCCTCGCTCCTTGATCACAGGCTGTTGGTGCAACTGCGCAGAAACAAAAGACACTCGTGTTACTCAAATTTATTGCCCTCTGTGGGCCTTTCTAGTAAGTTCCATTGTTGGTGCAGGCTGGGACCTGTAGTGTCCTTTGTACAATTCTCGCCCTTCAGTGGGTTCTGCGCTGTGACACACTCTTTGTAAATTCAAAATACCCTCCAGTGGGTTTCCGGGTAACCAGAGCCAGTTTATTTTATTAAGACCAGTTGTCCCGCATGACAGGTTTCGACACTTCTGAACCCGAGCGGCCCCTTTAAAATTCTCGGTGGTGCAGTCCTCCCGACCCGGACAAGCCGGAAAACATCCCACAAAGTTTTATCCACTGCATGAAGACGCACTCCACAACAAGGTCATTCCACTGAATTCTTTATTGAGGCAAACCGGCACTGGCATCCAGATGGTGAGTTGCCTAACGCGTTTCGGAGCTGCCTCGCTCCTTGATCACAGGCTGTTGGTGCACCTGCGCAGAAACAAAAGACACTCATGTTACTTCAAATTTATTGCCCTCTGGTGGGCCTTTCTAGTAAGTTCCATTGTTGGTGCAGGCTGGGACCTGTAGTGTCCTTTGTACAATTCTCGCCCTTCAGTGGGTTCTGCGCCGTGACACACTCTTTGTAAATTCAAAATACCCTCCAGTGGGTTTCCGGCTAACCAGAGCCAGTTTATTTTATTAAGACCAGTTGTCCCGCATGACAGGTTTCAACACTTCTGAACTCGAGCGGCCCCTTTAAAATTAATGGTGGTGCAGTCCTCCCAACCCAGACAAGCCGGAAAACATCCCACAAAGTTTTATCCAATGCATGAGGACGCACTCCACAACAAGGTCATTCTACTGAATTCTTGATTGAGGCAAACCGGCACTGGCATCCAGATGGTGAGTTGCCTAACGCGTTTCTGGGCTTTCTCGCTCCTTGATCACAGGCAGTTGGTGCACCTGCGCAGAAACAAAAGACACTCGTGTTACTTCAAATTTATTGCCCTCTGTGGGCCTTTCTAGTAAGTTCCATTGTTGGTGCAGGCTGGGACCTGCAGTGTCCTTTGTACAATTCTCGCCCTTCAGTGGGTTCTGCGCTGTGACACACTCTTTGTAAATTCAAAATACCCTCCAGTGGGTTTCCGGGTAACCAGAGCCAGTTTATTTTATTAAGACCAGTTGTCCCGCATGACAGGTTTCGACACTTCTGAACCCGAGCGGCCCCTTTAAAATTCACGGTGGTGCAGTCCTCTCGACCCGGACAAGCCGGAAAACATCCCACAAAGTTTTATCCACTGCATGAAGACGCACTCCACAACAAGGTCATTCCACTGAATTCTTGATTGAGGCAAACCGGCACTGGCTTGCAGATGGTGAGTTGACTAACGCGTTTCTGAACTGCCTCGCTCCTTGATCACAGGCTGTTGGTGCACCTGCGCCGAAACAAAAGACTCTCGTGTTACTTCAAATTTATTGCCCTCTGTGGGCCTTTCTAGTAAGTTCCATTGTTGGTGCAGGCTGGGACCTGTAGTGTCCTTTGTACAATTCTCGCCCTTCAGTGGGTTCTGCGCTGTGACACACTCTTTGTAAATTCAAAATGCCCTCCAGTGGGTTTCCGGGTAACCAGAGCCAGTTTATTTTATTAAGACCAGTCATCCCGCATGACAGGTTTCGACACTTCTGAACCCGAGCGGCCCCTTTAAAATTCTCGGTGGTGCAGTCCTCCTGACCCGGACAAGCCGGAAAACATCCCACGAAGTTTTATCCACTGCATGAAGATGCACTCCACAACAAGGTCATTCCACTGAATTCTTTATTGAGGCAAACCGGCACTGGCATCCATATGGTGAGTTGCCTAACACGTTTCGGAGCTGCCTCGCTCCTTGATCACGGACTGTTGTTGCACCTGCGCAGAATCAAAAGACACTCATGTTACTTTAAATTTATTGCCCTCTGGTGGGCTTTTCTACTAAGTTCCATTGTTGGTGCAGGCTGGGACCAGTAGTGTCCTTTGTACAATTCTCGCCCTTCAGTGGGTTCTGCGCAGTGACACACTCTTTGTAAATTCAAAATACCCTCCAGTGGGTTTCCGGCTAACCAGAGCCAGTTTATTTTATTAAGACCAGTTGTCCCGCATGACAGGTTTCAACACTTCTGAACTCGAGCGGCCCCTTTAAAATTAATGGTGGTGCAGTCCTCCCAACCCAGACAAGCCGGAAAACATCCCACAAAGTTTTATCCAATGCATGAGGACGCACTCCACAACAAGGTCATTCTACTGAATTCTTAATTGAGGCAAACCGGCACTGGCATCCAGATGGTGAGATGCCTAACGCGTTTCGTAGCTGCCTCGCTCCTTGATCACAGGCAGTTGGTGCACCTGCAAAGAAACAAAATACACTCGTGTTACTTCAAATTTATTGCCCTCTGGTGGGCCTTTCTAGTAAGTTCCATTGTTGGTGCAGGCTGGGACCTGTAGTGTCCTTTGTACAATTCTCGCCCTTCAGTGGGTTCTGCGCTGTGACACACTCTTTGTAAATTCAAAATACCCTCCAGTGGGTTTCCGGGTAACCAGAGCCAGTTTATTTTATTAAGACCAGTTGTCCCGCATGACAGGTTTCGACACTTCTGAACCCGAGCGGCCCCTTTAAAATTCACGGTGGTGCAGTCCTCCCAACCCGGACAAGCCGGAAAACATCCCACAAAGTTTTATCCACTGCATGAAGACGCACTCCACAACAAGGTCATTCCACTGAATTCTTGATTGAGGCAAACCGGCACTGGCTTGCAGATGGTGAGTTGACTAACGCGTTTCGGAGCTGCCTCGCTCCTTGATCACAGGCTGTTGGTGCACCTGCGCCGAAACAAAAGACTCTTGTGTTACTTCAAATTTATTGCCCTCTGTGGGCCTTTCTAGTAAGTTCCATTGTTTGTGCAGGCTGGGACCTGTAGTGTCCTTTGTACAATTCTCGCCCTTCAGTGGGTTCTGCGCTGTGACACACTCTTTGTAAATTCAAAATACCCTCCAGTGGGTTTCCGGGTAACCAGAGCCAGTTTATTTTATTAAGACCAGTCGTCCCGCATGACAGGTTTCGACACTTCTGAACCCGAGCGGCCCCTTTAAAATTATCGGTGGTGCAGTCTTCCCGACCCAGAAAAGCCGGAAAACATCCCACAAAGTTTTATCCACTGCATGAAGACGCACTCCACAACAAGGTCATTCCACTGAATTCTTGATTGAGGCAAACCGGCACTGGCATCCAGATGGTGAGTTGCCTAACGCGTTTCGGAGCTGCCTCGCTCCTTGATCACAGGCTGTTGGTGCACCTGCGCAGAAACAAAAGACACTCATGTTACTTCAAATTTATTGCCCTCTGGTGGGCCTTTCTAGTAAGTTCCATTGTTGGTGCAGGCTGGGACCTGTAGTGTCCTTTGTACAATTCTCGCCCTTCAGTGGGTTCTGCGCCGTGACACACTCTTTGTAAATTCAAAATACCCTCCAGTGGGTTTCCGGCTAACCAGAGCCAGTTTATTTTATTAAGACCAGTTGTCCCGCATGACAGGTTTCGACACTTCTGAACCCGAGCGGCCCCTTTAAAATTATCGGTGGTGCAGTCCTCCCGACCCGGACAAGCCGGAAAACATCCCACAAAGTTTTATCCACTGCATGAAGACGCACTCCACAACAAGGTCATTCCACTGAATTCTTTATTGAGGCAAACCGGCACTGGCATCCAGATGGTGAGTTGCCTAACGCGTTTCGGAGCTGCCTCGCTCCTTGATCACAGGCTGTTGGTGCACCTGCGCAGAAACAAAAGACACTCATGTTACTTCAAATTTATTGCCCTCTGGTGGGCCTTTCTAGTAAGTTCCATTGTTGGTGCAGGCTGGGACCTGTAGTGTCCTTTGTACAATTCTCGCCCTTCAGTGGGTTCTGCGCCGTGACACACTCTTTGTAAATTCAAAATACCCTCCAGTGGGTTTCCGGGTAACCAGAGCCAGTTTATTTTATTAAGACCAGTTGTCCCGCATGAAAGGTTTCAACACTTTTGAACCCGAGCGTCCTCTTTAAAATTAACGGTGGTGCAGTCCTCCCAACCCGGACAAGCAAGAAAACATCCCACAAAGTTTTATCCAATGCATGAAGAAGCACTCCACAACAAGGTCATTCCACTGAATTCTTTATTGAGGCAAAACGGCACTGGCATCCAGATGGTGAGATGCCTAACATGTTTCGGAGCTGCCTCGCTCCTTGATCACAGGCTCTTGGTGCACCTGCGCAGAAACAAAAGACACTCGTGTTACTTCAAATTTATTGCCCTCTGGTGGGCCTTTCTAGTAAGTTACATTGTTGGTGCAGGCTGGGACCTGTAGTGTCCTTTGTACAATTCTCGCCCTTCAGTGGGTTCTGCGCTGTGACACACTCTTTGTAAATTCAAAATACCCTCCAGTGGGTTTCCGGGTAACCAGAGCCAGTTTATTTTATTAAGACCAGTTGTCCCGCATGACAGGTTTCGACACTTCTGAACCCGAGCGGCCCCTTTAAAATTCATCGGTGGTGCAGTCCTCTCGACCCGGACAAGCCGGAAAACATCCCACAAAGTTTTATCCACTGCATGAAGACGCACTCCACAACAAGGTCATTCCACTGAATTCTTGATTGAGGCAAACCGGCACTGGCATCCAGATGGTGAGTTGCCTAACGCGTTTCGGAGGTGCCTCCCTCCGTGATCACAGGCTGTTGGTGCACCTGCGCAGAAACAAAAGACACTCGTGTTACTTCAAATGTATTGCCCTCTGGTGGGCCTTTCTAGTAAGTTCCATTGTTGGTGCAGGCTGGGACCTGTAGTGTCCTTTGTACAATTCTCGCCCTTCAGTGGGTTCTGCGCTGTGACACACTCTTTGTAAATTCAAAATACCCTCCAGTGGGTTTCCGGCTAACCAGAGCCAGTTTATTTTATTAAGACCAGTTGTCCCGCATGACAGGTTTCGACACTTCTGAACCCGAGCGGCCCCTTTAAAATTCTCGGTGGTGCAGTCCTCCTGACCCGGACAAGCCGGAAAACATCCCACAAAGTTTTATCCACTGCATGAAGACGCACTCCACAACAAGGTCATTCCACTGAATTCTTTATTGAGGCAAACCGGCACTGGCATCCAGATGGTGAGTTGCCTAACGCGTTCGGAGCTGCCTCGCTCCTTGATCACAGGCTGTTGGTGCACCTGCGCAGAAACAAAAGACACTCATGTTACTTCAAATTTATTGCCCTCTGGTGGGCCTTTCTAGTAAGTTCCATTGTTGGTGCAGGCTGGGACCTGTAGTGTCCTTTGTACAATTCTCGCTCCTTCAGTGGGTTCTGCGCCGTGACACACTCTTTGTAAATTCAAAATACCCTCCAGTGGGTTTCCGGCTAACCAGAGCCAGTTTATTTTATTAAGACCAGTTGTCCCGCATGACAGGTTTCGACACTTCTGAACCCGAGCGGCCCCTTTAAAATTATCGGTGGTGCAGTCCTCCCGACCCGGACAAGCCGGAAAACATCCCACAAAGTTTTATCCACTGCATGAAGACGCACTCCACAACAAGGTCATTTCACTGAATTCTTTATTGAGGCAAACCGGCACTGGCATCCATATGGTGAGTGGCCTAACACGTTTCGGAGCTGCCTCGCTCCTTGATCACAGGCTGTTGGTGCACCTGCGCAGAATCAAAAGACACTCATGTTAGTTCAAATTTATTGCCCTCTGATGGGCCTTTCTAGTAAGTTCCATTGTTGGTGCAGGCTGGGACCTGTAGTGTCCTTTGTACAATTCTCGCCCTTCAGTGGGTTCTGCGCCGTGACACACTCTTTGTAAATTCAAAATACCCTCCAGTGGGTTTCC
Source organism: Calotriton arnoldi (assembly GCA_963921515.1). Lineage (NCBI taxonomy): Eukaryota > Metazoa > Chordata > Amphibia > Caudata > Salamandridae > Calotriton > Calotriton arnoldi. The sequence continues at coordinate 1,251,824 of CAWUFW010005032.1, forward strand.
GGCTAACCAGAGCCAGTTTATTTTATTAAGACCAGTTGTCCCGCATGACAGGTTTCGACACTTCTGAACCCGAGCGGCCCCTTTAAAATTATCGGTGGTGCAGTCCTCCCGACCCGGACAAGCCGGAAAACATCCCACAAAGTTTTATCCACTGCATGAAGACGCACTCCACAACAAGGTCATTCCACTGAATTCTTGATTGAGGCAAACCGGCACTGGCATCCAGATGGTGAGTTGCCTAACGCGTTTCGGAGCTGCCTCGCTCCTTGATCACAGGCTGTTGGTGCACCTGCACAGAAACAAAAGACACTCGTGTTACTTCAAATTTATTGCCCTCTGGTGGGCCTTTCTAGTAAGTTCCATTGTTGGTGCAGGCTGGGACCTGTAGTGTCCTTTGTACAATTCTCGCCCTTCAGTGGGTTCTGCGCCGTGACACACTCTTTGTAAATTCAAAATACCCTCCAGTGGGTTTCCGGCTAACCAGAGCCAGTTTATTTTATTAAGACCAGTTGTCCCGCATGACAGGTTTCGACACTTCTGAACCCGAGCGGCCCCTTTAAAATTCACGGTGGTGCAGTCCTCCCGACCCGGACAAGCCGGAAAACATCCCACAAAGTTTTATCCACTGCATGAAGACGCACTCCACAACAAGGTCATTCCACTGAATTCTTGATTGAGGCAAACCGGCACCGGCTTGCAGATGGCGAGTTGACTAACGCGTTTCGGAGCTGCCTCGCTCCTTGATCACAGGCTGTTGGTGCACCTGCGCAGAAACAAAAGACACTCGTGTTACTTCAAATTTATTGCCCTCTGTGGGCCTTTCTAGTAAGTTCCATTGTTGGTGCAGGCTGGGACCTGTAGTGTCCTTTGTACAATTCTCGCCCTTCAGTGGGTTCTGCGCCGTGACACACTCTTTGTAAATTCAAAATACCCTCCAGTGGGTTTCCGGGTAACCAGAGCCAGTTTATTTTATTAAGACCAGTCGTCCCGCATGACAGGTTTCGACACTTCTGAACCCGAGCGGCCCCTTTAAAATTCTCGGTGGTGCAGTCCTCCTGACCCGGACAAGCCGGAAAACATCCCACAAAGTTTTATCCACTGCATGAAGACGCACTCCACAACAAGGTCATTCCACTGAATTCTTTATTGAGGCAAACCGGCACTGGCATCCAGATGGTGAGTTGCCTAACGCGTTTCGGAGCTGCCTCGCTCCTTGATCACAGGCTGTTGGTGCACCTGCGCAGAAACAAAAGACACTCATGTTAGTTCAAATTTATTGCCCTCTGATGGGCCTTTCTAGTAAGTTCCATTGTTGGTGCAGGCTGGGACCTGTAGTGTCCTTTGTACAATTCTCGCCCTTCAGTGGGTTCTGCGCCGTGACACACTCTTTGTAAATTCAAAATACCCTCCAGTGGGTTTCTGGCTAACCAGAGCCAGATTATTTTATTAAGACCAGTTGTCCCGCATGACAGGTTTCGACACCTCTGAACCCGAGCGGCCCCTTTAAAATTATCGGTGGTGCAGTCCTCCCGACCCAGAAAAGCCGGAAAACATCCCACAAAGTTTTATCCAATGCATGAAGACGCACTCCACAACAAGGTCATTCCACTGAATTCTTGATTGAGGCAAACCGGCACTGGCATCCAGATGGTGAGTTGCCTAACGCGTTTCGTAGCTGCCTCGCTCCTTGATCACAGGCTGTTGGTGCACCTGCAAAGAAACAAAATACACTCGTGTTACTTCAAATGTATTGCCCTCTGGTGGGCCTTTCTAGTAAGTTCCATTGTTGGTGCAGGCTGGGACCTGTAGTGTCCTTTGTACAATTCTCGCCCTTCAGTGGGATCTGCGCTGTGACACACTCTTTGTAAATTCAAAATATCCTCCAGTGGGTTTCCGGGTAACCAGAGCCAGTTAATTTTATTAAGACCAGTTGTCCCGCATGACAGGTTTCGACACTTCTGAACCCGAGCGGCACCTTTAAAATTCACGGTGGTGCAGTCCTCTCGACCCGGACAAGCCGGAAAACATCCCACAAAGTTTTATCCACTGCATGAAGACGCACTCCACAACAAGGTCATTCCACTGAATTCTTGATTGAGGCAAACCGGCACTGGCTTGCAGATGGTGAGTTGACTAACGCGTTTCGGAGCTGCCTCGCTCCTTGATCACAGGATGTTGGTGCACCTGCGCCGAAACAAAAGACACTCGTGTTACTTCAAATTTATTGCCCTCTGTGGGCCTTTCTAGTAAGTTCCATTGTTGGTGCAGGCTGGGACCTGTAGTGTCCTTTGTACAATTCTCGCCCTTCAGTGGGTTCTGCGCTGTGACACACTCTTTGTAAATTCAAAATACCCTCCAGTGGGTTTCCGGGTAACCAGAGCCAGTTTATTTTATTAAGACCAGTCGTCCCGCATGACAGGTTTCGACACTTCTGAACCCGAGCGGCCCCTTTAAAATTCTCGGTGGTGCAGTCCTCCTGACCCGGACAACCCGGAAAACATCCCACGAAGTTTTATCCACTGCATGAAGATGCACTCCACAACAAGGTCATTCCACTGAATTCTTTATTGAGGCAAACCGGCACTGGCATCCAGATGGTGAGTTGCCTAACGCGTCGGAGCTGCCTCGCTCCTTGATCAGAGGCTGTTGGTGCACCTGCGCAGAAAGAAAAGACACTCATGTTACTTTAAATTTATTGCCCTCTGGTGGGCTTTTCTAGTAAGTTCCATTGTTGGTGCAGGCTGGGACCTGTAGTGTCCTTTGTGCAATTCTCGCCCTTCAGTGGGTTCTGCGCCGTGACACACTCTTTGTAAATTCAAAATACCCTCCAGTGGGTTTCCGGCTAACCAGAGCCAGTTTATTTTATTAAGACCAGTTGTCCCGCATGACAGGTTTCGGCACTTCTGAACCCGAGCGGCCCCTTTAAAATTATCGGTGGTGCAGTCCTCCCGACCCGGACAAGCCGGAAAACATCCCACAAAGTTTTATCCACTGCATGAAGACGCACTCCACAACAAGGTCATTCCACTGAATTCTTTATTGAGGCAAACCGGCACTGGCATCCAGATGGTGAGTTGCCTAACGCGTTTCGGAGCTGCCTCGCTCCTTGATCACAGGCTGTTGGTGCACCTGCGCAGAAACAAAAGACACTCATGTTACTTCAAATTTATTGCCCTCTGGTGGGCCTTTCTAGTAAGTTCCATTGTTGGTGCAGGCTGGGACCTGTAGTGTCCTTTGTACAATTCTCGCCCTTCAGTGGGTTCTGCGCTGTGACACACTCTTTGTAAATTCAAAATACCCTCCAGTGGGTTTCCGGGTAACCAGAGCCAGTTTATTTTATTAAGACCAGTTGTCCCGCATGACAGGTTTCGACACTTCTGAACCCGAGCGGCCCCTTTAAAATTAACGGTGGTGCAGTCCTCCCGACCCGGACAAGCCGGAAAACATCCCACAAAGTTTTATCCAATGCATGAAGACGCACTCCACAACAAGGTCATTCCACTGAATTCTTGATTGAGGCAAACCGGCACTGGCATCCAGATGGTGAGTTGACTAACGCGTTTCGGAGCTGCCTCGCTCCTTGATCACAGGCTGTTGGTGCACCTGCGCAGAAACAAAAGACACTCGTGTTACTTCAAATTTATTGCCCTCTGGTGGGCCTTTCTAGTAAGTTCCATTGTTGGTGCAGGCTGGGACCTGTAGTGTCCTTTGTACAATTCTCGCCCTTCAGTGGGTTCTGCGCTGTGACACACTCTTTGTAAATTCAAAATACCCTCCAGTGGGTTTCCGGGTAACCAGAGCCAGTTTATTTTATTAAGACCAGTTGTCCCGCATGACAGGTTTCGACACTTCTGAACCCGAGCGGCCCCTTTAAAATTCTCGGTGGTGCAGTCCTCCCGACCCGGACAAGCCGGAAAACATCCCACAAAGTTTTATCCACTGCATGAAGACGCACTCCACAACAAGGTCATTCCACTGAATTCTTGATTGAGGCAAACCGGCACTGGCATCCAGATGGTGAGTTGCCTAACGCGTTTCGGAGCTGCCTCGCTCCTTGATCACAGGCTGTTGGTGCACCTGCGCAGAAACAAAAGACACTCATGTTACTTCAAATTTATTGCCCTCTGGTGGGCCTTTCTAGTAAGTTCCATTGTTGGTGCAGGCTGGGACCTGTAGTGTCCTTTGTACAATTCTCGCCCTTCAGTGGGTTCTGCGCCGTGACACACTCTTTGTAAATTCAAAATACCCTCCAGTGGGTTTCCGGGTAACCAGAGCCAGTTTATTTTATTAAGACCAGTTGTCCCGCATGACAGGTTTCGACACTTCTGAACCCGAGCGGCCCCTTTAAAATTCATCGGTGGTGCAGTCCTCCCGACCCGGACAAGCCGGAAAACATCCCACAAAGTTTTATCCACTGCATGAAGACGCACTCCACAACAAGGTCATTCCACTGAATTCTTTATTGAGGCAAACCGGCACTGGCATCCAGATGGTGAGTTGCCTAACGCGTTTCGGAGCTGCCTCGCTCCTTGATCACAGGCTGTTGGTGCACCTGCGCAGAAACAAAAGACACTCATGTTACTTCAAATTTATTGCCCTCTGGTGGGCCTTTCTAGTAAGTTCCATTGTTGGTGCAGGCTGGGACCTGTAGTGTCCTTTGTACAATTCTCGCCCTTCAGTGGGTTCTGCGCCGTGACACACTCTTTGTAAATTCAAAATACCCTCCAGTGGGTTTCCGGGTAACCAGAGCCAGTTTATTTTATTAAGACCAGTTGTCCCGCATGACAGGTTTCGACACTTCTGAACCCGAGCGGCCCCTTTAAAATTATCGGTGGTGCAGTCCTCCCGACCCGGACAAGCCGGAAAACATCCCACAAAGTTTTATCCACTGCATGAAGACGCACTCCACAACAAGGTCATTCCACTGAATTCTTGATTGAGGCAAACCGGCACTGGCATCCAGATGGTGAGTTGCCTAACGCGTTTCGGAGCTGCCTCGCTCCTTGATCACAGGCTGTTGGTGCACCTGCGCAGAAACAAAAGACACTCGTGTTACTTCAAATTTATTGCCCTCTGGTGGGCCTTTCTAGTAAGTTCCATTGTTGGTGCAGGCTGGGACCTGTAGTGTCCTTTGTACAATTCTCGCCCTTCAGTGGGTTCTGCGCCGTGACACACTCTTTGTAAATTCAAAATACCCTCCAGTGGGTTTCCGGGTAACCAGAGCCAGTTTATTTTATTAAGACCAGTTGTCCCGCATGACAGGTTTCGACACTTCTGAACCCGAGCGGCCCCTTTAAAATTATCGGTGGTGCAGTCCTCCCGACCCGGACAAGCCGGAAAACATCCCACAAAGTTTTATCCACTGCATGAAGACGCACTCCACAACAAGGTCATTCCACTGAATTCTTTATTGAGGCAAACCGGCACTGGCATCCAGATGGTGAGTTGCCTAACGCGTTTCGGAGCTGCCTCGCTCCTTGATCACAGGCTGTTGGTGCACCTGCGCAGAAACAAAAGACACTCATGTTACTTCAAATTTATTGCCCTCTGGTGGGCCTTTCTAGTAAGTTCCATTGTTGGTGCAGGCTGGGACCTGTAGTGTCCTTTGTACAATTCTCGCCCTTCAGTGGGTTCTGCGCCGTGACACACTCTTTGTAAATTCAAAATACCCTCCAGTGGGTTTCCGGCTAACCAGAGCCAGTTTATTTTTATTAAGACCAGTTGTCCCGCATGACAGGTTTCGACACTTCTGAACCCGAGCGGCCCCTTTAAAATTATCGGTGGTGCAGTCCTCCCGACCCGGACAAGCCGGAAAACATCCCACAAAGTTTTATCCACTGCATGAAGACGCACTCCACAACAAGGTCATTCCACTGAATTCTTGATTGAGGCAAACCGGCACTGGCATCCAGATGGTGAGTTGCCTAACGCGTTTCGGAGCTGCCTCGCTCCTTGATCACAGGCTGTTGGTGCACCTGCGCAGAAACAAAAGACACTCGTGTTACTTCAAATTTATTGCCCTCTGGTGGGCCTTTCTAGTAAGTTCCATTGTTGGTGCAGGCTGGGACCTGTAGTGTCCTTTGTACAATTCTCGCCCTTCAGTGGGTTCTGCGCCGTGACACACTCTTTGTAAATTCAAAATACCCTCCAGTGGGTTTCCGGGTAACCAGAGCCAGTTTATTTTATTAAGACCAGTTGTCCCGCATGACAGGTTTCGACACTTCTGAACCCGAGCGGCCCCTTTAAAATTCACGGTGGTGCAGTCCTCTCGACCCGGACAAGCCGGAAAACATCCCACAAAGTTTTATCCACTGCATGAAGACGCACTCCACAACAAGGTCATTCCACTGAATTCTTTATTGAGGCAAACCGGCACTGGCATCCAGATGGTGAGTTGCCTAACGCGTTTCGGAGCTGCCTCGCTCCTTGATCACAGGCTGTTGGTGCACCTGCGCAGAAACAAAAGACACTCATGTTACTTCAAATTTATTGCCCTCTGTGGGCCTTTCTAGTAAGTTCCATTGTTGGTGCAGGCTGGGACCTGTAGTGTCCTTTGTACAATTCTCGCCCTTCAGTGGGTTCTGCGCCGTGACACACTCTTTGTAAATTCAAAATACCCTCCAGTGGGTTTCCGGCTAACCAGAGCCAGTTTATTTTATTAAGACCAGTTATCCCGCATGACAGGTTTTGACACTTCTGAACCCGAGCGGCCCCTTTAAAATTATCGGTTGTGCAGTCCTCCTGACCCGGACAAGCCGGAAAACATCCCACAAAGTTTTATCCACTGCATGAAGACGCACTCCACAACAAGGTCATTCCACTGAATTCTTTATTGAGGCAAACCGGCACTGGCATCCAGATGGTGAGTTGCCTAACGCGTTTCGGAGCTGCCTCGCTCCTTGATCACAGGCTGTTGGTGCACCTGCGCAGAAACAAAAGACACTCATGTTACTTCAAATTTATTGCCCTCTGGTGGGCTTTTCTAGTAAGTTCCATTGTTGGTGCAGGCTGGGACCTGTAGTGTCCTTTGTGCAATTCTCGCCCTTCAGTGGGTTCTGCGCCGTGACACACTCTTTGTAAATTCAAAATACCCTCCAGTGGGTTTCCGGCTAACCAGAACCAGTTTATTTTATTAAGACCAGTTGGCCCGCATGACAGGTTTCGGCACTTCTGAACCCGAGCGGCCCCTTTAAAATTATCGGTGGTGCAGTCCTCCCGACCCGGACAAGCCGGAAAACATCCCACAAAGTTTTATCCACTGCATGAAGACGCACTCCACAACAAGGTCATTTCACTGAATTCTTTATTGAGGCAAACCGGCACTGGCATCCAGATGGTGAGTTGCCTAACACGTTTCGGAGCTGCCTCGCTCCTTGATCACAGGCTGTTGGTGCACCTGCGCAGAAACAAAAGACACTCATGTTACTTCAAATTTATTGCCCTCTGGTGGGCCTTTCTAGTAAGTTCCATTGTTGGTGCAGGCTGGGACCTGTAGTGTCCTTTGTACAATTCTCGCCCTTCAGTGGGTTCTGCGCTGTGACACACGTCTTTGTAAATTCAAAATACCCTCCAGTGGGTTTCCGGGTAACCAGAGCCAGTTTATTTTATTAAGACCAGTTGTCCCGCATGACAGGTTTCGACACTTCTGAACCCGAGCGGCCCCTTTAAAATTAACGGTGGTGCAGTCCTCCCGACCCGGACAAGCCGGAAAACATCCCACAAAGTTTTATCCACTGCATGAAGACGCACTCCACAACAAGGTCATTCCACTGAATTCTTGATTGAGGCAAACCGGCACTGGCATCCAGATGGTGAGTTGACTAACGCATTTCGGAGCTGCCTCGCTCCTTGATCACAGGCTGTTGGTGCACCTGCGCCAAAACAAAAGACACTCGTGTTACTTCAAATTTATTGCCCTCTGTGGGCCTTTCTAGTAAGTTCCATTGTTTGTGCAGACTGGGACCTGTAGTGTCCTTTGTACAATTCTCGCCCTTCAGTGGGTTCTGCGCCGTGACACACTCTTTGTAAATTCAAAATACCCTCCAGTGGGTTTCCGGCTAACCAGAGCCAGTTTATTTTATTAAGACCAGTTGTCCCGCATGACAGGTTTCGACACTTCTGAACCCGAGCGGCCCCTTTAAAATTCTCGGTGGTGCAGTCCTCCCGACCCGGACAAGCCGGAAAACATCCCACGAAGTTTTATCCACTGCATGAAGACGCACTCCACAACAAGGTCATTCCACTGAATTCTTTATTGAGGCAAACCGGCACTGGCATCCAGATGGTGAGTTGCCTAACGCGTTTCGGAGCTGCCTCGCTCCTTGATCACAGGCTGTTGGTGCACCTGCGCAGAAAGCAAAAGACACTCATGTTACTTCAAATTTATTGCCCTCTGGTGGGCCTTTCTAGTAAGTTCCATTGTTGGTGCAGGCTGGGACCTGTAGTGTCCTTTGTACAATTCTCGCCCTTCAGTGGGTTCTGCGCCGTGACACACTCTTTGTAAATTCAAAATACCCTCCAGTGGGTTTCCGGCTAACCAGAGCCAGTTTATTTTATTAAGACCAGTTGTCCCGCATGACAGGTTTCGACACTTCTGAACCCGAGCGGCCCCTTTAAAATTCATCGGTGGTGCAGTCCTCCCGACCCGGACAAGCCGGAAAACATCCCACAAAGTTTTATCCAATGCATGAAGACGCACTCCACAACAAGGTCATTCCACTGAATTCTTGATTGAGGCAAACCGGCACTGGCATCCAGATGGTGAGTTGCCTAACGCGTTTCGGAGCTGCCTCGCTCCTTGATCACAGGCTGTTGGTGCACCTGCGCAGAAACAAAAGACACTCGTGTTACTTCAAATTTATTGCCCTCTGGTGGGCCTTTCTAGTAAGTTCCATTGTTGGTGCAGGCTGGGACCTGTAGTGTCCTTTGTACAATTCTCGCCCTTCAGTGGGTTCTGCGCTGTGACACACTCTTTGTAAATTCAAAATACCCTCCAGTGGGTTTCCGGGTAACCAGAGCCAGTTTATTTTATTAAGACCAGTTGTCCCGCATGACAGGTTTCGACACTTCTGAACCCGAGCGGCCCCTTTAAAATTCTCGGTGGTGCAGTCCTCCCGACCCGGACAAGCCGGAAAACATCCCACAAAGTTTTATCCACTGCATGAAGACGCACTCCACAACAAGGTCATTCCACTGAATTCTTGATTGAGGCAAACCGGCACTGGCATCCAGATGGTGAGTTGCCTAACGCGTTTCGGAGCTGCCTCGCTCCTTGATCACAGGCTGTTGGTGCACCTGCGCAGAAACAAAAGACACTCATGTTACTTCAAATTTATTGCCCTCTGGTGGGCCTTTCTAGTAAGTTCCATTGTTGGTGCAGGCTGGGACCTGTAGTGTCCTTTGTACAATTCTCGCCCTTCAGTGGGTTCTGCGCTGTGACACACTCTTTGTAAATTCAAAATACCCTCCAGTGGGTTTCCGGGTAACCAGAGCCAGTTTATTTTATTAAGACCAGTTGTCCCGCATGACAGGTTTCGACACTTCTGAACCCGAGCGGCCCCTTTAAAATTCTCGGTGGTGCAGTCCTCCTGACCCGGACAAGCCGGAAAACATCCCACAAAGTTTTATCCACTGCATGAAGACGCACTCCACAACAAGGTCATTCCACTCAATTCTTTATTGAGGCAAACCGGCACTGGCATCCAGATGGTGAGTTGCCTAACGCGTTTCAGAGCTGCCTCGCTCCTTGATCACAGGCTGTTGGTGCACCTGCGCAGAAACAAAAGACACTCATGTTACTTCAAATTTATTGCCCTCTGGTGGGCCTTTCTAGTAAGTTCCATTGTTGGTGCAGGCTGGGACCTGTAGTGTCCTTTGTACAATTCTCGCCCTTCAGTGGGTTCTGCGCCGTGACACACTCTTTGTAAATTCAAAATACCCTCCAGTGGGTTTCCGGCTAACCAGAGCCAGTTTATTTTATTAAGACCAGTTGTCCCGCATGACAGGTTTCGACACTTCTGAACCCGAGCGGCCCCTTTAAAATTCATCGGTGGTGCAGTCCTCCCGACCCGGACAAGCCGGAAAACATCCCACAAAGTTTTATCCACTGCATGAAGACGCACTCCACAACAAGGTCATTCCACTGAATTCTTTATTGAGGCAAACCGGCACTGGCATCCAGATGGTGAGTTGCCTAACGCGTTTCGGAGCTGCCTCGCTCCTTGATCACAGGCTGTTGGTGCACCTGCACAGAAACAAAAGACACTCATGTTACTTCAAATTTATTGCCCTCTGGAGGGCCTTTCTAGTAAGTTCCATTGTTGGTGCAGGCTGGGACCTGTAGTGTCCTTTGTACAATTCTCGCCCTTCAGTGGGTTCTGCGCCGTGACACACTCTTTGTAAATTCAAAATACCCTCCAGTGGGTTTCCGGGTAACCAGAGCCAGTTTATTTTATTAAGACCAGTTGTCCCGCATGACAGGTTTCAACACTTCTGAACCCGAGTGGCCCCTTTAAAATTAACGGTGGTGCAGTCCTCCCGACCCGGACAAGCCGGAAAACATCCCACAAAGTTTTATCCACTGCATGAAGACGCACTCCACAACAAGGTCATTCTACTGAATTCTTGATTGAGGCAAACCGGCACTGGCATCCAGATGGTGAGTTGACTAACGCATTTCGGAGCTGCCTCGCTCCTTGATCACAGGCTGTTGGTGCACCTACGCCAAAACAAAAGACACTCGTGTTACTTCAAATTTATTGCCCTCTGGTGGGCCTTTCTAGTAAGTTCCATTGTTGGTGCAGGCTGGGACCTGTAGTGTCCTTTGTACAATTCTCGCCCTTCAGTGGGTTCTGCGCTGTGACACACTCTTTGTAAATTCAAAATACCCTCCAGTGGGTTTCCGGGTAACCAGAGCCAGTTTATTTTATTAAGACCAGTTGTCCCGCATGACAGGTTTCGACACTTCTGAACCCGAGCGGCCCCTTTAAAATTCTCGGTGGTGCAGTCCTCCTGACCCGGACAAGCCGGAAAACATCCCACAAAGTTTTATCCACTGCATGAAGACGCACTCCACAACAAGGTCATTCCACTGAATTCTTTATTGAGGCAAACCGGCACTGGCATCCAGATGGTGAGTTGCCTAACGCGTTTCGGAGCTGCCTCGCTCCTTGATCACAGGCTGTTGGTGCACCTGCGCAGAAACAAAAGACACTCATGTTACTTCAAATTTATTGCCCTCTGGTGGGCCTTTCTAGTAAGTTCCATTGTTGTTGCAGGCTGGGACCTGTAGTGTCCTTTGTACAATTCTCGCCCTTCAGTGGGTTCTGCGCCGTGACACACTCTTTATAAATTCAAAATACCATCCAGTGGGTTTCCGGGTAACCAGAGCCAGTTTATTTTATTAAGACCAGTTGTCCCGCATGACAGGTTTCGACACTTCTGAACCCGAGCGGCCCCTTTAAAATTCACGGTGGTGCAGTCCTCCCAACCCGGACAAGCCGGAAAACATCCCACAAAGTTTTATCCACTGCATGAAGACGCACTCCACAACAAGGTCATTCCACTAAATTCTTTATTGAGGCAAACCGTCACTGGCATCCAGACGGTGAGTTGCCTAACGCGTTTCGGAGCTTCCTCGCTCCTTGATCACAGGCTGTTGGTGCACCTGCGCAGAAACAAAAGACACTCATGTTACTTCAAATTTATTGCCCTCTGGTGGGCCTTTCTAGTAAGTTACACAGTTGGTGTAGGCTGGGACCTGTAGTGTCCTTTGTACAATTTTCGCACTTCAGTGGGTTCTGCGCCGTGACACACTCTTTGTAAATTCAAAATACCCTCCAGTGGGTTTCCGGGTAACCAGAGCCAGTTTATTTTATTAAGACCAGTTGTCCCGCATGAGAGGTTTCAACACTTCTGAACTCCAGCGGCCCCTTTAAAATTCTCGGTGGTGCAGTCCTCCCGACCCGGACAAGCCGGAAAACATCCCACAAAGTTTTATCCACTGCATGAAGACGCACTCCACAACAAGGTCATTCCACTGAATTCTTTATTGAGGCAAACCGGCACTGGCATCCAGATGGTGAGTTGCCTAACGCGTTTCGGAGCTGCCTCGCTCCTTGATCACAGGCTGTTGGTGCACCTGCGCAGAAACAAAAGACACTCATGTTACTTCAAATTTAATGCCCTCTGGTAGGCCTTTCTAGTAAGTTCCATTGTTGGTGCAGGCTGGGAACTGTAGTGTCCTTTGTACAATTCTCGCCCTTCAGTGGGTTCTGCGCTGTGACACACTCTTTGTAAATTCAAAATACCCTCCAGTGGGTTTCCGGGTAACCAGAGCCAGTTTATTTTATTAAGACCAGTTGTCCCGCATGACAGGTTTCGACACTTCTGAACCCGAGCGCTCCCATTAAAATTCTCGGTGGTGCAGTCCTCCTGACCCGGACAAGCCGGAAAACATCCCACAAAGTTTTATCCACTGCATGAAGACGCACTCCACAACAAGGTCATTCCACTGAATTCTTTATTGAGGCAAACCGGCACTGGCATCCAGATGGTGAGTTGCCTAACGCGTTTCGGAGCTGCCTCGCTCCTTGATCACAGGCTGTTGGTGCACCTGCACAGAAACAAAAGACACTCATGTTACTTCAAATGTATTGCCCTCTGGAGGGTCTTTCTAGTAAGTTCCATTGTTGGTGCAGGCTGGGACCTGTAGTGTCCTTTGTACAATTCTCGCCCTTCAGTGGGTTCTGCGCAGTGACACACTCTTTGTAAATTCAAAATACCCTCCAGTGGGTTTCCGGGTAACCAGAGCCAGTTTATTTTATTAAGACCAGTTATCCCGCATGACAGGTTTCGACACTTCTGAACCCGAGCGGCCCCTTTAAAATTATCGGTTGTGCAGTCCTCCCGACCCCGACAAGCCAGAAAACATCCCACAAAGTTTTATCCACTGCATGAAGACGCACTCCACAACAAGGTCATTCCACTGAATTCTTTATTGAGGCAAACCGGCACTGGCATCCAGATGGTGAGTTGCCTAACGCGTTTCGGAGCTGCCTCGCTCCTTGATCACAGGCTGTTGGTGCACCTGCGCAGAAACAAAAGACAATCATGTTACTTCAAATTTATTGCCCTCTGGTGGGCCTTTCTAGTAAGTTACATTGTTGGTGCAGGCTGGGACCTGTAGTGTCCTTTGTACAATTCTCGCTCTTCAGTTGGTTCTGCGCCGTGACCCACTCTTTGTAAATTCAAAATACCCTCCAGTGGGTTTCCGGGTAACCAGAGCCAGTTTATTTTATTAAGACCAGTTGTCCCGCATGACAGGTTTCGACACTTCTGAACCCGAGCGGCCCCTTTAAAATTATCGGTGGTGCAGTCCTCCCGACCCGGACAAGCCGGAAAACATCCCACAAAGTTTTATCCACTGCATGAAGACGCACTCCACAACAAGGTCATTCCACTGAATTCTTTATTGAGGCAAACCGGCACTGGCATCCAGATGGTGAGTTGCCTAACGCGTTTCGGAGCTGCCTCGCTCCTTGATCACAGGCTGTTGGTGCACCTGCGCAGAAACAAAAGACACTCATGTTACTTCAAATTTATTGCCCTCTGGTGGGCCTTTCTAGTAAGTTCCATTGTTGGTGCAGGCTGGGACCTGTAGTGTCCTTTGTACAATTCTCGCCCTTCAGTGGGTTCTGCGCCGTGACACACTCTTTGTAAATTCAAAATACCCTCCAGTGGGTTTCCGGGTAACCAGAGCCAGTTTATTTTATTAAGACCAGTTGTCCCGCATGACATGTTTCGACACTTCTGAACCTGAGCGGTCCCTTTAAAATTATCGGTGGTGCAATCCTCCCGACCCGGACAAGCCGGAAAACATCCCACAAAGTTTTATCCACTGCATGAAGACGCACTCCACAACAAGGTCATTCCACTGAATTCTTTATTGAGGCAAACCGGCACTGGCATCCAGATGGTGAGTTGCCTAACGCGTTTCGGAGCTGCCTCGCTCCTTGATCACAGGCTGTTGGTGCACCTGCGCAGAAACAAAAGACACTCGTGTTACTTCAAATTTATTGCCCTCTGGTGGGCCTTTCTAGTAAGTTCCATTGTTGGTGCAGGCTGGGACCTGTAGTGTCCTTTGTACAATTCTCGCCCTTCAGTGGGTTCTGCGTCTGTGACACACTCTTTGTAAATTCAAAATACCCTCCAGTGGGTTTCCGGGTAACCAGAGCCAGTTTATTTTATTAAGACCAGTTGTCCCGCATGACAGGTTTCGACACTTCTGAACCCGAGCGGCCCCTATTAAAATTCTCGGTGGTGCAGTCCTCCCGACCCGGACAAGCCGGAAAACATCCCACAAAGTTTTATCCACTGCATGAAGACGCACTCCACAACAAGGTCATTCCACTGAATTCTTTATTGAGGCAAACCGGCACTGGCATCCAGATGGTGAGTTGCCTAACGCGTTTCGGAGCTGCCTCGCTCCTTGATCACAGGCTGTTGGTGCACCTGCGCAGAAACAAAAGACACTCATGTTACTTCAAATTTATTGCCCTCTGGTGGGCCTTTCTAGTAAGTTCCATTGTTGGTGCAGGCTGGGACCTGTAGTGTCCTTTGTACAATTCTCGCCCTTCAGTGGGTTCTGCGCCGTGACACACTCTTTGTAAATTCAAAATACCCTCCAGTGGGTTTCCGGGTAACCAGAGCCAGTTTATTTTATTAAGACCAGTTGTCCCGCATGACAGGTTTCGACACTTCTGAACCCGAGCGGCCCCTTTAAAATTCACGGTGGTGCAGTCCTCCCGACCCGGACAAGCCGGAAAACATCCCACAAAGTTTTATCCACTGCATGAAGACGCACTCCACAACAAGGTCATTCCACTGAATTCTTGATTGAGGCAAACCGGCACTGGCATCCAGATGGTGAGTTGCCTAACGCGTTTCGGAGCTGCCTCGCTCCTTGATCACAGGCTGTTGGTGCACCTGCGCAGAAACAAAAGACACTCATGTTACTTCAAATTTATTGCCCTCTGATGGGCCTTTCTAGTAAGTTCCATTGTTGGTGCAGGCTGGGACCTGTAGTGTCCTTTGTACAATTCTCGCCCTTCAGTGGGTTCTGCGCCGTGACACACTCTTTGTAAATTCAAAATACCCTCCAGTGGGTTTCCGGGTAACCAGAGCCAGTTTATTTTATTAAGACCAGTCGTCCCGCATGACAGGTTTCGACACTTCTGAACCCGAGCGGCCCCTTTAAAATTATCGGTGGTGCAGTCTTCCCGACCCAGAAAAGCCGGAAAACATCCCACAAAGTTTTATCCAATGCATGAAGACGCACTCCACAACAAGGTCATTCCACTGAATTCTTGATTGAGGCAAACCGGCACTGGCATCCAGATGGTGAGTTGCCTAACGCGTTTCAGTAGCTGCCTCGCTCCTTGATCACAGGCTGTTGGTGCACCTGCGAAGAAACAAAAGACACTCGTGTTACTTCAAATTTATTGCCCTCTGGTGGGCCTTTCTAGTAAGTTCCATTGTTGGTGCAGGCTGGGACCTGTAGTGTCCTTTGTACAATTCTCGCCCTTCAGTGGGATCTGCGCTGTGACACACTCTTTGTAAATTCAAAATATCCTCCAGTGGGTTTCCGGGTAACCAGAGCCAGTTAATTTTATTAAGACCAGTTGTCCCGCATGACAGGTTTCGACACTTCTGAACCCGAGCGGCCCCTTTAAAATTCACGGTGGTGCAGTACTCTCGACCCAGACAAGCCGGAAAACATCCCACAAAGTTTTATCCACTGCATGAAGACGCACTCCACAACAAGGTCATTCCACTGAATTCTTGATTGAGGCAAACCGGCACTGGCTTGCAGATGGTGAGTTGACTAACGCGTTTTGGAGCTGCCTCGCTCCTTGATCACAGGCTGTTGGTGCACCTGCGCCGAAACAAAAGACACTCGTGTTACTTCAAATTTATTGCCCTCTGTGGGCCTTTCTAGTAAGTTCCATTGTTGGTGCAGGCTGGGACCTGTAGTGTCCTTTGTACAATTCTCGCCCTTCAGTGGGTTCTGCGCTGTGACACACTCTTTGTAAATTCAAAATACCCTCCAGTGGGTTTCCGGGTAACCAGAGCCAGTTTATTTTATTAAGACCAGTCGTCCCGCATGACAGGTTTCGACACTTCTGAACCCGAGCGGCCCCTTTAAAATTCTCGGTGGTGCAGTCCTCCTGACCCGGACAAGCCGGAAAACATCCCACAAAGTTTTATCCACTGCATGAAGATGCACTCCACAACAAGGTCATTCCACTGAATTCTTTATTGAGGCAAACCGGCACTGGCATCCAGATGGTGAGTTGTCCTAACGCGTTCGGAGCTGCCTCGCTCCTTGATCAGAGGCTGTTGGTGCACCTGCGCAGAAAGAAAAGACACTCATGTTACTTCAAATTTATTGCCCTCTGGTGGGCTTTTCTAGTAAGTTCCATTGTTGGTGCAGGCTGGGACCTGTAGTGTTCTTTGTGCAATTCTCGCCCTTCAGTGGGTTCTGCGCCGTGACACACTCTTTGTAAATTCAAAATACCCTCCAGTGGGTTTTCAGGTAACCAGAGCCAGTTTATTTTATTAAGACCAGTTGTCCCGCATGACAGGTTTCAACACTTCTGAACCCGAGTGGCCCCTTTAAAATTAACGATGGTGCAGTCCTCCCAACCCGGACAAGCCGGAAAACATCCCACAAAGTTTTATCCACTGCATGAAGACGCACTCCACAACAAGGTCATTCCACTGAATTCTTTATTGAGGCAAACCGGCACTGGCATCCAGATGGTGAGTTGCCTAACGCATTTCGGAGCTGCCTCGCTCCTTGATCACAGGCTGTTGGTGCACCTGCGCCAGAAACAAAAGACACTCATGTTACTTCAAATTTATTGCCCTCTGGTGGGCCTTTCTAGTAAGTTCCATTGTTGGTGCAGGCTGGGACCTGTAGTGTCCTTTGTACAATTCTCGCCCTTCAGTGGGTTCTGCGCTGTGACACACTCTTTGTAAATTCAAAATACCCTCCAGTGGGTTTCTGGGTAACCAGAGCCAGTTTATTTTATTAAGACCAGTTGTCCCGCATGACATGTTTCGACACTTCTGAACCTGAGCGGTCCCTTTAAAATTCTCGGTGGTGCAGTCCTCCCGACCCGGACAAGCCGGAAAACATCCCACAAAGTTTTATCCACTGCATGAAGACGCACTCCACAACAAGGTCATTCCACTGAATTCTTGATTGAGGCAAACCGGCACTGGCATCCAGATGGTGAGTTGCCTAACGCGTTTCGAAGCTGCCTCGCTCCTTGATCACAGGCTGTTGGTGCACCTGCGCAGAAACAAAAGACACTCATGTTACTTCAAATTTATTGCCCTCTGGTGGGCCTTTCTAGTAAGTTCCATTGTTGGTGCAGGCTGGGACCTGTAGTGTCCTTTGTACAATTCTCGCCCTTCAGTGGGTTCTGCGCTGTGACACACTCTTTGTAAATTCAAAATACCCTCCAGTGGGTTTCCGGGTAACCAGAGCCAGTTTATTTTATTAAGACCAGTTGTCCCGCATGACAGGTTTCGACACTTCTGAACCCGAGCGGCCCCTTTAAAATTCACGGTGGTGCAGTCCTCCCGACCCGGACAAGCCGGAAAACATCCCACAAAGTTTTATCCACTGCATGAAGACGCACTCCACAACAAGGTCATTCCACTGAATTCTTTATTGAGGCAAACCGGCACTGGCATCCAGATGGTGAGTTGACCTAACGCGTTTCGGAGCTGCCTCGCTCCTTGATCACAGGCTGTTGGTGCACCTGCGCAGAAACAAAAGACACTCGTGTTACTTCAAATTTATTGCCCTCTGGTGGGCCTTTCTAGTAAGTTCCATTGTTGGTGCAGGCTGGGACCTGTAGTGTCCTTTGTACAATTCTCGCCCTTCAGTGGGTTCTGCGCCGTGACACACTCTTTGTAAATTCAAAATACCCTCCAGTGGGTTTCCGGGTAACCAGAGGCTAGTTTATTTTATTAAGACCAGTTGTCCCGCATGACAGGTTTCGACACTTCTGAACCCGAGCGGCCCCTTTAAAATTCTCGGTGGTGCAGTCCTCCCGACCCGGACAAGCCGGAAAACATCCCACAAAGTTTTATCCACTGCATGAAGACGCACTCCACAACAAGGTCATTCCACTGAATTCTTTATTGAGGCAAACCGGCACTGGCATCCAGATGGTTAGTTGCCTAACGCGTCGGAGCTGCCTCGCTCCTTGATCAGAGGCTGTTGGTGCACCTGCGCAGAAACAAAAGACACTCATGTTACTTCAAATTTATTGCCCTCTGGTGGGCCTTTCTAGTAAGTTCCATTGTTGGTGCAGGCTGGGACCTGTAGTGTCCTTTGTGCAATTCTCGCCCTTCAGTGGGTTCTGCACCGTGACACACTCTTTGTAAATTCAAAATACCCTCCAGTGGGTTTCCGGGTAACCAGAGCCAGTTTATTTTATTAAGACCAGTTGTCCCGCATGACAGGTTTCGACACTTCTGAACCCTGAGCGGCCCCTTTAAAATTATCGGTGGTGCAGTCCTCCCGACCCGGACAAGCCGGAAAACATCCCACAAAGTTTTATCCACTGCATGAAGACGCACTCCACAACAAGGTCATTCCACTGAATTCTTGATTGAGGCAAACCGGCACTGGCATCCAGATGGTGAGTTGCCTAACGCGTTCGGAGCTGCCTCGCTCCTTGATCACAGGCTGTTGGTGCACCTGCGCAGAAACAAAAGACACTCGTGTTACTTCAAATTTATTGCCCTCTGGTGGGCCTTTCTAGTAAGTTCCATTGTTGGTGCAGGCTGGGACCTGTAGTGTCCTTTGTACAATTCTCGCCCTTCAGTGGGTTCTGCGCTGTGACACACTCTTTGTAAATTCAAAATACCCTCCAGTGGGTTTCCGGGTAACCAGAGCCAGTTTATTTTATTAAGACCAGTTGTCCCGCATGACAGGTTTCGACACTTCTGAACCCGAGCGGTCCCTTTAAAATTCTCGGTGGTGCAGTCCTCCTGACCCGGACAAGCCGGAAAACATCCCACAAAGTTTTATCCACTGCATGAAAACGCACTCCACAACAAGGTCATTCTACTGAATTCTTAATTGAGGCAAACCGACACTGGCATCCAGATGGTGAGTTGCCTAACGCGTTTCGGAGCTGCCTCGCTCCTTGATCACAGGCTGCTGGTGCACCTGCGCAGAAAGAAAAGACACTCATGTTACTTCAAATTCATTGCCCTCTGGTGGGCATTTCTAGTAAGTTCCATTGTTGTTGCAGGCTGGGACCTGTAGTGTCCTTTGTACAATTCTCGCCCTTCAGTGGGTTCTGCGCCGTGACACACTCTTTTGTAAATTCAAAATACCCTCCAGTGGGTTTCCGGGTAACCAGAGCCAGTTTATTTTATTAAGACCAGTTGTCCGCATGACAGGTTTCAACACTTCTGAACCCGAGCGGCCCCTTTAAAATTCACGGTGGTGCAGTCCTCCCGACCCGGACAAGCCGGAAAACATCCCACAAAGTTTTATCCACTGCATGAAAGACGCACTCCACAACAAGGTCATTCCACTAAATTCTTTATTGAGGCAAACCGGCACTGGCATCCAGATGGTGAGTTGCCCTAACGCGTTTGAGCTTCACTCGCTCCTTGATCACAGGCTGTTGGTGCACCTGCGCAGAAACAAAAGACACTCATGTTACTTCAAATTTATTGCCCTCTGGTGGGCCTTTCTAGTAAGTTCCATTGTTGGTGCAGGCTGGGACCTGTAGTGTCCTTTGTACAATTCTCGCCCTTCAGTGGGTTCTGCGCCGTGACACACTCTTTGTAAATTCAGAATACCCTCCAGTGGGTTTCCGGGTAACCAGAGCCAGTTTATTTTATTAAGACCAGTTGTCCCGCATGAGAGGTTTCAACACTTCTGAACTCCAGCGGCCCCTTTAAAATTCTCGGTGGTGCAGTCCTCCCGACCCGGACAAGCCGGAAAACATCCCACAAAGTTTTATCCACTGCATGAAGACGCACTCCACAACAAGGTCATTCCACTGAATTCTTGATTGAGGCAAACCGGCACTGGCATCCAGGTGGTGAGTTGCCTAACGCGTTCCGAGCTGCCTCGCTCCTTGATCACAGGCTGTTGGTGCACCTGCGCAGAAACAAAAGACACTCGTGTTACTTCAAATTTATTGCCTTCTGGTGGGCCTTTCTAGTAAGTTCCATTGTTGGTGCAGGCTGGGACCTTTAGTCTCCTTTGTTCAATTCTCGCCCTTCAGTGGGGTCTGCGCCGTGACACAGTCTTTGTAAATTCAAAATACCCTCAAGTGGATTTCAGGCTAAACAGAGCCAGTTTATTTTATTAAGACCAGTTATCCCGCATGACAGGTTTTGACACTTCTGAACCCGAGCGGCCCCTTTAAAATTATCGGTTGTGCAGTCCTCCTGACCCGGACAAGCCAGAAAACATCCCACAAAGTTTTATCCGCTGCATGAAGAGCACTCCACAACAAGGTCATTCCACTGAATTCTTTATTGAGGCAAACCGGCACTGGCATCCAGATGGTGAGTTGCCTAACGCGTTTCGGAGCTGCCTCGCACCTTGATCACAGGCTGTTGGTGCACCTGCGCAGAAACAATAGACAATCATGTTACTTCAAATTTATTGCCCTCTGGTGGGCCTTTCTAGTAAGTTCCATTGTTGGTGCAGGCTGGGACCTGTAGTGTCCTTTGTACAATTCTCGCCCTTCAGCTGGGTTCTGCGCCGTGACACACTCTTTGTAAATTCAAAATACCCTCCAGTGGGTTTCCGGGTAACCAGAGCCAGTTTATTTTATTAAGACCAGTTGTCCTGCATGACAGGTTTCAACACTTCTGAACCCGAGTGGCCCCTGTAAAATTCACGGTGGTGCAGTCCTCTCGACCCGGACAAGCTGGAAAACATCCCACAAAGTTGTATCCACTGCATGAAGACGCACTCCACAACAAGGTCATTCCACTGAATTCTTTATTGAGGCAAACCGGCACTGGCATCCAGCTGGTGAGTTGCCTAACGCGTTCGGAGCTGCCTCGCTCCTTGATCACAGGCTGTTGGTGCACCTGCGCAGAAACAAAAGACACTCGTGTTACTTCAAATTTATTGCCCTCTGGTGGGCCTTTCTAGTAAGTTCCATTGTTGGTGCAGGCTGG